>CM061134.1:147947832-148568568 GCA_030789695.1 Scilla litardierei
CTTAATGGCCATCACTCCCCCGCCATCATGGACCGCCAATTATGGCAATCACTCATGGCCATGACTCCACCTTCATGGCGTCATCAAGTGGGCGCAATTAGAGGGGGCCAACACTTCCCCATTTGCACGACCCCATGAATGGCGGCCATGATGTCACGTCATGGCACATTATGAGGAGGATTCGTCTATATGAGGGAAGGGTGGTCATCATCCACCAGGGGCCGGATCTTCGCGATCGAGAACGATGGTATCACATACAAACACTCTTACTCCTTCTTCCACCTCAATATTTCTCCTCCATAACTTGGCCCAGGGATCGGGTATCGGTCTCTCCGCGAGCCATACTCGCTCCCACCAAGCCTTTACACAGATCCGTTCTGACTTAGGCATAGGAGGGGAATTGGTCGGAACCAAGGTCCGACCCCCCTGACGAGCTCTCTCGTCTATTCAGGTCCAGGAGATCCAGCGACGCCTAGGCTACCCCTTAGCGTCCTTCCAACCGGAGCCGAGCGCCTTTGTCCTCGAGCTCGTTCGTCTCCTCCACCACGAGGACGTCGCTCTGCCGAGGCTACCCCTTGCCGAGCCGACGCAAGGATCCGCGTGTCCCGCAGCGAGTGACTCTGCCTTCAACCGATCCCGGAGGTTTTCATCTCGCCGAGGCTACCCCTCGGCCCGCCAAAGAACGGAGCCGCGCCTTTCCGCTCGAGCGAACGCGCCGTCGGTCGACCCCACCGGTCATCTCCGTCTCAAGAGACAGCCACGACAACTCGGGGGTCCCGCGTGTCCCTCCCTTTGACCGCGTTGACCCCACACTCTCCGTACAATTAATGTGTTCTGCGAAAAATAGCTGAAACAGTTGATAACACCAAATTTCTTTTATCCGGACTTGGTTAACAAATTTTGACATCGTGACAAACGTGCGCCTCGAAGGCGATATCGTGATATCGTGATGTCGTGTGAGTCGACTAGGCCGGCTCGTGTTCCGACAAACTTTTGGATGGGGTTAGGGTTGAGCGGCCACTGGGCGTATGAAAGGTACTCTCCTCAAGAGCACCACCCGCACGCGGTGGGTTAGCGTCAATCACGGTAAGCCCCCGTGAGAGGAACGACCTTCTCATCACGACCTAAAGGCGAGAACCCTAGATTAGAATGTTAACTCTTGACATGAATGTTGGATCTGGATCGTAGCCTAGAGGGGGGGTGAATAGGCTAATAAAAATATTCGTGCGACCCACGAACAATCCCACGCAGTTATAGGCACAGACAGGGCAATAAAATAGCAATCACAGAATACGCACAGATATACCCTAGTTCGGTCGTCCCCACGACCTACTCCAGCCCCCGAAAGCAAATACTAGATAGATATGTAAACCTGTACAGCTACAATGAGTCAAGATCCCAAATCTACTCTCACCTAGCTCGTATGCACACCACGTGCTCTACACTATCAATCTAGTCAGATGCTCTCCCTCCGTGACGACTCCCACAGTCGTCAGGTCCCCAAAAAGTAACACAGATGGTAAAACGTTTCCCCTACAAAGATCGCTACGACTACACAAAATAAATAATACTAGAGTTCAGAAATGCTCAGTTTGTGTATCGTAGTCGTCTCTGTCAATAGGCGTAGGTCAGATCTCGTCTGACGTAGTAGTCTCTGATGTCCTCGTCTCTGATCCCAAGTCCCGAAGCATGTAGGTCAAGTTGAAATATGGAATTCTGAATAGCAGATTGCGGCAGCCTTGGAGAGATTACTTTTGACAAGCCCCTTGGTCAGATATTTCGGCAAGATCAATCAAGAGAAATTGTGTAGATCTCCTCTTTGAGACTTGTGCAAAAACACTAAGATACGGCTGGCTCCTTGTAATTGGTAGAGGAGTGCGGCTCTGCCCTTTGCTCCTTGATTTTTTCGGCTGCCTCCTGATGATTGGTCCTGCAAAAAAGAAGTAGCAGATTAATTTTAATAAAAGAAGAGATGGTGCTTTGAGATCTTTCAAAGAAAATTGACAATTAATAAAAGAGCTCCTCTCCCTTTTATCTTCTGAGGGGTGTGCCTCCTGTTATTGACGATTCTCAGAGAAATCAAATGCTTCGGCCTCGTCCCCTTTTTGTGTGCCTCCTCAAACAATTTTTTGTGAGCCTCTCTTGGTTTTCGTTGTCAAAAAAAATCGGCCTGTGCACAAACACAACTAACCCCAGACTCTCGGCTGTCCCTTATTCTTTGATTTCAGGAGAACATAGAATTAGGCGTTTGGGGAGAACCAAAGTCTGTGCGGATGCTTCCTAGGTTTCGGCTTCTTGGAGAATCTTGCACCTCCTTCAAAAACTTGATGGCCGGCTCCTCTCTGATTTGTTTTGAAGCACAGGGGAAAAAAATATGAAAGGATGCGGCCCCCTAGAAAAATTGATGATGGTGCCTTTTTAAAAAAACAAAAACTAAAAGAAAGTGCCCCTTGGTTTTGATCTCTAAAAAAACACCAACATGAAAATTTCGGCTCTTTTTTGCAAAAACCCTAAGTGCGCACCTCCCTTTATTTGATTGGATGCCTTTCTTTTTAATTTCGGTTGCCTGGGGATTTGTTTTTGAGGGATGGCCTAGGGTTAAATCTTTTATTTACAAACTTACCCTCCAAAAACAACAACCGACCTACAAAATGAGAGTTGGATTTCTTATTTGATTACCTTTGCACTTAAGCCTCAATTAACACTAATTACCATGATGTCATCCACGTTGCAACTTGATTTTTGATTGGAAAAAAAATCCAACCGGGCCACTCAAATTTTGATCCTGCCAACAAAGAATTAAGTGCATTAATTTGTTTGCTATTAAAACAATATGTAATGCTTACTCCTTAAGAAAAGGAATCAAGGTTGCATGTAACTCCCTTTGTAATTTTCTTGGCAAAAAAATCTAACCGCACACTTTATGTTGGCATAATTTATAATATTGCAACGCCTTTCTGAAACACACTTAGCACACACGTTACACCGTTCACACACGTTTGTTATCATCAAACACGAAGTTCACAGATCGTTGCTACCAACAATCTCCCCCTTTTGATGATGACAAACTAAATGTAAGATTTGACCAATAAGCTTTTCAAATAGTGTGTGTGAAAGTGTGACGATAGTGGGTGACATGCAATAGGATATAATGATGTGCAAACACCGATATGCAAAATAACACCGATATGCAAAGTTAGCAAATGAATGCTCCCCCTATTTTAATGCTTCCCCAATATTCATTAATTCTCCCCCTTAATCAAGCATTCATATGACATACCACAATTTCACATAGTACCAAATCCCAAATCTTCCCATGTTTTTCTCCCCCTTTGTTATCATCAAAAGTCATACCACGAAGTCAAACTCATATAACATGCAAAAAGAGAATATTATTAACCATCACCAACAATTGCATGCTTACTATCATAGAATAATCAAGTCAAAATCCAATGAAATTAAATAACTAAGACTTCAACACTAACGTGTACGTGTGATGATTAAAATTGAAGCACATAGGGAGAATCATTAAGAAAGTCAACCGGAACCAATCCACATTTTCCAAATAACATTCTATCACCTAGGATTGATTTTTCCCACCTCATTAAAAATGAGTTCAAGGTATCACACCCCAAAACATAGCCTATAAGGACTCTTAGATGTGGGGGTGGCATTGCTTGACGAGTAAATACACCAACACTAAAGTTTACCCATAAAGCTTATGTTGGATACTCGTGGGTAATACCGTTGTCAAGGATTGTATCCATTTTCCATACAGAGCAATTATCTTTTGTTTTCTCAATTTTTTTTAAAATACTTATAACAACCATTTCTTTTGCTCAATTTTTATCCATGGCAAGGTATATCATATCCCTTAGATATTCAGTTAAGTTTTCCTCCTACATTCACATTCCAAACTTCATAAACGATATCTCCAAATGTGCAACAATAATAATACATGTGGAAGTGAAGTAGGTGGTGTAGAAATCAAGTTATTTTCAGTCATTGAACATGCCATGCATATTTAGAAAGATAAACATACGCATGTAGCAAAAGTAATAATACACCAATTTCTACATAGATATGAAAATCATCCGTGCCTACTTCAATAATGAATCAAAGAGAAAAGATACACATTTAAGCACCATTTTTTTTATTTTCAGTTTTTCAGTTTTTTTTAAAAAAAAAATATAAAATGCATGAAGTACTAAAGCAAACATGAGATGCAATCACACAAACAAAAAAAATCATGCACACAACAATGCAACTACTAGCACACAAACAAAGAGAAAGTCACGCACAGAAAAAGACTATGAAGATATTCATTAAGTTCAAAGAATGAGATATACCTTCGCGTCGCCGTTTGACTAAGGAGCTAAAAAGTAATGAGACATTCAATTTATCGCTCCTCGTCAAATTTCCATCCACCTACAAAAGAGGTGTCGTGTGTGACCTTGGAATCCAACAAGGTCCACTCACGTTAGTCATCAAAGATTTAGGAACCCATATTTGTTTGAACTTAATATTTTTGTTCCTTTATTTGCAATGATATGAAGTATGACCAACGCATCCATATGTAAAGCACTTAGCATGAAAATTTCCAACCTTTGTTGATTCAATGTGAACTTTTCTATATTTTGATTTTTCAACATTTTTAAGACCATATCCAAGTCCTCGCCTATTATTGCCATAAATTTGATTTCCAAGAATAATGTCTAAATTTTGTTTTCCAATGGAAAATCTCTTTAATGACAATTCTAGGGTGGTGACTTTGGATTTCAAGATATCATTTTCATTCACAAGCAAAGTGCATTTACTAATGAAAGCTTGCTTGTTTTCCTCTTCTTTCTTTTCAAAATCCCTCATTTTTTCTTTAAGTTCAAGATTTAGCATGTTAATCTTTTCAGTAAGCAATTCATTTTCAACTTCAAGTTTTGTCTTATCTAGCTTATACATGCTAATATCCTTTAATAAAGAGGGACATGAAAGACAATCAGTTTTTTCAGACAAGCTAGCTTTCTCTTTCTCTAACATAGTAATGGTAGATTTGCATGCAACAAGCTCTTGTTTTATATTTTTCATTTCTATGGACATGTCATACTCAGTTTGTTGCATATCAAAATTATCATTCCTATAACATTCCACATCAGCTTCTAGCTCATCAATTCTATGTTGCATTCCTTTACAGATTTCTAAAAATTCAGCTTTGGTGGGAGATTCTACCTCATTGTGTTTGGCCATCAATGCCATGCATGAGTGAGCTTCATGTTCCTCATCCTCCTCCTCAGCTTCGCTATCCATGTCCCACGTCAGCACTTTCGTTTTTCCTTTTGCAACTTGAGCTGTGTGTTGTTGTGGGCAATCTTTTATGTGGTGCCCTTTCTTCCTGCATTTAAAACATTCACTTCTATTAATAGCTTTCTGATCATAGGAATTTCTACCAAAATTAGAATTATTAGAACAAATGAACCTTTTTCCCATCTCAGCTCTTCCTTGATCAGTCTGAATGTATCTCCTGAAGTTTCTGACCATTAGGGCTTGCTCTTCATCAAGATCGTCGTCGTTAGCTTGAAGAGCTAATGGTGTGGAAGCTTTGGTCTTCTCTTCAGGTTTCTCTCTGGCTTCTATACTCTGCAACTCAAGCTCGTGTGACATTAGGTTGCCTATCAAGTCCTCCACTTTCATTGTTGATAAGTCCTTAGCTTCTTGAATAGCGGTGACTTTAGGCCTAAACGAGCTTGGTAGCACCCTTAAGATCTTTCGTACCTGTTCATGGCTAGAGTATGGCTTACCGAGGGAACTGGATTTGTAGACAATGTCCGTGAACCTCGCAAACATGTCTTTAACTGATTCTGTTGGTAGCATGCGGAAGCTCTCGTATTCTGTGCAAAGCAGCGCAAGTCTGGATTCCTTCACTTGCGATGTTCCCTCATGTGTCACCTCCAGAGTGTGCCGGATTTCCTGCGCAGTTAGACAATGTAAGATACGATTAAACTCAGATTTATCAAGAGAGCATATAAGCGCATTCATAGCTTTACCATTAAGAGTATAGAGTTTCTTATCAGCTAAATCCCACTTGTCTTTAGGCTTAATCATAATAGTGTCTTCAATTTTAATAGTGGGTAGACTATAACCATTTTCAACAATATCCCACACATCATAATCTACAGACACTAGATAGATTTTCATCCTAGCCTTCCAATAAGCAAAGTCTACACCGTTAAACTTAGGGGGACGGGCTATAGACTGACCTTCAGCAAAAGCACAATCAGATATATTCATGGTCATAAAAAACTAGACTAGATCCTCTAAACTGGCTCTGATACCACTTGTTGGATCTGGATCGTAGCCTAGAGGGGGGGGGGGGGTGAATAGGCTAATAAAAATATTCGTGCGACCCACGAACAATCCCACATAGTTATAGGCACAGACAGGGCAATAAAATAGCAATCACAGAATACGCACAGATATACCCTGGTTCGGTCGTCCCCACGACCTACTCCAGCCCCCGAAAGCAAATACTAGATAGATATGTAAACCTGTACAGCTACAATGAGTCAAGATCCCAAATCTAATCTCACCTAGCTCGTACGCACACCACGTGCTCTACACTATCAATCTAGTCAGATGCTCTCCCTCCGTGACGACTCCCACAGTCGTCAGGTCCCCAAAAAGTAACACAGATGGTAAAAACGTTTCCCCTACAAAGA
This sequence comes from Scilla litardierei, assembly GCA_030789695.1. Classification (NCBI taxonomy): domain Eukaryota; kingdom Viridiplantae; phylum Streptophyta; class Magnoliopsida; order Asparagales; family Asparagaceae; genus Scilla; species Scilla litardierei. The sequence goes on from CM061134.1 coordinate 147,954,543, forward strand.
TCTCTACTACTACACAAAATAAATAATACTAGAGTTCAGAAATGCTCAGTTTGTGTATCGTAGTCGTCTCTGTCAATAGGAGCAGGTCAGATCTCGTCTGACGTAGTAGTCTCTGATGTCCTCGTCTCTGATCCCAAGTCCCGAAGCATGTAGGTCAAGTTGAAATATGGAATTCTGAACAGCAGATTGCGGCAGCCTTGTAGAGATTACTTTTGACAAGCCCCTTGGTCAGATATTTCGGCAAGATCAATCAAGAGAAATTGTGTAGATCTCCTCTTTGAGACTTGTGCAAAAACACTAAGATACGGCTGGCTCCTTGTAATTGGTAGAGGAGTGCGGCTCTGCCCTTTGCTCCTTGATTTTTTCGGCTGCCTCCTGATGATTGGTCCTGCAAAAAAGAAGTAGCAGATTAATTTTAATAAAAGAAGAGATGGTGCTTTGAGATCTTTCAAAGAAAATTGACAATTAATAAAAGAGCTCCTCTCCCTTTTATCTTCTGAGGGATGCGCCTCCTGTTATTGACGATTCTCAGAGAAATCAAATGCTTCGGCCTCGTCCCCTTTTTGTGTGCCTCCTCAAACAATTTTTTGTGAGCCTCTCTTGGTTTTCGTTGTCAAAAAAAATCGGCCTGTGCACAAACACAACTAACCCCAGACTCTCGGCTGTCCCTTATTCTTTGATTTCAGGAGAACATAGAATTAGGCGTTTGGGGAGAACCAAAGTCTGTGCGGATGCTTCCTAGGTTTTGGCTTCTTGGAGAATCTTGCACCTCCTTCAAAAACTTGATGGCCGGCTCCTCTCTGATTTGTTTTGAAGCACAGGGGAAAAAAATATGAAAGGATGCGGCCCCCTAGAAAAATTGATGATGGTGCCTTTTAAAAAAAACAAAAACTAAAAGAAAGTGCCCCTTGGTTTTGATCTCTAAAAAAACACCAACATGAAAATTTCGGCTCTTTTTTGCACAAACCCTAAGTGCGCACCTCCCTTTATTTGATTGGATGCCTTTCTTTTTAATTTCGGTTGCCTGGGGATTTGTTTTTGAGGGATGGCCTAGGGTTAAATCTTTTATTTACAAACTTACCCTCCAAAAACAACAACCGACCTACAAAATGAGAGTTGGATTTCTTATTTGATTACCTTTGCACTTAAGCCTCAATTAACACTAATTACCATGATGTCATCCATGTTGCAACTTGATTTTTGATTGGAAAAAAAATCCAACCGGGCCACTCAAATTTTGCTCCTGCCAACAAAGAATTAAGTGCATTAATTTGTTTGCTATTAAAACAATATGTAAAGTTCAACATCAATCCTAACCTCTAGGTCTAATACTGGTCAACCTAGGCTCTGATACCAATTGTATGATTGAAAAGTACACCCTAGAGGGGGGTGAATAGGGTGATCGATACATTAAAAAATACGTGCAACACACAGGCAGATAAAATCACAGAAATCACAGTCAATCACAGATAACACCGATGTACCATGGGTTGGTCGAACATCGACCTACTCCAGCAACCCCCAAAGTCCACTAATAGATTAATCATTCTAAAACATGCCTACAGACACTCAGAATTCGCGAATCTCATGCTCCACGCTCACAAGCTCTATAGACTCGTAAATCCCATGCTCGACTGAACTGACCTAACTAGCTGGATTCTACCTTAATCCATGCCATGTGAATCAAGAATCCCATAACTACACCTCGTAACTCTCTCTCACCACAAAAATAATATAAAAATAATACAAGGATCAAATCTTACTATGCCACAAAAATATAAATAAAAAAGTTCAGAGTTCTCAGTTTGTGCGTTGATGTATCCTCATCGATTTGCTCATAGATTGTAATGCAATGGTTCTGACCGTTCGTCAATCGAAGGTCTATGTTGTAAGATATGACTTCTCGAACTTTTAGGGGCCTTTTCGCAAATTTTTATTTCTGCGGGACTTTTTTGAAAAAAACATGAAATCTGTTTTTCGGTTGCCTTGATCTGTATTTTTTCCTTGCTGCCTTGATCTATGTTTGTTCCATGTAATCTCAAAATCAGAGTAAAACCATATTGCTGAAGAGAACTAATTAGAAGACAATTAACTTCCAAAAAGACCCTTCCAATTTCCTCCCTCTTTGTCTCTTTCTATCGAACCTTTTCCTTGAATCCAACCGACCTCTGCATTTGATGTCCTCTCTCTACCGCAATAGGCTCTGTGGTCCCCTCTTAGTGCATTAGTTCAATGGAGGAGGAGGATTGGCCTGCATTTAAACAAAGGTTAAGAGAAATAAATATGAATTAACATCCTCTCATCGCTTTCCTTCTTTGATTCTTCAATTATCCAGTCGCACTTTTTGACTTTGGAGAGAGAGGGATGCATTCTGCTCTTGAGAGGGGAAATTAAAGTCTCCTGTACGAACATGTTAAGAGGAAAACAAAATAATTAACATTGACTTTTAATTCACCTATTTCTCCTTTTAAGCTTCTTACTCTCTTCCCCTCCCTCTCCCTCCTTCTCTCTTTGATCACATACAGCCACAACTAGGGGTATGCGGGTCAGGGTACCCTTTTCTTAAGTTACCTGAATCCTACCCGGTAAGGGACCGGTTCCTAAAATTTGGACCAGGAACCTACCCAGTTGGACCCTATACCCGGAACCTGCCCGGACTCTATGGTTCCAGGTAGGTTTCGGGTACCTTGTAAAAACACTAATGGAATAAAAATTTAATCAAAATGGTAAATCATGACTGAAGCTGGCCAGGCTAAAAAATAGATCTGGCAGGGAGCAAGTGACTGAAGCTAGTGAAGCTTGAATACAATTTGGCTGAGTTCAAAATGCCAGAACAGTTTGGAACCTATAATATTTTGATAAAGTTCATTCAGCATCCTTTTAGATGTGAAATATGAAGGGATACTGGTGGCATGGACTTGAATGACCGATAATTTATACTCTTAGTTGCCCGTGTATTGTACGCGTGCTTGTTGCAACCTAATAAACCAATGCGTTTGTTATCATTTTTCATTTCTTCATTATTGACATTGGCACCAACATGGAAGCTCCAGAGTAGGAAACAAATTGTTTTTCTCAAATGCCAAAGGAGATGGGAAAGATCTGATTGCCCATGGCACTCTCTTTTCAGACTTTGGATCAAAGCCAGAAAGACATAACAAATTATTACAATTATTGATACATGTTGTGAACAATTTATATACTTAACTTTCAATTCCATGATAGACTATTGTCATTGTCATTTGGTGGCCATTTTTTCTACCATAATTAAACCCAGGTCCGGATATCGGTTCCGGTTCCGGGTACCCGTTCCTTATAGATGGGAACCGAAACCGGATTCGATTGACACCGGTTCCAAATTTTTCTACCCAGAACCTACCCGAAACTAATGTGTATCTAATCGAAACCTACCCGTTCGGGTCGGTTCTGATCGGGTATCTGGGTACCATGTACCCGTGCACACCCCTAGCTGCAACCTATGTTTTTGAGGAGTTAATTTTTCATGGCCGGCCCCATTGAGAATCTATAGGGATTTTTAAGAGCCCTAGTTTGTATATTTACAAAATTGCCACTATAAGCCTATTTTCACTTATTTTAGCAGTTGTATGTTCGTTTTCAAATCAGAAAATTTCTAAAACTTTCTCGTTATCTCCCCATAATCCATAGTTGATGCTTTATAGCTTCATGAAAAATTCAAAAAATGACCAAATTCCCCTTTTATGCCCAAAGTGCCATTTATCTTCAAAATGACCAAAATGCACTTTTGATTTTCCGAACTCTTTTCAACCTGAAAACACTTAACAAACACATTAAAATAATTCATGAAGGTTTATTATCATCAAACAAGAAATCCTAGACCGTTGTTTCCAATAGTCTTTGCTACCCTTAATTTTCGACCCATCTTGGCATCAAAATTCACTGATATATGCGCCCTTCAGTCCCTTGGGGGTACTTTAAGGCGATGAAAAATTATTCATCAACATAGGGTGTACCTCATTCCTACACTCTCATGCCGTGACGTATCGGCATCTTATGCTTTAGTTCTTGAGCTCCGTTCATCGAACCTCATAGGCATATCTTTCTGCTTGATGAATGTGGAGCGAGATCTCACTTATGACCAGATAGATCAGATTTTTGGGCGGCCTACTCATAGCGACATATGTCCAGATGACACCTGCATACCATGAGGAATTAACAAAGGTGAGTTTTGGCAAGCTATCGCGGGCTCTAGAGCATATAACTCGACGATGACTAAGGCCTATGTGGTGTCAATTTAATATTTATAACTACAAGCGCACGGTGTCACCATTGTAGTTACAGGTCGATCCACAGGGAGGTTGTCTAACTAAATACTAGCCAATTCTAGGCTATGGTTATCTACGTGGATATTTTTATAAAGAGAGAAATAAAGATAAAAGAAAGGGTTCTATGGCTAGGTGTCCCCTCTATCATGGGTTGTGCATTGAAGCAAACATCTTGTATATCTATCAAATCAATCCTAGGGTGAGGTTGTCGCACCTAATGTTATCACCTACCTCCCACTATCGTGATGCTATGATAGGACTACCCCTTATGTGACCAAGCCAACTATTGTTGGTCATCGTCACATGACAGGTGCAAGACATTTGACAATATTCCCCAACTATCTCTCATGCAACTATCGTGAATAGAGCTCCGATCAATGCTGGACAGACTCTAATCTATGCCCAACTCTCGTTGGTGACATAGATAGTAATTGATTCTGGTAAAACATCTATGGCAAAACCCTAATTATGCAATTCGATAGCTAATCAATCAATCTATTCCATATTCAAACCCCCATTAGAGGTTCAACCATGACTTAGAGATTACTCAATAAACATCAAAAGAATCCACAGAGACAACACAAGAGAATCAGTAGAAAACAATAGAAAGGAAAGATGAAAACTTATCTCATAGAATATAACTCCAAAATATCTTCCAAGTACCATCTTGCTGCAAAGGAAATAACAAATAAATCTATCATAACCCTACTCCTACTCCTAGACTAATTGTAGAGGAAGAGGATGAATAAAAACTGGGTAAAAGTCGCACTTCTCCTCAAAAACGGCACACACAACCTTATAAAAAACCCCAAAACCCTAGCTGGAATACGGTAAAACTCGACCTGACACAACCGTGTCGAGCAATCGACACGGTCGTGTCGATCTCGCTCAAAAAGTGCCCTACTGTGCTCTTCTGTTTCCTGCAATGACCGTTTTTAGGAGGGCCAGTTAGAACGGCCCACGCGACCATTTACAAGGTCGTGTGGAAGCTTCACTTTAACCCTCTGCAGCATCATTCTACACGGTCGTGTGTGTCATGGCACACAACCGTGTAGATCTTCATTTTCAACCTCAATCCTTAGGCTTATTTGACACGGTCGTGTGTGCTAGGCTACACGACTGTATTAGGCTCTATCTTCTCTTCCACTCTAATGATTTGAACCCCGTCGCTTATTTGATCGCTTCCCAAGCCTTATCCTTGCTCTTGAGTCCCAGATTCTTCTTTTTCAGCTGAAATGCTCAGTGGAAACCAAATAGTAAAAAGAAACCAAAATATGGAATAAATGGTACGGAACACGGTCGTGTGTGTCATGGCACACAACCGTGTAGACCTTCATTTTCAACATCAATCCTTAGGCTTATTTGACACGGTCGCGTGTGCTAGGCTATACGACTGTGTTAGGCTTTGTCTTCTCTTCCACTCTAATGATTGAACCGCATCGCTTCTTTGATCGCTTCCCAAGCCTTCATTCTTGCTCTTGAGTCTCAGAATTCTTCATTTTCACCTGAAATGCCCAGTGGAAACCCAAGAGTAAAAAGAAACCAAATGCTGGAATAAATGGTACAGAATATGTGGTAGGGTGACATGAAATGTGCAAGAAATCTATATGATATATATATATATATATATATATATTTTGAAAAGTTAGTGTAAGTATTGCAACTATAAAATGTAGAGAAGGCCATGTTAGGGAGAGGATAGGGCACTATATATATATATATATATATATATATATATATATATATATATATATAATAAAAGAGGGATGTTATCAAGAGAAATTGGATAAGAGATATTGGAAAAGAGAAATTGGATAAGAGATATCTATATTATAAAAGAGGGATGTTATCAAGAGAAATTTGATAAGAGATATTGGAAAAGAGAAATTGGATAAGAGATATCTATATTATAAGAGAGGGATGTTATCAAGAGAAATTGGATAAGAGATATTGGATGACAAGTTTGTCCTTATAAGAGTTGGATAAAAGCTCTTAAGAAGGAAATCGAAATTTACAAAACCCTTCTCTCTTCTCTAAAACTAAGGAGCTCCGTGACATGCTAACATCAAGCTCTTCACATCGTTTTTCGGTATGGCAGATCACCTTGATGGGAGCTCCGCCGGGAAGGGACAGACGAGGAGCCGGCAGAGACTCCCCATCGTTGCACAAATTTGGTTCTCAATGCCTCAATTGCAACCATTCATTGCTTCCAATCGACGCCCTCAATTGCTCTGTCTCTAGATCTGGATTTTGATTATTACGCTTCCCGAGTTTAAACTGCGCGCCTTCATCACAACAGTGTTGAGAGCCATAGATGCTCTACGTCCACCAAGTTGCAATCGAGTCGTTCTGCGATGATGGCGTACTGATCCCTAATGTACACCAGGATTTGTTCTGGCTAACAAATTTAAGCGCACCTAGGGTGCATTGCATTAACTAAGGACGCGTTAAGCACAAACAAACACATACACAAATTGATGCAATGCTAGCCATGTTTCACAAAGTTTTTTGAACCGTAGGATTACAGAGGGGTCAGTTCTACTGGGTAACCTTCAGTTTGAGGAGGCTAGATAGAAAACCAAATCATTGGTCTTCTTTTTCTTAGATGTCCTCTGCTTGATTGACATTAAGGGGATAATACTGTGTTGTTCGGTCAAAATTCTTGGTTTTAGGGGTGCTCAAAATGACATACCTTTATGCTGTGGATTTCATAGATGTGTTGAAGAAGAAGCATGAATCCTATAGTTACTAAGAGATGGTATGCACGCCCTTGCATTCCCTTTTGCAGTCAAACTGCTTGATCAAGTTATTTATTTGGAGGCATGTGAGAGTGGGAGCATAGTTATCAGATTGATGCCTAAAGATCTCAATGTTTTATGTGAGAGATTTGATTCAATTTGTGTCTGGTAAGGAAATTTTATTTTTATTACTTTATTACTTTTATGTTTTAATCTTAAATCAGCATTCTATGGTTTAAGGAGATGATAAGATTTATAATTAAGAAGACTGAGTGATACATAACTTATCATTTATCCTTTTTCAACATTTTGTTCTTTTCTTCTGTGAATTTTTTGTTAGTGTGTGTTAGAATAAGGATCTTCCTACCATAGACAAATTACATTTCACCATGTTATTTGCTTTTTGAAATGACCTGTGAATATCATGACATTTTTTGTTATCCACGGGTTTAAAAAATTACATTTATATTATTTTGTTCGTAGCTAGAAGAAGCACAATATTGGAAGCTTCAACAAGAAAATATGATGGATATACTGCTAAATATTTTGAGGATACTGACAATTTTTCTGAAAAGAAGGCAGCAATGGGTTCGGATGCAAGTTCAGAGATCAATCTAAAATGTGATAATGTTGAGTTTGGAGGGGAGCAAGAGAAGCAAGTTCAACAATTACATTTCATTATGTTAGATAGAAGAATGGCCTTCCGGTTTTCTAAAATGGCCTTATCAGGATGCTTTTTGTTATCCATTGGTTTAAAAACTTAAGGTTATTATTATTTTGTTTGCATGGGGAACTTGAAAGAGTTTTTCAGTCTCTTTCTATTTAAATTTTAGTTTTAATACTAAAAAAAAATTTCATGCTAATTTCTTCACCCTTTATTTCAAGTTCCACATGCCCTTTTTGTCATCTCTATCTATGTTGCTATTGCTCTTATTCTTCCTTTCCTTTTTGTAATTAATATTATATGAATGGAGTTTCTTATAAAATGAACTGTTGAAGACCATGAATACACTGTATTTCATACAGTACGAGATTTACTCTACTAATTGCAAGATATTGACCATCAAATAAATTTCACAGTTCATTAATATATTTTATCGACCGTAATCTTTGTTATTTCCTGACATTCACTTCCTTTTTTTATTTGAAATCAGGACATTTTATATTAAGGAGAGAAAACCCCATCTGTCATGTTATTTGGTTATAGTCAATCTGTGTCGCTATTCTTTTGATCATCATGTTGCCAGCAGCAGGATGCTAGACCTCGAGCTCATTCACAACTATAGCTGCATCATTGGATACAAAAAATTTGTCTAAATGAGTGATCACCATTTTGTTCATACCTATGCATACATATAGACAAAATGAATACAGAGTGGTGTCATTAAATCAAAAGTTTCTTTTTTTAGAAAAATCCTTTCCACTTCTGCTAGATCCCGCTAATGTCCTAATGGATAGAATACTCTACAAGGCCAATTCTTAATTTCATGATTCAATTATTCTCACACTGTCTACAGTCAGCAACGCGATTGCAGGATGACAGCTCATGGGAGAGATCTGCAACCTGGAATGATTGGCGAGAACCTATCTAGAAAGGCATGGGGTCCCGACTCCAAAGATGGTTGATATCGTTGTGCCTGAGGGATGGGACTATTGGAACGAGCCTAACAAAGGGTAAGCAAGCAGAAGTTTTTCTTTTTTTCTTAGTTTATTAATCAGCAAAGAAAATGCTCCACTTGCTTGAATGATGTGCACGTGGAATTTATAAACCCAAATGGGGTATCTTTGTGTGCACTATTTGATTTTCTCCATAAATGTAGACCATGTCATATGCCATGAAACATTGTGTGTTTTGTAAGCATGCTGATATGTTAAATCCTTCATTTTAAATGGGATTTCACAATTTAATATGTCATGTTAAATCCTTCATTTGTCATTTTTTTGCACATATGAACTCAAATTGGCTTAAGTAATTGTAGAAATTGAAGGATTTTTTTGCAATTGATTTTAAGTATTGCAGTTTTTTTGCAAACGAGATGGGAGCTTAAGTATTGTAGTTTTTTTGCAAATGAGATAGGGGCGTATTGTAGTTTTTTTGCAAATTATATGTTAAATGTTGTAAGCATGCTAATGCAAATGTGCTGTGAACGCAAATATGAACTCAACGAATGATTTTTTTTTGCAGTTTAAGTATTGTAGTTGAGATGGGAGCTTAACGTTGTGAACTAGGACATATATGTTAAATACTGGCATTCTAGATAACCAACTGCAAACCTACTGCTTCTCATAATATGAGTGAAAGTAATATTAGTGAAGTAGTGATGCAGATTATTAGGCCATTACTTCCAGAATAATATGGAATTTGGAATTTTTTGATGAGCTTTGTCCATTAATTTAAGAGTACGGGCAGAGCCATTGACAGTTTCATGTTAAATTTGGTGTAATTTGGCAGTGGTTTGTGACCATGTAGCCGCTTGCTGGCTCTTTATGCTGTGGAAAAAGAACAGTGTCCCAGATACTATTCTAGGAGTTAGTTTTACAGTTTGAATCATTTTGGTTGTAAACTTTGAACTGATTCTATCTTTTATAACTCAGATATTATTGTCTACATCCTAATTTTAAAATGTTGGCCATTATTGTAGATACATAAACACTGGTTGACAAACATCAAAGACTGCTGTATAAGTAGGCAGTTATGGTGGGGTCACTGGATTCTGATATCGTTGCTCCTAAATTCTATAAACGAATAAAATTAGAATGGCTATTTGTTACGAGTTGATGTTCATATCAATTATGTGTTCATGTTCATATCAACCCTGATTAATATAACTATAATTGAAGTTAACTACATTTGATGATATAACTATATTTTATTGATATGCTTTGGTGGTGCAGAAGCCATATTACCACTTCCCCTTCATGCTTGCAGATTCAAGTGTTATCAAACATTGGAGACTGCAGTTTTCCCAGAAATTTGTCTTCCAATTTGGTTTATTTATATCTTTGGAGTTTCCCCAGAGGAGACAACAATAAATTTTTCTGGTTTCAATTGGAACTTCAGCTCATCATTTTGATAATATTGGTTGAAGAGAATAATGGGAATCACCTGACATATGCGAGAAGACCTCTCATATACAATGACGACTTCACAAAAAGGAAATGCCAGTTGTTTCAGGTTCTGACTCATATAATTCTGTTGCATATTTAAAATTTGTGGTGTGCTTTGCAGAAACCAACCATGCAGCAATCCCAATGATCTTGAAATTTCAGACTCGATCCTATAACTTATCACTGAAATTACCTGATCATTGTTTTGAAGTGATATCACTGAATTTTTTATCATTTTTTTATCATTGGTCGGGCAAGTTGCTAATAGGATCGGAGGAGCACGGGTTGTTCTTGGCAGAGTCCCTCACAGACTCTACAAGAATGATAACAGCAAGAATTGTCTTCATGGTATGTTCCCAAATTTTGAAACAATCAAAAAATATATATATTTATGGTGCATCATTCTCTTAGTAATCCAATGTGCAACTTTGATTCAGGTGGGCACAGAGGATTCAGCCAAGTCCTGAGATATCACCTCAAGTAATCCTCTTTTTCAATGCTTTTTGCGTGGATATATTTTCATGTCTGATCTTTTCCTTATGCTATTTTAGGTGGGATCCAATTTGAAGTGGCCCAATTGCCATTTATTCAGTTATTTGACTGTGGGATGAGCATTTCTGATCTTAATTTTGAAAATGAGAATACTGAAGATAGTGGATTGCAGAATGGAGAAACAAGGAAGTGTCAACATATGTGTCCTCCCTTATGCAGGACTACACAGCATCTGTGTTCCCTTACGCAGGACCTTGGAGGGGATCATTTGTGATCCCTTATGCAGGACTACACAACATCTGTGTTCCTTTGCATAAATGGAGAAAAACTTATGGTATGTTGTGAGTTTTTCTTGATTAGTTTCTTCTCTATCTTATCAACTTCTTCATAAAGTTGAACCATGAATGAGGAGACTCGACATACAAGCGCATGGATATAAATATCTTGGTTTTCTGTTACTAGGAAAAAGAAATCAGTTCACTGCTCTCAGCATGTGGAATTCCTTCAAATTTCTGTTTCAAATGTACATAGAAGGTGGTCAACTATATTAAACAGTGAGGTTAATATAGTTAGATTATTAGAAGAAGTCTCATCTTTGTTTCAAATTTCTGTTTCAAATTTCTGTTTTAACAGTGATTTTTAGATTAAGATCAACTATATATTTAAGCAAAGCATTACTTTAATTATCTGTCTTTTTATTAGAAGAAGTCTCATCTTTGCGATGATGATCAATGTTTCCAATTGATTACTATGTAGACGGTCCCCATGTATTTGTAACGTGAGGTTCTTGGATTCATTGACTTTTTGAGGCCGAATTTACTGAAAATTATTGATTTCATGGACATCTCCATCACAAACTACGTACGTTGGCATGTCATCATCTGTATCTATCAGCCCGGTCGCTAACCCTTTACATTATTATTCATAAAGATACCTCACCACCCTCCCCAACATTCTATCTTTCGGTCCTAGACTCACACACTACCTCTTCTGGATCCATTCATCTCTACCACTTGTAATCGACCGTCCACTGTCTAAACATGATCCTGCTATATGCCATGACAACTTGATCCTGCATTGGTAAATTATTATATTTTAACTTGATCTTTCTACATGATCCTGTTAATTTGATCCTGCCATTGTTAATTTGATGTGTCGTTGGGAGCGAAAAATGTGTGAGCAATGTAGGAGATTTGCAAGACTTGGGATTGTTTTTTGTTTAATTTTTGGATTGTTTTTAGTTTTGATTAATGTCGTTTTCATATATGACATAATTTATGCGTGAATGTCTTTCTCATTTGAGCTCTGAGCTCTGATGTCTGTGTACCGCCAGTATAATTACATCCACAATCTAATTCGCAGGCATTTTTTACCACTCGCGAGAGGCGTTCTGCAAAATTTCAGTTCCGAGCTTGCTCTTCGATTCCGATTTTGCCGGAAAAATAGGCACATGTGAGAGTAAGAAACCTATAACTCCCTACATCATCATGAACCTAACAATTTCCTGTTCTGATGGCAGTGGAATCGATATTCAGATGAGATCCTTTTAGGTAAATTTATCTCTCTCCATTGTCAAATCCATTTGTGTTTGATCGCTGGTTATTTGATGGATTTATTGTTGTTTTTGTGCCTGATCGCTGGTTGTTTGATGGACTTCTTGCTGTTTTTGTTTAAGATGGTAACAAGTTGGATCAGCCTCAGGTCATATACTACAACAACTGCACCAGGACTATGCAGTCCCTTTACACAAATCAGAAGAAGGTAAATCTGATTTTTTTTCTTTTGGTAATAAAATTTAGGTTTGTAATGTTTTGTGAAATTTGATAGCATTATGAATGACTAAATTACAAGAAATTAACTTATGACTAATTACAGGAAATTACAGGGTCATTCAGAAGGATAGAGAGTTAAATGGAATTGACGAGATTTGATTCTTTCTCTTGAGGGTCATCCAGAATCGTCAAAAATAAGAGAGTAAAATGGATTTGGTTTAATTCTTTCTGTAGTTTTCAGTACGTGGGAATAATCAAAATAAACACAAAGAGAAAACACAAGAATCAAGCAACGACACACGAGACTTGGTAACGCAGTTCGGTGCGCACACCTACATCTGCGGGGCCCTGCCCAGAAAATCAGAATACTCCACTAAAATAATCAATGAGTACAATCACTAATTATTGCGATTCTATTAGGAGGAACAACCTCCCCCTCAATACAAACCGTGATGGGTGGTCTCTACCAACCCATGGAGTATTCTCGACAAGCTCCCCTTGCCAGCAAGCTCCCCTTGCACAACCGACTAGATCAACTCCCTTGATCCTACGTGCGTAGCCGTCGGCCTCCTCCCGGAGTTCTTCAATCGTCTTTTTCCCAACCTTTCGTCGCAGCAAATCTCCTTGGAAAAAGCACCCGTATCAAAAACCAGCTTACTACTTTAACATCGCTTTACAAGGTAGTTAAGTGGTTAGCCAACAATTCTTCAGATCAAATCTCTAAGGATTTTCCGAACAACCCCAAGAGCAGCAAGGCGGGATAGATCAGATAAGAAAGGATCTTCAGCAGTCGAAACTAAACTGAACCCGAGCAATATCTTTTACCAACCTACAAACCGCTTCAACAAATATAACTGAGAAAACCACCCGATCCAAACTGAAGGAGAGGATCTGAAACCATTTAACACGATAGCTCCTATCTTCAAATTAACAACGAGCCTTATCCTCAATCAACCGTTGAAATCAAACAACAACAAAGAATTCCACGGGAACAGATCTCAGAAGATAGAACAGCACGTTCAACATTTCATCTGACATTTTGTATAACATTTCATAAACATTCATTTGTTAGTGGATCTTTCATACCTCGGTTGTGGATAGATCCTTTCATTCACATTCGTCAGCAAATCTTATGCATACCTGCATCCAACAGCGTATCTGGAGAAGATCTAAACAATAATGCAAGATCTGAAAACATTCATATATAGAATCTTCAACCGCACATATCTTCAACCGCACATATCTTCAACCGCACACCATTCAGTTATGAAACCAACCAGATTTTGTAACCACTATATCCGGGTAAATAACTTCCTCTTTAATGCTAAATATCCACCAATATATCTAGGATCACTTCGGGTAAGGAATCCCATATTCAAGGAACCACCGAATCTATTTCGGGTAAAAAGATTAAAACAAATCTCAAGCGGATATTTTGTCCATAGAATAAGGAACTATTTCTGGTAAATAAAACCAATAAATCTCAGCAAATATTTCCTTCCATCAATTTAGGAACAAACCAGATTCCCAAAAATTCTCAACAAACCTCCATCAATTAAGGAACTAATTCGGGTAAGAAGGAGTATAAAAATCTCACCAATATCTGGAATCAATCAAATCAGGAACCTCCGATATTCTAGGCTACAAATCAGATCTGAGATCACCACGACACATTTGTAGACCAAAGCAGCGTTTCTGAATACGAACAATTATTCCAGATCCGAATGTTGAACATAATGTCATAACATAATGTTCAACATTTTGCTCAAACTGCTCAAAATCAATCCAGATTCCACAAACTGAGCTCTCCAGATATAGTGCCACTAATGCCAACAAATATCAACAGAAATTCAACCCTAACAATCTCCCCCTTTGGCATTATGTGGCACAAACCAAAGCAACCAAGCACACATTCACATTCTCCCCCTTTGAGCCACAATAATCCAAAACACATTCTCCCCCTTGCTAGAGCAACCCGAGCAGTGATTACCTCAAAAATACAGCCACATTCTCCCCCTTTCAGCTAGCCTCACAACTCCAAAAGAAAAATTCAGAAGAAAAACTCAACCGAGGCACATCCAGAGGCTCCTCTGTCTCTCTTAATAGCAAATAAGATCTCAAGCACAGCAGAATAAGAGAAAGAACACAATACCTCATATCTGACAGTAGGGAGACGAATGAAATGATGTCCAGTGTAGAAGTCGAGTTCTGAGGGGCTTTCTATAATGAAAACATCGGCGGTGTTGACAGAGGGTCTTCGGTGGTCTGCATGTCAAAATTTGGAGACGTGGATGCGATGGAACCGGCTAAGAAGCGAACGAACTTTAGGGAAGTCAACCGGTCTAGATGATGAGGCTGCAGAAGATGAAGCAGAGGTGGATTGCTGTGCAGGAGAGGGTACAGGCAAAGATCCAATGGCACCGGCGGAGGAAGAGCAGTGAGCAAAGCGACGAGATAGCACTCTGATAATTCTGGAGGAAGACCCATGAGACTTTGGCGCCGGTTGCTCACAGTGATTGTCGAGGGGAGATGTCGAGTCTGGTGTCATTACATCTGTAGCAACATTATTCTGTGTTGTATCTAATGTTACAACATTAGTCACAACATGAAGTGTTCTCTCTGAAGCTGTAGTGTTCTTGCTGTATAATTCAGACTTCTTGACCCATTGCTTCTTCATCTTCATATCAGGATGTCTAACATTTCTTCCTTCGGACCAATGTCGCATGCGACTGTAGCAGTTTCTCTCAGTATGGCCTATGAACTTGCAGTAACTGCATACAGAACGAGCACCTTTAATATCTCTAATCTGCCTCTTCCTCTGATCATGGCCCTTGTGCTGACCCATTCTTTCAAGTTCTTTGCTAACTTGACTTCTTCTTTCAGCAGACACATCATCAAAAGCTCCTCTATTGTATCCCACTCCGGTGCGATCTCCTGAAATCTTACCCATGTTTAAGATATCATCCAGCTTTGCTTTTCCAGAATTCCACTTCTCCAAAGTGCATTCAGCTTTCTCTGCCCTGAGAAGAACATTTCTGAAGTTTCTTTCCAATTCTCTACAGTTTCCCTCAGCTTTCAGACATTCGGTTTTGACCTCCTCCTTCTCTTTCTTCAGTCTATTATTCTCCTCCTTCAAGACTTTGTTGATATTGCAGATTTGCATCCATTTCTCAAACATCATCTGGTATGCTGTACGGATATCATTGTCACCCACTTCCTCATCGCTGTCAACTTCAGACTCGGATTCAGTGCAGGATGTTGTACTAAATGTTGTACGTGATGTTGAACATAATGTTGCAACATTCTGTCTGACATTGGCTAGTTTGTTATAATCAGGTCCCTTCTTCTGAGAGGCTGCGAGGGCAATGTAATTACTGATGATGTCCTCATTTTTAACACTCCCATCAGAATCATCTTCACTCCAGGTACTAGTCGAGGATGTCCCTTTTTGCTTCTTCAAGGTGTTTGCACATTCAGCTTGTGTGTGCCCAAATCCTTCACATACTCTACACTGCATCCCTTTTCCTTTCTTTTTCCCTTTACTCCTAATCTTCTTCAGCATTCTACTGATGTTTTTGGACAGCGATGCAATGTCATCATCAAGTTCTGACTCATAATCAGATTTAGATTCTTCACACGCTTCTACCTTCAGAGCCATCCCTTTGTCCCGTTTGTTTTGCTTCAAATTCATTTCATAAGTCTGAAGTGATCCCATGAGTTCATCCAATCTCATAATGGATGTGTTCCTCACCTCTTCAATAGCTGCAATCTTTGCCGAAAATTTGTCAGGTAAAGATCTCAGAGTTTTCTCTACTAACTTCTTTTGGGAGTACTTCTTCCCCAATTGAAATGCCGTACTGGTTCCTTCATGAATATTCTGCAGTATATCCCACGCTTCCTTTGCATACTCACACGTAGAGATTAATTTGAATTGCTCTTCGTCGACAGCGGAAAAAATAGCATTCATAGCTTTAGAATTGCACAAGGCCGCATGTTCTTCAATCCGACTCCAGTCTCTTGCCGACTTGAGGTGTTCTTCGCCATCTTCGTCAATTTCGGTTGGCGGTGTCCATCCTTCACTGAACGATCCAGGCCTTCTCATCAATGGACTTAATGAATACACGCATCCGAGACTTCCAGTAAGTGTAATTTGTACCAATGAGCAATGGAGGACGAACAACGGAGGCACCTTCTCGTGTAGCCATGATTCAAGTACTGAAATCCAAGATCACACCTTCTTTGAAAACAAAGATACACAGGTGACCTGCTCTGATACCAATTGTAGTTTTCAGTACGTGGGAATAATCAAAATAAACACAAAGAGAAAACACAAGAATCAAGCAACGACACACGAGACTTGGTAACGCAGTTCGGTGCGCACACCTACATCTGCGGGGCCCTGCCCAGAAAATCAGAATACTCCACTAAAATAATCAATGAGTACAATCACTAATTATTGCGATTCTATTAGGAGGAACAACCTCCCCCTCAATACAAACCGTGATGGGTGGTCTCTACCAACCCATGGAGTATTCTCGGCAAGCTCCCCTTGCCAGCAAGCTCCCCTTGCCAGCAAGCTCCCCTTGCACAACCGACTAGATCAACTCCCTTGATCCTACGTGCGTAGCCGTCGGCCTCCTCCCGGAGTTCTTCAATCGTCTTTTTCCCAACCTTTCGTCGCAGCAAATCTCCTTGGAAAAAGCACCCGTATCAAAAACCAGCTTACTACTTTAACATCGCTTTACAAGGTAGTTAAGTGGTTAGCCAACAATTCTTCAGATCAAATCTCTAAGGATTTTCCGAACAACCCCAAGAGCAGCAAGGCGGGATAGATCAGATAAGAAAGGATCTTCAGCAGTCGAAACTAAACTGAACCCGATCAATATCTTTTACCAACCTACAAACCGCTTCAACAAATATAACTGAGAAAACCACCCGATCCAAACTGAAGGAGAGGATCTGAAACCATTTAACACAATAGCTCCTATCTTCAAATTAACAACGAGCCTTATCCTCAATCAACCGTTGAAATCAAACAGCAACAAAGAATTCCATGGGAACAGATCTCAGAAGATAGAACAGCACGTTCAACATTTCATCTGACATTTTGTATAACATTTCATAAACATTCATTTGTTAGTAGATCTTTCATACCTCGGTTGTGGATAGATCCTTTCATTCACATTCGTCAGCAAATCTTATGCATACCTGCATCCAACAGCGTATCTGGAGAAGATCTAAACAATAATGCAAGATCTGAAAACATTCATATATAGAATCTTCAACCGCACATATCTTCAACCGCACATATCTTCAACCGCACACCATTCAGTTATGAAACCAACCAGATTTTGTAACCACTATATCCGGGTAAATAACTTCCTCTTTAATGCTAAATATCCACCAATATATCTAGGATCACTTCGGGTAAGGAATCCCATATTCAAGGAACCACCGAATCTATTTCGGGTAAAAAGATTAAAACAAATCTCAAGCGGATATTTTGCCCATAGAATAAGGAACTATTTCTGGTAAATAAAACCAATAAATCTCAGCAAATATTTCCTTCCATCAATTTAGGAACAAACCAGATTCCCAAAAATTCTCAACAAACCTCCATCAATTAAGGAACTAATTCGGGTAAGAAGGAGTATAAAAATCTCACCAATATCTGGAATCAATCAAATCAGGAACCTCCGATATTCTAGGCTACAAATCAGATCTGAGATCACCACGACACATTTGTAGACCAAAGCAGCGTTTCTGAGTACGAACAATTATTCCAGATCCGAATGTTGAACATAATGTCATAACATAATGTTCAACATTTTGCTCAAACTGCTCAAAATCAATCCAGATTCCACAAACTGAGCTCTCCAGATATAGTGCCACTAATGCCAACAAATATCAACAGAAATTCAGCCCTAACACTTTCTCTTGAGAGTTGTCAAAAAACAAAGAGAGTCAACGATGCCATATTCTTTATACTGTTGTTGTTGTTGTGAAAGAACCAAATATCGGGAGAGTTAAATGGATTCTGTTTTGTAAAATTGCTGTTTTGTTTAAAATTTCCACAAACCACAAGTGGTGCCTTTATTTGATTCTTTCTCCTGTTTGAAATCAAAATTGGCCCATGACTTCAAAAACTTGCAGGATTATAGGGTTTTGGACAGAAAAACAAAAGAAACCATAAAATTTTGATAGATGGTTAAATGTTTTTAGGTTTTTCATGCAATCTTGCAGGATGTTCCAGAATGCCATAGGGCTACACAAAATGAAAGCCCCAAATCGTACTTGCATTTTGATGCATTATAATGTCACTGGCCCAAAACATTAGTATTTGTAGAAGTTAATTGTACAAGATATCAACAATTCTTGAAAACAATCATGAGAATGGAGGGAACCTCACCGGTTCATGCTGACATTGACATTGCCAATTCTGTCGACCCCCTCCACATCTCCGAGATCGTCGAGGATCTCAACTTCAGCTCCAAGCACTACGATCTCTATGGAAAATACAAGGCCAAGGTCTTTGAGACATGACCCATGTCCAAAATTTGTCTTATTTTGGAGTTCTAATGGTGTGGGTATTGATCTGGGTGGCTTTTATTACATGTGGCTTTTATCTGTTCTTAATTAGCTTGAAGGATCTGAAGATGGGTATTGTGTGGTTGTTGGTTTTGGATCACTCTGACGCCGTCGGGGGACGCGAAGAGTACTACTACCGTTGGGATGTGGCAAGCTTTGGGATGTGGCAATCTAAAGGTGACACCTTTGAAGCTTGAATTGCTTTTATTTGTGTTATCTTTGGACATCAGTTAAAGCCCTTTATATGTTTGTGATTGAAATGCCCAATACATGTTTGTTGATTTATGTATGTTTCATCATCCGCCTCAATTTTGTCATTTGTTAGGAATATGTTTTGTCATTTGTCATATGTTGATTTATGTATGTTAAGATTAATACAAGTCTTACTCAGTAAAGAAAAGACGAAACATATGAGACCTGGGTTTATGATGCTATAAATATAGATTCAGATATATCTTTAGGTATCTTTGTCCTATACCATGTATCTTTGTTCTTAATGTGGAAGAAACATATGAGACCATGACTTAATTTATGTTATATTTGGTTTTTAAGATACGGATATCCACATGAACGATACTGATTTCGAAGAAAGAAGTGACAAATAGAGTTTTGAAGGACGGTATATGAAATTTCCTACATCAGCTGCTCATGCGTAAACTGTAGTGAATTCTTGAGTGATTTTGTTCAATTGTTGATATGGGTCAATGGGTATGCACGGACGAGAGAGGTCTCATGTTTGAATGCTCAGCACTACTGAATTTTTTTTTTGAATTTTTGAATTTTTTATTAAATGAGCTAGAACTTCAAAATTCGGCTTTAGATGGGCCGATGGGTCAAAAGTCTCTTACTTTTTGTTTATACAAAAAATCAGAAGAACTTCAAAGTTCGGCGTAGGTTTAGATTAGGCAAAAATCCTAGCGTATATATAAGGACTAAAATCCTGCGGTAGGTTTAGTTGATTTTGATAGACTAACATAGAATCAATTGAAAATCGGAGTAGGTTTAGTATGTAATAGTTTCAATAGCTAAAATACGTTTAGGACCTCTTTCTTAATTTGAAAACAGAAAGATTTTCTTTTTCTGAAGAAAGTGCTCCATTGATAACAGAAAATAATACTAGATTGATCGTTTCTGAATGCATTTTTATTTCTATATTTAGTTAAAATATAAAGAATGCATAAGGATCATTGTCTTAACCAGATTGCTTTTACGGTGGATATGTCACTGGATATAGCTTTGCATGAGTAGGGGCACTTAATATATTGTAACTCGAGTTTTGCAGCTGGTTATCCCGGAGATAAATCAATACATGACGTGCTATTCTCCCCAACCTAAATTCATGTATTTTGGATGCTTATACTCAGTAGGGTTTATTGTGTGACAAATTAACAGATACGGAGGGATGCAAGTCACGGTATCATAATTATCCAGTGCTTGAGTTTCTGATGTTAGTCGGTTTAGGTTGGGAACATGCACAACCTATTTCAAGGATAAGTGTTAAAGTTATATGCAAAGCCTCTTCAGGCCAAGATATCAAAAGATTTATGGTGTATCTTTAGGTACCTTTGTCCTATACCATGTGCCAAATTTGTTGATTAACTGCAACAAACCGAAGGTGTCCGCGCCGAAATCTATTATATCTTAAGATATAATAGATTTAATCTATTATATCTTAAATCTAATTTTTTTGGGGGACTTTTAAATTTTGGAGGGGGAGATCTTAAATGAACCGTGCCCGAGGGTACGGGTTATGATGAGGGCACATGTTAAATTTTGGAGGGGGAAATAATTTTTGGGGAGAACAATGATTTTGAGGGGATATTTTAAATGAACCACACCCGCGCCGAAGCTAGGTTTTTTTTGTTTAGATTTTGGAGGGGGAAATAATTTTTTGGGGGGGAACAAAGATTTTGAGTGGATATCTTAGATGAACCGTGCCCGCGGGCACGGGTTATGACTAGTATATATATAAAATAAACACTCATCAACCTCCTCTATCATTCGCATGTGCCTATGCTTAGTGCATAGGATTTTATCTTGCATGGTGTTCAGTAGGGTAGACTCTGGTACTGTCACATGTTCCAAGCTGCTTATTATTTGAGACATGACCCAACCTCGCATCACCTACCCAACCATTGGCATCACCTCTTTCACATGAACACTAAAAAGTTCCAAAGTGCTTGCAACCAAATTTATGTAGATTGCCACTTCTAAAACCGGAGAAATCTCTTGTGGCCTCATCACCCTTGTAGC
Organism: Scilla litardierei; assembly: GCA_030789695.1. Classification (NCBI taxonomy): domain Eukaryota; kingdom Viridiplantae; phylum Streptophyta; class Magnoliopsida; order Asparagales; family Asparagaceae; genus Scilla; species Scilla litardierei. Next base: position 147,975,798 of record CM061134.1, read on the forward strand.
CGCCTACGAGCCCTTCCACATCGATATACCAGAGCTCCTATCTCCCTGAACAAAAATTCCCTCATCTGCATGTCCATGATACGCACCAGCAGGACCCATGTTTACACTTGGCTACACGGGCCACACCATAACGAGTACACTCTCTTAACCCAACCCCGATGTAGGCTGTATTGATGCAAACACACCTAGCTATTTCCTTCTGACCTTACATAGAGAGGGTATACCCCCACCGCCACCCCCACACACTACTCGACATGCCATGCATCACGACGAATTCAGCACCTCCGGTTCGTATGAGCCCACATACGCACACTTGCCTCCAAACTTCGATGCTCATTTCGACAGAATGGAGTGCATCATGGAACTTATGTGCAAGTGACAGATTCACGTGGGCCACTTCATCGACCCTGATGCTCCTCTGCCACCACCTGATGGTGGTTCGGAGTGATCGTTCCCCTCCACTTATTTGTCATTGCCCCTACACTTCATTTCCATGATGCATTGATGGCAATGCATCATTTAAGCTTGGGAAAGATGTTTCACTTCAATCTTGGGAAGGAGTCCACCACATCTTGTATTACATAATCATGCATCATCATCATTTCATTGCATTCACGTTTTTGGTTATTTTCTCATCAATGCATTAAAGCATCATTTTAAAAAAAGGTTTGAATTTTTTTGAAGAAATGATCCCTTGATGAAAATTCGTCTCATATGTAACTCTATTTATGCACTTAATTATATTCACATTTGGCATATGATGATCTGGAAATCTTCGTGGCCTGACTTTATTTTATTTTCTCCTCATGAATTCGTTTTAAAGATGCCACCGTGAATAAGTATGATCTTCTGTTTCCATGTCTTTGAGAGGGTCTAGATCGATTTTTTCGTATAACCATTGTAATACACGCGTTTAGGTTATACCAACTATGTTGAGTAGGTCTAAGCTCGATAGGATTTGGCCTTGAATATGGTTTAGTTCCAACTAAGACATGTGTGATGATACGCTTCTTGGAAAAAAAGATGAATACAAAAATGATGAAAAAGAGTTTGGTATAATGGTATCGTTATCCCATTCCTACCAAGTAGCCAGGTCTCTGTGCCTAAGGAAGCATTGGGGATTCACATCGAAAGGTGAGATTTGGGAGAGTGCACTAAGTAGAAATAATCGGTTTTAGGTGATTCGAGAGAGTAGGCCCGAGGGATCCATCTTGGCCTAACGCCCTAAGATCGTTTGATTCGGGAGTCGTTGACCGAAATCTCGCTACATGAATCACCTAAATCCTAAGTATATAAAACATATATGTTGAAAAAGAAACAAAGAAATATATATGATATCGAGCGTATCTATCTTCATGGCTCAGGTAAAACAAGCTTTGACTTGGCCAAATCCTAGAGAGTTTAGGTCCTACGATACACTTTTGAGTTTTTACCTTTACGGGTATAAGGAAATGGTTGAATTTTTATCATTCTAAACCTAATAGAAGAATTTTTACGGACTTGGTACTTTTCATGGAATTGTACGTTAAGTTTTAAATCGTGTTTGAGATGAATGTTTTTGAGTCATATGCCATAAAGAATTGATAGAGTGATGCATGCTCGAATGGAAATATAATTTTGTGGTACATGTGATTTGCATGCATGATTGATTCGAGTGGGTGATCTTCGGATCTTCTTAATAATTTCTCCCCGATCTTCATTTAGATATCTTGTCTTGCTTGAGGACAAGCAAGAGTTTAGCTTGGAGGATTTTGTTAAGTATATATTTTGCATATATTTTTATCTCCACATCCATGCATTTTTCACGTTTCATTCCCATCCTACATGCATATTCCACTTGGTTTTTTTGTACATTTTACTCCTGGGAGATATTTTGTGTATTTTAGGGATGATCGCGCTTAAATAATGCAAAGTAACGATGGGAGTAGCAGGCACAAAAAGATGGTGAGGATCAAAGATGGAATGAATGATATATGGGCAAAACCAGAGCAACACAGCCATGCGTGTTTATGCACGGTCGTGCAACAGTGTCTACCTTCAAGGAAAAGAAAGAGCTTCAGCGACAGCACCGTGCAGTCATCTGCATGACCGTACCAAATTTGTGAAAGATGGAGAAGACCGCCAAGGGGACTGACATGGTCGTGCAGCTCATCTGACTGACATGGTCGTGCAGCTCATCTGCACGGTCGTGCCAGATTTTTGGAAGTTGAAGGTGCTAAAGGAAAAGAGCTGAAGACATTGATATGACCATGCAGCCAACTGAACGGTAACATTTGCTTGAGCTGTAGCTGGAGATGGATCGACATGGCCGTGCAGCTATGCTGCACGGCCATAAACAAATTGTAGGCTTAGATGACCTAGGTTTACTTGGCGGTGCATGGTCGTGTGCCTTTGTGATACAGCCATGCACCCATTAATTTTGGGGTTTTAGCATGATTACTGGGCAGTATAAATAGAATTCGGTAATTATTTTTAAGCATTCTCTCTTCCACATTTTGGAGACTCTTAATCTTGATTTTGCTCTTCATCTTCTATGGCTACTCTCAAGTTTTGTAAGACCTTTAATCATCTTTTATTTGAATTCAAATTAGATTTCCTTTTTTTATTGGTATTGCTCTTGATTCCCTCTCTCTATTATTATTTCTCTTCTAATGATTTTGATTTTTAAATCCATGATAAGCGAGTAGTTTTATTTTCTAAAGCATTGTTGAATCTTATTAGGGATTATTCATATGGGTGGATCACCCCATATATCAATCTAATGGATTATTACTAGGGTATAGCTTTGGGTACATATTGATATCAGTTTTATCATTAGATTACTACACAACTCTAATCACTAACGATAAATAGGGATGTGGTTTGATGCCCTTAATGATAGATTGATTATCTGATGATAAGGTTACGACGAGACATCGGGCCTAGGTTATTAGAGCAACGAGAATTGGGTCTAACGATGAGACATCAAAGCCTTGATAGAGATCTTGATTATACACCAAGTTCACAGTCACGGTTAGATAGAGAGTGAATGAGGATTACGATTTCATTCTCATTGACAGCTTTATTCCAATAGATTGAGAAGCTATATTCACCCTATGTTTAATCTACAATAGTGACGAGAATACATAGTCCTGCATTTCCTGCATTGGATACAAATTTAATACACGCCCCTCTCGTGACAATTCACGTAGCTACACAAAGTCCTACACTAATCTGTGCTCATCCACTACCTCTTTAAGGCCGACCCATAAGTACTATGACACTGTATGCTTGCGGTTACACATATTTAAAGCTTAGCATGAACAAGAGCAATCTCAAATTGCATGATTTGATACTTCGAGAAAGTTATTGTAGTTGGAACCCCAGTCCAAGAGCATGTCCTCAAGTGGATTGGAGGAGTTAGAACAGTTGGAGTTGGATAATGAATTACATATTGATATAATTTCCTTACACTTTCTAACACATTCTCTCAATTCATATTGAACTTCAACATGAACAAACTGGAATGTTTAATTTATAAGCTCCTTAATATGTTGAGGCAAGCAGAAGGTTCTTTTTAAAAAACAAAAGATAGCGTTTTTTCTTACTAACTCTTCTTCTCATCATAAAGCTATTCAGAAGGGAAAGAAGAAGAGTATTAATCCAAAGGTGGCATCAAGAAGGTCAAGGTGAAGAAGGATGGGAATACAAAAGGTGAATGCTTTTATTGTCATTAGTTAGGACACTAGAAGAGGAACTGCAAGGAATACGTGAAGGCTTTGAAGAAGAAGAAGAAGAAGGAGAATGGTAATGCCTCATCTTCAGGTGTGTCTGTCATTCAATACAAACTCTTGATTTCTTCTATGTCTTAGATATTGGAAACAAAGATTTGTTCTCATATATGTAATTGTTTATATTTATAGAAAATAAATAGAAGATTGAGTGTTGTTGAGATAAGTCTACAAGTTTGGGTTAGAGCAAGTGTTGTAGCCACCGTCGTAAGGTATTTCACCAAAGATTGTCAGGTGACATTGTTTTAATTTTATGCAATTATTTCTATGTACACAACATGATATGTAACATTGTATCAATTTCTTTATAGAAGAATAAAGAAGGGTACAATTTTATTTTAAAAGATAATGCTATGAACATTTTAAATAAAAATATCTTTCTTGGTTTTAGTACACTGAATAATGGAGTACGTGTTTTGAATGCAAGAACCATATTAACTATTCATAATATGAATAAAAAGAGACTTCATGTGAAAGTTAAAGTTACTGGTGCCATTGTAGACTAGGTCATATTGGTGAGAAAAGGCTAAGTAAATTGCAAGTCTTGTCTCCATGAAAAATGGCCAAAATACCCTTTATGTGGCAAGGGGAAAGAGGTACTGAACTCTTAGGACTCGTATACATGAATGTACGTGGCCCAATATCTACACAAGCAAGATGTGGATATTCATGCTTCACCACTTTTACTAATGATTCGTAAGGTATGTATATGTATTGTTGATGAAACAAAAATCGGATGCCTATGAGAAATTCATAAAGTATAAGAATGAAGTAGAGAACTAGATATGAAAAGTATTATCATCCATCGATCAGATTGAGTAGAAAAATAGGTATGTATGAAATTCCTTGCTTAATTAAAAGAGAATATGATTCTCTTAGGTTACTCCTCCCTAATACTACATCACAATGATGTGTCAGGGAGAGGGACTCGCACCTTATTAGATATCATATGTTCCATGATGAGTAATGTCAAGTTATCTCTTTCCTTTTAGGGTTATACCCTTGAAACTACAGTGCACATACTTAATATGATTCCATCTAAAAGCCGTGCCTACCACTCTATATGAGATATGAAAAGGAAAAAAAACATAATCATATGTTTGTTAAGATATGTGGTTGTATTACATTTGTAAAAAGGCATAATCCAGAGAAACTGGATGCACGATCCATGATGTGTAAGTTTGTAGAATATCCAAATGATTTCTAAATATTTCTTTACTATCAACCTAAGGAACAAAAGACTATTGTTTTTTGACATGCAACCTTTTTGGAGAAGGAATCTCATGATGAAGAGACAGAGGGCAATGCGATAGAACTGGAAGAAATTTCAGAAACACAAACTACAGAGGATCAAAGGATAGAACTAGAACCCCAATGTCTACTTAATGACACTCAACCAATTAGGAATCTTAGAAGACGTTCCCAACCACCAGAGGTAAACTAAGGATTTTTCATAGCTGGTGGTGTTGAGGATAGCATCATAGTTGATGATGATCCTACAAGTTTCCAAGAAGCCATGCAGAGTGGAGACATTGGGAAATAGCTTGATGCTATGAAATCTAAAATGAAATCCATGCACTCCAACAAAGTATGGACTTTGGAGGATGGTCTCGCAGGTGTAAAACCCATTGGGAGTAAGTGTATCTTCAAGAAGAGGATCGGTGCAGATGGAAAGGTAAAGACCTACATGGCAAGGTTGGTAGAAAAAGAATATCGTTAAAGACTTAGTACAGACAATGATGAAACTATTTCACAGGTAAATATGCATAAATCCATTCAAATATTGCTTGATATAGCAGCCTTCCATGATTAAAAAAATCTGACAAATGGATGTAAAGACGACTTTTCTAAATGAAGATTTAGAATAGGATGTTAATATGACTCAGCCAGAGAATTTTGAAGTCAATTGGAGTAGCAGAAAAGCATAAAGATTGCTTAAATCTATTTATAGACTAAAGCAGCAATCAAGAAGCTAGAACATCCAATTTGATGATATAGTCAAAAAGTTTGGCTTCTTCAAAAACGAGGATCAACCATGCGTATATAAGAAGGCTGGTGGGAGTGTTGTTGCATTTTGCATATAATACATGGATGATATATTTTTGAATCCAAACAACATGTGGATGCTGCAACCAATCGAAGTATGGTTGTAACATAACTTCTCCATGAAGGATTTAGGAGAAACATCCTATGTACTTGGTATACAGACCTATAGAGATATATTGAATAAGATGTTAAGATTGTCCTAATCTAGATGCACAGAAACCTTGTTAAAGATGTTTAACATGTAAAACTCGGAGCAAGGTAATGTACCCAATTTTCATGGAATAACCCTCTACAATGACATGTCTCCCAAGACCGAGGAAGAGAAAGTGCACATGAGTAAGATTCTTTATGCTTCGGTAATAGGATCTATCAGGTATTCCATGCTATGTACTAGCCAAGATGTCGCATACACACTTGATGTTGTCAATTGAAATCAATCAAATCTGATGGAGAAGCATCAAATAGCCATAAAACATATTAAGTACTTGAGAAGGACTAAAAATAAGTTCTTGGTTTATGATGAGAGCAATAATCCTTTAGTAAAAGGATTTACTGACTCCAATTTCTAAAGAAACATAGATTATAGATGATCAGTGAGAGGATGAGTTTTCACTATTACTAGAGGGGCAGTAACTTGGAAGAGGTCCAAGCAGGATACTATAGCAGACAATACTAAATGTATTAGGATACATCATAGTAAATGATGCTACATAAGATGCTTTTTATATGTAGAGATCAAAAACACATATTGAAGATATTTCCTGTTAGACATGAAACTCAAGATTTCCATGATATATAGAGAAATAGAGTTAGTATATATGATAATCTAGCAGATCCACTCACGAAGGTATTTTCAAAAAAATAAATGGAAAATTTAATGGATAAGGCCAATATGGGATACCATAATTGTCCATAAGTGCAAGTGGGATATGATGGGATATGTATGCCCTTATGTCAAGTATTTTAATTGATACACATTGTTTGAAATAATAGTAAGATATTTGGTATTTCTTTATCTATATGATTCTTTGAGGCAAGTGAGTATGTGTGAATATTATTATGTAATTGCATGGCAAAAGTTTTTGTAATTGCATGGCTAAAGTTTTTTGTTACATAGACACCTTAGCAACATAGTTTTGGCAAAGGGACCGGACTACACAGTAGATGTCTTTGACAATCCTTGTTTTGGTTCAAAGATGAATACAGCCTCACACCAACCAGATAATGAGGATTTCAAAATGGATGGTCTTCACATGCAGCTACCTTCATTGTCGTACATATGACATGATTATAGAGTACAGTCGAGGTGCCATTAAAGCAGGAATCATAGAGTCTAACATCGATGATGGCTTGTCATGAAAATCAAAAGAAAAAACATGATGTATATGAGATTTACGGGATCGATCATAAAGAGTTAAGATCGATTTGTTTGAGAGATAGAAGTGTGTTACAGGAGTTGTGAACACAAATGAAAAATGTTGGGTTAAGAGTTACAAATGTTTCAGCCAAAAAAGAACGCTAAAACTGCACAAATCCAGACCTCAGCCAAGCTGGTGACGAGGTGTCATCAATGACGAGGTGGTCGGACCAATGTCGGCCAGTGATCAATTGCTAGATGGTGGCTAGCCATGGCTGCCAGCCTAGTGGTGTAAGGATCGTCTTACCCTTGCAATACTAACAACAACACACTAGAGGGGGGTGAATAGTGTAATGGCACAAATTGCGTATTTAAAAATTAAACTTGCAAATTCAGAATTATAAATGCAAGAGGAATTAAAACACCACAAAAATCCAAACGCAAAAACAAGAAATTACTTTGGTTGCCCAAACTTGGGAACGTCCAGGCACACCAAATATTCACTATAATTCCTACAAAGAGAAGTGAATACAATCCCACAAAGAGATACCTCACACAAAGAATTTTGTCCTACACAAGAACCAAACCAACCCTACACAAGGGCCAAACTCCCACACAGAGAATTACTAGCTCACACACAGAGAATTTGGGTTAGTCCTACACTTGGACACCAAACTCCTACAAAGAGAGTAACTCCTACAGAGATAGTAACCAACTCCCACAAAGAGAGTATCTAATTTCCACACAGAGAATTGGAGTTTCGAACATAAAACGAAACGAAACAACACTTACCTATGCCTTGATTTGATCTTACCAAATGATGAAGAAGGCATGCAAGTGAATGACCAAGTGCTTAAGATTAGCTTTGATTGCACTTGGTGGTCTTTCTCTCTACTAGGAATGAAATCCTAACACTTCTCACTTGGGTGTATGAAATGAAGAGAAGAAAGATGATCTCCAAGAAAGGAATGAGAATTAGATCCCTTGGAGAATTTCCCTATGAGCTAGCTTTAATGCATGAAGAGTAATGTGCTCATGAGAGGGAAATGTGAGAGTTTAAGAGTGGCTTAAAGATTCTCAAATGATCTTCATTAGTTCCAAGTCGTTCTAATAAACTCAGCCCTATCATATATATAGGAACCCTATATGATCTCTCAAACACCAAGGATAAAGCCAAAAACAACAAGCTATAACGGCTAGAATCATGGCTGAGTCATCAACGATAGTCGGCTGATGAACATCTGACAATCGACTGTAGAACACTACACCTGCACCTGTAAAATGTGCAGGTGCCTGAATATCCTTCAATAGGCGACTGTCACTTGGGATGGAAACGGAGCTAGAAAATGCAACTTTTCGAACAAGCGCCATCAAATGATAGATGACCATTTCACAGGCAACTGTAAATAGACAGGCGACTGTAAATACTTCATCATTCGACTGACTTGCAAATTGGAATGAATCCCAGAAAATGAAAGTTGTGCACAGACGACTGTAGAACTATTCTCAGGTGCCTGTTGGAAGACATGCAACTATAAAATGAACTTCAGTCGACTGATGCAAAGATCAAGTAGAAGTAAATAAAAGTTTAACTTGAGCAGTGCATTTCAGTCGGCTGTAGAAGACTGGGCAGGTGCCTGGAATCACCCAGTTGCCTGTCATGCCTTCATCAGTAAACTGAAGGAGAGCCAGAGACTCCAATTGAGTCATTTGGCAAGATGAACTTTTTGGGTTGGATTTTATGATAATCCTAAGGCTCACTAAGATGGTTAAATGCATATGCATGAATGAGTAGACCATCTTTCAAGGAATTACATTAAACCTAGACTCAAAAAGAGATAAGCAATAAATGAAATATTACATTGAATACATTGCTTCCATTAGAGTCTATGTCTTCCACCTTGATGCCTTGATGCTCCTCCATCATATCTAAGCTTTGGCACCTCATGTCCAAGCTTTGACATTGCTCCACTTGATGTCCATCCTTACACCAAGCTATTAGTTTCCAAATCAAGCTATTCTCCATTTGATAAACATGAGACTAAAGCATGATAGACATTAGCAGCAACATACTGTTTTGATCATCATCAAAATAACATTGGTATGAAACACCAATACCCAACAATCCTCCCTTTTAATGATGACACACATTATGAAAAACATAAATAAATAAAGCACAATCCTAATAAGCTCCCCCTACTTATATGCACCAATTGTAAAATGAGATAAACCAACTGTAAATACTCATTATACCAATTGAAATAATAAGAAACAATGGTGACATATAATAGGCATGTATTACATAAACCATCTGCAATTAGTATATAACATGCTCCATATGAATGGTATACATAATCCCACATATCTCTCCCCATATGTGTATATATATATATATATCTCTCTCTCTCCCCAAATGCATTTGTATGATAAACATGATTTAATGCATATATCTCCCCCTTGTCATTGTCAAAAAGGTAGACATCAAATATATCCCACTTGTCATTCTAATTAAAGATGTGACAATATGCATGAGATAAAGAGATGTATGATACCAAATTGTAAAATTTAGTGTGTATCAATCACTATCTCATACCCCCCTAGATCATAGAAATGGTCAAATTATTATTTTTGAATTCTACCAATTGTAAAGAAAGAGATAAAATATCTTTATAGATAATTTTCTTTACGAATTGTAAATAATACTTGGAGCCATGGGCCTAAAGTGTATCATAGCATATATATGTAAAAATCAATCACATTGATACACATGACATTGCCAAAAGGAAATATAACATGAAACATGTTGGCAATATCCAAGGGTTGAATTTGAGACCAATAATAACCAATTATAAACAATGATCTCAAGAACAACTCAAAATGAGAGTTAAAATATGTTTTAAAATATTTTAAACATACAACATATTAACTCCCCCATTGACATACATATGGATCAACAAATGCATGTATGCCAATGTATACCCCAAGGTCATAATTTTCATGAAAAATAAATTTGAAAACATTTTCAAAATCACGAAACACGCACAAAGAATGGTTTTGCTAAACATAAACATTTAAGCACAATTCACATGCAATATGCATATGTGTGAGAGACCTAAACATTAAGGAACCAAACCCAAGAGGATTTTGATTTTCTAATGTAATCACATGAGGTGATCACATCCCTTACTAATGAGTTGATGTAACTATCCCTCTCTTGCACACTATACCTAGTGGAAATCCAAAGACTCAAGGATTTCCTAGGCAAGGGTTTTGCCTTTGCAAGAGGGATGGATGTAGCATGCTTAGGTGTAGAAAATAGTTTCTTGGCATGCATAAAATGAGGATTTTGCTTTTTAGCAAAAAAATGAACAGTTTTCATTTTTCCTCACCACCTTGTGATTTACATACTTCTTGTTGGTGTTATTGTTGTACAAGAAAGCATGGTGATTCTTCTTAGGTGCTTTTGCAATATTTCTTATATTTTCACCAAATGAAGAAATAGAGGTGGGTTTGGGTACCACATTTTGAATATAACCTGATCATCCTCTATGGTTTGTCGGATGTTACTTTTCCAACAAACCATGTAGTGAGTCCCTATAATAAAAAAAGCTTTAGAGCTTTTGAGATTCCTCTTCGCATTTTAACGTAAGTTATTGAATGCAAGTTTCTAAGCTAAGGTTTTGAGCTACTAATTTATCATTGGAAATGCTCAATTCCTTAACTTGAGAGAGAAGCTTATCTCTCTCACTAGTGTCACAAATATGCATATCATTATTGTTTACATTAGAAGATTCTAAAGCATGCACCCTACTCATAGCATTCTTAAATTTTTCTTTCAATTTACCATATGAGTCGATGCACTTACTTGCTGCATTGGAAGCCTCATTGTATAGGTTGTTGAGTATTAGTGTTTCATACCAATGTTATTTTGATAATGATCACAACATTATGTTGTTGCTAATGACTCTCTTGTTTTAGTCTCATAGTTACATTTCAAGAATATCATTTTTGGAGACTAAACACTAGGTGCACGGATGGACATCAAGTGAAGAAGGGCCAAAGCTTGGACTCAAAGGGTGCCAAAGCTTGGAGATGATGTGGAGCATCAAGGCATCTAGATTGAGGACATAGACTCTAAGGAAAGCAATGTAATCCATGAAATATTTCCTTTATTGCTTTCTCTCTCATTTGAGTCTAGGTTAATGTAATGCCTTGATAGATGGTCTACCCATACATGCTCATGCATTTAACCACCTTAGTGAGCATTAGGATTATCATAGAATCCAACCCAATAGGTTCATCATGACCAAAGACTCATTTGGAGTCTCTGGTTCTCCTTTAGTCGTCTGCTGAAGGATTCACAGTCGGCTGGGTGATTTCCAGTCGCCTGTCGAGCCTTCTACAGTCGACTGTTATGCACGGCTCAAGTCAACATTTCTATTGAATTTACTTGAGCTTTTCGCATCAGTCGACTGATGCTCAGTTTACAATCGCATGTATATTAATAGTCACCTGCGAATTGGTCAACAGTCGTCTGAGTAGTGTAAGTGCATATACTGCTTCTCTTTGTTTTTCTCCATCTCCTGCAACAGTCGACTGATGAAGGGTTTACAGTCGCCTGGATATTTTACAATCGACTGTATTCTTATCATCAGTCGCCTGTATGCTTATCTGGAGAAAGAGTGCAGCTCTCTGTTTATTCCATCCCCTGCAGTAGTTGCCTGCTGAAAGTTTTACAGGCGCCTGTCCTGTTCACAGTCGACTGTATCGACTTCATCAGTCGACTGTCGTGGCTCAGAGATTATAGCTGTTGGATATTTTCTAGCCGTTGGACAGTCGACTGTCATTTGTTCATCAGTCGACTGTCAATGACGTTTCTGCCCAGAAACTAGCCGTTGCAACCTTTTGTTTTTAGCTGTTTCCCTGGGTTTTGAGGGGTTGTATAGGGTTCCTATATATAGGAACTTCTTGATGCCATTGAAAATCATTAGAGATTGATTAAGCCACTCTCAAACTCTCATTTTCCCTCTTTGATCTCTTATTCCTCTTCATGCATTGAAGTGCAGCTCAAGGGAAATCATCCAAGTGCTTTCAAGAAAATCTCAACACTTGGAGATCCTCTTCCATGCCTTGCATTCATCTATGAGTAAGCATCTGAAGGCATATGTAAGAGTATTTATTTTACTTGGTGTTTCTTTGTAACACTAATTCTCTTTGTGGGAATTAGTCTTTCTCTCTTTGTGGGAGTTTATCTCTTTGTGGGAGTAGGATATTCTCTTTGTGGGAATAACTTTCTTTGTGGGAGTAACTCTCTTAGTGGGATTTTGGTGTCCTAGTGTAGGGCTAACCCTAATTCTCTGAGTGGGAGTTAGTAATTGTCTAGGTGGGAGTTTGACCCCTGTGTAGGGTTGGTTGGGTCCTTGTGTAGGGTTGGTTGGGTCCTTGTGTAGGGCAAAATCCTCTTGGTGAGGTCTCTCTCTTTGTGGGAGTGTATCTCTTTGTGGGATTTGTATTCACTTCTCTTTGTGGGAATATAGTGAATTTTGGTGTGGCTGGACGTACCCAAGTTTGGGGAACCAGGGTATATTCTTGTGTTTGCGTTTGGATTGATTGTGTCAATTATTTCCTCTTGCATTTATTATTCCGCATTTGCAAGTTTAATTTTAATTGGACAATTTATTGCCATTACACTATTCACCCCCACTCTAGTATGTTGTTGTTAGTATTGCAAGGGTAAGGCGATCCTTACAATTGGTATCCGAGTGAGGTTATAGCATACTGCAACGATGGCATTCAACGCCTCATCCGCGTCTCATGAAGAAGGTTATTCAACCGTTCGACCCCCGCTCTTCAACGGAACCAACTACCCAAGTTGGTAGATTAGGATGATGATCTACATGGAGGGTCAAGACCTATGTGATATTATGGAGGTGCCATTTGAGAAGCCCACTACACCTGTGGCTTCAAGGACAAAGGCGGAGAAGGACTCGATCAAATTCAATGCAAGGGCTATGAATGCATTCCATTGCGCCCTCTCAGCAAATGAGGTCAACCGCATCTCCATGTGCAAAACAGCCAACGAAATTTGGCATACTTTGGAGATATGTCATGAATGGACTACAAAGGTAAAGAAATCTAAACAATCTGTGTTTAGATCTAAATATGAAATGTTTAAGATATAGTAAGGAGAAAGCATTTCAGAAATGTTCACAAGGTTCACTGATATCGTGAACGCTTTGAAGGGTCTCGGGAAGATGATTTCCTAAGAGGATCGTGTAGAGAAGATTCTTGACTCTCACACACCTCATTGGGAGTCAAAGGCCAACAGAATTTTGGAGTCATATGACACGTCCAAATACACCGTTGAGGAGTGCATTGGAAATCTCATGGCATACGAAGTGAAGCTTCAACACAAGAAGGAGATTCAACCATCAAAGCCCGAGAAGCCGAAGAAGCACAAGGGGGTTGCATTCCATGCCAAGGAGGAGCCAATCAAATGAAGGAAGAAATTCTATCGAGAAGCTCCTAGTGAAGAAGATGAGCTAAAAGAGTCAAGTGGAGAAGAAATTGAGGATCTTGCCGAGCAATTCAAGGCATTCCTCAAGTGCAAGTAAGGTAAGTCTTTGTCAAAGTTTGCTTCCAATTCTAACAAGGTTCCTACTTGTTACACTTGTAGTGGAAAAGGTCACCTATCCACCGAATGCCCTTCCAAACCCAATAAAGGGACTTACAAGGGTAAAGGGAAGAAGCATTGGAAAGAGAAGTCCAAGTCCAAAAACCACAAGAAGGGGCTTGTCGGGACTTTTGATGATTCAAGTGAGGATACATCAAGTAACGAAGAAGAGGATGCAAAGGAGGATGCTCACGCATGCTTTGTAGCAATTGATGTTCCTACACCAATCCCCTCTGGCTCAAATGAAGATGGCTCAACTCCTATGAGGAATCGTGCCTCATGGCAATCAAGGAGAAGTCATCATTAAGCTCTAGCGAGGAAGAAGTCGATGATGAGATTGAGGAGAAGATCTCATACGATGAGCTTAAATATTGTTTCGGTACGGTTTCCGAAAACGCTAGTAAGTGCATCAACTCTTACAATAAATTAAAAGCAAAATATAAGATTGCTAAGAGTAGATTGCATGAACTAGAAATTGCTAGTGTAATCCATGATGAAATGCATGATTGTGACACTAGTGAGAGAGACACACTTGTCTCTCAAGTTAAGGAATTGAGTTTATCTAATGATAATCTTGTTACTCAAAACCTTAACTTAGAAACTCGCATTCAACAACTTACGTTGAAATGTGAAGAGGAATCCCGTAAGCTCAAAAGCTTTGTGTATTCTAGGGATTCACTCCACGATTTGCTTGAAAAACAACATCCGGCAAATCATAGAGGAGGTTTGGGGTATATTCAAAATGTGGTATCCAAACCCACCTTTAATTCCTCTTATGGTGCTAATACAAGAAATATTGCAAAAGCACCTAAGAAGAATCACCATGCCTTCTTGTATAACAATAACACCAACAAGAAGCATGTAGATCACAAGGTGATGAGGAAGAATGAAGACTCTTCATTTTTTGGTAAGAAGCAAAATCCTCATTCTATGCATGCCAAGAAATTCGTTTCTACACCTAAGCATGCCACATCCACCCCTCTTGCAAAGGCAAAACCCTTGCCTAGGAAATCCTTGAGTTTATGGATTCCCACTAAGGTTAGTGTGCAAGAGAGGGATAGTTACATTAACTCTCTAGTTAGGGATGTGATCACCTCATGTGATTACATTAGGAAATCAAACTCATCTTGGGTTTGGTTCCCTAATGTTTGGGTTCCTCACACATATGCATATTGCATAGGTATTGTGCTTAAATGTTTATTTTAGCATACCCATTGTTTGTGTGTGTTTCATGATTTTGAAAATATTTTCAAATTTATTTTTTTTCATGAAAATGGGAATCTTGGGGAATACATTGACGTACATGCATTTTTTGATCCATATGTATGTCAATTGGGGAGTTGATATGTTGTATGTTTAAAATATTTTAGAACATATTTTGACTCTCATTTTGGGGTGTCTTTGGGATCATTGCTACAATTGGTGTCAATTCTCAATTGGTTAGTTTTGGTCTCAAACTAAACCCCTTAGATATTGCCAACATGATTCATGTTATATTTTGATTTGGCAATATCATTGTGTGTCATTGAAGATTGATTTCTCTATATCTAATGCTTTGATACACTTTTAGGCCCATGGCTCCAATATATGTATATCAATTGTTAAAGAGGATTATTCCAAGATTCATTGTCTACAATTGGTATTACCTCAATTGTTAGAGATTGTTTATCTTCTACTTTACAATTGGTATTAGATCCTAGCAGTCAAAATTTGACCTTTTCTATGATCTAGGGGGAGCATGGGATAGTGATTAAATTTTACAATTTGGTATCATACATCTCCTTATTTCTTGTATATTGTCACACTTTGGTTAAGATGACAAAGGGGATATTTATGATGTCCACCTTTTTGACGATGTCAAGGGGGAGAGATTTATGCATTATGTAAATCTAACTCTTGTATTTCATACATATGTATTTGGGGAGAGATATATCTATGGGGAGAGATATATGGGATTGTATAAACCATTCATGTTTACATGATTTTGTCTATTGCAATTGGTTTATGTAACCCATGTCTACCTATTATATGTCACCATGTTGTCTCATTATTTCATTTGGTATAATGAGTATTTACTATTGTGTATCTCATTTTACACTTGGTGCATATAAGTAGGGGGAGCTCATTAGCATTGTGCTTTAATTCTTTATATTTAACATAATGTGTGTCATCATCAAAAAGGAAAGATTGTTGAGTATTGGTGTTTCATACCAATGTTATTTTGATGATGATCACAACATTATGTTGTTGCAAATGACTCTCTTGTTTTAGTCTCATAGTTACATTTCAAGAATATCATTTTTGGAGACTAAACACTTGGTGCACGGATGGACATCAAGTGGAGAAGGGCCAAAGCTTGGACTCAAAGGGTGCCAAAGCTTGGAGATGATGGGGAACATCAAGGCATCTAGATTGAGGACATAGACTCTAAGGAAAGCAATGTAATCCATGTAATATTTCCTTTAGTACTTTCCCTCTCATTTGAGTCTAGGTTAATGTAATGCCTTGATAGATGGTCTACTCATACATGCTCATGCATTTAACCATCTTAGTGAGCCTTAGGATTATCATAGAATCCAATCCAATAGGCTCATCATGACCAAAGACTCATTTGGAGTCTCTGGTTCTCCTTCAGTCGCCTGCTGAAGGATTCACAGTCGACTGGATGATTTCCAGTCGCCTGTCGAGCCATCTACAGTCAACTGTTATACACGGCTCAAGTCAACATTTCTATTGAATCTACTTGAGATTTTCGCATCAGTCGACTGATGCTCAGTTTATAGTCGCATGTATATTAACAGTCGCCTGTGAATTGGTCAACAGTCGTCTGAGTAGCGTAAGTGCAAATACTGCTTCTCTCTGTTTTTCTCCATCTCCTGCAGCAGTCGACTGATGAAGGGTTTACAGTCGCCTGGATATTTTACAGTCGACTGTATTCTTGTTATCAGTCGCATGTATGCTTATCTGGAGAAAGAGTGCAACTCTCTGTTTATTCCATCCCCTGAAGCAGTCGCCTGATGAAGGTTATACAGGCGCCTGTCCTGTTCACAGTCGACTGTATAGACTTCATCAGTCGACTGTTATGGCTCAGATTATAGCCGTTGGATATTTTCTAGCCGTTGGACAGTCGACTGTCATTTGTTCATCAGTCGACTGTCAATGACGTTTCTGCCCAGAAACTAGCCGTTGCAGCTTTTTGTTTTTAACTGTTTCCTTGGGTTTTGAGGGGTTGTATAGGGTTCCTATATATAGGAGTGGGCTGAGTTCATTGGAACTTCTTGATGTCATTGAAAATCATTAGAGATTGATTAAGCCACTCTCAAACTCTCATTTTTCCCTATTTGAGCTCTCATTCCTCTTCATGCATTGAAGTCCAGCTCAAGGGAAATCATCCAAGTGTGTCACGACCCGCTTCCCTAAAATGGAGGCGAGACGTGAAAAGGTCCGCACGAGAGTGGAGCTGTGAATCCCCAAACCCGATAAGCGTCCACAATACATAAACAGGTCCCTGTAACCACAACAGAATAACAATAATAACACAAGGAGAGACTGAAATAAAATTCCTCATCTCATAAAATGTCCAACATCAAAATGAGTCCAACATCCAGAAAAGCCACCAGGCTAAAAGAAAGAGTCCAAGGCCCAGAACAAGGCCAACAAAAGAAACGACATAACAAAGATATAGGTGCCACGCACCGAATACAAAACAACTGTCTAACAAAAGTAAAACACACGAAGACACTAGGACTGGTCCCCAGTGTCCACGTACTCCCCGTCAAACACAAGCTCGGGCTCGACGTCAGCAAACACCTCGTCCTCAACGAGGTACTCAGGCT
This sequence comes from Scilla litardierei, assembly GCA_030789695.1. NCBI lineage: Eukaryota > Viridiplantae > Streptophyta > Magnoliopsida > Asparagales > Asparagaceae > Scilla > Scilla litardierei. The sequence continues at coordinate 147,993,480 of CM061134.1, forward strand.
CAGGATCTAACATGTGTCACCCAAAAGAGTAAAGGGGCACATGTCAGCAAGTCTAAAAGACTTGGGCAAGGAAACTGAAAGTAGGCAACTAGCAACCTAGCAGTTTAGTATGCATGACATGGCAGTTATAACATGAGTGCACAATTTAAAACATGGCAAGACTATTTGTACGAGAGAACAATCATCGGGACAAGACAAGACAAGACAAGACAAGAGTAGCCATGCTACTATCAATCTCAATCAATTCACTATTCACGTTGTTTTGTAGATTGTTTACGCCTTACAGCTGAATGGTTCCACATTCGCTGATTGGCCGCTTAACAACTACCCCACCCCAAAGAGTTTACGCATTACAACTGCAGTTGTTGATCAAACAGACTCCCAGTTGAATGGCCGCTTAACCCTCACCCCTTATACCCACACGTAATGGAGCCTAGGGTCCCCGCACAATGAACTCAGCTAGTGAGCCTGGGGTTGCCCCGCACATTGAGCTCGCATTCTTAAACATTTGGCGTAGGGGTGCACCTAGCCGGAAACACGCAATTCGGGCATTGGCTATCAACCAACACATGGCCCGCTTCTGGAACACGAGCCAGGAACACAAGCATTTGTAGCAAAGCTACGCAATCACATAAACACTTAAAGAATGCAATGACATGACATTTAATTTGCGTACCGTTAATGGAAAGTAAACATGACATGGTAATTGTGCAACATGCTAAATGTCGGAACTAGCTTCGTTGTCAAGCTAGTTCCCCAATTTGCGCCTAGGCGAGTATCATTTCGTCGCCTAGCCTCTTTTACGCCTACTATAAGAAAATGGCCTAAAACATGGCCTAAACCCTAAGTGGCAAGTTTCACTTGCCTAGCACCGGGGATGACGACCACTTCGTCACACGGATGCTATCTACGGGGGAAATCGCTGTTATGGGGGAAACAAACACCAAACACATGAAATTAATTAGGGTTTCCATGAAATTATAAATAAGTTATAAAAACAACGGTAGATCGATTTCTTACCAAGAGGAGACGGAAGAAACACTCCGGGGAACCCTAGGATCAAATCTGGAGAAGATTGGAGAAGTTTGGGGAAACTAGGGTTTTGGGGGGTTTGGGGATTTTGATGGGTTTTGGTGAGATTTTGGGGAAGATGAGAGGTAGGTGGAGTGAATGGATGGTTTGGATGATGATTCTAGGGCTTGGAATAGAGAAATGGAGCTTGGAGGAAGATGGGGGCTGAAGGGGGAAGATTTTAGGGTTTTGGGTCGTGTTGGAGAAGAAGAAGTCGTTTGGGTTGGGTATAAATAGGTTGAGCTGGCGGCTGCCCAGAAATTAGGGTTTTAACACTAGTTAGTCGGTCAAAGAGAAACCACTGACCGACTAGTTTGGCAACTAGTCGGTCGGTCGACCAACGCAGACCGACTAAGTGCAAACAGTAACTCCTTAACGAAAATAGGATTCTAGAGTTAGTCGGTCCATGAACAAGTACTGACCGACTAGTTTAGCATCTAGTCGGTCGATGAACGTTCTTAGACCGACTAAGAGTAAACAGTAACTGATACAAAAATAATATGATGAGTTAGTCGGTTCAAGAAGCATTGCTGACCGACTAGTTTGCAACCTAGTCGGTCAACCAACGTTCTTAGACCGACTAACGATAAACAGTAACTCCTGAGAAATTTAGAAAGCTAACTAGTCGGTCCAAGAAGGATTGCCGACCGACTGGATCGTCATCTAGTCGGTCGGTGGCCCTTCTTACACCGGCTAATGAGCACCAAAAGTACCGATACGGAGCGCGGGGCCCCGGGATCGATTCCTAAGACTCCTAGGCTTGATCTAATAGTTAGATACGACCGTTATGAAGCCCGTCACGAATGACATACTTCGAAATCGACGATCCTAAGGAAGAAACGAGAAAATACGACGAATCGATCGAAAATGAAAGCTACGGAGACGAAAAACCACACATGAGGAGAAAATCCACCAAAACATATATTATATTATATTAAATCCAGATTCATGAAAAGCAGTCGTTACATCCTCCCCAACTTAAGAAAAATTCCGTCCTCGGAATTTCCAAATACTCACGAGTCCGGAAACAAAAGTGGGAAACGCTCTCGCATCTCATCCTCATTCTCCCAAGTAGACTCTCCAGGTGAACCGTGTCGCCACATCACCCTCACAAGATTGACAATCTTGTTTCGAAGCGATTTCTGACGCCTGTCTAGAATCTGCACTGGATGCTGGTCATACGTCATATCGGGGCGAACGGTAATCTCCGAAAAATCCACCGCATGAGACGGATCGCTAATGTATCGACGAAGCTGCGACACATGGAAAACATTGTGAACTCCTTCCAAAGATGGCGGCAAGGCCAAGCGATAAGCTACCTCGCCAACCCTCTCCAAAACGTCAAACGGTCCAATGTATCGCGGGCTCAACTTTCCATGCTTCCCGAAACGAATCACACCACGATTCGGGGAAATCTTCAAGAACACATGGTCGCCAGGCTGAAACTCCAAAGGACGACGTTTTGCATCCGCCCAATGCTTAAAACGGTCCTGAGCAATTCTCAACCTCTCCCGAATATTCCTGACGATATCCACGGCCTCCACGATCATCTCAGGTCCCAACAACTCCCGATCGCCAACGTCATCCCAACTCAATGGCGATCGACATTTCCTCCCATAAAGAGCGGCGAAAGGCGCCATGCCAATACTCGCCTGGAAGCTGTTGTTGTAAGAGAACTCCACCAGATGCAGATGGTCCTCCCACGAACCCTTGAAATCCAACATGCACGCCCTCAGCATGTCTTCCAAAATCTGAATCGTCCTCTCGGACTGGCCATCCGTCTGCGGATGGTACGCCGTGCTGAAACTCAGACGCGTACCCAAGCTCTTCTGCAAACTCTGCCAGAACTGAGATGTGAACCTCGTGTCTCTGTCAGACATGATACTCACGGGGACTCCGTGAAGTCACACAACCTCCTGCACGATTCACGTTACATCACTATCCAAACTAGGAAAAGGACATAAAACGGAGAGTAAAAGGATTTTACCTCCATATATCTCCTCGCTAGCGCCTCAGTGGACTGTCCCACTCGGAACGGAATAAAGTGCGTAGATTTGGTCAACCGATCCACGATTACCCAAATCGCGTCATTCTGCTTCGGACTCCGAGGTAGTCCAGTCACGAAATCCATAGTGATGTGCTGCCACTGCCACTCCGGAATCGGAAGCGGTTGTAGCAACCCGGCCGAACGCTGATGCTCCGCCTTCACTTGCTGGCAAACCAAGCACTTGGCTACACTCCGAGCCACGCTCCTCTTCATACCATGCCACCAATAATTCAGACGAAGATCCTGGTACATCTTGGTGCCACCAGGATACACAGAATACGGCGAACTGTGTGCCTCCACCATCAACTCCTCTCTGATATCCCCAGCTGGCACACACAACCTGGCTCCAAACCTCAGCGAGCCATCCTCATGAATCAAAAAGTCAGTCCGCAGACCGGCTTCCACCTGCTCCCGAATCTTCATCAGCTTCGGATCCTCAGCCTGGCCAGCCTTAATCCGATCCACGATCGTCGACTGTACCTGCATGTACATCAACGACGAAGCCTCCCAAGGAAGAACAATCTCCACGCCAGACTCGCAAAAATCCTGCTACAATCTCCACTGCGAGGTCAAAATCATTACCGCTGGAAGCCTACTCAAAGCATCCGGAACCACATTCACCTTGCCAGGGTGAAACTGCAAATCAATATCATAATCCGCCATAAGCTCCAACCATAGACGCTGTCACATGTTGAGCTCCTTCTGAGTGAAAATATACTTCAAGCTTTTGTGATCGGTGAAAATCTTCACTTTCTCACTCAGCAGGAAGTGCCTCCAAATCTTAAGAGCAAACACAACGGCAGCCAACTCCAAATCATGCGTCGGGTAATTCTTCTCATGAACCTTAAGCTGACGAGACGCATATGCCACAACGTGCCCATGCTGATGCAACACACAACCGAGACCCTTGCCAGAAGCATCGCAAAAGATCTCAAATCCACCGCTGCGATCAGGCACAACAAGAACATGGGCAGTCATCAGCCTCTCCCTCAAAACACCAAAAGCATTCTCACAATCACCCGACCAAACAAAAGGTATATCCTTCCGCGTCAACCTGGTCATCGGCTCAGCAATACGAGAAAAGTCCTTAATGAATCGCCGATAATAACCGGCAAGTCCAAGGAAACTCCGAATCTCAGATGCTGACGACGGAACAGGCCACTCCCTGATGGCCCGAATCTTCTCGGGATCCACTGAAATACCATCTCCAGTCACCACATGCCCGAGAAAAGCAACTCGATCCAGCCAAAACTCGCACTTCGAAAACTTAGCATACAACCGATGCTTCCTCAAAATCTCCAACACCGTCCTTAAGTGCGAGGCATACTCTTCCTCCGACTTCGAATAGATCAGAATGTCGTTAATAAAGATAACGACAAACTTATCCAAAAAGTCGTAGAAAATCAGGTTCATCAGATTCATGAAAACTGCGGGCGCGTTAGTTACGCCGAAAGGCATAACCACAAACTCATAGTGTCCATACTTCGTCCTGAACGCTGTCTTCGGAACATCTCCCTTCTTCACCTTCAACTGATGGTAACCACTCCTCAAATCCAATTTAGAAAACACCCTCGAACCTCCAAGCTGATCAAAGATATCATCGATGCGAGGCAACGGGTATTTATTCTTAATGGTCACCGCATTCAACTCCCGATAATCCACGCACATGCGATGCGAACCATCCTTCTTCTTCACCAATAGCACCGGTGCTCCCCACGGAGACACACTAGGATTAATATAACCCTTCAGCAAGAGCTCATCCAACTGCTTCCGCAACTCTTCCAACTCTGCAGGTGCCATACGATACGGCGCCTTCGAAATCGGCTACGCACCTGGAACAAGATCGATAGAAAATTCCAGAGCCCGATCAGGCGGTAAACCAGACATCTCCTCGGGGAAGACGTCGCCAAAATCTCACACCACAGCTGGCCACTCCAGCTCCATTTGCATAGCCACAGCCTCCACCGGCCTGGCCCGAAATCTGACAGGACCAAGCGAACTGCTACCACGACTGAACTCGAACACTGGATGTCCGGGAATCTCGAACACCACCTTCTTTCTCCTGCAGTCGATCGTAGCATAGAAGCTCGCAAGCCAATCCATCCCGAGAACTGCATCGTAGTTGATGATGTCGTGGACAATGAAATCAGCGAAAAGCTCATGTCCACAGACCACCAACGGGCAAGAATTGCAACCACGATGCACCGAGACCACGCCATTCCCTGTAACGATATTCCAACTCTTGGGGAGAGGGGACGTCGACAAGGAATGCCTCTCCACGAAGCTCCGAGAAATAATGCACATCGATGCACCAGAGTCAAAGAGGACTCGTGCAGGAAATGTGCAAACCAAAATCACACCTAATCAAGCAATTAACAATCAAACCCTATTCTAGCAAACAACCATGTTCAAGCAAACAACACAATCAAACATTCAAAACCAGCTAGGAAAGTAACAGCTAGATTGAGGATTACCTGTGATAACCTCATCCACAGCCTTGCTCTCCGCAGCGGTCATCAGAAAAGCCTGCCTCCTCGGCGGAACAGCCTGTCGAAAAGCCTACCCCTGCGGAACAAGAGCTGCTCCACGGCCAGCAGGAACAGACACTCGCTGCTGCAATGGCTGTGCTGCAACAGGAGCCCTCCGCAGCTGATTCGCATGCCGACAATCCTTCACGACATGGGAAGCATCACCGCAAATCAGGCACTGGCCCAAAAACTTCCGACACTGATCCTTGACGTGGCCAGGCCTGCCGCAGAAATGGCAAAACTTCGGAATAGGCCCTCCTGGCCTCTTAAACTGAGCAGACTGATTAGGCCTGAATCCAGGTCTAACCACAGCTCTCGCCTGCTCCACAGGCCTCTTCCCAGCACCAACAACGGATCCCTTCCTCTGGTTCACGAGCAGCTCCTGCCTCTTTGCTGCTACCAGAACCTTCTGATAAGACTCCCGGTCAGAAGAGGTCACAAAACTCTGGAGCTCCGAAGCAAGCCCCTGCAGGAACCTCTGAGCCCTCTCCTCAGCGTCCTGCACCATCTTCGGTGCAAACCGACTCAGCCTCATGAACTCTTGGTGATATAGGTCCACCGACGAGTTCCCCTGCTTCAAATCGATAAAACGCTGCAGCATCTCCTCCCTGGCAGCTTTCGGGAAGAACTCACCCTCAAATCTGGCTTTGAAGGTAGCCCAAGCTATCGGCTCCACCAACAACTTCTCTTCCGCATCCCACCAATTCCTGGCGTTATCCTTCAGCTGCCTTTTCGCCAAATCAACCCATCCAGCCGGGGTGATCTTGGCCATCTTCAGATTGTCCTCGATGTTCCGAATCCACTCATCGGCAGCCAGAGGACCCTCAGAACCATCAAAATATGCGGGACCCAGCTCCCGAAATTGCTTCGCTCCTGGCTCAGAGCGAGGAACATCCGGAAGAGCCCGGGCAGCTCGAGCAAGTGGAGCATTCTGGACTTGCAAAAGCACGCCCTGCTGCACTTGCATCATCTGGAGCATCATCCGCATCATCTCACCGTTGGTGGGTTCCCGCTCAGGCTCCTCATCATGAGGGAGCGCACCACTGCCCCCACCACGGGTGAAACGCCTTCCTGCCATCTAGTGACACGGAGAACAAATCAGATTAGACTCATAGCTTATGACTCGGACGTCGAACTCAGTTTATTGGACATTCTAATATTATTATTGCTATTCCAAAAATCGCAGTTACAGAAGGAGACCTGCATGGGCCACCACTAAAACCTGTCACGACCCGCTTCCCTAAAATGGAGGCGAGACGTGAAAAGGTCCTGCACGAGAGTGGAGCTGTGAAGGCCCAAACCCGATAAGCGTCCACAATACATAAACAGGTCCCTGTAACCACAACAGAATAACAATAATAACACAAGGAGAGACTGAAATAAAATTCCCAATCTCACAAAATGTCCAACATCAAAATGAGTCCAACATCCAGAAAAGCCACCAGGCTAAAAGAAAGAGTCCAAGGCCCAGAACAAGGCCAACAAAAGAAACGACATAACAAAGATATAGGTGCCACGCACCGAATACAAAACAACTGTCTAACAAAAGTAAAACACACGAAGACACTAGGACTGGTCCCCAGTGTCCACGTACTCCCCGTCAAACACAAGCTCGGGCTCGGCGTCAGCAAACACCTCGTCCTCAACGAAGTACTCAGGCTCAGGATCTAACATGTGTCACCCAAAAGAGTAAAGGGGCACATGTCAGCAAGTCTAAAAGACTTGGGCAAGGAAACTGAAAGTAGGCAACTAGCAACCTAGCAGTTTAGTATGCATGACATGGCAGTTATAACATGAGTGCACAATTTAAAACATGGCAAGACTATTTGTACGAGAGAACAATCATCGGGACAAGACAAGACAAGACAAGACAAGAGTAACCACGCTACTATCAATCTCAATCAATTCACTATTCACGTTGTTTTGTAGATTGTTTACGCCTTACAGTTGAATGGTTCCACATTCGCTGATTGGCCGCTTAACAACTACCCCACCCCAAAGAGTTTACGCATTACAACTGCAGTTGTTGATCAAACAGACTCCCAGTTGAATGGCCGCTTAACCCTCACCCCTTATACCCACACGTAATGGAGCCTAGGGTCCCCGCACAATGAACTCAGCTAGTGAGCCTGGGGTTGCCCCGCACATTGAGCTCGCATTCTTAAACATTTGGCGTAGGGGTGCACCTAGCCGGAAACACGCAATTCGGGCATTGGCTATCAACCAACACATGGCCCGCTTCTGGAACACGAGCCAGGAACACAAGCATTTGTAGCAAAGCTACGCAATCACATAAACACTTAAAGAATGCAATGACATGACATTTAATTTGCGTACCGTTAATGGAAAGTAAACATGACATGGTAATTGTGCAACATGCTAAATGTCGGAACTAGCTTCGTTGTCAAGCTAGTTCCCCAATTTGCGCCTAGGCGAGTATCATTTCGTCGCCTAGCCTCTTTTACGCCTACTATAAGAAAATGGCCTAAAACATGGCCTAAACCCTAAGTGGCAAGTTTCACTTGCCTAGCACCGGGGATGACGACCACTTCGTCACACGGATGCTATCTACGGGGGAAATCGCTGTTATGGGGGAAACAAACACCAAACACATGAAATTAATTAGGGTTTCCATGAAATTATAAATAAGTTATAAAAACAACGGTAGATCGATTTCTTACCGAGAGGAGACGGAAGAAACACTCCGGGGAACCCTAGGATCAAATCTGGAGAAGATTGGAGAAGTTTGGGGAAACTAGGGTTTTGGGGGGTTTGGGGATTTTGATGGGTTTTGGTGAGATTTTGGGGAAGATGAGAGGTAGGTGGAGTGAATGGATGGTTTGGATGATGATTCTAGGGCTTGGAATAGAGAAATGGAGCTTGGAGGAAGATGGGGGCTGAAGGGGGAAGATTTTAGGGTTTTGGGTCGTGTTGGAGAAGAAGAAGTCGTTTGGGTTGGGTATAAATAGGTTGAGCTGGCGGCTGCCCAGAAATTAGGGTTTTAACACTAGTTAGTCGGTCAAAGAGAAACCACTGACCGACTAGTTTGGCAACTAGTCGGTCGGTCGACCAACGCAGACCGACTAAGTGCAAACAGTAACTCCTTAACGAAAATAGGATTCTAGAGTTAGTCGGTCCATGAACAAGTACTGACCGACTAGTTTAGCATCTAGTCGGTCGATGAACGTTCTTAGACCGACTAAGAGTAAACAGTAACTGATACAAAAATAATATGATGAGTTAGTCGGTTCAAGAAGCATTGCTGACCGACTAGTTTGCAACCTAGTCGGTCAACCAACGTTCTTAGACCGACTAACGATAAACAGTAACTCCTGAGAAATTTAGAAAGCTAACTAGTCGGTCCAAGAAGGATTGCCGACCGACTGGATCGTCATCTAGTCGGTCGGTGGCCCTTCTTACACCGGCTAATGAGCACCAAAAGTACCGATACGGAGCGCGGGGCCCCGGGATCGATTCCTAAGACTCCTAGGCTTGATCTAATAGTTAGATACGACCGTTATGAAGCCCGTCACGAATGACATACTTCGAAATCGACGATCCTAAGGAAGAAACGAGAAAATACGACGAATCGATCGAAAATGAAAGCTACGGAGACGAAAAACCACACATGAGGAGAAAATCCACCAAAACATATATTATATTATATTAAATCCAGATTCATGAAAAGCAGTCGTTACAAAGTGCTTTCAAGCAAATCTCAACACTTGGAGATCCTCTTCCATGCCTTACATTCATCTATGAGTAAGCATCTTGTCACGCCCCGTTCCCCAGAATACCCAGAATTTTTTTTCCATGTATCCTGAAGAGTGAGGGTGATGAGAGAGAAAAAGAAAGAGAAAGGGAAAACAGAACAAGCAGGCCACTGCGCACATGCTAGGATAGTACAAGTGAAGCTCCATAATAGTATCAAACAATCTCATAAATAACATAGATCAACAACCACAGATCATATATAACAACTTCAATTAATGTACATAGTCCAGATACACCACTACACATACACCATCACTCTCCACCTCCCAAAACAACCATGTCACAACACAACTACAGCTCATACCAAGTGCTACCCCTGAAACCCGACTCCAAGTCACCGCCAACCATGCTACCCCTACTACCTGAAAAGTGGGGAGGAGCGCGTCAATGCGTGCCCCAGTAGGAACCAACTTGGATTTGGAGCACCGTTCTAAGGTTATCAAACCACAAGGCAAGACAAGAGAAATAGAGCACGTACTAAGTACAATAATGAAAATTAAATAGCTAAACAAGGGGATCATACCTGCGGTCCAATGTCGAGTTACTGCAAGAAAAGGGTTAGCGCGAATAATAATAATAATAACATAGGTGTTCAAGAAACCACTAACTAATAAAATAAGTGCAAGTGCCAGAGGCACGACATAGAGTCACAAAGAACAGGCAAAGGGAAGGGAAAGTGCTGCCAGCAGGAGGAGTAATACGTAAATTCTTATTTTATTATTTTATAATTGAATTAATTGGAACTTGGGTAAACTGTATGATACCGGGACCTGGACTTCACCCCAAATTTGGGGTGAATATAGCATACGACGCAGTGGACACGGGCACTGTACGACACCGGGCCTCTCAGCTCCTCCGTCCCTGGCAGGAGTGAGGATCTCCAAATAATAACGCAACCTCCGTATGTCCCCTCCACTCCCGATAAAGGCGAGTGGGTATAAATATCCCCTCCACTCCCGGAAAGGCGAGTGGGTATAAATATCACATATCACATAATCATTTCACCCAACTTCTCAGTCCAGGCCTCATATCCACAGTTTACACAAATCCCACCTAAACCCGGGTTTTACTAACTCACCCTCATTAGAGAGGATTGAGACATACCAATTTTTTAATTTAACATCATACGTAACACGTTAGGGGTCATGATGGCATGGTGGACATATCCCCTTAGCCGTCCATCATTAAACATATGGTCATGCACTCACGTGACATACCCTCTATCACAACACATCATCCATTCACAATTTCAATGTATCCATGCCATTCAAGCCTTTAACTTCACCAATTATCAATGTGGCTCAAGGCCAATACTAACACATGCACGTTACTCAAATTATCGGATATTGCCTTCATTGAGGCATTTCATCGAACACATGATGGAGTCATTAACATAGCCATTATAACATGAGTAAATCCAGGAGCAATTATCACAATGAACCCCTACTTCAAGCAATAACAATGCACATGCATAATAGAGAAAAATTTAACATCAGGTCATAGTCACAACATCTCTTAAACATTTCAGCTTGCTGGAAATTGTAAACAGTCACCACAATTGACCATATATCATCAGTTTGCAGTGAGAATTTGATAAAACTTTCCAAATTAAAGTTATAGATATGTTAGTCATGGATTCACAGATAAATTCTCATGCAAAAAAATTAAGTAGGTAATTTATGGTGAATTATTTGGTGAAGTGTGTCAAGTCTGTTTTCCAGACAGATTTCAGAGCCTGTAGAGATTACTGTTTTTGAGCATGTTTTAGCCAGAATTTCAAAATATAAGAACCCTGATGAAATTATAGTTAAACGTGTTACGTTTCCAACGAGACCAAGAACATAAAATTCCATTGTGTGTACAGGTATTTAAGTCAATTTTGCTATTGTGTTAAGACTAAAAATCAAACAGACATGTTATAAAGATGGAATTTTTGCTCCTAATTTCAGAATTGAACATATATCAAAATTTATATGAGTTTGGGGTAGAACTTCAATATCTACAAGCACATATTTTTTTTCGAAACCTAATTCAAGCTACAGTAACCATGATTAGAAATACAACACACAAAAAAATTTCAGGATTTCAAAGGGGTTGTTTTTATTAAGAATTTCAAAGGATAATTTGTGAAATTGAAACATGGCTCATGAATTTTCACCATCCCTAATTCATATTAAGTAAAACATGCTATAAAAACATAATAGCAAGAAGTAATTTAATGGAATTCCAAAACCAAGAGGGTTCCTACCTCAAAAAGCCCAATTTCCTCTTCTCCTTCTCTTCTTTTTCTTCTCTAATTTCTTCCCACTTACATCCACTTGAGATCCTTGATTTTTGTGAGGGAAAATTAGGGGTTTGGAGTGAAGAAGAAGGGGAAAATGAAGGGGATATGGCCGGCCTCCTTTGGGAGAAAGAGGGGGAAAAGAGAATTAACATGAAAAAGAAAAGAAAAGGAGAAGGAAGTAGATTTTTCTAAGGAGTTCTACACAGTCCTTTAGCTTGCTCCACAAGCCATGTTTACCTTAAAATGATTAAAATACCCTTCCAAAAATGCCCCTCAACTTTTAGATATTTACAAGTCTGCCATTACTTTATGCACAGACCACTTAAGTATGTACATACATCACTTTTGGTCCAAATGACCATTTTGCCCCTCGCCTTTCTAAAATTTTACGAGGGTTGCCATTGACCCCTAACCCCTTTCACACTTGCATGGTTTCCCCACACATACCCATGCATGCCTACACATACATACATGCACCACACACACAAGTCCAACACATTCCTGTTGTTTCACACCCACGACGTCTTTCACACGTCTCCTGCACTCAATCTTGCTTTCTCGACTCTTAGACACGCATTACGACCCAATCCCCCTTGCACTACGTTACATACATAGATATCTACGCTTATTTCATGCCGACATATGCATCGTAGGTAGAAATACGACGTGTGTACAGTAGAATACACATATAGTGCAAAATAGGGCATGCCATCCTACCCACCTTAAAATGAAGTCCGTCCTTGGACTTCCTAGGGTGTGAACCTTGCCGAGGTCAGCTATGTATGATGGGCTTACTACCCCTGAAGTACAAACACGAATACGTATCTACACCACACTTATATACACTATATGCTTCACTATCATCCATACACATCCGCATCGCACACATGTCACAGATACATCCTATTACTCATCTAGTAGCACATCCATATCACTATATGCATCATTACATACACATACGTATATGTTCTTCACATAAACATCTAGGCACACCCATTCACACAATAACATATACATCACACACCATAATTAAGTCTCTATATGTATTATTATACGTATTTAGATTACTACTCATATCCATGTGCATACGACATCACATCGTATCCATATCACGATACCTTCAAGTATAACGACTTATATTCTACCTGCTTATATATATACATATACGTCTATATCCATGCACAAACACACAACAATACACATTAATCTACACACCCTTTCTTGATAGACATGGTCACTATCACGATGTCACACCGTATGTACACCGGTTCCATATACATCCAATACTTAGTCATATGGGCTCACTCCCATTTATAGGCACAAAAATATCTATAGACACACATTATTTAGTCACATCCATAGATACATTCATATGCACGTACTAGCACATCCATGATCAAATCACATAAGGTTCACAATCATACTTTAAATAATTATACACATAACCTCACATCCATAGTAGTGCACCTACTGCCTCACACAGATAAGCACATATACTACACACAATACACACGAGAGTGCACAAGTATAATACATTTCCCGCCACATGCTATATATAACTATCTTTGCACATCCTACGCACATACTGCCATGATAGTCAAATAATTATAAATATCCATATACACCCCACACACGCGTATACATATGCAAACGATCACACACATCTCAATACCTACATACCCAACAGTTTCATTCACTTATATTCATCAGAAATATATATTTACACCTATATTCCATATCTATCACATTTACACTTACATTGCATATTTACGTACATACACACAAGCTCTGGTATAGACCCACGCATACATGCATACACACAGGAACACGCTTCTCCAAGATACACCTAGGTAGGCAACCACGTCAGTAATATTCACAGATAAACAAACAAGGATATATATATATATATATATATATATATATATATATATATATATATATATATATATATATATATAAAAGCATATATTTATTCAACCAATATACACACAACCATATACTGCCTCTACTGCACACTGCACATGCATGAACACATCCTTACACTCCATTGTAACATGTTTAATAGAAATCCATACAACCATAATACATATTCACATATACACATCAACCAATACACCACACAGATACTCTATATAACCCAATTATATGCACATACTCATTATGTACACGCAGAGGTATACATATCATTTCCATATATAGATATAAAAGCCTACACATAGCCAAATACTCGTTCGCTTATACACACCCGATTATTATTCTAATAGTAGGTATGCATACAGACATGCATATATCCCTATTAGGATCCATGCAACCATGCACATACATTCCCATGTATGGGCACACACCCATACACACATACCATACATATCCTGCTATCACACACCTATACAGTCAAGCTACCCAACTGTACCAACATGTAGTCAGTAGCTACCCATACAATTATATACATAATATCTAATATATTCACACTTTTACTAGCATGTTAGTATATACACAAATAAGTTCATTTCAATATTCATACACATTCGATAGATAGCCACATCCAGTATACGTACACATCCATTTACTGATACATATATATCAGAATATGGATCATTCACAAACATATGCATACAACCACTCATAAGACATACACCGATACACATTCAATAACAACAACACATATACACAATCACACCACGCTTGCTACAACACACCTATATACATACAATTTTCTCATATACCATTACACAATCCCCCTTCATGCCACCATATAGGGAAGAATACATACACTACATATATTGTAGGAATATGGTGCCCTCGAGGCCATTTATTCCTGTGTGAATAGCACAAACATCTTGTTCGAAATAACAGTAAGCTGTTTGGTAATAATTTATCTAAGTCATATTGTAATGTAGTCAACATTAGATGTCAACTTAGGTAAAGTCCTGAGACTTTATGCAAGGTCTAACGGGTATCAAGATGAGTATCTTGATCATGGAGAAACGTTTGACCGTCCTGTAGCATAAGTCTGAAATGGTTCGTGGTCGTAAGATGTTTCGAGACAAGGATATCGAAACATCGGATAGACCATTGTGTCTTAGTCTTCACCGTTTAGCGGTGGCGATGATCTCATGATCGCTTGACTTGGTGAAGTCGAAGACGAGATACAGGTGCTCATTAGAATGAGTTCACTGAACGATCCACTAGAGTTATCATATGGTTATATTGACCAATCTGTCAGTGATAACTCTGAGTGATGATAGGATAGTTGGTCTTTTGACTTGAGGTCATTTTGACAAACCTGTGCGGTGAACGGTGCCACTTAGATCAACTGACCTAGCTTCGAGGCAAGGCCTGTCGAAAGGACTTTTGATTGGGTGTCACTTGAAATGTACGAGGCGAGTAATGACCAAGAAAGGATTCGTCTCTCCCGGTCAATGGGAGTTAGTGTCGTAGGTTAGTTCGGTCTTTAGTAAAAACTCTGCGCAGAGTATGTTGGAAGAAGTCCAACATTTATTGACTAAAGATCGATAGAAACTAACCGGAGTCAAGTTATTGGGGTTGACAGTTTGACCGTACCCTAGACTTGATCTACGCGACATATTTAAGACGAAAAGACTATAACTACGGAATTCATCACGGAAACAGTCAGGTGGTACCGACAATACTCATGTCAATGAGTCAACCACATAATGATGATTCCTAAAGCAGGGACGGCAACCACTGCTAGTGGTCACTGCCGTATAGGGCTTCGAGCCCAACCTGTTGTAAGGGTCAGGCTGTAGGGTCTCACACAGAGTGCAACGATTCGTCTAGTAATAGGTAGAAAATAGTTAGGGAGAATATTTGCATTTGATGCAAAAGAAGAGATAATTGCATTTGATGCAATATGATAATTTAAGCCTAGATAGGGACTATTTTTGCATTTGATGCAAAAGCGATTAAATGTGTATTAAATTATTTAATACAATATTTAATAAAATAAACGCAAGGAAAAGTTCACGGGTAAGACGGGAATGTCCCGGTCTAGACCCAGGTTCGAACGGCGTCCAAATCGGACACCAAACGCAAAAGTTATGGCCAAAACAGTAAAAGCCCATGTAGACATCAGCCCAAGAGGCTAGATGGGCCGGACAGCAAACAAAGCGGGCGCATTTGCGCCCGCAGTCATCACGGGCGGGGGCCCGCCCGCAATCATGCGGGCGGGGGCCCCGCCCCGCCCTTCTGTGCACGCAGGGCGCGTGCACAGCACGCGCCCGCATGGCGCGTGCTGTGCACGCGCCCGCTGGGCGCGTGCAAGGCACGCGCCGCGTGCCTTGCACGTGCCCAGTGCGTGCACTGTGCACGTGCCTCGAGGCGCGTGCACTGCACGCGGCCTGAGGCCACACGCTGCCTAGGGCAGCGTGTATTTTTGGCGGCTGGCTGGTTTGCGGTTTTGTGGGTTTTGGCTGATCTTTGGGACGATCAATTGGAGGGTCAAACGACCTCCGATTGACGAACGGTTTTTTCCTATGCGTTCACCGTTGAACGCTTGTCGTATTGATAGGTTGTATCGATCCTGAAGCTCAACGGTGAGTGAGTTAAAATTCACGGAAGTTTGCACTTTGTGAAGTGCAAACTAACTTGATTTTAACTAACCCAATTATTTAGTCCCACATCGGATTTTGAGAAATGGGGAGAGTCCGCCGCCTATATAAATAGGGGTCTCCACCCTTTCTCAAAACTCGTCCCAAGCTCTAGATCTGAGCGGCTCTCGTAAATGTTGGAGCACGCTCGGATCTAAGCTTAAATTAATATTTCTCTTCTCCCTAAATTTCTGCCTTACTCCTGCGGGCTCTGGCAAAGCCATAAAGGAGTTCGGATTCTGGATCTGAAATCTTAGCGGAGGTTTCACTCGCGTGAAACTTTCTTCGGCGCGCGGTTGGCTCGGCGGCACGGGGATTGATCGCCTCGGGATGGCGGAGCGGGTTCGAGGAGCGGTTCGGGGAGCGGTTCAAGGAGCGGCTCGGCGTGGGACGGGAGCAGCTCGGAAGACGGCGCGGAACATCTCGCCTGCTCCAGGGCTGAGATTCCGGGTATGTGGTTAAAGTATTTTATTAGCATTAGTTTAGTTTAATCGCAGTAGGCTAGATCCTTCTTGGGATGGTCGGATCCATCCCAAGTCGGCATAGATCTTGGCATAGGGTCTTGGACCTTAGGGCTAAGTTAAAATGTTTTAACTGCATGTTAATTTAGATTAACTAAGTTTTTCTTCCGCTGCTATGATTTTCTGTCTATGTTCCGTCCGACTTAGGACGGGACTAGAGTTTTTGTGCCCTAAGGGACCGCCAATCCCCTACAGTGGTATCAGAGCTTGTTGAGCTTGAGTACGGGTTCTCGGTTATGAGCCGACCCGAAGTAATCGCTCTTACCGTACCAAGTCCCGATAAGATGGTGATCTTATAATGGGTTGGGCATTGTCGAGAGGCATGCCGTAAAACAAGTTTCTGAGGTATCTTGTGACGGGTCTAGGGTGCCATGGATGATGGGCCTTAACAGCGTCACAATGATATCAGAGTGATACCCAACAGTGGTATCAGAGCCTAGGTTTGCGTAGTCGATCTAGGTACTCTGCGATTTAATTAAACTTGTTTAAATGCTTTTAAATACTTTTCAAATATTTTAAAGTTATGAGATAAAATTTTAAAAATGTTTTAGATGTTCAAAATTTTATTTTGATATTTTTTGAACATGAAATTTTTTTAAAAATGACGTTTTAAAATTTATGTAATAATTTTAAATCTTTAAAAGTTTAAAATTATTATGGATGCCTTAAAAATTTTTTATATGATAAATTTTTTTAAAGGCATGGAAATTTTAAAATGGTGTTTTTTAAATTTATCTGATAAATTTTAAAATTGATTTTAAGGCTTTAAATTTATGCGATAAGTTTAAAAAAATTTTGATGTTTAAAAATTATATTTGATAAGTTTTTGAACATGGAAAATTTTAAAAGTAATGTTTTAAATTTATAAGATAATTTTAAAACTGATTTTAAAAATCTAAAATTGTTTATGCGATAAACTTTGTATATTTAAATGTTAAATAGTTGTGCACTATCTTTATGCGATAAATTAGTGTAGCTTTATTTTAATGGCTTGTTAATCTTGTCCCTTATTTGATAACACAAGACAACCCTTTAGGTTAGCCATTAAAAATGATTAAAATTTATTACTTGAATTTTAATGACATGCTATGCTTTAATAAATCATTAACAACAATATTAAAGACCTAATTCCTGATTAGGGTAGTCCTTTAAATGATTTTTAAATTCTAATTGTTATAATTAATTTTCATTAAAGGACTTCGCTTCTAGCGTTGTTAATAAAATTTATTAAAATCCTAATAACGATTAGGGTAGCACGTGAACCTTATAGTTGATAAGGACTTAATAAAAGTTATTAAACAAATCCTAAAAAATTTTGAATTTAAGGATTCAACTAGTTGATAGGATTAATTAGTTGTTAATAAAAGCTGTTTAGTCTATGGCATACATACAAAAATGACAAGCTTCATTCAATGGACCATGATCCAGTCAATGTGCTTGGCTAAGAGTTCTGGGTCAACCCTTGCTAGTCCAAGGGGTAGTGATCCTGGCTTAGTCAATTCCCTGGCTGAGTTCCGCTGGACCGCAATGTCGCGAATCATGATTGTATGACACCCTGGACTATATCTAAGTCAAATACGTTAATGATCTTTTTCAAGATTAGCCGTAGCCCTCCTTGTTTTAGGGGTTAGCAACTATAGGGCCCGTGTTATAGTTGTTGAGATACACTCAAGCTGTGACATGGCAACCCTGTAGAAACCAACTCCTTAAATACATAAGATGAAATCTTGACTAACCCTAACCGTCGTCTCGTACCCCGAGCGCCCGGCGTAAGTTAAGTCAACGATGTAGTCTGCCTAGATGTAGTCTAAGACCTGACCCAAACCGACGTGTCGTGCATACACCGAGCTAAGGGGCAAGTCAGGCTAGACATGAAAACAAGGGTCCGACTAGACTAGACATGGTGATTTGGATGAGCACACTCATGATCACGAATGGCTAGGGGCAAAAACCGATTAAGAGAGTCATATCCAATATGATCGATGAAGAGTCATCTTCCGATCGCAGAGTCAATCAACTTGTTGAGCTACACTCAAGGTTGTTTAGACTCAAGGTGATTGGAACTCTTACCCATTAATTTTAATTCGATTAAATCGTTCGTTATTAAGCCTTAAAACGATCGTAAAAATAGTGGGAGGATATAGATAGATAAAAGCCAATCTACCTATATTTAATATTGAACATATGCTAAAACTAGGGCAAGACTATGTTTACCGAAAGAATCAATTTATAATATTCAAATTAGTTAACTGGTCAAACAGGTTGATAAATTGAATATCAAAGTTAAATTCTAGTTGATAGAATTAAACTATATTCTCGTTGACAAATTAAATGACCTTCTAAAGAACAGACTTAAGAAATATGATTTCATTAAGTTCTGTGTCCAACAAATAAATTAACGCTACATGTCACTCGTCTCTATATGAGGCAGCTTGAACATATAGGACATTCAAAGTATGTTTCTCCCTACAACTTGTCGAGCTACCCTCAAGGTTGTATGGACAAACAATTTTGATCCGCAAAGTTCGAAAATTCGATCAAACCGTTTGACTCGAATACGAGTGCATGAGCGGTGCAAGACTATGTATCCCAACAGGATCTCGAGACTAGCAACTTCTTGAGCTACACTCAAGATTGCAAAGCTCAAGCGTTTGGATACATAAGTTGCTTGCATAGCTATTTATTTATGTTGATATCTAAATATGATTTAGAAAAGGGAAGAAGGCACTTCGGAAAGTCAATTGAGAAAGTTAGTTTAATTTATCATTAGTAAAGGCATAAGTAGGAGGAAATGAAAACGTGACATATTTTGATGTCACATTTCGGAATAAGTTGTTATACAAAAACGTTTAACACATTTTGACGAATGTCGTCACATTGCTTCTGAAGTAATGTTTTGTGTTAAGTAATTTGTAAATAACTATATATATATTAAATGTTAATGTATAAATACACAAGATAGTAGCAAACTTATATGGTAAAATTAGACAAGGCCGTATCAAGAGATTAAGCTTCACAAGTCACATAAAAGAGGGGTCTGACCTCTCGTATTATGAAGTCTACGGACACTTGTGAGTCTTAGCCTCTTAGATACAATGGCCGAAACCCATCTGTAAGACAGTGGGAGAATGAGTTGTCGAACTCAGTCTAGTACATACTGATGTACCCAAGTCTAGATTAACCAAAATAAGTTATTCGTATATTTTATTAAGACACGTGTTCTTGATGAAACACAAGTCTGATAAAATAAAGAACGAAATGACTAAAGTATTTAAACTGATTCGATTAGATCGAATGGTCAAATACTTAGCTAAATAAAATCTTGTGTAATTAAAAGAAAATGTGATTTTCTCTCAGATCAAGTCTGTTAACACATCAGTGTGTTAAAAGGTATGAATCACACTTAATTAGATTTAATGTGATCCATTGTAAGTGACTCTGAGTTAACTCCTCCCTCTGGGTTAAGTCCCAGATAGTAATGCCTAGGTTTTGATAATTTTCTATAAGGACATTATCAATAATATATTCAATAAATCAATCGTAAGGAAGTTGTATTATTACTCGAATCTCGTGAGACGGATTGTTGAGTTAGACATCATAACTGATGATGACTTAGTCAAACTTCCAAGATGAAATTCGGAGTAGTAACTCCGATTTAAAACTTGATGCAGGTCCGTGTGCGTAAATAAATTTGAGAATTTAGTTTACGTGCCCAAGGAAAACGTTTCCTCACTTTCTGCAAGTAAATCTTTAAGTTAAAAGATTGGTGCAGAAAGGAAAATAGTGAAGTACAATCTTGTTGGACGAGAACGGTTTTCATCCTAATTTCTTTAAAACGGATTATGATGAAACCGGTTTCGCCAACAGATGTGTACAGATCTACTCGGACCAAGCTCGATGTAAACGCTCAAGTTGACCACGAAAATTGGAGCATTCACTTATAAGTTCGTTTTTCTAAATATGATTTAGACGGACCAACTTATATGAATTAGCCAGATAGTCTTCAAGGTCAGGGGGAGCGTGTAAATTACATGCGAGACATCAAAAAGATGGAACATATATTTTGATTAAGTAATCAAAGAGTTTGATTTATTTATCAAAAATGAATATGAACCATTTGGAATGACCAATAACTAATTTGAAATTATTATCGTAAGGTACGATGAACTGGATAAGATCCAGGGAAAATAAAATATTATAGATTCCGATAGACCAAATGAATTATTTGAATGAGATTCAAAAGGTTGGTCTAACAAGAACATAGAAACCTCTTAAGTCTATAGAGTAGACGGTTTTAGCAGATCCACTCACGAAGGCTCTATCACATGAAGTCGGGAAAACTTATGTGTAAAAACGATATTAGATATCGAGATAAATGGGCCTGAGTGCAAGTGGGAGATGTACGAATATGGTGCCCTCGAGGCCATTTATTCCTGTGTGAATATCACAAACATCTTGTTCGAAATAACAGTAAGCTGTTTGGTAATAATTTATCTAAGTCATATTGTAATGTAGTCAACATTAGATGTCAACTTAGGTAAAGTCCTGAGACTTTATGCAAGGTCAAACGGGTATCAAGATGAGTATCTTGATCATAGGAGAAACGTTTGACCGTCTATAGCATAAGTCTGAAATGGTTCGTGGTCGTAGATGTTTCGAGACAAGGATATCAAAACATCGGATAGACCATTGTGTCTTAGTCTTCACCGTTTAGCGGTGGCGATGATCTCATGATCGATTGACTTGGTGAAGTCGAAGACGAGACACAGGTGCTCATTAGAATGAGTTTCACTGAACGATCCACTAGAGTTATCATATGGTTATATTGACCAATCTGTCAGTGATAACTCTGAGTGATGATAGGATAGTTGGTCTTTTGACTTGAGGTCATTTTGACAAACCTGTGCGTGAACGGTGCCACTTAGATCAACTGACCTAGCTTCGAGGCAAGGCCTGTTGAAAGGGACTTTTGATTGGGTGTCACTTGAAATGTACGAGGCGAGTAATGACCAAGAAAGGATTCGTCTCTCCCGGTCAATGGGAGTTAGTGTCGTAGGTTAGTTCGGTCTTTAGTAAAAACTCTGCGCAGAGTATGTTCGAAGAAGTCCAACATTTATTGACTAAAGATCGATAGAAACTAACCGGAGTCAAGTTATTGGGGTTGACAGTTTGACCGTACCCTAGACTTGATCTACGCGACATATTTAAGACGAAAAGACTATAACTACGGAATTCATCACGGAAACAGTCAGGTGGTACCGACAATACTCATGTCAATGAGTCAACCACATAATGATGATTCCTGAAGCAGGGACGGCAACCACTGCTAGTGGTCACTGC
This sequence comes from Scilla litardierei, assembly GCA_030789695.1. Lineage (NCBI taxonomy): Eukaryota > Viridiplantae > Streptophyta > Magnoliopsida > Asparagales > Asparagaceae > Scilla > Scilla litardierei. Next base: position 148,015,652 of record CM061134.1, read on the forward strand.
CGTATAGGGCTTCGAGCCCAACCTGTTGTAAGGGTCAGGCTGTAGGGGTCTCACACAGAGTGCAACGCTTCGTCTAGTAATAGGTAGAAAATAGTTAGGGAGAATATTTGCATTTGATGCAAAAGAAGAGATAATTGCATTTGATGCAATATGATAATTTAAGCCTAGATAGGGACTATTTTTGCATTTGATGCAAAAGCGATTAAATGTGTATTAAATTGTTTAATACAATATTTAATAAAATAAACGCAAGGAAAAGTTCACGGGTAAGACGGGAATGTCTCGGTCTAGACCCAGGTTCGAACGGCGTCCAAATCGGACACCAAACGCAAAAGTTATGGCCAAAACAGTAAAAGCCCATGTAGACATCAGCCCAAGAGGCAGATGGGCCGGACAGCAAACAAAGCGGGCGCATTTGCGCCCGCAGTCATCACGGGCGGGGGCCGCCCGCAATCATGCGGGCGGGGCCCCGCCCCCGCCCTTCCGTGCACGCAGGGCGCGTGCACAGCACGCGCCCGCATGGCGCGTGCTGTGCACGCGCCCCGCTGGGCGCGTGCAAGGCACGCGCCGCGTGCCTTGCACGTGCCCAGCGCGTGCACTGTGCACCGCGCTGAGGCGCGTGCAGTGCACGCGCCTCGAGGCGCGTGCACTGCACACGGCCTGAGGCCACAACGCTGCCTAGGGCAGCGTGTATTTTTGGCGGCTGGCTGTTTGCGGTTTTGTGGGTTTTGGCTGATCTTTGGACGATCAATTGGAGGGTCAAACGACCTCCGATTGACGAACGGTTTTTTCCTATGCGTTCACCGTTGAACGCTTGTCGTATTGATAGGTTGTATTGATCCTGAAGCTCACGGTGAGTGAGTTAAAATTCACGGAAGTTTGCACTTTGTGAAGTGCAAACTAACTTGATTTTAACTAACCCAATTATTTAGTCCCACATCGGATTTTGAGAAATGGGGAGAGTCCGCCGCCTATATAAATAGGGGTCTCCCCCCTTTCTCAAAACTCGTCCCAAGCTCTAGATCTGAGCGGCTCTCGTAAATGTTGGAGCACGCTCGGATCTAAGCTTAAATTAATATTTCTCTTCTCCCTAAATTTCTGCCTTACTCCTGCGGGCTCTGGCAAAGCCACAAAGGAGTTCGGATTCTGGATCTGAAATCTTGGCGGAGGTTTCACTTGCGTGAAACTTTCTTCGGCGCGCGGTTGGCTCGGCGGCACGGGGATTGATCGCCTCGGGATGCGGAGCGGTTCGAGGAGCGGTTCGGGGAGCGGTTCAAGGAGCGGCTCGGCGTGGGACGGGAGCAGCTCGGAAGATGGCGCGGAACATCTCGCCTGCTCCAGGGCTGAGATTCCGGGTATGTGGTTAAAGTATTTTATTAGCATTAGTTTAGTTTAATCGCAGTAGGCTAGATCCTTCTTGGGATGGTCAGATCCATCCCAAGTCGGCATAGATCTTGGCATAGGGTCTTGGACCTTAGGGCTAAGTTAAAATGTTTTAACTGCATGTTAATTTAGATTAACTAAGTTTTTCTTCCGCTGCTATGATTTTCTGTCTATGTTCCGTCCGACTTAGGACGGGACTAGAGTTTTTGTGCCCTAAAGGGACCGCCAATCCCCTACAGTGGCATCAGAGCTTGTTCATAAACCATTACACAATCCCCCTTCATGCCACCATATAGGGAAGAATACATACACTACATATATATATCCAAATAGTCCAATAGATGCCATTCGACGTGGCACGCATACACACACACACATATACAATAACTCCACTTAACCATGCAAACCCATAGCCACCCCACTTATACATGCACTGCATAATCTCAAATCCTCACATTCATCACATTCTACATATGATACACGTCTCACTTATATCCCTATCCCCTAATAGGCACGGGATAGAGCTAAGGCCTAACTTAGGGTGCACGGGTCTAAAGCACCCCTACCCACCTTAGGATACATCTACTCCAAACACCCTGGAGCATTACTCATACTACCCGTGCATCCGTCACTTACCTATATCACCATATGCACACCCTATATGGCCAAAGCACAACACCTATCTTCACGCAATAGTACAACCCACAACCATATACTAAATTAAGACAATATACCAGTTCATTTGAGCACATAGGTAGCACATACACTTACTTACAGTCATTTAAACCTTTAACACACTAGGAATTCATACCCTTGTAACGCAACACTAGCAATATATATGTTCCAGTATTCCATACCTATATCTACACCACCTGCCTATACTAATACACATATATTCACTCACATACACTTCCCCCTATATATCCACAAGACAATACAGACACTCCGCTACTCTATCCACACAAGAATAGATATACACACCTTGGTACGTTCCCTACAAAGGGGCACAACCATAAGGTAATAAATAGGAAAGTGCTTACAAGCGCTCATATCTCACACGTACATATCTTCACTCACACACCTACAAGGCATGTGTCCCCACTAACTTATGTGTACCCACCAATATACATCCACTAATAAACATATAAATATCACCTATGTCTCAAGGTCACACAAGTATAACACATACCTACTCACATACCCGTGTCATGTATCTATATAGAGTCTATATATATATATATATTTTTTTTTTGGAAAGTTAGTGGTTGCCTTTATTGAGTATATATAACATATATATATATATATATATATATATATATATATATATATATATATATATATTGACAATTAGGAATCTTTTGACAATTGGGAATCTTTTGACAATTTCTCTCATACTTCTGGTGGGCGTATTCTAATCGGATTCAACCCTCATGTTTGGAAAGCCTCTATTATCTCGAGCTCTTGTCAGCAAATTTCGGCAAGGTTCTCAAATACCGGGGGATTCTCTTGTGTTATCACAGGCATATATGCTAGGAACACCATTATTGGGAGAAAGGAGTTATGGAATAATTTGGAAACTGATTATCTTCAAGTAGGGAGGATGCCTTGGCTGGTGGGAGGAGATTTTAACTGTGTCCTATTCACCAGGGATAAAGTGGGAGGAATGATTCTGGAGGAGAAAATGATCTCCGAATAAAATGAATGCATCAGGAAATGTTGGTTGCAGGAGCTAAAAAGCAAGGGGGGAAACTGAGCTGGTGCAATAACAGGGTGGGCAAGGACCGCATTTCTGCACAGCTGGACCGTGTTTTTTGCAATGCAGAGTGGATTAACATGCTCTCGGATTCCTACTGTGATTATATGGACCATTATACTAGTGACCATCGGCCTATGGCAGTATATCTGCATCCTCAGGTACTCCCAGATGCAAAGCCTTTTAAATTCTTTAATTATTGGATCAAATGCTCTGGGTTTCATGAGTTGGTGGAGGCTAGCTGGAGTGGGTTAGTTGAAGGCACACCCATGTTTTGTCTCACTCAAAAGCTGAGGAGATTGAAACCCCTTCTTCGTAAATGGGCATGAGATTACAATGCAACAAACAATGTGCGCATACTGTGCAACAAGTGGGAAGAATGCCGCAATTCCCCTGGAATTCATCATGATATTCCCCTGCAGAATAAATTACAGAGTATTATCAAGGAACTAGCAGAGGCTATGAAGCTGGAGGAGGATATGTATCGTCAAAAAAGCCGTCAAGAATGGCTTAACTTGGGGGACAGGAACACCAGATTCTTCTATAGTTCCATGAAATTAAGAGATACCTATAACAATCTTAGGCATTTGGTGGATAGCAGTGGTCAACAGAACAGATCTTTTGATGTCCTCAAACAGGATGCACCAAAATTCTTTGAAAATTTATACAATCAGACCTATTACAGAAGTACTTTTCCGAGATTAGTTCCCAAGAAAATACTAACTACAGGAGGTGCAGCTTGGCTTTACAAGGGGTTTTCTAATGATGAAATCAAGTCGGCTGTATTCCAGATTGGGCCTGACAAAGCTCATGGACCTGATGGGTATAACGGCTTATTTTTCCAACATAACTGGAATCTGGTTGGTGGCGAGGTAATCAGTGCTGTTAGATCTTTCTTCAAATCTGGTAAACTCCTTCGACAGGAAAACCACACCTTCCTCACACTTGTCCCTAAGAATTCAAATGCTACTACTCTTGGTGATTACAGGCCGATTGCCTGCTGTAATGTAATTTATAAGATCATCAGCAAATTGCTCTGCAATAGAATCAAGGTCGTTATCCACGATCTCATCTCTCCAAATCAAGCAACATTTCTAAAAGGTCGACTGCTTTCTGATTGTACACTAATTGCGCATGAGCAAATCAGAGATTTCAGCAATCCGATGGGGAGCAGAGACTGTCTGAAATTGGACCTTAGGAAAGCATTCGACAGTGTGAACCGGGAATTCATTTATTATCTTCTGCACCAAATGGGATTCCCGGAAAAATTTATTTCCTGGATTAAAGAATGCATATCTACACCCACATTCTCAGTGATGGTCAACGGTACTTCAGTGGGATTCTTCGAAGGAAATAGGGGTCTACGGCAAGGGGACCCTCTCTCCCCCTATTTATTTGTTCTGGTCATGGATGCTTTTTCTCTCTTGATTGCAAAGGCAATTAATAAGCATTCTATTCAACCTATGCGGCGCACAGGTACTATATCCCATCTCCTGTTTGCTGATGATCTTCTCATTTTTTGCTGAGCAAATTTAAAATCATTTTGGGCCTCAAAAATCTTCTCCTTGAGTTTACTGATTATACTGGACTTCAAGTCAATTGGGATAAAAGTGCTGTTTTATTCAGTAAGGGTGTGGTGGACAGGAGTGGGTTAGCTGACTCCCTGGGGATTAAGATTGCTACTACTATTACTACCTATTTGGGGCTACCTCTCTCCTCCAAGTATCCAAAAACCCAAAACTACAACAGGCTTGTGGATAAATGCAAAAAAGAGAATGATGGGGTGGGCATCTTCACTGCTATCTATTTCAGGGCGTATTGAGCTGGTCAGGACTGTTATCTACGGTATGGTGGCTTTTTGGATGCAAGCCTTCCACATTCCTACCAAAGTCCTACGGACTATCACTTCGGCTTGTAGGCGTTTCATTTGGGGTAATTCCAAAGCGTGGTCCTGGGATGATATTTGCAAACCAAAACAGGAAGGAGGAGTTGGCATTCGGAAACTGGAAGACCTTAATATTGCGGCAGGTATTAGGCTCATCTGGAGGTTTTTAAAATCAGATGGGATTTGGGCAACAAAGATGAGGGAGGAGTATACTTCGGCTGAGTCATTCTTTAGTGAAGAAGGAAGGGTGTTGCAGTCAGGAACTTGGAAGCGTATGCTTAAATGTAAAGATATTTCCCAAAAGCTGATCAAAAGGCGGGTTAGGGATGGCAGATCAACATTATTTTGGGTTGATAATTGGCTTGATTGCGGTCCACTCAAAGACTCATATGACATCCCAGATGGAGAGGAGAGGAAGAGCGTACGTGAGTATTGGGGACCGGCGGGCTGGAGATTAGCAGACATGCCTGCTCATATTCGGCCACTATTGCGCGACTACACACTTAGGGGGGGCGCTGATGGATGGGTCTGGGCGGATGGTGGGAGTTTCCAATTCAAGCAAGCTTGGGATAGGGTTAGAAGTCCACGTACTCTCTTCCCTTACTATAAATTAATTTGGTACAACAAATATATTCCAAAGATGTCTCTTACCCTCCTAAGGGCATTTAAGGGGAAATTGTTGACCAAGGAATTGATGAGTAAATGGGGCACCAACATTTCTACAAATTGCGTCATCTGTGACAACAACAATCTGGAAACTGGAGGCCACTTGTTTTTTAATTGCAATTATTCTAGTTACATCCTTAGGCGAGCAATGCAAAAGCTGAACATCAAGGATCATTTTCCATCTACTTTGGAAATGGTTGGGGATTACTACCTATTGCACTTCCGGGGGAAAACGTATTGAGTCTACTTGCTAAAACCACGCTTGCTGCTACTGTTTGGCATATTTGGCGAGAAAGGAATAGGAGAATCTTTGAAGGGGTTAGTAAGTGTAAAACTATTTTATTTGAAGAGATTGCGGCAGATATCAGAGTGGCACTGGGAGACCTTGAGCCTTCAAGCAAAGATGAGTTTGCACCTCTTGCCAGATGGGAATTCAGAGACAAAGGCTGATTTCTTTAGCCCAGCTATATTTTTTGGAGAGATTGATTGATTACAAATGTATAGTATACTGATTAGGATGGGGTACCAAACAGTGGAGAGTGACGGCGCTTGTGCCCTATCCTCTCTCTGTTTGGAACCTCATGCCTTTTAGGTGTAATTTCTGTATATATGGAGTCCCAAGCTTACCTTTCATATATATATATATATATATATATATATATAAATAAATATAAACACGCTCAAGTATTCACTCACCTAGTATAAACGCCCACACATATCCATATACCACCATAACCATCCAAGATACATGCAACTTCATGCCCTTCAAATATAAATACGCATATTAAACACAAGTATACCACAACATATATAATTCAAATCTCTAAGCACAACAACTGCATTTATACACACGGGTACACCCGTATACCCCCCACATATACACCTATAGTGTAATACACTGTAGATAGTTCATCCCCGGACTCCCTAAAGTTAGGGGTTCAAGGGTGGATCAATTAAGGCTCTAAGGTCACTACCCACCTAAGGGCTAATCTATCCCGATTACCTACTGAAGCATTACAAGTACTATCCTTACGCACATCACAGTGCGGTGACCTGCATGGGCCGCTAAAAACTGTCACGCCGCGTTCCCCAGAATACCCGGAAATTTTTTTTCCATGTATCCTGAAGAGTTAGGGTGATGAGAGAGAAAAAGAAAGAGAAAGGAAAAACAGAACAAGAAGGATAGTACAAGTGAAGCTCCATAATAATATTAAACAATCTCAGAAATAACATAGATCAACAACCACATATCATATATAACAACTTCAATTAATGTATATAGTCCAGATATACCACTACACATACACCATCACTCTCCACCTCCCAAAACAACCATGTCACAACACAACTACAGCTCATACCAAGTGCTACCCCTGAAACCCGACATCCAACTCACCGCCAACCATGCTACCCTTGCTACGTGAAAAGTGGGGAGGAGCATGTCAATGCGTGCCCCAGTAAGAACCAACTTGGATTTGGAACACCGTTCTAAGGTTATCAAACCACAAGGCAAGACAAGAGAAATAGAGCACGTACTAAGTACAATAATGAAAATTAAATAGCTAAACAAGGGGATCATACCTGCGGTCCAATGTCGAGTTACTGCAAGAAAAGGGTTAGCACGAATAATAATAATAATAACACAGGTGTTCAAGAAACCACTATCTAATAAGATAAGTGCAAGTGCCTGAGGCACGACATAGAGTCACAAAGAACAGGCAAAGGGAAGGGAAAGTGCTGCCAGCAGGAGGAGTAATACGCAAATTCTTATTTTATTATTTTATAATTGAATTAATTGGAACTTGGGTAAACTGTATGATACCATGACCCGGACTTCACCCCAAATTTGGGGTGAATATAGCACACGGCACAGTGCACACGGGCACTGTACAACACCGGGCCTCTCAGCTCCCCCGTCCCTGGCAGGAGTGAGGATCTCCACATAATAACACAGCCTCCGTATGTCCCCTCTACTCCCGGTAAAGGCGAGTGGGTATAAATATCCCCTCCACTCGCGGTAAAGGCGAGTGGGTATAAATATCACATATCACATAATCATTTCCCCCAACTTCTCAGTCTAGGCCTCATATCCACAATTTACTCAAATCCCACCAAAACCCGGGTTTTACTAACTCACCCTCATTAGAGAGGATTGAGACATATCCAATTTTATAATTTAACATCATACGTAACATGTTAGGGGTCATGATGGCATGGTGGATATATCCCCTTAGCCGTCCATCATTAAACAGAGGGTCATGCACTCACGTGACATACCCTCTATCACAACACATCATCCATTCACAATATCAATGTATCCATGCCATTCAAGCCTCTAACTTCACCAATTATCAATGTGGCTCAAGGCCAATACTAACACATGCACGTTACTCAAATTATCGGATATTGCCTTCATTGAGGCATTTCATCGAACACATGATGGAGTCATTAACATAGCCATTATAACATGAGTAAATCCAAGAGCAATTATCACAATGAACCCCTACTTCAAGCAATAACAATGCACATTCATAATAGAGAAAAATTTAACATCAAGTCATAGTCACGACATCTCTTAAACATTTCAGCTTGCTGGAAATTGTAAATAGTCACCACAATTGACCATATATCATCAGTTTGCAATGAGAATTTGATAAAACTTCCCAAATTAAAGTTATAGATATGTTAGTCATGGATTCACAGATACGCTTTCATGCAAAAATATTAAGTAGGTAATTTATGGTGAATTATTTGGTGAAGTGTGTCAAGTCTGTTTTCCAGACAGATTTCAGAGCATGTAAAGATTGCTGTTTTTGAGCATGTTTTAGTCAGAATTTCGAAATATAAGCACCCTGATGAAATTATAGTTGAACGTGTTATGTTTCCAACGATACCAAGAACATAAAATTTCATTGTGTGTACAGGTATTTAAGTCAATTTTGCTAAACTGTGTCTAGACTGAAAATCAAACAGACATGTTGTAAAGATGGAATTTGTTTCTCCTAATGTCAGAATTGAACATATATCAAAATTTATATGATTTTGGGGTAGAACTTCAAAATCTACAAGCAAATATTTTTTTCGAAACCTAATTCAAGCTACAGTAACCAGGATTACAGAAACAACACACAACAAAATTTCAGGATTTCAAAGGGGTTGTTTTTATTAAGAATTTCAAGGGATAATTTGTGAAATTGAAACATGGCTCATGAATTTTCACCATCCCTAATTCATATTAAGTAAACCATGCTATAAAACATAATATCAAGAATTAATTTAATGGAATTCCAAAACCAAGAGGGTTCCTACCTCAAAAAGCTCAATTTCCTCTTCTCCTTCTCTTCTTTTCTTCTCTAATTTCTTTCCACTTGCATCCACTTGAGATCTTTGATTTTTGTGAGGAAAAATTAGGGTTTTGGAGTGAACAAGAAGGGGGAAAATTGAAGAGGATATGGCCGGCCTCCTTTGGGAAAAAGAGGGGGAAAAGAGAATTAACATGAAAAAGAAAAGAAAAGGAGAAGGAAGTAGATTTTTCTAAGGAGTTCTACACAGTCCTTTAGCTTGCTCCACAAGCCATGTTTAACTTAAAATGGCAAAAATACACTTCCAAAAATGCCCCTCAACTTTTAGATATTTACAAGTCTGTCATTACTTTATGCACCGACCACTTAAGTATGTACACACAGCACTTTTGGTCCAAATGATCATTTTGCCCCTCGTCTTTCTAAAATTTTACAGGGGTTGCCATTGACCCCTAACCCCTTTCACACTTGCATGGCTTCCCCACACATACCCATGCATGTGTACACATGCATACATGCACCACGCACACACGTCCAATACATTCCTGTTGTTTCGCACCCACGACGTCTTTCACACTTCTCCCGCACTCAATCTCGCTTTCTCGACTCTTAGCCACGCATTACGGCCCAATCTCCCTAGCACTATGTACATACATCGATATCTACGCTTATTTCATGCACACGTATGCATCGTAGGTAGAAATACCACGTGTGTATAGTAGAATACACGTATAGTGCAAAATAGGGCATGACATCCTACCCACCTTAAAATGAAGTCCGTCCTTGGACTTGCTAGGGTGTGAACCTTGCTGAGGTCAGCTATGTATGAGGGCTTACTACCCCTGAAGTAAAAACAAGAATACGTATCTACACCACACTTATATACACTATATGCTTCACTATTATCCATACACATCCGCATCGGACACATGTCACAGATACATCCTATTACTCATCTAGTAGCACATCCATATCACTATATGCATCATTACATACACATACATATGTATTCTTCACATAAACATCTAGGCACACACATTCACACATTAACATATACATCACACACCATAATTACGTCTCTATACGTATTATTATACATACTTAGATTACTACTCATATCCATGTGCATACGACATCATATTGTATCCATATCACGATACCTTCAAGTATAACGACTTATATTCTACCTGCTTATATATATACATATACGTCTATATCCATGCACAAACACACAACAATACACATTAATCTACACACCATTTCTTGATAGACAGGGTCACTATCATGATGTCACACCGTATATACACCGGTTCCATATACATCCAATACTTAGTCATATGGGCTCACTCCCATTTATAGGCACACAAATATCTATAGACACACATTATTTAGTCATATCCATAGATACATTCACATGCACATACTAGCACATCCATGATCAAATCACATAAGGTTCACAATCATACTTTAAATAATTATACACATAACCTCACATCCATATCAGTGCACCTACTACCTCACACAGATAAGCACAGATACTACACACAATACACACGAGAGTGCATAAGCATAAATATTTCCCGCCACATGCTATATATATAACTATCTTTGTGTATCCTACGCACATACTGCCATGATAGTCAAATAATTATAAATATCCATATACACCTCACACACGCGTATACATATGCAAACGATCACACACATCTCAATACCTACATACCCAACAGTTTCATTCATTTATATTCATCAGAAATATATATTTACACCTATATTCCATATATATCACATTTACACTTACATTGCATATTTACGTACATACACACATGCTCTGGTATAGACCTACGCATACGTGCATACACACAGGAACACGCTTCTCCAAGATACACCTAGGTTGGCAACCACGTCAGTAATATTCACAGATAAACAAACAAGGATATATATATATATATATATATATATATATATATATATATATATATATATATATAAGCATATATTTATTCAACCAATATACACACAACCATATACTGCCTTTACTGCACACTGCACATGCATGAACACATCCCTACACTCCATTGTAACATGTTTAATAGAAATCCATACAACCATAATACATATTCACATATACACAGAAACCAATACACCACACAGATACTCTATATAACCCAATTATATGCACATACTCATTATGTACACGCAGAGGTATACATATCATTTCCATATATAGATATCTAAGCCTACACATAGCCAAATACTCGTTCGCTTATACACACCAGATTATTATTCTAATAGTAGGTATGCATACAGACATGCATATATCCCTATTAGGATCCATGCAACCATGCACATACATTCCCATGTATGGGCACACACCCATATACACATACCATACCTATCCTGCTATCACACACCTATACAGTCAAGCTATCCAACTGTACCAACATGTAGTCGGTAGCTACCCATACCATTATATACATAATATCCAATATATTCACACTTTTACTGGCATGTTAGTATATAAACAAATAAGTTCATTTCAATATTCATACACATTCGATAGATAGCCACATCCAGTATACATACACATCCATATACTGATACATATATATCAGAATAGGGATCATTCACATATATATGCATACAACCACTCATAAGACATACACCAATAAGCATTCAATAACAACAACACATATACACAATCACATCACGCTTGCTACAACACACCTATATACATACAAGTATCTCATATACCATTACACAATCCCCCTTCATGCCACCATATAGGGAAGAATACATACAGTACACATATATATATCCAAATAGTCCAATAGATGCCATTCGACGTGGCACACACACACACACACACACACACACACACACACACACACACACACACACACACACACACACACACACACACACACACACACACACACACACACACACACACACACACACCATAACTCCACTTAACCATGCAAACCCATAGCCACCCCACTTATACATGCACTACGTAATCTCAAATCCTCACGTTCATCACATTCTACATATGATACACGTCTCACTTATATCCCTATCCCATAATAGGCACGGGATAGAGCTAAGGCCTAACTTAGGGTGGACAGGTCTAAAGCACACCTACCCACCTTAGGATACATCTACTCCAAACACCCTGGAGCATTACTCATACTACCCGTGCATCCATCACTTACCTATATCACCATATGCACACCATATATGTCCAAAGCACAACACCTATCTTCACGCAATAGTACAACCCACAACCATATACTAAATTAAGAGAATATACCAATTCATTTGAGCACATAGGTAGCACATACACTTACTTACAGTCATTTAAATCTTTAACACACTAGGAATTCATACCCTTGTAATGCAACACTAGCAATATATATGTTCCAGTATTCCATACCTATATCTACACGACCTGCCTATACTAATACACATATATTCACTCATATACACTTTCCCCATATATATCCACAAGACAATACGGACACTCCGCTACTCTATCCACACAAGAATAGATATACACACCTTGGTACGTTCCCTACAAAGGGGCACAACCATAAGGTAATAGATAGGAAAGTGCTTACATGCGCTCATATCTCACACGTACATATCTTCACTCACACACCTACAAGGCATATGTCCCCACTAACTTATGTGTACCCACCAATATACATCCACTAATAAACATATAAATATCACCTATGTCTCAAGGTCACACAAGTATAACACATACCTACTCACATACCCGTGTCATGTATCTGTATAGAGTATATATATATATATATATATATATATATATATATATATATATATATATATATATATATATATATATATATATAGGGATTAATGGGTATCATACGCCATATGAGAGTTTCTCTCATACTCCCTCTCACATAAAGCACCCAAGTACAAGCCCACATGGGCTTGTACTTGGTTGTACTTGGGTGCTTTATGTGAGAGGGCGTATGAGAGAAGCTCTCATATGGCGTATGATAGCCATTATTCTCATATATATATATATATATATATATATTGAATGGTAAGTAAAAAATATATTAAAAGTACTCAACTGTACACATCAATAGAAGGTTGGAACATTCGCACAATAGGGAAGGGAGCGGACACAAGCATTGTCACCCTCCACTATCAGCTAAGTCCTACCTACTATCAATATATATATGGGTAAAATGCGCCTGCGCTCGAGCTCAGATGGGATTCCTACGCTCGACCCCTCCCTACCGTCCGATTCGATCCCCCGGCTATTGTTAAAAGCGGAACATGCGGAACTTTTGGTTCAATTACCAGCGCGCCCTTAAGCAACCTGAACTTTTGGGGCAATTACTATCCCGCCTTTAAAGCCCCTTTCAAAGCTACTTTTTAGAACTATTGGTGCAATTACCATCGCGCCTTTTAAGCCCTTTTCAAAGAAATATTGTACACTATACGGCACCGTTGTGCGCGTCGACTAAGAACGGATTAAATTGCTCACCGCGCACAACGCGCTACAGCCTACGCAACGTGCACGGTAATTAACTAGTTTAGAGCAAAAGCCATTGTGCACGGGGATTTTAAAATTACGCCCCGTCGTGCGCGGGGGTTAAAACGCAAATTGTGAAGCAAGTTCCATACGCGCGAACGCACGACTGGCAAAATTACCCCCGTCGTGTGCGTGGGTTAAAACGCCTAATGTGAAGAAACATCCAACCGCGCGCACGACCGGCAAAATTACACCCGTCGTGTGCGGGGGTTAAAACGTAAAGTGTGAAGAAATTTCCATCCGCGTGAACGACGGGCAAAATTACCCCAGTCGTGCGTGTCGTGCGCGGGGCTTAAAACACATAGTGTGAAGCAAGTTCCATACGCGCGCACAACGGGCAAAATTACCCCCGTCATGCGCTTAAAACGCCTAGTGTGAAGAAACATCCATCCGCGCGCACAACCGGCAAAATTACCCCCGTCGTGCGCGGGGGTTAAAAAGCAAAGTGTGAAGCAATTTCCATCCGCACGCAAGACGGGCAAAATTACTCCCGTCGTGCACGCGGGTTAAAATGCAAGGTGTGAAGCAATTTCCATCCGCGCGCACGTTGGGCAAAATTACCCCCGTCGTGCATGTGTGTTAAAATGCCTAGTGTGAAGCAATACCCATCCGCGCACAAGACTGGCAAAATTACCCCCGTCATGCGCGTCGTGAGCGGGGGTTAAAAAACCTAGTGTGAAGCAATATCCATCCACGCACACGACGGGCAAAATTACGTCCCGTCGTGCGCGTCGTGCGCGGGGGTTAAAACGCAAAGTGTGAAGCAAGTTCCATCCGCGCGCACGACGGGAAAAATTACCCCAGTCGTGTGCGTCGTGCGCGGGGGTTAAAATGCCTAGTGTGAAGCAATATCCATCCGCATGCATGACAGGCAAAATTACGACCCGGTGTCGTGCACGGGGGTTAAAACGCAAAGTGTGAAGCAAGTTCCATCCGCGCACACGACGAGCAAAATTACCCCCGTCGTGCGCGTTGTGTGCGGGGTTAAAACGTCTCGTGTGAAGCAATATCCATCCATGCACACGACGGGCAAAATTATGCCCCGTCGTGCGCGTCGTTCGCGGGGGTTAAAACACAAAGTGTGAAGCAAGTTCCATCTGCGCGCACGACAGACAAAATTACCCCAGTCGTGCACGTCATGCGCGGGGGTTAAAACGCCTAGTGTGAAGCAATATCCATCCGTGCACACGCCGGGTAAAATTATGTCCCGTCGTGCGCGTCGTGCGCGGGGGTTAAAACGCAAAGTGGGAAGCAAGTTCCATCTGCGTGCATGACGGACAAATTTACCCCAGTAATGTGCATCGTGCGCAGGGGTTAAAATGCCTAGTGTGAAGCAATATCCTTCCGCGCACACGACGGGCAAAATTACGCCCCAACGTGCGCGTCGTGCGCGGGGGTTAAAACGCAAAGTGTGAAGCAATATCCATCCGCGCACACGACGGGCAAAATTACACCCCGTCATGCGCGTCGTGCGCGGGGGTTAAAACGCAAAGTGTGAAGCAATATCCATCCGCGCACACAACGGGCAAAATTACCCCCGTCGTGCGCGTCGTGCGCGGGGGTTAAAACGCAAGGTGTGAAGCAAGATCCATCTGTGCGCACGACGGGCAAAATTATGGCTTGTCGTGCGCATCGTGCGCGGGGGTTAAAATGCAAAGTGTGAAGCAAGTTCCATCCGCGCGCACGACGGAAAAAATTAGCCCAGTCGTGCGTGTCGTGCGCGGGGGTTAAACGCCTAGTGTGAAGAAATATCCATCCACGTACACGACATGCAAAATTACGGCCCGTCGTGCGCGTAGTGCGCGGGGGTTAAAACGCAAAGTGTGAAGCAAGTTCCATCCGCGCGCACGACATGCAAAAGTACCCCAGTCATACGCGTCGTGCGCGTGGGTTAAAACGTCTAGTGTGAAGCAATATCGATCCGTGCACACGACAGGCAGAATTACGCCCCGTCGTGCACTTTGTGCGTGGGGGTTAAAACGCAAAGTGTGAAGCAATATCCATCCGCGCACATGACGGGCAAAAATACGCCCCGTCGTGCGCGTCGTGCGTGTAGGATCCTGCCAAAACAGAGTTAGGATCGATAATTAAAGTGGAGACTTACGCTTGCGTATGCGGAACGGTAGTCTCAGAACTTTGCCTTCGGGTTCGCCACGACGGATCGAGTCTTCTCACGAACGGAGTAAGGCTACTAATCCACAATCTAAATCTCTATTTTAGATTAAGAACTTGGATAGAGGAAGAGAAAGGATTTCTGCAGAGCTTCGCTAGGAAGAAGATGTATGCATGAATTTCATGCAAAAGGTGTAAGAAATGGCTTACCCTTGGGTCTTATTTATAGCCCCCAAGGTAGTTATTTTAGGGTAAGTTGTTCCTTTGGAACAACTTAATTAAGGTGTACCATGATACATGGCACATTATAAGCTTAAGTTGTACCATATGCATGGTACAACATAAGCTTAAGATATTCCCCCTTTATAAGCCATATGTCGCATGCACTTATGCATATATAATGCGACTTTCCCACTCATCCAGAGATCCTCTCCGCAAGGGAACAGATTCCCTTTGTACACGACTTCGTGTACGCGACGTTCGAGGTCCGTATTCCCTCGTACATCCCCCACAAGGGTGTACAAACGTCTTCCATATCCAACATCTCCCACTCACACTTGAGGGGATTGTAAGAGAACATCTTTCCCTTAGTTCTTTCATCTATCATACCGAGAAATAGACCGTGCGACCGTCATGCGCGTAGAGTCTGTTGTTGTGCACTTGTTAGAGATACACAACGACCTCGAAGGTGCAAAGTTGAGTAGTTCAACGCATGCTTTACCCTAGATTATTTCTTCACATTTCTTGTACTTTATATTCAACAATTGAATCCCATCTGGATTACAATTGGCTGGCCAGCTTTGAATCACTAAAGTCCAAATGCGAATATGAAATCAATCTTCCTCTTCTTGCGAACCTTCTGATCTTGACTTGATTCGCTTTTCTAACGTGCCCCGCCGAGCCGAATTACCATAGCCCATTAGTAACATGCTAAGATAGCGATCATCTCGTCAAATCTAAAGGAACCAATTGGAGTCCTTGAGGGTAAGAGTTAAGACCCGTATGGCCTTTGAGTCTCACATAATAGCAAACACTATTGCTACTAACTCAGTGGTCGAAATGCATACGTGGTATGAACACGTATTACAACATCACTCCTTTCCCAAGGAGAGTATGTCTTAATGATGTTGTACGGATGAAAAGATCAGACACCACTGTGCCTATCTTTTTGAGTCCCCTTACTACTCGTGAAATATTCACGGACTCTCATCCTGCATAAGACAGATAGGATTTTAAAAAAAATCCTACGAGATCTCTTTCAAATATCCTTGTGATACAGATCTCAGATCTTTTGTAAGCATCCATATGATGCAGATCTTTTATTCGACTATCTTGTTTAAGTCATGACTCTAAATCATTTAATGATTTTGACTTTAAACTAGTCTCATCTCTATCTTATCCATCTGATAAGATAAGGCGGTTGCTCATGTGAGAGAGCCAACCTTAATCTGTCCGACATACACACAATAAAATAGCTGAGACTTAAACACAAATGTACATAAAATTATTTGTATGAAACTTGTATGCAATATATAAAAGAACTTCTTTCTTTTATTAAACTTTGATCTTCTATAGACATGGGAAATATTACAAGATACAGCTCAGCACCTACGCATTCCCATAGATGATAAGTGTTTGTAGAACACATCTCTGGGGATCGCCTTCGTAAGGGGATCCGCTATCATCTCATGCGTGGATATGTATCCAATGTCTACTTCCTTCCGTTTGTCATAGTCTTTTGCAAACTTGAATCGAATGTCAATGTGTTTGGTCTTACAATGAAATTTAGGATCTTTGACGTAGGCAATCGAAGCTTGACTATCACTGTATATAGGAACAGTGCTTGAGTCAGTGGCATTCGTCAGCCTGTCTAAGAATTTCCTAAGCCAAACAGCTTCTTGGACCGCCATGCTGAATGCTACGAATTCTGCTTCCATTGTTGATAGGGCAATGCAGGTTTGCTTCTTGCTGCTCCAGGATATTGCACCATTCCCGAGCAAGTAAACAAAGCCTGAGGTAGATCTTCGCTCGTCGAGATCACCCGCCCAATCAGCATCGGTATAGCCTTTGAGTCTCAAGGTATTGCCTTGATAGCATAACGCATAGTCCGCAGTCCCTTTGAGGTACCTTAATATCCTCTTCACCGCTTTCCAGTGTGCCTGTCCTGGGTTGGATTGGTAACGGCTTACCATACCAACACCATAGCAAATGTCTGGTCTGGTACACATCATAGCGTACATCAGACTCCCGACAGCACTGGAGTATGGAACTTTTTCCATAGCTTTCCTTTCTTTTGGATCTTTGGGACACATCTCCAAACATAGACCCTCGCCTTTGCTTATTGGAGTATCAATTTGCTTGCAGTCCTGCATATTAAACCATTCTAAAACTTTCTTTATATATGTCTCTTGAGAGAGAGAAAGAAGTTTCTTGGAACGATTCCTTGAGATCTTAACCCCAAGGATATATGCAGCTTCACCCATGTCTTTCATCTCAAAGACGGATGAAAGCCAAGCTTTGATATCCAAGATAAGACGCTTATCATTTCCGGCTATAAGTATGTCATCTACATAAAGAGACATAATTACATACTTGTTTTTAATCCTCTTAATATATACGCAGTTGTCTTCGTCGAGCATGGAGAAACCATACGACAAAACGACTTCTTGAAAGCGCATATACCACTGCCTTGAGGATTGTTTAAGACCATATATGGATTTATGAAGTTTACAAACCTTATGTTTGTTTTCTTCTTGTACGAACCCGTTTGGTTGTTCCATGTAGATCTCCTCATCTAGTTCTCCGTTAAGAAAAGCAGTCTTTACATCCATCTGATGTAATTCGAGGTCCAAACAAGCCACCATTGCCAGAATTAAGCGAATGGAGGTAAAACGCACGACAGGAGAGAAAGTCTCTTCGTAGTCTATTCCTTCCTGTTGCGTGAAACCTTTCGCAACAAGGCGAGCTTTATATTTCTCGATGGAGCCATCAGCCTTATGCTTGATTTTGAGAACCCACTTGTTCCCAATGGCTCTACGTCCCTTAGGTAAATCAACCAAGTCCCAGACTTGGTTTGTTTTCATGGATTGAAGTTCTTCTTCCATTGCCGCTATCCATTTATCTTTAGCAGGGCATGTGACGGCCTGTTTGAAATTTGCAGGTTCGTCATCATCTTGTAGTAATGTCATGAATGTTTGAGGAAATTCATCCTCAAATCTTAGAGGTGTTAGCCTCGTTCGATTACTACGTCTTGTTTGAGTCTGATCACTCCCACTTGGAATGACATCACTCCCACTTGGAATAATATCACTCCCACTCGGAATAGGATTGGTATCGTTCGTATCATCCATTGGTGAAGTTTGAAACGTATTTTCTTCTTCACCAAGAATTCTCCCACTCGAACGTTCCGATCCTTCTTGATCCCAAGTCTCAAACAAGGATAAGTCTTGACTTATCTCACCATGTCTTGGAAACTCGTTTTCCAAGAAGACAACATCCCTCGATTCGAATTCTATTAGACCCCCATTGTCCTCTTGACCGACGAAAACATATCCTTTGGAGTTTTCAGCGTATCGGATGAAGATACACTTCCTACCACGTGGCCCAAGTTTGCCATATTTGTGAGAGGATAAATGTGCGTAAGAGGCACAACCCCAAGGTTTTAGAATGTTTAAGTCTGGAGTTCTATTGTTCCACAACTCATAAGGAGTAGAACTTACCGACTTCGAGGGTACACGGTTTAAGATGAATGCTGACGTCAATAATGCGTCACCCCAAAAGGTGATAGGCAAATTTGCCTGAGACATCATTGATCGGACCATTTCCATCAATGTCCTATTTCTTCTTTCCGTAACACCGTTTTGTTGCGGAGTATAAGGCATAGTTATTTGATGAACTATGCCTTTTTCATCACAAAGTTCCTTAAAACTTATTGATTGATATTCACCGCCCCTATCGGTTCGCAAAACCTTAATCTTGCGATCTAATTGATTCTCCACTAAACTCATATAGTTTTTAAAGCAAGCCAAAGCTTCACTTTTGTGGGATATCAAATAGATATGTCCGAAATGGGTGAAGTCATCAATGAATGTGATGAAATAGGACTTCCCGCGTCTTGTCTTAACATTCATTGGACCGCAAATGTCCGAATGGATAAGCTGTAATGGAACTTCGGCCCTTATGCCAGTTCCAAACGGCTTGCGACAAGTTTTCCCTACAAGACAATGTTCGCAAGTCGACATTTCAACTTTTGAAACATTAGATAGCAAGCCACTTTTGGCAAGTCTATCCATTCTAGTTGGTCCAATATGACCAAGTCTTGCATGCCAACAAATGATCTCAGAATTAGAGTTAGAAGCATTTGTTAAATGAAAACTTTCATTAATGGAAGAAGAATCATCATACATTGTGTTTAATACAATTAATCCATTACAAACATTACCAGAACCAATCAAAGAATTATTACAAACAAGGTCAACATATTGTTTATAGAACCTCCACTCATAATCTAAAGACATTAACATGACCACAGATACGATATTTCTTCTAATATCTGGAGCAAAGAGGACGTCGTGCAATAATAATGTCCGGCCGTTGTCGAGAACTAGCTTACATGTTCCGACGCCTTTGACTTCAACACGAGTGTTGTTGCCGACGTATATCCACTTTGTTCCTTGAGTTATCCTTCGATACTCTACGAAGAACCTTCTGTCCTTCGCAACGTGGTCTGTGGCCCCTGAATCAATCAACCAAAAATAGTTAGATTCAGCAAGAAACATGGAACTAGAAACACATATGTAACTAGCCCTACAAGTTACCTTATCACTTCCATCCGTACACTTACGGGCGAAGTGACCGTACTTGTTGCACTTAAAGCACTTGATCTTCTTCAAGTTTTTCTTCTTTGAGTGCACATTCTTTTGCCACTTTTTGTTCTTAGTCTTCTTTGAGGTTTCCGGTTCTTGCTTTCGTTCGTTCACAAACCTTAAGCGTTTCCACTTATTTCCTCCATGTGAGGAACTAGCGGCCACGTGCACTTCTGCACTTGGTTTTGCGGCTTGAATCCGCTCTTCCTCGAGTTCGAGGTGTTTCGATACATCGCTTAAAGTTTTAATGCACTCATTATGAGTGAGGTGCATTTTCATGTTATCCCAGCTATCTGGGAGTAAACGAATGACTGCTTGGATCTGCTGTTCGTCAGACAGCGTAACACCCGCATCCTTTAATTCAGATATTAGATTCGCCATGTGGCGGAGATGCTTTTTCATAGAATGATCTCGCCGCATCTTGTACGAATCAAATTGAATATTCAAGGAGCGGAGTTTGGTAACCGAAGTTCCACCAAACTTTACTTCTAGCTCAGACCATATGTCTTTGGCTAGATCGAATTCCCGAAATAGACGCATTATGTCATTGTCCATCGCGGACAGTAACGTAATGCGTGCTATTTTGTTCTTTCGAGTCCAAGTGTCATAAGCTTCCCGGTCCCTCTTGTGTTGGGCCGTATTGCCCAACTCAGGTTCTACCATTATGTTTTGGAGTGTTTCGAGCACATCTTGCTCCTCCAAAACATATTGGATTTTAATTGACCAAAGTTTATAATTGTCGCCGTTGAGCTTTTCACCTTTGTTAAGCTCTGCGACAATATTCTTAGAAGCGGTAGACATATTCGATTCAAAAAACTGCAAAGAAAATGAAAAAACACGATCAAAATTCAATGCATAAAGTTTCGATTCTTTAAACACTTGATAAGTTCCTTGGATGCGTTGAAATGTTACTCTAGAATCGAGAAGTTCACTACGTTCCCAACTACCATCTAGAAGTAACTTTCAAAGTATCCCTCTTACTTATCTTAAGTAAAAAGAAATCAGAAATAATACCCGTATGGTATTAGCAGCGGAAAATTACTTTGAAAAACATATCTTTCAAAATAGAATAGGTGAGAATTAGCGCAAAGAATTTTAACGCAACAATTGCCAAGCCACGAGACCTGTTCTACACACCCATGGGTTAGATAACCATGGCTGGATCGTGGTAGGACTTGGAATTCTAAATTGCGCTATCCCGATTTAAGGACGGGACATAACCTATTTGAAAAACATCTTTTTCCAAAAATTTGAAAGCACGTTGGCTAGTCTCCGTAGAGTAGAGCACAACGTCACAAGTACATTGGCTAATCTCCGTAGAGTAGAGCACAATGACATGGCTAATCTCGCATGAAGTAGAGCACTATGGCTAATCTTCAAGGAGTAGAGCCCAATTAAAAAAAACTTCATTAAAAACGTTAGTTCCGTATGAACTAGTCGGCACTATGGTTA
This sequence comes from Scilla litardierei, assembly GCA_030789695.1. Classification (NCBI taxonomy): domain Eukaryota; kingdom Viridiplantae; phylum Streptophyta; class Magnoliopsida; order Asparagales; family Asparagaceae; genus Scilla; species Scilla litardierei. The sequence goes on from CM061134.1 coordinate 148,037,646, forward strand.
GCCCCGTATGGGCTAATCGGCACATTCGAGTTTGGCCAATGCCTTTTGTCACCCCGTATGGATCAGTAGGCAAGTTTGCAGTCGACTCAGACCTTCTGCCAGATTGGTCGACCAAAAACACAAAATTGGTCGACCAATTTTCGAAAGCAACTTCTTCCCGGCCAGGGCCTCTGCCCTGGCCGGGGCTTGGCCAAGGGCCTCTGCCCTGGCCGGCCAGAGGGCCCTGGCCCCCTCGGCCAGGGCCGGCCAGGCCCTGGCCTCTGCCAGGGCCGGCCGGCCAGGCCACTGGCCGGGGCCAGGGCTCCTGCCCTGGCCTCGGCCAGGCCCAGGCCTGAGGCCAGGGCGCTGCCCTGGCCTCTGCCAGGGCGGCCTGGCCGCTGGCCGGGGCCAGGGCTCCTGCCCTGGCCTCGGCCAGGCCCTGGCCTGAGGCCAGGGCGCCGGCCCTGGCCTCGGCCAGGGCCGGCAGGCCGGCCAGGGTCGGCCCTGGCCACTGCCTGGGCCGGCCTGGCCGGCAGGCCTTGGCCAAGGCCGGCCACTGCCGGCCTGGCCAAGGCCGGCCACTGCCGGCCTGGCCAAGGCCGGCCACTGCCGGCCTGGCCATGGCCGGCCATGGCCGGTCATGGCCAAGGCCATTCGGCGTTGGCCGGCCATGGCCCCTTTGGCCATGGCCGGCCACCCCCTTTGAATGGGGTTGCCGCACTTATTCCTCCCCCTTGATGGGGTGGTCGCCGGTGGTTATTGGCCGTAGCCAACCCCCTCCGCTTGAGGAGGGGGGGTGCATGGCCTTCATAGCCCATTTGGCCATGGTGCACATGCACCAAATTTCCTCTTACCCGATGGAAGTAACTACCATCATCTTCCTCGATGAAGCACCCGTTCATCGATGAAGCACCCGTTCGTCGAGAAATTAGTTATTTCCTAATGGCCGTGTGCCAAAAATGAAAAATAACTTACTATGTGAACGGTCGGTTCTTCCCGTCACGGAGAGTTCCTACCATATCCGTAATGATAGGAGACCCTAATGTGAAAAGAACAACCGCTGCGTTCTCTCCGTCACGAAGCGTTCCTACTATATCCGTAATAATAGGAGACCCATTCGTGAAAAAGACAACGACTCATTCATAGTTTCGACGGGGTGGTGGTTTGACCGGGGGCGAACCCATATGGCTCTGATACCAATGTAGGATCCTGCCAAAACAGAGTTAGGATCGATAATTAAAGTGGAGACTTACGCTTGCGTATGCGGAACGGTAGTCTCGGAACTTTGCCTTCGGGTTCGCCACGACGGATCGAGTCTTCTCACGAACGGAGTAAGGCTACTAATCCACAATCTAAATCTCTATTTTAGATTAAGAACTTGGATAGAGGAAGAGAAAGGATTTCTGCAGAGCTTCGCTAGGAAGAAGATGCATGCATGAATTTCATGCAAAAGGTGTAAGAAATGGCTTACCCTTGGGTCTTATTTATAGCCCCCAAGGTAGTTATTTTAGGGTAAGTTGTTCCTTTGGAACAACTTAATTAAGGTGTACCATGATACATGGCACATTATAAGCTTAAGTTGTGTGAAGCAATATCCATCCGCGCACATGACGGGCAAAAATACGCCCCGTCGTGCGCGTCGTGCGCAGGGGTTAAAATGCAAAGTGTGAAGCAAGTTCCATCCGCGCGCACGACGGGTAAAATTACCCTCGTCGTGCGCGTCGTGCGCGGAGGTTAAAATGCAAGGTGTGAAGCAATATCCATCCGCGCGCACGACGGGAAAAATTACGGTCCGTCGTGCGTGTCGTGTGCGGGGGTTAAAACGCAAAGTGTGAAGTAAGTTCCATCCGCGCGCACGACGGGCAAAATTACCCCAGTCGTGCGCGTCGTGCGCGGGAGTTAAAACGCCTAGTGTGAAGCAATATCCATCCGCACACACGACGTGCAAAATTACGGCCCGTCGTGTGCGTCGTACGCGGGGGTTAAAATGCAAAGTGTGAATCAAGTTCCATCCGCACGCACGACGAGAAAAATTACCCCCGTCGTGCGTGTCGTGCGCGGGGTTAAAATGCCTAGTGTGAAGCAATATCCATCCATGCACACGACTGGCAAAATTACCCCCATCGTGCGCGTCGTGTGCGGGGGTTAAAATGCAAGGTGTGAAGCAATTTCCATCCGCGCGCACGACGGGCAAAATTACCCCCGTCGTGCGCGTCGTGCGTGGGGGTTAAAACACCTAGTGTGAAGCAATATGACAATATCCATCCGCGCACATGACTGGCAAAATTACGCACCGTCATGTGCGTCGTGCGCGTGGGTTAAAACGAAAAGTGTGAAGCAATTTCCATCCGCGCGCACGACGGGAAAAATTACACCCGTCGTGCGCGTGGGTTAAACACATAGTGTGAAGCAATATCCATCCACGCACACGACTGGCAAAATTACCCCGGTCGTGCGTGTCGTGCACGGGGATTAAAACGCCTAGTGTGAAGCAATATCCATCTGTGCACACGACGGGCAAAATTACACCCCGTCGTGCGCGTCGTGAGCCAGGGTTAAAACACAAAGTGTGAAGCAATTTCCATCCGCGCGCACGACGGGAAAAATTACCCCAGTCATGCGCGGGGGTTAAAACACATAGTGTGAAGCAATTTTCATCCGCGCGTACGACGGGAAAAATTACCCCGGTCGTGCGCGTGGGTTAAAATGCCTAGTGTGAAGAAATTTCCATCCGCGCGCACGACCGGAAAAATTACACCCGTCGTGCGCGTCGTGTGCGGGGGTTAAAACACAAAGTCTGAAGCAATTTCCATCCGTGCGCACGACGGGCAAAATTACCCCCGTCGTGCTCATGGGTTAAAACGCCTAGTGTGAAGCAATATCCATTCACGCACACGACTGGTAAAATTACGATCCGTCGTGCACGTCGTGCGCGGGGGTTAAAACGCAAAGTGTGTAGCAATATCCATCCGCGTGCACGACAGGCAAAATTACGCCGCGTCGTGCGCGTCGTGCACGGGGGTTAAAACGCAAATTGTGAAGCAATTTCCATCCGCACGCACGACGGGCAAAATTACGTCGCGTCGTGCACGTCGTGCGCGGGGGTTAAAACACAAAGTGTGAAGCAATTTTCATCCGCACGCTCGACGGGCAAAATTACCCCAGTTGTGCGCGTTGTGCGCGGTGGTTAAAAGGCCTAGTGTGAAGCAATTTCCATCCGCACGCACGAAGGGCAAAATTACACCCCATTGTGCAGGTCGTGCGCGGGGTGAAAATGCATCGTGTGAAGTAATATCCATCCCCACGCACGATCGACAAAATTACCCCAGTTGTGCGCGTCGTGTGCGGCGGTTAAAAGGCCTAGTGTGAATCATTATCCATCCGCGCGCACGACCGGAAAAATTACGCCCCATCGTGCGCGTCGTGCACTGGGGTTAAGACGCATAGTGTAAAGCAATATCCATCCGCGCGCACGACGGGCAAAATTATCCCCGTCGTGCGCGTCGTGCGGTGGGGTTAAAATGCAAGTGTGAAGCAATTTCCATCCGCGCGCACGACGGGCAAAATTCACCCCGTTGTGTGCATCGTGCGTGGGGGTTGAAAGTCCTCTTGTGAGTCAATATCCATCCACGTGCCCACCCGCCAAAATTACGCCCTGATGTGCGCGTTGTACGCATGACGGGTAATTTGTTTGATAAACAACATCAAGCCATACAGATGATATTTGTGCCTATTTCGGCAGACATGATAAAAATTCATGCTTCCAAGTGGTCAATATGATAAAAAAATCATATTTCATGTGGGTACAACGTTATAATTTACAATATTGTCATCAATGGTAGCAATATGGGTAACATATCTTTTAATTTCTTACAACAATGTCATCAATACCTACTAAACAAAGTGATTATTTTGCACAAAACCTAACATGGTCATCAACATCAATTTTATACGGAATTTTTTTCAATATCAAAATTCTTGTTGTCCCTTTTTAATCGGTGACGTGCATTATAAATTGATTTGATGGAGGTTGCATGGAAGGTTGGATTTTCCTTCAGGACTTTCAAAATTTCAGCCGGCCTCAGCGTGCTATTTGCCAAATCTCTCAATGATTCCATCTCCATTCCTTGCAACTTCCCTTCATCGGAAGGGCACTCGACATAATTAGCAGCTTAATGGTTGTGCCTGTCATCAACGACTGTTAACCTCCACTCCTCACCGCCAACGCCGACGCCCACCATATTACCGCGCAATGTGAACAGACATTGACACTTCTTGGTTTTAACTGGCCTGTCGGTCTTTTTTTCCTTTCGGTGTCCCCTGTAAATCCCGCTTCTTTCACATGCAAAGTAAACAGCAGGAATCCTATAGGAAGTTTTACTCAAACTCGTCGTCGACATGGTAACAATCACATGGCCGACGGTCTTTATCCACTTAAACAGCTCGTCTCTTCTCTTAAAAATTTGCGCGGTAGTAAATTATTTTGTAAAATCCATTTCATCATGTATCAAACAATTCATACAACTAATTTGACTTGGAATCAAAGATTTAATGCATTATCCCAGAAAGGATAAATCAATAGTACCTTGGATTTTTGTACATTCTCCATCAATCTCAACCGTATCTGCATGCATGTAAAATCACCAAATTTCTACATCATTTTCCACCCAATTGAATAAGAATTTCACCTAAGTGTATTTAAAAGTATATACTTACCAAATGGAAAACCTCGAAAATCCCTACTTTCAGACGCAAGAAAGCAAGAAAATGCTCATGTATCCTAGAAGGTCCGTTGACCGCTGAGATCTTCTGTGAAGATTTGAAGGTGCATTTAGGTTGCGTAGTTAGCCTGATTTCATTGGAGTCATTTTCTACCGCCTTCCCGTTCTCTTTACAGGCATCTACATCATGAAGGAAATGGTCCACATTGAAATAGTAGGAGTAACTTTCAATTTGTCTTCCATTTACCATGGTATATATCTACATCAAGCAGAACGAAGTAATGGTTAGAATTTGTCCTGTTAAACTGAGAAACAAACATATTGTAAGAAAAATACGTAGAATACCGTGGCAATACGAGGAAGATCAGGAAACAGAATACTTAGCAGATGTAATTGAAAGCGCTGTGGCATGGGGATGACCACTGCCTTGAAAGCAATTACGGCGACCTCGGTGGTAATTACTGTTGCCGGTTGCTCCCAAAGGTGAACACAGCAGCACATGGCCACGTCCACTCGTGGCCACAGACTCTGGATTTTGCACAGTACAGCTACCCATGAGAACGGGATGAAGCAAAGAAGAATTTTTGGAGGAAGCAATTTTTTCGTGTATTTTCTTGAGGAATGAAGAGGGATATAAATAGAGTTCAAAAAATAGCTGTTATGAATTCAAACGGTCAAATATTAAACGAGTATTAAAATAGGCTTTGAATGCAGCGTATTAAAGCGAGGCTTTATTTGCGTATTTATTGGGAGGTTTTGAATGCTGCAATCAATTAGCCATTTCCAACATTTAGAATGAGACGCCATTTATAGAAGAATTGGACTGCCCATGGATGAGGATGATACTACAGTTGAGTTACTGTGAGACATGGAAAGAACCCGTGAGTCTACAGTTGTTGTGCTCGTGAATATACAGAATATACAGATGTTGCGCTGTGAGTAATTTTTGAGGGTAATCTCATACACAAAGCGAAATTTTTGAGGGCATTCACAGCCCATTTATAGTGAAATTGACCATTCAAATTGATGAGTATAAGTCCGTTATCCTACAACAAGCCCTTCATTGCAAACATCTACGTAGACAATCATATGTATCAGTTTGTAAGATCATAGGCTAATGAATCTGTTTGGATCTGTATCAGTATGTACATCATTATATTTGAATGGCTGGGTCATTTTGAAAATGTCATCAATTTGAATATGTATAATATTTAATCTAAAATTTTGCAAGCAGTTTTTGAATTCGATTGAATATGTCTTCAGATTGAATAAGTATCAGATTTAATCTAAAAGTTTGAATGTAGTTTCTGAGTCAGATTGAATAAGTATCCAGTTTAATCTACAATATTTTCAGATTGAATAAGTATCAGACTTAAATCTAACAGTTGTATGTAGGCTTGCTTCGAAATCAGATTAAGTATGATGAAATTTGGAATGTGATTGATTCACTGCGGTGGCGCGCATTGAATTAAAATTATAACATCTCACAAATATCCTCAAAGCGCAAAACGAGCAAATTTATTCCCGTGGTCGCGTTGAGTAAATTTGTCATCGATGCAACTTCAGCTTAACGTGCACAACGGCTAGAATTCTGTTGGTTGTGCGCGTTTAACAATTGTTCATAAAATATCGTATATGCTCAAAGAGAACACCTGGCTTTGCTTGTTGTGCACTTTGCGCAATTATGTTAACCATTAAAAATTTACTCACCACGCACAACGGCCATAAATTTCTTGGTTCTGAGCGTTAAGCCGTTGAGCAATTATGTAAGCGGCTATAAATTTTTCCAGCTCACTTCCCACCGGTCAAACATTCTTGGGAAAATCATATGTCTGGTATCAATCAGCTGTAGATTTACGCGCAGTATTTTGTATATTCACGAGAACCCCCCTGTATCATGACGGGGTCTTCGATGTAGCCACACAGTAGAAGTGTAGAACTCTACTGTAGTCTCATCCTCATCAACCAATACAATTCGCTGCCATGCGTTGTGCGTTGTGTGCCTTGAGCAATTCCCGTTTTCCATGCGTTTTGCGCGGTGAGCAATTATGATTGTTACTCGCTTCTGTATTATTTAGCATTGTGTGCGCGTCGAATAAAATGTATGAAAAAAGATTAGTGGAGATTAGTATTGTTGGGAGTAATTTTCCTATTAGCATCAATGTTGATCAAGGTGAAAAAACGTTGAGTTTCCTTGTTTTGCGCGGAGAATAATTAACCTATTTTGATACACATGATAGAATAATTGGGATTACACGATTTTTGCGTTGGTATTACGCGGTGTGCGCGTTGAGTAAATAAATGTTGATTCCAGAGATCCATTGCATTATTGTAGGATCACGGACTTATTATACTCTTCATTTTTATTGGTCAAATTCCTAAGTGGCTGACAACGAGCCCTCATCTTCTCACAACTTCCTCTACCTTCCTCTATAAATCTTCCTCTTTATTTGCGCACACAACCATCGTCTGGAAACAATAAGTTCTTCTGCTATTCGTGCATGCTTGATAAAGATATGGACGATAGCATTCATCCAGTAGTCTTTTCACGTAAAGGTAAATGGTTGATGTTGGAAACTGACGCTATGGCGGTAATAAACGCAACGAAGGGCTGAAATCAATTAGCCGTTGTGCGCGTCGTGGCGGGGGTTAAAAGTCCTAGTGTGAATCAATATCCATCCGCTGTACACACACGGTCTCACATCTAAGAACTCCACTGTACACACAAGGGCTTATAGTGGAACTAATTAATCCGCACGCACAACGGAAAAAATTTGATTGTTTTTGTTGCGCTGGAAAATAAAGAATTTTACGAGTTTTTGATGGAGAGTAATTTTCGTAATAGCATCAATTTTGCTCAAGGCTCAAAACAGTTCAGTTTCCTTATTGTGTGCGGAGTGTAATTTACCTCTTTTTAAGCTTAGCCTAAAATACTTGGGATTAAGCGTTTTTCTCTGTGGGATTACGCGTTGAGTAAAGAAGATGTTCATTCCGGAGATCCCTGGCATTACTGTAGGATAACGGACGTATACTCATCAATTTGAATGGTCAATTTCACTATAAATGGACCGTGAATGTCCTGGGTGCCCTGAAGATGCGTATGAAATCGGAGGAGTACAAGCTGATGCTGTCGTCTCCCAAATATACTCCTCTCCCTGGTCTGCGAAGAGAAGAATGGCCCCCCTGGCCTTTGCGCCCTGGATGGCTGCCCTGGGTCAATTAGTTGGCCGTGCATGGCTACTGTCCCTCTGAGGCACAAGCACTCCCTCATATTCTTTTCGATCTCTTGGCTCGTAGCCAAATTGGCAAAATCTGACTGTGGATGAAGTAGATCATAATTGTCCCTTTCCTCCTGCAGATTTCCAATTTTGGATGCGAGCCAAGAGATCGAAAAGAACATGAGGGAGTGCTTGTGCCTCAGAGGGACGGTAGCCATGCATGGCCAACCTATATGACCCAGGGCAGCCATCCAGGGTGCAAAGGCCAGGGGGGCCATTCTTCTCTTCGCAGACCAGGGAGAGGAGCATATTTAGGAGGCGACAATATCACCTTGTAGTCCTCCGATTCCATACGCATCTTCAGGGCACCCAGGGCATTCACGGTCCATTTAGTGTGAAATTGACCATTCAAATTGATGAGTATACTCCGTTATCCTACAGCGAGCCCTAATCTTCTCACAACTTCCTCTACTTTACTCTATCAACATCTTCTTTATTTACCCACACAACCTCCGTCTGGAAACAATAAGGCCTTCTTCTGTTCGTACATGATGCTTGAGATAGAAATGGACGAGATGGAGATGGAGTGTAGAGAGGAAATGGTCTTCTTCTGTTCATGCCTGATGCTTAAGATAGAAATGGACGATGGAATTCAACCAGTTCTCTTTTCACGTAAAGCTAAATGGTTGATGTTGGAAACTTACGCAATGGGGGTAATAAACGCAACGAAGGGCTATCGTCCATTTATAATCAAGCATGCCAGATGAATGCCTTCCATATGTGAGCATTTCGCCTTCCACTCCTTGACTATACACTCCATATCCATCTCCTCTTTATACACTCCATCTCCTCTATCAAACCCTTCATCATTTCACTATACCTCGTCTATGACACACAAACACTCCCTCCTGTCCTTTCCGATCGTGAAGTTAAAAAGATCATTCTATTTGTTATGCAACCATTTGTTGTTGTTCGATGCCTCATGTGAATCGGACATACCTGACTGCAGGTTACAACGACGCCTGCTATGACGACACTCATATCCAGCCGATGATGGTAGAAAATCGGCAACGAGGTAATAAACGGAACGAAGATGGTCGCCCGATGAACTCGGGGAAGATGACGGAGAAGCACACAGATCACACCGACAATTTATCCCGTAAAGAGCCCCTTCATTGCAAACATCTTACGAAGACAATCATATGTATCAGTTTGTAAGAGCATAGGCTAATGAATCTGTTTGGATCTGTATCAGTATGTACATCAATATATTTGAATGGCTGGGTCATTTTCAAAATGTCATCAATTGGAATATGTATGAGATTTAATCTAAAATTTTGCAAGCGGTTTCTGAATTCGATTGAATATAACTTCATATTGAAAAAGTATCAGAATTAATATAAAAGTTTGCATGTAGTTTCTGAATCAGATTGAATAAGTATCCGGTTTAATCTACAATGTTTTCAGATTGAACAAGTATAAGACTTAAATCTAAAAGTTTGCATGTAGGTTTGATTGAGATTCAGATTAAGTATGATGAAATTTGGAATGTGATTGATTCACTACGGTGACGCGCATTGGAATTAAAATTATAGCATCTCACAAATATGCTCAAAGCGCAAAACGGGCAAATTTATTCCCATGGGGGCATTGAGCAAATTTGTCATCGACGCAACATTAGCTTAACACGCACAACGGACATAATTCTGCTGGTTGTGTGCGTTTAACAATTGTTCATAAAATACCTTAGATGCTCAAAGCGAACACCTGGCTTTGCTTGTTGTGCGCTTTGCGCAATTACGTTAACCATTAAAAATTTGCTCAGCATGCACAACAGCTCAAAGGGAGCACCTGTCTTTGCTTGTTTTGCGCTTTGAGCAGTTATGTAAACCATAAAAAATTTGCTCACCGTGCACAACGGCCATAAATTTGTTGGTTCTGATCGTTGAGCAATTATGTAAGCGGCTATAAATTTTTCCAGATTGCTTCCCACCGGTCAAGCATTCTTGGGAAAATCATATGTCTGGTATCAATCAGCTGTAGAATCACGAGCAGTATTTTGTATATTCACGAGAACCCCTCTGTAGCTTGACGGGGTCTTCGATGTAGCCACATAGTAAAACTCTACTGCAGTCTCATCCTCATCAACCAATACAATTCGCTGCCATGCGTGGTGCGTTGTGCGCCTTGAGCAATTCCCGTTTTCCATGTGTTTTGCGCGGTGAGCAATTATGATTGTTACATGCTTCTGTATTATTTAGCCCGGTGTGCGCGTCGAATAAAATATATTAAAAAAGCTTAGTGGAGAGTAGTATTATTGGGAGTAATTTTCCTATTAGCATCAATGTTGATCAAGGCAAAAAATAGTTGAGTTTCCTTGTTTTACGCGGAGAGTAATTAACCTATTTTGATCCACATGCTAAAATAATTGGGATTACGTGATTTTCGCGTTGGTATTACATGGTTTGCGCATTGAGTAAATAAATGTTGATTCCCGAGATCCATTGCATTACTGTAGGATCAAGGACTTATTATACGCTTCATTTTGATTGGTCTAATTCCCCTATAAATGGCAGACAATGAGCACTCATCTTCTCACAACTTCCTCTACTTTCTTTATCATCTTCTTCTTTATTTGCCCACACAACCTCCGTATGGAAACAATAAGTTCTTCAGCTGTTTGTGCAGGCTTGATATAGATATGGACGATAACATTCATCCGGTATTCTTTTTACGTAAAGTTAAATGGTTGATGTTGGAAACTTACGCAATGACGGTAATAAACGCACTACGAAGGGCTATCGTCCATTTATAATCAGGCATGCCCGAAAAAGGGCTTCCAGATGTGAGAATTTCGTCGTCCACCATGTCCGTCCCTGACACAGGGCACCCAGGGCAGCCGCCCAAGAAGTAATGGTCAGGGGGACATCACGAGCACATTGTGTCAAGTATGATACATACTTGACAGCCGGTTACTACGACACGTGCAATGACGACACTCCTATCCTACCTACAGTTGCCAAAAGTCGGCAACCACATTAATAAACGCAACGAAGATGGTCGCCCGAGGTAACTAGATGGTTATAGATGGTTATGGTCGCCTCGCCCAAGCTTTTAACTGATGACTAATTTTTTTCATCTCCCTTGCTTCGCCCAAATTTTTAACTAAACCCTAACCCTAGATCCATCTACATCTGTCCGATCGAGTTTGTTTGCAGTTATGCAATCGATTGTTCCGCGCGTCCTTGTTTTTTTTGAAAGGTAACGATCACAGTTCATTTTTTTGCTTTTCATTTCGGAATCGATTACGGATTGATTCCACCTCCTTACCTTCGGGCCATAAGTGAGCAAGGATCATCTCATCCTTCCTAAGATCATCGAACTTTCTCCGCTCCTTCGGAATACCCTTCAAGATTGTAGTGCGAACAACGTCCTCGGGCCCAGGAAGTATCGAAATTTCTGTAACTATTGATCCCGAGGTTATCGAATGCTTCGTTGGATTCGAGCCCTTGCGCCCCCCTTTGTCCAAGGTTCAAAAATACATCTTTTTTTAATTTATTGAAGTCGACTTTAATAAATTAAAAAAAGATGGATTTTTGAACCTGGGACAAAGGGGGGCGCAAGGGCTCGCATCCAACGAAGCATTCGATAACCTCAGGATCAACAGTTACAGAAATTTCACCATTTTCCATATATCCACGAGATTCTTCTTCATTTTCTTCTTCAATTTGGATGCGAGCCAAGAGATCGAAAAGAACAGGAGGGAGTGCTTGTGCCTCAGAGGGACGGTAGCCATGCACGGCCAACCTATGTGACCAAGGGCCGCCCTCCAGGGCCCAAAGGCCAGGGGGCCATTCTTCTCTATGCAAACCATGGAGAGGAGCATATCTGGGAGACGAATGCATCTGCTTGTGCTCCTCCGATTTCATACGCATCTTCAGGGCATTCACGGTCTATTTATAGTGAAATTGACCATTCAAATTGATGAGTATAAGTCCGTTATCCTACAGCGAGCCCTTCATTGCAAACATCTACGTAGACAATCATATGTATCAGTTTGTAAGAGCATAGGCTAATGAATCTGTTTGGATCTGTATCAGTATGTACATCAATATATTTGAATGGCTGGGTCATTTTGAAAATGTCATCAATTTGAATATGTATGAGATTTAATCTAAAATTTTGCAAGCAGTTTCTGAATTCGATTGAATATGTCATCAGATTGAATAAGTATCAGATTTAATCTAAAAGTTTGAATGTAGTTTCTGAGTCAGATTGAATAAGTATCCGGTTTAATCTACAATGTTTTCAGATTGAATAAGTATCAGACTTAAATCTAACAGTTTGCATGTAGGCTTGCTTCGAAATCAGATTAAGTATGATGAAATTTGGAATGTGATTGATTCACTGTGGTGGCACGCATTGGAATTAAAATTATAGCATCTCACAAATATGCTCAAAGCGCAAAACGGGCAAATTTATTCCCGTGGGGGCGTTGAGCAAATTTGTCATCAAAGCAACATTAGCTTAACGCGCACAACGGGCATAATTTTGCTGGTTGTGCGCATTTAACAATTGTTCATAAAATACCTTAGATGCTTAAAGCAAACACCTGGCTTTGCTTGTTGTGCGCTTTGCGCAATTATGTTAACCATTAAAAATTTGATCAAAGTGCACAACGGCTCAAAGAGATCACCTGGCTTTGCTTGTTGTCCGCTATGAGCAATTATTTAAACCATAAAAAATTTGCTCACCGTGGACAACGATCATAAATTTGTTGGTTCTGAGCGTTGAGCAATTATGTAAGCTGCTATAAATTTTTCCAGCTCACTTCCCACTGGTTAAACATTCTTGAGAAAATCATATGTCTGGTATCAATCATCTACAGTTTGAATATGTATCAGAGTTGATCTATAAGTTTGCATACAGTTTCTGAATTTGAGTGAATATGTAGCCGATTTAACCTAAAATGTCTTCAGATTGAATATTTATCAGAGATAATCATGTGTCTGGTATCAATCAGTTGTAGATTGACGAGCAGTCTTTTGTATATTCACGAGAACCCCTCTGTAGCATGACGGGGTCTTCGATGTAGCCACACATTAACTCTACTTCTGTCTCATCCTCATAAACCAAAACAATTCGCTGCCATGCGTTGTGCGTTGTGCGCCTTGAGCAATACCCGTTTTCCATGCGTTTTGCGCGGTGAGGAATTATGATTGTTACTCGCTTCTGTATTATTTAGCATGGTGTGCGCGTCGAATAAAATGTATTAAAAAAATATTAGTGGAGATTAGTATTGTTGGGAGTAATTTTCCTATTAGCATCAATGTTGATCAAGGCGAAAAACCGTTGAGTTTCCTTGTCTTGCGCGGAGAGTAATTAACCTATTTTGTTTCCTTATTATACTCTTCATTTCGATTGGTCCAATTCCCCTATAAATGGCGGACAAGGAGCCCTCATCTTCTCACAACTTCCTCTACTTTCTTCTATCATCTTCTTCTTTATTTGCCCACACAACCTCCGTCTGGAAATAATAAGGTCTTCTTATGTTCGAGCATGATGCATGAGGTAGAAATAGACGAGATGGAGATGGATATGGAGTGTAAAGATGAGATGGTCTTCTACTGTTCGGGCGTGATGCTTGAGATAGAAATGGACGATAGAATTCAACAAGTACTTTTTTCACGTAAAGATAAATGATTGATGTTGGAAACTGCAATGACAGTAATAAACACAACGAAGGGCTATCGTCCATTTATAATTAAGCATGCACGGGGAACGGCCATCTCCTCTTTACACTCTATCTCCTCCTCCAACCCCTTCATCTTTACACTATACCTCGTCTAAGACACACAAACACTTCCTCCTGTCCTTTCCAATCTCGAAGATGAAAAGCTCATTCTATTTATAACGCAACCATGTGTTGGTGTTCATCGCCTCTTGGGAATCGGAGTTCTTTTCGGTGTCTTCGAACCGGCGTCATACTTGACAGCAGGGTACAACGACGCCTGCAATGACGACACTTCTATCCGGGCTACGGTAGCAGAAAGTTGGCAAACACATTCATAAATGCAACGAAGATGGTCGCTTCGTTGCGTTTATTAACGTCGTTGCCGAATTTCAGCAACCGTAGGCAGGATAGTAGTGTCGTCATTGTGGCATCGTTGTAGGGTGAAGCACGTAGATCACGCCGACAATTTATCCTGTAAAGAGCCCCTTCATTGCAAACGTCTTACGAAGACAATCATATGTATCAGTTTGTAAAGAGCATATGCTAATGAATTTGTTTTGTTTTGTATCAGTATGTACATCAATATATTTGAATGGCTGGGTCATTTTCAAAATGTCATCAATTGGAATATGTATGAGATTTAATCTAAAATTTTTCAAGCAGTTTCTGAATTCGATTGAATATGTAGCCGATTTAATCTAAAATGTCTTCACATTGAATATGTATCAGAGATAATCTAAAAGTTTGCATGTAAACAAGTTAATTTTCTCATAGACGGAATTTAACAACTTGCTTGGAGGGACATTTTCGCGTTCTTTACAATACGTCGATAAAGACGACAATGGTTGAGTAAGTGTGACGTGATCCGTGGACGGGCTGGGGTGCCGTTCCACTTTAATGTAAACTGCATCAGTATGTGCGACGGGAGGTCGAGGAGTGGAAGGCAGGTAGTTGGATGGCGGGCTGTGGTGTCGTTCCATTTTACTGTAAACTGCATCAGGATGTGTGACGGGAGGTCGAGGAGTGGAAGGCAGGCAGTTGGATGGCGGGCTGGGGTGTCGTTCCACTTTACTGTAAACTGCATCAGGATTTACGACGGGAGGTCGAGGAGTGGAAGGCAGGCCATTGGATGGCGGGCTGGGGTTTCGTTCCACTTTACTATGAACTGCATCAGGATGTGCGACGGGAGGTCGAGGAGTGGAAGGCATGCCGTTGGATGGCAGGCTGGGGTGTTCGTTCCACTATACTGTAAATTGCATCAGGATGTGAGACGGGAGGTCGAGGAGTGGAATGCAGGCCGTTGGATGGCAGGCTGGGGTGCCATTCCACTTCAGGATGTGTGACGGGAGGTCGATGAGTTGAAGGCATGTCGTTGGATGGTGAGCTGGGGTGCCGTTCCACTTCAGGATGTGCGACGGGAGGTCGATGAGTGGAAGGCAGGCCGTTGGATGGCGGAGGGACCCGTTGTCTGGGAACGGTGGTGCCCAGTGGGGTGATTTGGCATGGCGATGCCTTCACCGGTGAGCAAACAGCTAGACGGTGCATAGAGGAGAGCTTTTAGATTTTTGCCATCCCATTGTTCACGATGAGTAATTTACAATATAAACCAATATTTTTATGCATCCGTATATACAAAGGCATCATAACAGCTTCCATATGCGATCAGTTTTGTGACCTAAGGCGGAAAAGCTAACGAGATAGGGTTTGATCAGCAGAAATTATTCTAATTTGCTGATCTATATAGACTATAAGAGTTCCTGCTTATATCAAACGAAGATCCTTAAGGCAGAGCAAAATATTTGTGTCATTGGGTTGGGGTGCCCTAAAATAGTCGACTGCGGACGCATTGCATCATAAAGTTGGTAAGCCATTAATTGATGCTAATTAATTTGGTATTTATTAATAATTTCAGAAATTGATTGCTGCAATGTACATTTGGTACATGTTGCGTAGAAATTACGAAGATTGAGATGGACTCGGTACACATTGAGGGGATCTGTGATGAAGCGGACAAAGAAGCAAAGGTTAGAAATTATTTCGCTTTGTTAACTGACTAATTTACTACAAAATAAAGGAAAACATTTAGTGACTATGTTGGTATGTGGTACTTAATTCAGCGTATTGTTGAAGGCTCAGAGGTTAATGAAGATTATACAAATCAGTTCACAACAAATAAAATTTTCCCCAGCATAGAAGAGCTTGGTAAATGGGTAAAAGCGGTCGGTGTGAAAACCGGGAATTTGGTTGTTACAAAATCATCAAATATGAGTACAAAGGGCAATAGGGTCCCAACTTATTATTTTTGTTGTGAAAGAAGTGGGACATATCGGCCACACAGGCCGAATATATCGGCCAAAAAATCAACTCGAAGCAAGAAGTGTTCATGTCCCTTCTACTTGAGGGCTAATGGTGTGGTAACAGATAAGTGGATTTTGACAGTTGTACGTGGCAATCACAACCATAAACCCGCAATGTATATCGAGCGACATCCAGATGAGAGGAGGTTAGGAGGGGGGAGATGACCACAGTGAGAGACTTGTCAAATAGATTGCTTAGGCCAAGGGAAATCTTGAAATACCTGAAGGAAAATGATAATGCAACATCTACCACAATCAACACTATTTATAAAGCCAGACAGAGGATGAAGGCAAGAGAAATGGCCTGGAGAGCAGAAATGCAGCTACTCATTAATCTAGTGACAACGCATAATTACATTGTGTATCATGAAGTGGACAAAGAGACAAATGCAGTAATGAATATATTTTGGGCATATCCGCAGTCGGTTGATTTATTACGAAAATTTCCAGAGATTCTGGTTATGGACTGCGCTTGAAGACCAACCGCAACATGCCACCATTGATGGAGATGTATGTGGTGACGTCCACAGATATTCAGTTCACAGCTGCATTTTGTTACACGGAGTCCGTACATGAGGATAACTACTTATGGGCCTTGGAGAAGTAGAGCTCTTTGCTACATGGATACAAGATGCCACGTGTAATTTTAACAGCACTGGAGCCAGCACTTATGAATGCCATTGGCCATGTATTTCCCTCTGCGGTGCACCAATTATGTACAATGCACATATCCAAAAATATTACCAAAAATTGCCAGCCCTCTTTTGACGATCAAGAAAAATGGTTAGGTTTCATCTCTAGCTGGAATTTATTGGTGGGGCATGTTGGATCTGGATCGTAGCCTAGAGGGGGGGTGAATAGGCTAATAAAAATATTCGTGCAACCCACGAACAATCCCACGCAGTTATAGGCACAGACAGGGCAATAAAATAGCAATCACAGAATACGCACAGATATACCCTGGTTCGGTCGTCCCCACGACCTACTCCAGCCCCCGAAAGCAACTACTAGATAGATATGTAATCAAGTACAGCTACAATGAGTCAAGATCCCAAATCTACTCTCACCTAGCTTGTACGCACACCACGTGCTCTACACTATCAATCTAGTCAGATGCTCTCCCCCCGTGACGACTCCCAAGTCGTCAGGTCCCCAAAAGTAACACAGATGGTAAAGTTGTTTCCCCTACAGAGATCGCTACAACAATACAAGTAGTATAATAGTAAAGTTCAGAAAAGCTCAATATTTGTAGCGTAGTCGTCTCTGTCAATTGGCACGAGTCAGATCGTGTCTGACGTAGATGTCGTAGTCTCCTCTCTCTTTGCAACTCAGGTCTCGATCTCCACTCAATTAACGCACACAAGAGGATCCTAAAAAACAGAAAGGTGAGTTGGTGAACAGTTAAATCAACATGCAAGTGATAACAAAAAATAAGGCCGGTCCCCTCTTATTAAAAAAAATAATGATGCAACTTTCATGGAATTCATGCAGCCTTCTCCCAAGGGCCAAGCAAAGGCACAGAACGAAATGGCATGTTTGTTTTTAACAAAGAAATGAAAGGTTTATTATTAACTTGGTGACCCTTGGAATTTGTATTTTATTTAATTAATCTTTTTGTTGCATCAACATGGATGTGCACACGTGAAGAGTTGGACAAAGGACATCTATGCGGCTATATGGAGATTAAAAAAAAATTGTTTGCCCTTGACAGTAGAACATGCGGCTGACCCAAAAAAAAGGCTACCCCAAGACAAATAATAAAGCTTTTGCTTTGAATGTTTAAAGAGGAAGGAAACAACCTGGTGCCTGTCCTTTGATCCTAAAAGTTTCTTGCGTCTGTGACTCGCTATGAAAAAAAATATCCGGCCCTGGTGCTGCTTTTGTTCTTTGATGCTTGCTCGGAGAAATCAAAGTTGCGGCACCTTCTCTTCAAAAATTACAAACTGACGGCTGCCACACAAAAACCCCCTCTTTTTTTATTTTGCCTTGCCCCTATCAATTTCATGCGTGAGTTCCTTTTAACTGAGAGGCCGGCCTGCTTTTTGATTAGAGTTTGAGCACATGCTCCTTTTCCTTTTGGCTGATAACAAAAAAAACCCTTCCTTAACAAAAGCACAAAAAGAATGGCCTTGGGATTTCATTGTGCATGCGGCTATGGGGATCTTCACATTCATAAAAACGCAGGCACCCCCTCCTTTTTAATATTGCCGGCTGCTTGGGTTTCTTCGTTTTTTTTCGTAGATTGACAAAGGTGTCCGGCCTTCATTAAATAGGGTTTGATACAAAAACCCTAGGTTTATTTACGAACTCGCCCTTGGACCCTTGTTGATGGATTTGGCTCCATTTGAATAAGTCAAATTGCTAGGTGTATAGCACTTTGACTAAATCCAATTGCTTTGTGCCTAGCAATTTCTCCATCTTGTATGTGTATAGCAGTTTGTCCAACACATTGATTTACGTTCTCGCCATTCCTGCACGGACTTAACACACACATCAAATCTTTCACAAATGTTTGTCATCATCAAACAATAAAACCTAGATCGTTGTATCCAACAATCTCCCCCTTTTGATGATGACAAACTATTAAAGATTTGCACTTAACGATTTTCAACAATATCATTGTGATCCAAAATACTATATGATGTTCAGGCACACAAGCAGGCAATAACAATAACAGTATATTTCTAGCATGCTCAATATAACAATAAAATTAGCATGCTCCCCCTTTTTCCAAGCTCCACATATTCATGTATTTTCATTGCTCCCCCTACAACCAATAATACCGTATTTTGAACCAAAGTGATACCACAAATCTTTCAACACTTTTCTCCCCCTTTGTCATCATCAAAAGTGTATTCGTGAAGATTAAAACATACCGCATGCAAAAAGAGAGTATTATTAATTATAACTAGTATTTGCATGTCGTCATTCTATAATTAGCACTTCAAGTCCAATGATAATAATAGTTAGAATTCAACACCATCGTGTAAGTGCAATTATTAAACATAGAAGTACAAATGGAGATACTTTTACAAATTTCAACCAAAACCAATCCATCATTTTCCAAATAACTTCATATCACCTAGGATTGATTTTTCCCACCTCATTAAAAATGAGTTCAAGGTATCACACCCCAAAACATAGCCTAAAAGGACTCTTAGATGTGGGGGTGACATTGCTTGACGAGTAAAAACACCAACGCTAAAGATTACCCATAAAGCTTATGTTGGATCCTCGTGGGTAGTGTATTTGCCATGAATTGTATCCATTTTTCATACAGAGCAATTTTCAATTTTTTTTCATATTCATTTCATTTGTTTTGTGCTCAATTTTTATTCATGGCAATTCACAGCATATCCCTTAGTTTTTTTAGTTAATAATCAGCCTACAATCACTTTCCAATATTCATAAATGGTATCTCCAAAAGTACGACCTAGTTTAACATTCGTGGAAGTGAAAGTAGGTGTAGAAAACATATTATCAATTCATCGAACTTGGCATGGCCATTAAGAAATAAAACATACGCATGTAGCCATGATAATAATACTACACGTTCTACAAGGATATGATCATCATTCATTTATAACACTAGAACGATGCAAAGAGGAAGATATGCAATAAGCTCATTTTTTTTGCTTTTGTTTTTTATTTTTTTTGGTTTTATAATGAAATAAACACACTAAAAACAATCAAGCAAACAAAAACAAACACAAAGAAAATCCAAGCACACAAAGATGTTTAGAGAAAAAAATGATATGAAGGTGTGCATTAAGTTCAAAGAATGAGATATACCTTCGCGTCGCCGTTTGACTAAGGAGCTAAACAATAATGAGACATTCAATTTATTGCTCCTCGTCAAATTTCCAACCACCTACAAAAGAGGTGTTGTGTGTGACCTTGGAATCCAACAAGGTCCACTCACGTTAGTCATCAAAGATTTAGGAACCCATATTTGTTTGAACTTAATGTTTTTGTTCCTATATTTGCAATGATATGAAGTATGACCAACACATCCACATGTAAAGCACTTAGCATGAGAATTTCCAACTTTTGTTGTTTCAATGTGAACTTTTCTATATTTAGATTTTTCAACATTTTTAAGATCATATCCTAGTCCTCGCCTATTATTGCCATAAAGTTGATTTCCAAGAATAATGTCCAAATTTTGTTTTCCAATAGAAAATTTCTTTAATGACAATTCTA
This sequence comes from Scilla litardierei, assembly GCA_030789695.1. NCBI lineage: Eukaryota > Viridiplantae > Streptophyta > Magnoliopsida > Asparagales > Asparagaceae > Scilla > Scilla litardierei. Next base: position 148,057,858 of record CM061134.1, read on the forward strand.
AACTAGCGACTTTGGATTTCAAATGAGCATTTTCGTTCACAAGCAAAGTGCATTTACTAATGAAAGCTTGGTTGTTTTTCTCTTCTTTCTTTTCAAAATCCCTCATTTTTTCTTTAAGTTCAAGATTTAGCATGTTAATCTTTTCAGAAAGCAATTCATTTTCAACTTCAAGCTTTGTCTTATCTAGTTTATACATGCTAATATCATTTAATAAAGAGGGACATGAAAGACAATCAATTTTTTCAGGCAAGCTAGCTTTCTCTTTTTCTAACATGGCAATGGTAGATTTGCATGCAACAAGCTCTTGTTTAAGATTTTTCATTTCTATAGACATGTCATACTCAGTTTGTTGCATATCAAAATTATCATTTCTATAACATTCCACATCAGCTTCTAGCTCATCAATTCTATGTTGCATTCCTTTACAAATTTCTAAAAGTTCAGCTTTAGTGGGAGATTCTACCTCATTGTGGTTGGCCATCAATGCCAAGCCGGAGTAGATTTCAACTTCCTCCTCCTCATTCTCGGCTTCGCTATCCATGTCCCACGTCAGCACTTTCGTTTTTCCTTTTGCAACTTGAGCCGTGTGTTGTTGTGGGCAATCTTTTATGTGGTGCCCTTTCTTCCTGCATTTAAAACATTCACTTCTATTAATAGCTTTCTGATCATAGGAATTTCTACCAAAATTTGAATTATTAGAACGAATAAACCTTTTTCCCATCTCAGCTCTTCCTTGATCAGTCTGAATGTATCTCCTGAAATTTCTGACCATTAAAGCTTGCTCTTCATCAAGATCGTCGTCGTTAGCTTGAAGAGCTAATGGTGTGGAAGCTTTGGTCTTCTCTTCAGGCTTCTCTCTGGCTTCTATACTCTGCAACTCAAGCTCGTGTGAGATTAGGTTGCCTATCAAGTCCTCCACTTTCATTATTGATAAGTCCTTAGCTTCTTGAATAGCGGTGACTTTAGGCCTGAACGAGCTTGGTAGCGCCCTTAAGATCTTTCGTACCTGTTCATGGCAAGAGTATGGCTTACCGAGGGAACTGGATTTGTAAACGATGTCCGTGAACCTCGCAAACATCTCTTTCACAGATTCTGTTGGTAGCATGCGGAAGCTCTCGTATTCTGTGCTCAGCAACACAAGTCTGGATTCCTTTACTTGCGATGTTCCCTCGTGTGTCACCTCCAGAGTATGCCAGATTTCCTGCGCAGTTAGACAATGTGAGATACGGTTAAACTCAGATTTATCAAGAGAGCATATAAGCGCATTCATAGCTTTACCATTAAGAGTATAAAGTTTCTTATCAGCTAAATCCCACTTGTCTTTAGGCTTATTCATAACAGTGTCTTCAATTTTAATGGTGGGTAGATTATAACCATTTTCAACAATATCCCACACATCATAATCTACAGACACTAAATAGATTTTCATTCTAGCCTTCCAATATGCAAAGTCTACACCGTTAAACTTAGGGGGACGGGCTATAGACTGACCTTCAGCAAAAGCACAATCAGATATATTCATGGTCATCTAAAAATCTAGACTAGATCCTCAAAACTGGCTCTGATACCACTTGTTGGATCTGGATCGTAGCCTAGAGGGGGGGGGGGTGAATAGGCTAATAAAAATATTCGTGCAACCCACGAACAATCCCACGCAGTTATAGGCACAGACAGGGCAATAAAATAGCAATCACAGAATACGCACAGATATACCCTGGTTCGGTCGTCCCCACGACCTACTCCAGCCCCCGAAAGCAACTACTAGATAGATATGTAATCAAGTACAGCTACAATGAGTCAAGATCCCAAATCTACTCTCACCTAGCTCGTACGCACACCACGTGCTCTACACTATCAATCTAGTCAGATGCTCTCCCCCCGTGACGACTCCCAAGTCGTCAGGTCCCCAAAAGTAACACAGATGGTAAAGTTGTTTCCCCTACAGAGATCGCTACACCAATACAAGTAGTATAATAGTAAAGTTCAGAAAAGCTCAATATTTGTAGCGTAGTCGTCTCTGTCAATTGGCACGAGTCAGATCGTGTCTGACGTAGATGTCGTAGTCTCCTCTCTCTTTGCAACTCAGGTCTCGATCTCCACTCAATTAACGCACACAAGAGGATCCTAAAAAAACAGAAAGGTGAGTTGGTGAACAGTTAAATCAACATGCAAGTGATAACAAAAAATAAGGCCGGTCCCCTCTTGTTAAAAAAAATAATGATGCAACTTTCATGGAATTCATGCAGCCTTCTCCCAAGGGCCAAGCAAAGGCACAGAACGAAATGGCATGTTTGTTTTTAACAAAGAAATGAAAGGTTTATTATTAACTTGGTGACCCTTGGAATTTTTATTTTATTTAATTAATCTTTTTGTTGCATCAACATGGATGTGCACACGTGAAGAGTTGGACAAAGGACATCTATGCGGCTATATGGAGATTAAAAAAAAATTGTTTCCCCTTGACAGTAGAACATGCGGCTGACCCAAAAAAAAGGCTACCCCAAGACAAATAATAAAGCTTTTGCTTTGAATGTTTAAAGAGGAAGGAAACAACCTGGTGCCTGTCCTTTGATCCTAAAAGTTTCTTGCGTTTGTGACTCGCTATGAAAAAAAATATCCGGCCCTGGTGCTGCTTTTGTTCTTTGATGCTTGCTCGGAGAAATCAAAGTTACGGCACCTTCTCTTCAAAAATTACAAACTGACGGCTGCCACACAAAAACCCCCTCTTTTTTATTTTGCCTTGCCCCTATCAATTTCATGCGTGAGTTCCTTTTAACTGAGAGGCCGGCCTGCTTTTTGATTAGAGTTTGAGCACATGCTCCTTTTCCTTTTGGCTGATAACAAAAAAAAACCCTTCCTTAACAAAAGCACAAAAAGAATGGCCTTGGGATTTCGTTGTGCATGCGGCTATGGGGATCTTCACATTCATAAAAACGCAGGCACCCCCTCCTTTTTAATATTGCCGGCTGCTTGGGTTTCTTCGTTTTTTTTTCGTAGATTGACAAAGGTGTCCGGCCTTCATTAAATAGGGTTTGATACAAAAACCCTAGGTTTATTTACGAACTCGCCCTTGGACCCTTGTTGATGGATTTGGCTCCATTTGAATAAGTCAAATTGCTAGGTGTATAGCACTTTGACTAAATCCAATTGCTTTGTGCCTAGCAATTTCTCCATCTTGTATGTGTATAGCAGTTTGTCCAACACATTGATTTACGTTCTCGCCATTCCTGCACGTACTTAACACACACATCAAATCTTTCACAAATGTTTGTCATCATCAAACAATAAAACCTAGATCGTGGTTCTCTTTTGACGATCAAGAAAAATGGTTAGGTTTCATCTCTAGCTGGAATTTATTGGTGGGGCACGCAAGGAGGAGGAGTTTGTTGCTAAACTGAAGGCATTGGAGACAGAGTATAAAGATTACACAAGGGCCGTGAGCTATGTGAAGACATCTTGGCTGGATAAGTACAAGGAGAAGTTTATTTCTGTATGGACAGATGGCAATCTGCACTTTGGAAATGTCAGTACCAATAGAGCGCAGACCAAAAGAGCCCAGACTGAACATTCTAAGCTTAAAAAAGGCATTGGGTTCGTCGGCATGCAGTTTATCCGCTTCTTGGCCAACCATACATGAATCATTAGAGGGGCAGCATATCGAGATCAAGGCATCATTCGAGAAATCTAAGATCATGTTGCAACATAATGTGGATGTGTTCTTGTTCAGGGAGCTGATAGGATTTACATCCGCTGCGGCGTTAAAGATAATGTCTGTAGAAGCTGATAAATCTGACTCTATATGAATAGACCAATGCGCAGGTGATTGTCTAGCAAGAATGATTTATGGTGTACCATGTGCCAATGAGATAGGCGAATTCACAAGGGAAAATCGCCCCATTCCCTTAGATGACGTAAATGCTCATTGGAAGCAGCTAGACATGGAGGCTAAGACGGAATTGATGTCTGAAGAAGATGGGCTTATACATGCTGAATTAGAGCACATACACAAGCTCTTTGTTCAACTTGATAGGCCGATGAAGCAGGAGTTGTTAATTAAGTTGAAGGAGCTAGCTACCCCGGCGACAAATCTGATTACAGAGTCGCAAGTTAATGTCGTGTTCAATGGAAGAAGAAAAAGGGATAATAATTTAACAAATGCAGATACAGCCACCCCCATTGATCCAGCTCATTTTGATCATGTCTTAGCCGATGCGGTTAGTTGCTCTGCTCCAATTCCAATTGAAGTCTCATCGAAACAAGAAAGCGTCAGCCGTGTCCAGCCGAGACAGTCCCAAAGGATCAAAAATATGTCTACTCCACCAATTCCTCCTCAACGTGCTAGAAAGAAACCAACTGTCATATCCGTTCCATCTGGCAGTATGTCTGTGGTTTGTGCTACAGCTTCATTTGCAGCAGCAAATTATGCAGCTAAGGACGCTAGAGCCGTTCAAGGAGGCATACCTTATATTGATCAATTCCCCGCTGCAATCACCAAATATTTATCGAACGTCACAGATGTGAAGGCAGATGGGAACTATGGTCACATGGCTTTATCTTCACATCTAGGCATGGGAGAGGACCAGTGGATGGTGGTCAGAAGAGAGTTGCTTGAAGAGCTGCGTGACCACTATGATGTGTACAGAAAGGTGATGGGTGAGGAAATTGCACAAGAATAGGAAGCGTCAATTAGCTATATGGATGACCACCCCCCAAGCATTATTGGTTGACATTCCCAGAAGTTGGACATATAATCTCAAGTTGTTATAACTGTGTAATACATCTGCTGTCAATGCAACAATGTCATTCATTTTTTCGTTAAGATCAGGACCAGACCAAGGTACGAAATGTGGTCTCTTCACCATAGATTTTGTAAATAATAATCACTTTGTAAAGATTCAACTTAAAGATAGAAGCCCGGTCCCATCGGTAATATGGCATTGGAAGGCTAACCGCCTGTCTGCGGCCAAAGGATGGTAGGAAGGCCTTGAAGAGAGGATGCCACAATTCGAGAAATTAATCGGTAAAGATGTAGGCAAATATCCCTTTGTACTTACTATATCATCAGGTGATTGAATGTATAATTTTGTGTTAATATAGTGTCCGAGTTTATAATGAAAGTATATACTGAAATTTTTGGGATTTGTGTACAAAATTTATGGGATTTCTGCACAACGGGAACTCAACGCGCCATAACAATTTATGTTACAGCATTAAAAATTTGCTCACTGTGCACAAAGGCCATAAAGGAGAATGCTAAGAGTTGGACTCATAATTATGTGCTTTGGTAGGTTATTGATGTTGAAGACCTATGGTATACTGCATTAAAGGTGTTATTTATGTTGCATGAAGTGATTTCCACCTCTTCGTATTCTTGAATCTTTGTCTCTTTGATGATTGGTCTTCTTGAATTTATGGCATAAGTCCAATATCCCAAGTTCGTTTAAAGGAAAACTCTATACATAACAATGTCGATGCATGTAGAGGCTATGTGAGAGCTGTAGAAAATGGCTCCAATGAAACACACTAACAAATCAGATTCAACCATACACATCAGGTAAAAGGTGTGACCGGTGTGCGCAATGAGAAAAAATTGTATATCTGGTACACTGTGATGCTAAGCTCAATTCCAACGCAGTTCACGTGCACTAAGTATATTCCCGGGCAACTTCGATATTTCACACCATCCATGTCTATTTCTGTGATGGATGTATGCTAATAGTTTTAATAGACACAAGAAATTAATCAATCAGTGTACGAAGATCGCTAATAGTTGGCAAACAGATATTTATACTGACAAGCGGTAAAAGACTGCACCAGACGGTGTTCATTACCAATTGAATATTCAGGGTTCATTACGAATGCATACACCATCACATGTTCACCTCTCAAAATATAAAAAACATTTGGTGTATTAAGATGCCACGATTCACACAGAGCCTCGCTGGAGGGCGCGTTGGTAGCCAAACCGTCCTACGTTTGGGCCGATCCTCCACCGGACTCCCGACCAGATCACCGACGCTTCCTCGCCTCAGCCTCAGCCTCATGCCTCACGTCTTCAATCGAGTTTGGAGGAAGCGAGTTTCTCTCCAACTTGGCTATACGAGCCAGGAGACTGCTCTTCTCTACGTACCATCGCTCTTCGGAGCTCTTCCGAACCGCTGACATTGAGGCCGCCCGATCTTTAGCTTTCGCAACCTCCCACTCCACCTGAGATCTGCGGTCCCTCTCTTTCATCAGCTGCTCCTTCAAATCCTTAAGTTGAGATTCGAACGAAACCGCCTTTTTCCGCTCGGCAATCAAAAATTGTACCACTCGGCGATGCAATTCCACCCCGACCAATGATGTTTGCAGGGAATCATGGATAAGTAAGAGTAAGGCAACCGCACAAAGAGACGACATTAGTAGTTAACATGGTAACTGCCATAAACGACTGAGTTAGCGAGCCTTTCAATGTCAATTTGACCCAGGACACTTTGGTCAGTGGGAAGGATGGTGTTCTCCACCAGCCGACTGGCCATCCCCTATCCACCAATGTAGATTCGCCGTCCCAGACGGGGAAGAAGGGTCGGTGACGGTTCCTCCTAGTACCTTCCGATGGAACGTCAGTGGGCGGATTCAACAGAAATGCCCCCTCGTACACCGGGGGACATAGCCTGCCGGAACGAGACCTCCCCATGGCCATGTATCCTTTAGAGGAGTCTCAGGCAACTGCAGCCGAACATCCCCCATGTCATGAAGGGAACAGTTAACATCTACGTCACCGTCTCTTCTTCCCTCTGAAGACTGACCTTGCAAAGTTTCTTCATCCCACTGACACGATTTCTCAGCCATATCTGCAGTGAAGGCACAAATCAACACGAATGGTTATATATCCCCAAATTTGGTGGGATATATATCACCCACTTGACCAGACGCATGGCGGGGTTTTCTGGGGCCTTCGAGGGATTTTTTGCTGTCTGCTACAGTAATACTGCGAATTTGGCGGCAACTTAAATTTTTTGCCGGGTCCGACATTTTGGGTGGCCATCTTTCTCGCTCTTCCATTTGTTATTACAAGTATAAATAAACAGAGACTTAATTACTCAGCGTGCACAACAGGCAAAAATTTGAACCGGTGTGTGCGGTGAGCAAACATAATTTAGTCACGCGCATTATATGCGTAAATTTGGATCGTTGTGCGCGGTGACCGATTTTGATTTATTATACGAATTTTACTCATCGCGCACAAATGCCATTACTGTATACAGTTGTGTGAGGTGATATATTATACGAATAAATGTTTTACTTGTCACAATGGATACAAATATTCGCTGATATGGCGCTTACGAGAAAAAATTTTCGCAAACAAATTATCAGCAAATTCGACAGATGGATGAGTCGATGTGTCGAATTCTGGTTTGTGGTCCCACCAACATCTCACCTCATCCATCTCGTCAAATCAATAACTCAATTGCCATTTTATTTATTTATTTATTTTCGTCTTATTAATGGCAACAAGTGAAAGTGGACCCCACAGAGGAATACCGATAGAATTTTTCAACGCACATTCGAAAGACGCGAAACCTACTGCAAATTGTCCAGTTAACAACATTCCAACGCGAAGGAACACAAATAGTTTAGCGGGCCCCACAAAATATTCTCAACCCCACTATCCAAACCCATTGAATCTAGTTGGTAGGGGATATTTTAACTAAATATGGTAGATGATGTGACAGTTAATTAGGTATTTTTCCCATATTTAGTTAACATCTAATTATTCTATATTCGACGACTCCATACAAGTCTAAACCGAATGGCCGGTTATATCATCTCCAACCACACTACTACAACACGCCAAATATGGCGTTTACCTCCATCAACAGCCCTGCAAAACTGGTAACATTTTGACGGTTTGCTACAGTGCCATCCAAATTTGGAGAGTCAATGTAGCAACCTCCGATGTATAAAAAAAGTGTAGCAACCTACATCCAGTTTTTGTATGTCTGTTTATTAGACTATACTTAGCACATTCATTCTGAATCTGTTTGTTTATTTCGATCCACCTATGGCATTATCCAAAAGGCGGGAGTAAAATAACAACAATCGTGCCAAATAAGAGTCTAAAGATATATAAATCAAAAAAATATCATAAAACCACATTATAAACTTAGGTGATAAGAGGAATGAAAGTCCAATATCAACATTGAGATACACGAAGGAAAACTGACGTCTCAAATCACAACACATATAGAATATAGCATACATGAAGACCATATCACAAAATTCACACATATATGATCAAGTATACAATGTGTGAAACCGAACAAAGAAACTGCAAGTTTTTTTTTTTGAAGGGTAAGCAAATTTATTCATATAACTCAACAAATTACAATATTGGTCTACAAAATAGAACCAAATCTGACACACAAGAGATACAAAGCCATACGTAAACCTTCATCTCTGATAATCCTAGGAAACCTAGCGATATTTAGGATTCCTAGTTTCCCTTGAGCTTTTCCGTCGAGGTGGGTCCAAATAAGTCTTTTTGAGTGTCTTTAATTTTGGCACTAAGCGGCGCATTTCATCCTCCCACTCTTGGTTTATCATTGTAGCATCTCCATCAAATTCTTCCTCCCATTCTTCCTCATATTCATCCTCATCAGCATTTGCATCCGCAACATTGTCAGGGTCGTCAACACGGTCATTACCAGAAGGGCCCCCAGCTTCCGCAGAATTTGGAAACACATGTACATCCGCTGCATCACCATTAGTAACCGCTACATTTCCATTAGAAGGACCTCCATGTTCTATAGTAGATAAAAAACCTCTACTGGTATCATTCCCTTCATTAATCAACACACTTCTAGTCGCAGACATTGGAGCCTTGCCTTTCTCCACCCAAACCTTCTTAAACGGGCATTGAGAGATTGAATGCCCAAAGCACTCACACGTTGGACAGCTTGGAGGTAAGTTTTCATATTCCACTCTAATGACCACATTCTCCTCATCCTCCACAGCAATATCTATTGTTTTTTGCAATTTGGTCTTTGCATCAATTTCAACAAAGCATCTTGCATATGAGTATCTTTCCCCTAAAGCTGTAGCCTTATCAAGGAATAATGGCTTCCCTATAGAGCTAGCAATTATACTGATGCACTCAGTAGACCAAAATTTCAGCGGCAAGTCAGGAAATCTTACCCATACTGGAATTGATGACAGAAGATCTCTGTCCATTGTGAGATCTGGAGTCCAGCGTCGCAGCACTATCACTCTCTTATCAAACATCCAAGGCCCCCCTTGGAGTACCCTGCTACAATCTTCCTCCAGCTCAAACACGAAGAAGAAAAAGCCATTTTCTCTAGAATGGACCTGTAAAGTACCCTTTGGCCGCCACAAACGATGGACACATGCACGAAGGTGGGAATAGAAAGGTTTGTCACCCACAACATAACCAGCTAGTGTTCGTCCCCATTTTGCAACGTTAGTAGAGATTGCTTCCTGTGGGATCCAAGGAACAGACTTGCCCGAGGAAACCTCCCGAAGAGGATAGTAAGAGCATTTGCTAATCTCTTCAACAGCTCGACCTACAGGAAAAAGTGAACTCCAGGTTTCTCGACCAGTCTTCGCCACTCTCAAAGGAGCAGGTGGCTGGCCAGCAGCTTTTTCCTTCCGAATGTTATTAGAATTCCGTTGTAGCGGTGGAAATTCTTCAGTGTAATTGGGTGTTGACTTTGCTGCAGCAGACGTAGACATCCTTCGAAGACAGAATGAAGAACATTGATGATAAGGATTTCCAGCATTGATACAAACGGGATTGGATCTGCTGCCCATGATCTGTGGTATGATCTAAGCGAATCAGATCTGAAAATCTGAAAAAACGCGAACCCGTCCCACTCAGATCCCCCAGCCGACAGATCCAGTTGTCGCACTCGGATCTGGCCGGAGAGAGGCTGGATCTGGAGGCCGGATCTGAGCGGAGGAGGCCGGCGCGAAGGCGCTGGATCTGGCGCCGCCTGGGAGCGAAGCGAGAAACCGGAGAGCGGTGGTCTCACCGGAAATCGCACCGGAGAAGCTGGATCTGGCCGGAGAGCGGAGGCCGGATCTGCGGAGGAGGCCGGATCTGAGCGGAGGAGGCCGGATCTGATGAACGCCCCCTTAACCACGAGCATCCGACGCGGCCTACCGGAGGCTGGCCGCCGGCGTAGACACGCGGTCTCTCGTCCTCACTCAGGGTCACACACTCTCTTCCCCGCACTGAAACTGCAAGTTTATATATATATATATATAAAAGATAAAAGATCACATGGGTACAGAAAGCATGCACATCACCATGTGCATCAAACCGAACAAATTACTTTCCATATACCATCACTAATAAACATGATACCCTATCAATAGAGAGGATTACTACAGTAAAGGTGGAGCCCGAGGTTAAAGATCGGGTGTCAAGCCACGTAAGGCTGGACAGAACGGGCACCTTATGGGCATTTACTTTCCATGTGGTTTACACACCGCGTGTGTCTTGCACCGGCGCCATTATATCAGTTCCCGCCTGATAAACAGGAATACCTGTCAATAGAGAGAATTACTGCCGTAAAGGTGGACCCCGATGTAAAAGTTCAGGTGCCAAGCCACGTAAGGCTGGAAAGAATGGGCACCTCATGGGCATTTACTTTCCATGTAGTTTACACACTGAGTGTGTCTTGCACCGGCTCCATTATATCAGTTCCCGCCTGATAAACATGAATCCCTGTCAATAGAGAGAATTATTGCCGTAAAGGTGGACCCCGATGTAAAAGTTCGGGTGCCAAGCAAGGTAAGGCTGGAAAGAATGGGCACCTCATGGGCATTTACTTTCCATGTGGTTTACACACCGCGTGTGTCTTGCATCGGCTCCATTATATCAGTTCCCACCTGATAAACATGAATCCCTGTCAATAGAGAGGATTACTGCCGTAAAGGTGGAGCCCGAGGTAAAAGATCGGGTGCCAAGCCACGTAAGGCTGGACAGAACGGGCACCACATGGGCATTTACTTTCCATGTGGTTTACAACCGCCTGTGCCTAGCACCGGCTCCATTATATCAGTTCCCGCCTGATAAACATGAATCCATGTCAATAGAGAGAATTACTACCGTAAAGGTGGACCTCGATGTAAAAGTTTGGGTGCCAAGCCACGTAAGGTTGGAAAGAACAGGCACCTCACGGGAATTTACTTTCCATGTGGTTTACACACCGCTTGTGCCTTGCATTGGATCCATTATATCAGTTCTGTCCTGATCAACATGATATCCGGTCAATAGAGAGGATTACTGCCGTAAAGGTGATTCTGATGTAAAAGATCGGGTGCCAAGCCATGTAAGGCTGGAAAGAACGGGAACCTCATGAGCATTTACTTTCCATGTGGTTTACACACCGAGTGTGTCTTGCACCGGCTCCATTATATCAGTTCCCACCTGATAAACATGAATCCCTGTCAATAGAGAGAATTACTGCCGTAAAGGTGGACTTCGATGTAATAGATCGGGTGCCAAGCCACGTAAGGCTGGACAGAACGGGCACCTCATGGGCATTTACTTTCCATGTGGTTTATACACAGCGTGTGTCTTGCACAGGCTCCATTATATCAGTTCCCGCCTGATAAACATGAATCCCTGTCAATAGAGAGAATTACTGCCGTAAAGGTGGACCCCGATGTAATAGATCGGGTACCAAGCCACGTAAGGCGGGAAAGAACGTGCAGTGGCCACTAAACAATAGATATTTATAGATCGATTGCAAGGTGCAATCGGTATGCCACGTAATGATGAAAGTACAACCGCCACATCGTACAATCTCATTTCGGAGGTACGAAATATAGGACATTTTAAATGCTTTCTGCTTTCTTGTCAACAATGTTCACATGTGGAGACTGGAGAATGAGTCAAGTAGAACCTCGGTTTCTGTGTAAGCCCTTCATTACGATTTGTTGGCCATCCGAACGGATGCTTTACCCCAACCGTCTGATGAGATCGTTTTAGTCAGTTCCACTTCCCTATGTAATCCAGCGGCTGAGATTAAAATAACCAATCGTTATATATATGTGGAATCAGTAGACCAGGGGTTTTGCGGAAAATTTCATTCCTCTGCCCTTTGGTCTGTCGTTCCGTTTTCTTCTTCATTTCAACACTCTCGCATTTCGTACTAGTGTTTCTTCATGCCGCCAAAACGATCTTGTGAGTCGGTGTAACGGCCGCTTTCCGACCGTTCGTATTTCCTGCGTGCACGTGCTTTATCGTGCACGTAATTTATTTGGCTTTTTCTGAGCTCCGACATATGCGGTGTGATATGCCATTGCGATCGTTTTGGGGTGTTGAATTTTATTGTAATTTTTAGGAACGTCTTTTCATGGCTCGTTTTCTCGCGAAACGACTTTGAATGATCGGGGTGTCTTAGTCATTTGACTCAAAACGCCGTTTCCAATTTTACGTAAATTCTTGGTAGACGTTACGCACGATTGGGCTCCGTAGATCTGTGCGTCTCGTCTCCATGATCGCCTCGAAATTTTTGGATTATTTTTCTGACGTCTGGATTGAAAGATATCGCTCGGATAAGTCTCAACCGTCGATCTCCCCAGATCAGATTCAAAATTCGAATTGGATATCAAATCTGTTTTATATCTCTAAATATCTTAATTATAATTTTCCAAAATCTCATCCTCTATTGTCCTCTAGACCTCCCCCTCTTTCTACACCCTCTAACCCCATATCTCCCCTCTTTTAACTTTAAACCTATGGGTACATATCAATATTTTATTATTTTAAAACCCTAAATCTCTAACTCTTTCACGTGCCTACCCTAGAGCTAGGGTTTCTTTTGCTCAGCCGCAGCCGCCATACCCAGATGTTGGATATGGAAGACGTTTGTACACCCTTGTGGGGGATGTACGAGGGATTACGGACCTCGAACGTCGCATACACGAAGTCGTGTGCAAAGGGAATCTGTTCCCTTGCGGAGAGGATCTCTGGATGAGCAGGAAAGTCGTATTATATATGCATAAGTGCATGCGACATATGGCTAATAAAGGGGGAATATCTTAAGCTTATGTTGTACCATGCATATGGTACAACTTAAGCTTATAATGTGCCATGTATCATGGTACACCTTAATTAAGTTGTTCCAAAGAAACAACTTACCCTAAAATAACTACCTTGGGGGCTATAAATAAGACCCAAGGGTAGCCATTTTCCTTACACCATTTGCATGAAATTCATGCATGCATCTTCTTCATAGCGAAGCTCTGCAGAAATATTTCCTCTCCCTCCATCCAAGTTCTTAATCTAAAATAGAGATTTAGATTGTGGATTAGTAGCCTTTCTCCGTTCGTGAGAAGACTCGATCCGTCGTGGCGAATCCGAAGGCAAAGTTCCGAGACTACCGCTCCGCATACGCTAGCGTAAGTCTCCACTTTAATTATCGATCCTAACTCTGTTTTGGCAGGATCCAACATTGGTATCAGAGCCATATGGGTTCGCCCCGGTCAATCCACCGCCCCGTCGAAACTACGAACGAGTCGTTGTCTTTTTCACGAATGGGTCTCCTACTATTACGGATATAGTAGGAACGCTTCGTGACGGAGAGAACGCAGCGGTTGTTCTTTTCACGTTAGGGTCTCCTATCATTACGGATATGGTAGGAACTCTCTGTGACGGGAAGAACCGACCGTTCACGTAGTACGTTATTCATTTTTGGCACACGGCCATTAGGAAATAACTAATTTCTCGACGAACGGGTGCTTCATCGACGAACGGGTGCTTCATCGAGGAAGATGATGGAAGTTATTTCCATCGGGTAAGAGGAAAATTTGGTGCATGTGCACCATGGCCAAATGGGCTATGAAGGCCATGCACCCCCTCTCCCCATGCGGAGGGGGTTGGCTACGGCCAATAACCACTGGCGACCACCCCATCAAGGGGGAGGAATGAGTGCGGCAACCCCATTTAAAGGGGGTGGCCGGCCATGGCCAAAGGGGCCATGGCCGGCCAACGCCGAATGGCCTTGGCCATGACCGGCCATGGCCAGGCCGGCAGTGGCCGGCCAAGGCCAGGCCGGCAGTGGCCGGCAGTGGCCAAGCCCTGCCGGCCAGGCCGGCCCTGGCAGTGGCCAGGGCCGGCCCTTGGCCGGCCTGCCGGCCCTGGCAGTGGCCAGGGCCGGCGCCCTGGCCACTGCCAGGGCCAGGCCGGCCCTGGCAGAGGCCAGGGCCAGGCCGGCCATGGCAGAGGCCAGGGCCAGGCCGGCCCTGGCAGAGGCCAGGGCCGGTGCCCTGGCCTCAGGCCAGGGCCTGGCCGAGGCCAGGGCAGGAGCCCTGGCCCCGGCCAGCGGCCTGCCGGCCCTGGCAGAGGCCAGGGCCGGCGCCCTGGCCTCAGGCCAGGGCCTGGCCGAGGCCAGGGCAGGAGCCCTGGCCCCGGCCAGCGGCCAGGCCGCCCTGGCAGAGGCCAGGGCAACGCCCTGGCCTCAGGCCAGGGCCTGGCCGAGGCCAGGGCAGGAGCCCTGGCCCCGGCCAGTGGCCTGGCCGGCCCTGGCCGAGGGGGCCAGAGCCTCTGGCCGGCCAGGGCAGAGGCCCTGGCCGGCCCTTGGCGAAGCCCCGGCCAGGGCAGAGGCCCTGGCCGGGAAGAAGTTGCTTTCGAAAATTGGTCGACCAATTTTGTGTTTTTGGTCGACCAATCTGGCAGAAGGTCTGAATCGACTGCAAACTTGCCTACTGACCCATACGGGGTGACAAAAGGCATTGGCCAAACTCGAATGTGTCGATTAGCCCATACGGGGCTAACCACAGTGCCGACTAGTTCATACGGGACTAACGTTTTAATGAAGTTTTTTTGGGCTCTACTCCTTGAAGATTAGCCATAGTGCTCTACTTCATGCGAGATTAGCCATGTCATTGTGCTCTACTCTACGGAGAATAGCCAATGTACTTGTGACGTTGTGTTCTACTCTACGGAGATTAGCCAACGTGCTTTCAAATTTTTGGAAAAAGATGTTTTTCAAATAGGTTATGTCCCGTCCTTAAATCGGGATAGCGCAATTTAGAATTCCAAGTCCTACCACGATCCGGCCATGGTTATCTAACCCATGGGTGTGTAGAACAGGTCTCGTGGCTTGGCAATTGTTGCGCTAAAATTCTTTGCGCTAACTCTCACCTATTCTATTTTGAAAGATATGTTTTTCAAAAATATTTTTCCGCTGCTGGTACCATACGGGTATCATTTCTGATTTCTTTTTACTTAAGATAAGTAAGAGGGATACTTTGAAAGTTACTTCTAGATGGTAGTTGGGAACGTAGTGAACTTCTCGATTCTAGAGTAACATTTCAACGCATCCAAGGAACTTATCAAGTGTTTAAAGAATCGAAACTTTATGCATTGAATTTTGATCGTGTTTTTTCATTTTCTTTGCAGTTTTTTGAATCGAATATGTCTACCGCTTCTAAGAATATTGTCGCAGAGCTTAACAAAGGTGAAAAGCTCAACGGCGACAATTATAAACTTTGGTCAATTAAAATCCAATATGTTTTGGAGGAGCAAGATGTGCTCGAAACACTCCAAAACATAATGGTAGAACCTGAGTTGGGCAATGCGGCCCAACACAAGAGGGACCGGGAAGCTTATGACACTTGGACTCGAAAGAACAAGATAGCACGTATTACGTTACTGTCCGCAATGGACAATGACATAATGCGTCTATTTCGGGAATTCGACCTAGCCAAAGACATATGGTCTGAGCTAGAGATAAAGTTTGGTGGAACTTCGGTTACCAAACTCCGCTCCTTGAATATTCAATTTGATTCGTACAAAATGCGGCGAGATCATTCTATGAAAAAGCATCTCCGCCACATGGCGAATCTAATATCTGAATTAAAGGATGCGGGTGTTACGCTGTCTGACGAACAGCAGATCCAAGCAGTCATTCGTTCACTCCCAGATAGCTGGGATAACATGAAAATGCACCTCACTCATAATGAGTGCATTAAAACTTTAAGCGATGTTTCGAAACACCTCGAACTCGAGGAAGAGCGGATTCAAGCCGCAAAACCAAGTGCAGAAGTGCACGTGGCCGCTAGTTCCTCACATGGAGGAAATAAGCGAAAACGCTTAAGGTTTGTGAACGAACGAAAGCAAGAACCGGAAACCTAAAAGAAGACTAAGAACAAAAAGTGGCAAAAGAATGTGCACTCAAAGAAGAAAAACTTGAAGAAGATCAAGTGCTTTAAGTGCAACAAGTACGGTCACTTCGCCCGTAAGTGTACGGATGGAAGTGATAAGGTAACTTGTAGGGCTAGTTACATATGTGTTTCTAGTTCCATGTTTCTTGCTGAATCTAACTATTTTTGGTTGATTGATTCAGGGGCCACAGACCACGTTGCGAAGGACAGAAGGTTCTTCGTAGAGTATCGAAGGATAACTCAAAGAACAAAGTGGATATACGTCGGCAACAACACTCGTGTTGAAGTCAAAGGCGTCGGAACATGTAAGCTAGTTCTCGACAACGGCCGGACATTATTATTGCACGACGTCCTCTTTGCTCCAGATATTAGAAGGAATATCGTTTCCGTGGTCATGTTAATGTCTTTAGATTATGAGTGGAGGTTCTATAAACAATATGTTGACCTTGTTTGTAATAATTCTTTGATTGGTTCTGGTAATGTTTGTAATGGATTAATTGTTTTAAATACAATGTATGATGATTCTTCTTCCATTAATGAAAGTTTCCATTTAACAAATGTTTCTAACTCTGAGTCTGAGATCATTTGTTGGCATGCAAGACTTGGTCATATTGGACCAACTAGAATGGATAGACTTGCCAAAAGTGGCTTGCTATCTAATGTTTCAAAAGTTGAAATGTCAACTTGCGAACATTGTCTTGTAGGGAAAACTTGTCGCAAGCCGTTTGGAACTGGCACAAGGGCCGAAGTTCCATTACAGCTTATCCATTCGGACATTTGCGGTCCAATGAATGTTAAGACAAGACGCGGGAAGTCCTATTTCATCACATTCATTGATGACTTCACCCGTTTCGGACATATCTATTTGATATCCCACAAAAGTAAAGCTTTGGCTTGCTTTAAAAACTATATGAGTTTAGTGGAGAATCAATTAGATCGCAAGATTAAGGTTTTGCGAACCGATAGGGGCGGTGAATATCAATCAATAAGTTTTAAGGAACTTTGTGATGAAAAAGGCATAGTTCATCAAATAACTATGCCTTATACTCCGCAACAAAACGGTGTTGCGGAAAGAAGAAATAGGACATTGATGGAAATGGTCCGATCAATGATGTCTCAGGCAAATTTGCCTATCAACTTTTGGGGTGACGCATTATTGACGGCAGCATTCATCTTAAACCGTGTACCCTCGAAGTCGGTAAGTTCTACTCCTTATGAGTTGTGGAACAATAGAACTCCAGACTTAAACATTCTAAAACCTTGGGGTTGTGCCTCTTACGCACATTTACCCTCTCACAAATATGGCAAACTTGGGCCACGTGGGAGGAAGTGTATCTTCATCCGATACGCTGAAAACTCCAAAGGATATGTTTTCGTCGGTCAAGAGGACAATGGGGGTCTTATAGAATTCGAATCGAGGGATGTTGTCTTCTTGGAAAATGAGTTTCCAAGACAGGGTGAGATAAGTCAAGACTTATCCTTATTTGAGACTTGGGATCAAGATAGATCGGAACGTTCGAGTGGGAGAATTCTTGGTGAAGAAGAAAATACGTTTCAAACTTCACCAATGGATGATACGAACGATACCAATCCTATTCCGAGTGGGAGTGATATTATTCCAAGTGGGAGTGATGTCATTCCAAGTGGGAGTGATCAAACTCAAACAAGACGTAGTAATCGAACGAGGCTAACACCTCTGAGATTTGAGGATGAATTTCCTCAAACATTCATGACATTACTACAAGATGATGACGAACCTGCAAATTTCAAACATGCCGTCACATGCCCTGCTAAACATAAATGGATAGCGGCAATGGAAGAAGAACTTCAATCCATGAAAACAAACCAAGTCTGGGACTTGGTTGATTTACCTAAGGGACGTAGAGCCATTGGGAACAAGTGGGTTCTCAAAATCAAGCATAAGGCTGATGGCTCCATCGAGAAATATAAAGCTCGCCTTGTTGCGAAAGGTTTCACGCAACAGGAAGGAATAGACTACGAAGAGACTTTTCTCTCCTGTCGTGCGTTTTACCTCGATTCGCTTAATTCTGGCAATGGTGGCTTGTTTGGACCTCGAATTACATCAGATGGATGTAAAGACTGCCTTTCTTAACGGAGAACTAGATGAGGAGATCTACATGGAACAACCAAACGGGTTCGTACAAGAAGAAAACAAACATAAGGTTTGTAAACTTCGTAAATCCATATATGGTCTTAAACAATCCTCAAGGCAGTGGTATATGCGCTTTCAAGAAGTTGTTTTGTCGTATGGATTCTCCATGCTCGACGAAGACAACTGCGTATATATTAAGAGGATTAAAAACAAGTATGTAATTATGTCTCTTTATGTAGATGACATACTTATAGCCGGAAATGATAAGCGTCTTGTCGTGGATATCAAAGCTTGGCTTTCATCCGTCTTTGAGATGAAAGACATGGGTGAAGCTGCATATATCCTTGGGGTTAAGATCTCAAGGAATCGTTCCAAGAAACTTCTTTCTCTCTCTCAAGAGACATATATAAAGAAAGTTTTGGAACGGTTTAATATGCAGGACTGCAAGCAAATTGATACTCCAATAAGTAAAGGCGAGGGTCTATGTTTGGAGATGTGTCCCAAAGATCCAAAAGAAAAGAAAGCTATGGAAAAAGTTCCATACTCCAGTGCTGTCGGGAGTCTGATGTACGCCATGATGTGTACCAGACCGGACATTTGCTATGCTGTTGGTATGGTAAGCCGTTACCAATCCAACCCAGGACAAGCACACTGGAAAGCGGTGAAGAGGATATTAAGATACCTCAAAGGGACTGCGGACTATGCGTTATGCTATCAAGGCAATACCTTGAGACTCGAAGGCTATACCGATGCTGATTGGGCGGGTGATCTCGACGAGCGTAGATCTACCTCAGGCTTTGTTTACTTGCTCGGGAATGGTGCAATATCCTGGAGCAGCAAGAAGCAAACCTGCATCGCCTTATCAACCATGGAAGCCGAATTCGTAGCATTCAGCATGGCGGTCCAAGAAGCTGTTTGGCTTAGGAAATTCTTAGACAGGCTGACGAATGCCTCTGACTCGAGCACTGTTCCTATATACAGTGATAGTCAAGCTTCGATTGCCTATGTCAAAGATCCTAAATTTCATTGTAAGACCAAACACATTGACATTCGATTCAAGTTTGCGAAGGATTATGACAAACGGAAGGAAGTAGACATAGGATACATATCCACGCATGAGATGATAGCGGATCCCCTTACTAAGGCGATCCCCGGAGATGTGTTTTTCAAACACTTATCATCTATGGGAATGCGTAGGTGCTGAGCTGTATCATGTAATATTTCCCATGTCTATAGAAGATCAAAGTTTAATAAAAGAAAGAAGTTCTTTTATATATTGCATACAAGTTTATTACAAATGATTTTAAACATTTGTGTTTTAGTCTCAGCTATTTTACTGTGTGTATGTCGGACAGATTAAGGTTGGCTCTCTCACATGAGCAACCGCCTTATCTTATCAGATGGATAAGATAGAGATGAGACTAGTTTAAAGTCAAAATCATTAGACAAATGATTTAGAGTCATGACTTAAACAAGATAGTCGAATAAAAGATCTGCATCATACGGATGCTTACAAAAGATCTGAGATCTGTATCACAAGGATATAAAGATCTCATTGGATTTTTTAAATCCTATCTGTCTTATGCAGGATGAGAGTCCGTGAATATTTCACGAGTAGTAAGGGGACTCAAAAAGATAGGCACTGTGGTGTCTGATCTTTCATCCGTACAACATCATTAAGACATACTCTCCCTGGGAAAGGAGTGATGTTGTAATACGTGTTCATACCACGTATGCATTTCGACCACTGAGTTAGTAGCAATAGTGTTTGCTATTATGTGAGACTCAAAGGCCATACGGGTCTTAACCATTACCCTCAAGGACTCCAATTGGTTCCTTTAGATTTGACGAGATGATCGCTATCTTAGCGTGTTACTAATGGGCTATGGTAATTCGGCTCGGCGGGGCACGTTAGAAAAGCGAATCAAGTCAAGATCAGAAGGTTCACAAGAAGAGGAAGATTGATTTCATATTCGCATTTGGACTTTAGTGATTCAAAGCTGGCCAGCCAATTATAATCCAGATGGGATTCAATTGTTGAATATAAAGTACAAGAAAATGTGAAGAAATAATCTAGGGTAAAGCATGCGTTGAACTACTCAACTTTGCACCTTCGAGGTCGTTGTGTATCTCTAACAAGTGCACAACAACAGACTCTACGCGCATGACGGTCGCACGGTCTATTTCTCGGTATGATAGATGAAAGAACTAAGGGAAAGACGTTCTCTTACAATCCCCTCAAGTGTGAGTGGGAGATGTTGGATATGGAAGACGTTTGTACACCCTTGTGGGGGATGTACGAGGGATTACGGACCTCGAACGTCGCGTACACGAAGTCGTGTGCAAAGGAAATCTGTTCCCTTGCGGAGAGGATCTCTGGATGAGCAGGAAAGTCGCATTATATATGCATAAGTGCATGCGACATATGGCTAATAAAGGGGGAATATCTTAAGCTTATGTTGTACCATGCATATGGTACAACTTAAGCTTATAATGTGCCATGTATCATGGTACACCTTAATTAAGTTGTTCCAAAGAAACAACTTACCCTAAAATAACTACCTTGGGGGCTATAAATAAGACCCAAGGGTAGCCATTTTCCTTACACCATTTGCATGAAATTCATGCATGCATCTTCTTCATAGCGAAGCTCTGCAGAAATATTTCCTCTCCCTCCATCCAAGTTCTTAATCTAAAATAGAGATTTAGATTGTGGATTAGTAGCCTTTCTCCGTTCGTGAGAAGACTCGATCCGTCGTGGCGAATCCGAAGGCAAAGTTCCGAGACTACCGCTCCGCATACGCTAGCGTAAGTCTCCACTTTAATTATCGATCCTAACTCTGTTTTGGCAGGATCCAACACCAGAGGCCCGAGCCCTTCTTCTCCCTCTCAGATCTCTCTCTCTCAGTTTCTCTCTCCCTCTCCCCTCACGGCGCAGCTCCCTCGCAGACCGCCTGCCGCCGCTGTAAACCGCCTTCCGCGCCGCCGCTGCTGCAGCCGCAAGACCCAGCGCCGTAACCCGCCGCGATTCTCAGAGAGTCCACGCTCGAGGCCGCCTCCGGCCACTGTTCGCCCGCGACCATCCCCCGCCGCCGCCTGCAGTTCGCTGCTCCACCGCTGGCTGTCATCTTCACGCAAGGCCGCAGCAGCTGCTGTTCACTCCGGCCGTCGCCCAGCCACATAGTCCGACCTTAGAGTGCCGCCGCCTTCACCTAAGTCCCAGGCGATCTCCGGCAGCCCCCACGGCCTCCTGCCATCCCACCGGCAACCACCCAATGCTCCGACAACCTCCGAGACCCGTTGCACTATTCCCAAGCCGCAGTCCGCCGTCTTGCGTGATCTCCAGGCGTAGCAGCCGCCGACGCCCAGCGCACGGCGGCCTCTTCCGTCAGCCCATCGCCGTCGTCTTCATCCACGCGAGGAAAGCCCGATGCGTAAAGCTCAGTGCATCCATGCCGATTCAGAACCGTCACCGTTCAGAACCGACACCAGGTCCCCGCTCAGTGGTCGTTTCAGACGGACTTCCACGGACGAGACGCTTGGACGAGATGCTTCGAGCGGATGACACACTCGCCACCGCAGGCAAGTGTATCCACTTGCACTTTTGGCCGTGCTTAGGCCCTAGTTGGTTAGTGTTGTTAACTGTGAACAAATAGAACCGGACGTGAAATGATAGCGTCTGGGACGACTCCTGACGGCTCAGACTTGACGAAGTCTGAGCCTGACAACAACTTTTGATACCGTATGGCTATCATGTGTGTGCGTGTGTGTGGACACCCTAGAATAACAACTCCCTACACTTGTCATGTCGTGCCCTGTTACACAAAAAGCCTTCGGGCGTTTCGGGTGCTTTCCTAGCGGAAGTGATCCATGTTACACAAAAAGCCTTCGGGCGTTTCAGGTGCTTCCCTTGCGGAAGTGATCTCTGTGTTACGAAAAAGCCTACGGGCGTTTCAGGTGCTTCCCTTGCGGAAGTGATCTCCGTGTTACGAAAAAGCCTACGGGCGTTTTAGGTGCTTCCCTTGTGGAAGTGATCTCTGTGTTACGAAAAAGCCTACGGGCGTTTCAGGTGCTTCCCTTGCGGAAGTGATCTCTGTGTTACGAAAAAGCCTACGGGGGTTTCAGGTGCTTCCCTTGCGGAAGTGATCTCTGTGTTATGAAAAAGCCTACGGGCGTTTCAGGTGCTTTCCTTGCGAAAGTGATCTCCGTGCTTCCTGTCCTGAGTTCTGGGGTTTGGGGTAAGGTTGAGCGTGCGCACGGTGAGAGGGTCTGATCCCCCTCGAACCGCAAGGCGTGAACCCTCCGTGTTTTACTAGTCCAGTCAGTCGTGTCGTGTCCTGTCTTGTCTTGTCTAGTTCCGTCTTGTCCTGACACCTTTAGGATAGTCCCGTAGTTGGTAGCACACGCTACGACTACTACTTGCCCCGTTTTACTTTCCTGCTGCGTTACCTCCTGTTGTGTTACTCTGTTATAACCACAGCATGCTAGTCAACCAGTAAATTGTTGTGAAATAGAACCTCAGCATGCTAATCAACCAGTAAATCGTTATTTAAAGTTCGGTGCACTTGCAGTAAAGTCTAACCCTTCTTGTAGACTTTACCTGACGTACATTTCCTTTCTTTTGGGGTGTTGTACGTCAGGTGTTCAGCCAGAGTTCGTGGACGGGGCAGACTCGCTGGAGTACGAGGAGCCGAGGACGCCGACCCAGAGCACGTGCCTGACGAGGACCAGACCTAGCAGTCATTTTTAGTCGTCACTTTCAGAGGTTATTACTTTTCGGTTTGTCTTTAAATCTTTTGTTGCCATGCTTAGGCTACTTTTAGACTTTGTACCAGTTGGATATTATATCTCTATTAAATGAATGTAACTTCCTTTCTGTACTTTGTTGTCCGAACTATAATAATGCAAGAACCTGAAAAATCGTTTTAAAATGGTACCTCTACAGACGCTTATTGGGTCCGAGCTTCTGAAGCTCTGGCCTAAGCGGGCCTCGTCATGTTTCGCTTCCGTCCATTTTGGGAAGCGGGGCATGACAGTCGGGTTCTTCTGACTCTTGGAGAATAAGTGATGATGATACAATGTCACCTGAACACGATGATCACCTTCCCTCATCGTTCCCGGCCAATAGACCCATTCTTCGTGATGCTATGCATCGGGATGTGCTTTCGATTGGTCCAACGCGTGGGTATTTACTTCGTGATGCTATGCATAGAGAGAATTACTACCGTAAAGGTGGACCCCGATGTAATAGATCGGGTACCAAGCCACATAAGGCTGGACAGAACATGCACCTCATGGGTATTTACTTTCCATGTGGTTTACACACCGCGTGTGCCTTGCACCGGCTCCATTATATCAGTTCCCGCCTGATAAACATGAATCGCTGTCAATAGAGAGAATTACTGACGTAAAGGTGGACCCCGATGTAAAAGTTCAGGTGCCAAGCCACGTAAGGCTGGAAAGAACGGGCACCTCATGGGCATTTACTTTCCATGTGGTTTACACACCGCTTGTACCTTGCACTGGATCCATTATATCAGTTCCCGCCTGATAAACATGATACCCTGTCAATAGAGAGGATTACTGCCGTAAATGTGGAGCCCGATGTAAAAGATCGGGTGCCAAGCCACGTAAGGCTGGAAAGAACGGGCACCTCATGGGCATTTACTTTCCATGTGGTTTACACACGGCGTGTGTCTTGCACCGGCTCCATTATATCAGTTCCCGCCTGATAAACATGAATCCCCGTCAATAGAGAGAATTACTGTCGTAAAGGTGGACCTCGATGTAAAAGTTCAGGTGCCAAGCCACGTAAGGCTGGACAGAACAGGCACCTCATGGGCATTTACTTTCCATGTGGTTTACACACCGCGTGTGTCTTGCACTGGCTCCATTATATCAGTTCCCGCCTGATAAACATGAATCCCTGTCAATAGAGAGAATTATTACCGAAAAGGTGTACCCCGATGTAAAAGTTCGGGTGCCAAGCCACGTAAGGCTGGAAATAACGGACACCTCATGGGCATTTACTTTCCAAGTTGTTTACACACCGCGTGTGTCTTGCACCGGCTCCATTATATCAGTTCCCGCCTGATAAACATGAATCCCTGTCAATAGAGAGAATTACTGCCGTAAAGGTGGACCTCGATGTAGTAGATCAGGATCCAAGCCACGTAAGGCTGGACATAACGGGTACCTCATGGGCATTTACTTTCCATGTGGTTACACACCGCGTGTGTCTTGCACCGGCTCCATTATATCAGTTCCCGCCTGATAAACATGAATCCCTGTCAATAGAGAGAATTACTGCCGTAAAGGTGTACCCCAATGTAAAAGTTCAGGTGCCAAGCCACATAAGGCTAGAAAGAACGGGCATCTCATGGGCATTTACCTTCCATGTGGTTTACATACCGCGTGTGTCTTGCACCGGCTCCATTATATCAGTTCCCGCCTGATAAACATGAATCCGTGTCAATAGAGAGAATTATTGCCGTAAAGGTGGACCCCGATGTAATAGATCGGGTGCCAAGCCACATAAGGCTGGAAAGAACGGGCACCTCATGGGCATTTACTTTCCATGTGGTTTACACACCGCGTGTGTCTTGCACCGGCTCCATTATATCAGTTCCCGCCTGATAAACATGAATCCCTGTCAATAGAGAGAATTACTGCCGTAAAGGTGGACCCCGATGTAATAGATCGGGTGCCAAGCCACGTAAGACTGGATATAACGGGCACCTCATGGGCATTTACTTTCCATGTGGTTTACGCACCGCGTGTGTCTTGCACTGGCTCCATTATATCAGTTCCCGCCTGATAAACATGAACACTGTCAATAGAGAGAATTACTGCCGTAAAGGTGGTCCCCGATGTAATAGATCAGGTGCCAAGCCACGTAAGGCTGGAAAGAATGGGCACCTCATGGGCATTTACTTTCCATGTGGTTTACACACAGCGTGTGTCTTGCATCGGCTCCATTATATCAGTTCCCGCCTGATAAACATGAATCCCTGTCAATAGAGAGAATTACTGCCGTAAAGGTGGACCCCGATGTAATAGATCGGGTGCCAAGCCACGTAAGGCGGGAAAGAACGTGCAATGGACACTAAACAATAGATATTTATAGATCGGTTGCAAGGTGTAATCGGTATGCCACGTAATGATGAAAGTACAACCGCCACGTCGTACAATCTTATTTCGGAGGTACGAAATATAGGAAATTTTAAATGCTTTCTGCTTTCTTCTCAACAATGTTCACATGTGGAGACTGGAGAATGAGTCAAGTAGAACCTCGATTTCTGTGTAAGCCCTTCATTACGATTTTTTGGCCATCCGAACGGATGCTTTACCCCAACCGTCTGATGAGATCGTTTTAGTCAGTTCCATTTCCCTATGTAATCCAGCGGCTGAGATTAAAATAACCAATCGTTATATATATGTGGAATCAGTAGACCAGGGGTTTTGCGGAAAATTTCATTCCTATGCCCTTTGGTCTGTCGTTCCGTTTTCTTCTTCATTTCAACACTCTCGCATTTCGTACTAGTGTTTCTTCATGCCGCCAAAATGATCTTGTGAGTCAGGTTCTTCTGACTCTTGGAGAATAAGTGATGATGATACAATGTCACCTGAACACGATGATCACCTTCCCTCATCGTTCCCGGCCAATAGACCCATTCTTCGTGATGCTATGCATCGGGATGTGCTTTCGCTTGGTCCAATGCAAGGTGAACACAATGTGCTATTGCCTCCTCCTGGGTTTCCTCCTGCACAGGCAGGTTCATCAGTTCCATCTCTGGTTGGAAAATCTCCACTCGAGGACATCAGTACCAGCCTCTGCTTTATGGTTGGGATGTCTCACCGTCAGGACTCTGTTCTGCACAACCTCCGTAGCAAACTCGCGGCGCTTACTAATTCTGTCTCTGTACTTACCGATGAACAACGTCAGCTTAAGGATATACTCATAGGCAATGTAAGCCCTTCATTTGCTCCTTCATCCTCCTCCCATCAGCCGGTAAACTTTACTCATAGATTAGGAGAAATTGAAACAAATCTCTCCAACACCAATCTGGCAATCTCACTTCTGCATAACGACTTCGACACTATGATGCTCATAATGTCGAACATACAAGAGAAGATGGAGACTCTGGTGGCCTCTCCTAGAGACATCTATACTGTTGCCCCACCATCACTACCACCACCACCTCCTCCATCTCTAGGTTTTTGAGGTGGACGGGCCTTTGGCGCACCAGCCTTTCTCTTGTCTTACAATGTATTTTTGATCATTGACGGAGAAGAGTGATTGTGGGTAGATATTCTTTGGTGTTTTATGTCATAATGTACAAAATGTAGTTTCAAATTTGTTGTGTTATGTACATTATAACGTATAAATGTTGTAGTATGATAGAATTCAGACCTTAATACAATTTCATTTAATTTGATACAATTGCACGACATTACGAAATTGATATATGTGATATATACATTGATGCTTACTTGAATCAATGTCCGAAATTGAAATTACCTAGTAAAAAACTTTTTACGGATATATGAATTACCCACCGTGCACAACAGGCATAAGTTGTGACCGTCATGATATACGTTGGATAAAACATTTACGTTTGCACAAAATTACTCAGCGCACACAACGGTCACATAATTTGTTTGACCGCTGTGCAGGCTGTGAGCATAACCGTATCTGGTTATCCACAATTACTCAGATCACACAACTGCACGTAATTGTGACCTTTTTTACGCGTGGAGCCAAACTATATGCAATTAAAACGACAATAATTCATCGCAACCAAACTTCAGATGCCATGACCGTTGTGCGCGCTGAGCAAAACTGTATTACATAATCCATTACCAACAATTAATCATCCCGTCCTGCGCGGTGTGTAAAAAGGTATACCTTTCGAAGATATAATTCAGCTCGCACAACTGCTAAAATTTCACCCACCTGTGCGCGTTTAGTAAAACTGTTGTAACTAATAATTTCTCAGCGCGCACCACGTTCAATAAAAAATCACAATAATTAAGAAAAAACACAAAATCAAGGGAGAATTAATGTTCAGACTAACATGCAAAATAAATATATCCACATTGAAGCAAATATAATGCGCAGACGGTTAGTTGATTGATGGGTGTAGATACATACTCCTTCTCCTTTTGTATTTAGGTCCTTTTGGCATCCGTATTTACGTGTTTGGTCCCTTTTAACCCCCCGATGCTGACGACACGCACACCCACACTTTCCGCTCCTTCCCAGTTTCGCGTGTAAACCGCTATCGTGTTCATGGGGAATTATTTTTGCTCTGTGCATAATGTGCACAGGAAATTTCTAGTATACATATAAGTGAAAAGACAACACATATCTTACTATTTACAGAAGAAGACAACATATATCTTTGTGAATGATACTCATATGTCACGCTGTTGGATTTGATGGTCCCATTTTGTAACATCCCACTATATGGAATTATGAGTAATATTGTATAAACATAAATAATTTGCTCAACTCGCACAACTGCCAAAATTTTTCCCGTTGTGCGCGTTGAGCAATTTTGTTATAGGCCATCAAGTTTGCTCAATGCGCACCATAAAGGTCAAACATTCTTGGGAACAACATCTGGCTGGTAACAATATGTTTTATATTCACTCGTCTCTATATTCAATACAATATCACTCCTCACGGGTTCTTTTAGGTAGACGCACAATGACTCTACTGTATTCTATCGTCCTCATCAATGGGCCAGTCTAATTCGTCTATAAAATGGCCTCCCTTCTCACAGACCTTATCAACCACTGCACTTCTTGATGATAGTATTCTATCTGATTCTATCTGATTCTATCTGTTTCTACTTTATACAATATTTTTTTTCTTCACCATGCTAAATTTATCCCGTTGTTCATCACTGCTTCGTCTTCAACACACAAAGATGTCCAATATACTACCGGCAATTGACGTGATGAAGAAATTGAAGCCATTGCATGTATATGTACTGGAAGATGTTATTTGCTCCTTCATATTTCTACAGTAGCGGGTTCTTCTGAGAAGAAGTAACCGTGATATATTTTTATATCAGTGCCTAAACGTAAAGTTGCATGTCTTTATACCCTATTTTTTACTTAAATTTGCTTTTTAGCGTTCATAACTGATGCTTCTTCAACGCATACATGGACATGCGCTGAAGAATCCAGATCAGCCAACTTCGTTAAAGGAGTGGTTACTTATACCGTTATGGACGATCTGGATGCTAGTGATGATGGTGCACGCTATTGGAGCTGATCATAAATGCCATCTTGCTTGAGCTGTTCAGCATGACTCTGAACAGTTTTGCATAGTGTGATTCAATGTACCATTAGGATATTCCCGTGATTGAATTTCATACCAGTTCCAAAATGTGAAGTTGCAAAATGTTTAGCTGTAGTTTCAACTTTGTTGTGTAATGTACATTATAATACATAAATGTTGTAGTATTTTGGAATTCAGAACCTAATACAATGTCATTTTATTTGATACAATTGCAGGACAATACAAAAATGATACAGGTGATATATATGTCCGACAGTGATATTACTGAGCAAAAATGTTTACCGAACTATAAATTACATTTATGCATTATGTACATTATAATGCATAATGGTGTAGTATGTTAGAATTCAGACCTTAATACTATGTCATTTAATTTGATACAATTACAGGACAATACAAAATTGATATAGGTGATATATACGTTAATGCTTACTTGACTCAATGTCCGACATTGATATTACTGAGCAAACACTATTCACCAAACTATAAATTACCCAGGGCGCACAACAGGCTCATGCTATATGTTGTGATAAACTATTTACGTGTGCACACAGTTACTAGCATGCACAACGGTTACATCGATTTGTTTGACCGCTGTGCACGCTGAGCAAAACCGTATCTGGTTATCCACAATTACTCAGATCACATAACTGGACGTAGTTGTGACCCTTCTGTGCGCAGAGTCAAACTATATGCAATTAAACACAATAGACCATCGCCCACAACAATCAGATGCCATGACCGTTGTGCGTGCTGATCAAAACTGTATTACGTGATCCATTACCCACAGTTAATCATCCCGTCCTATGAGCAACATAAGGTAACGTTGCGAGCACTGAGCAAAAATATCTACATTTCTTTGATTTGTTAAAATTTGACCCGTTGTACGTGTTATGTAAAAAAGTATACATTTTGGAAATATAATACAGCGCGCACAACTGATTAAATTACACCCAGCTGTGTGCGTTGAGCAAAACGGCCGTAACGAATAATTACTAAGCGCGCACAACGTTCAATAAAAAATCCAAATAATAAAGAAGAAATACAAAATCGGGGGCGAATTAAATAATGTTCAGACTGACATGCCAAATAAAAAAAATCAACATTGAAGCAGACAGTCAGTTGATTGATGTGTGTAAAGATATTTAAGTGATAAACAACACATATCTTACTGTTTACAGAAAAAGACAGCAAAAATATCTACATTTCTTTGATTTGTTAAAATTTGACCCGTAGTGCGCGGTATGTAAAAAGGTATACATTTTCGAAATATAATACATCGCGCACAACGGATCAAATTGCACCCAGCTGTGCGCGTTGAGCAAAACGGTCGTAATAAATAATTACTCTGTGCGCACAAAGTTCAATACGAAATCACCATAATTAAGAACAACACAAAACCAAGGGAGAATTAAATAATGTTCAGACTGACATGCCAAATAAAAAAATCAACATTGAAGCAAATATAATCCGCAGACAGTCAGTTGATTGATGGGTGTAAAGACATTTAAGTGATAAGACAACACATATCTTATTGTTTACAGAATAAGACAGCAAAACTATCTACATTTCTTTGATTTGTTAAAATTTGACCCGTAGTGCGCGGTATGTAAAAAGGTATACATTTTGGAAATATAATACAACACGCACAACGAATCAAATTACACCCAGCTGTGCGCGTTGAGCAAAACGATCGTAATGAATAATTACTCTGCGCGTACAAAGTTCAATACAAAATCACCATAATTAAGATCTTCAGCGCGCACAACGTTCAATAAAAAATCCCAATAATTAAGAAGAAACACAAAATCGGGGGAGATTTAAATAATGTTCAGAGTCTTCAGACTGACATGTCAAATAAAAAAATCAACATTGAAGCACCATAATTACGATCTTTAGCGCGCACAACGTTCAATAAAAAATCCCAATAATTAAGAAGAAACAAAAAATCAGGGGAGATTTAAATAATGTTCAGAGTCTTCAGACTGACATGTCAAATAAAAAAATCAACATTGAAGCACCATTATTAAGATCTTCAGCGCGCACAACGTTCAATAAAAAATCCCAATAATTAAGAAGAAACACAAAATCGGGGGAGATTTAAATAATGTTCAGAGTCTTCAGACTGACATGTCAAATAAAAAAATCAACATTGAAGCACGGCCAGTTGATTGATAGGTGTAAAGACATTTAAGTGATAAGACAACACATATCTTGTTGTTTACAGAATAAGACAACATATATCTATGTGTATGATACTCATGTGTCACGCTGTTGGATTTGATGGTGTCCCATTTTGTAACATCGCTATAAATGAAATTATGAGTAATATTGTATAAACATAAATAATTTGCTCAACTCGCACAACTGCCATATTTTTGCCCGTTTTGCGCGTTGAGCAATTTTGTTAGAGGCAATCAATTTTGTTAGAGGCAATCTCTGTAGCCCACAGTAACTCTACTGTAGTCTCAGCCTCATCTATGCGGACCTTACCCAGTCCAATTGGTCTGTATAAAGTGATTCCCTTCCCACTAGACATCGTCAACCACTACACTTCTCGATGATAGTGTTCTATATGATTCTACATATACAATATTTTTTCTTTTACATGCTAAATTTTTGTTCTTAATAATGAATGCTTCGTCTACGACACACAAAGATGGCCAGCCAATATACTGGTGGCAATTGACGTGATGCTGAAATTGAATACATCACATTTATATGGCATCAAAGATGGTGTTTGCTCCTTCAGATGGCACCAAAGATGGTGTTGGCTCCTTCAGAAGAAGCACCCGATGTTCTCGAATGCTTCAAATTGCCATTAGCCTGAATGTGCCACCAAGGTATCGTCTCTCAAACTGAGCAATCTGCTCCGAATCTGTGCATCCTCATTTCTCTTTATGCTCAGAAGAATTTCTTACGAGTGACATTATTGAATTTCATACCAGTGCAAAATTGTGAAGAATCTCTAATGGAGCTGCTCATAACTGCAATGTTTGTGGAGAAAAGGTCACATCATGAGAACTTGTCGTATGAGCAAAACTGTATTCCATTGCTCAAAGTTAATCAGCCCGCCCTACGTGCAAAAGTAGTGACCTTTGTGTGCACTAAGCAAAAATATTTACAATACTGTGATTTGTTACAGTTATTGTCTTCTGATGTGATGTTGTATGCTTTTTTTGGGAAAAAATTGGACAAGCACCGCAAGAGTATCGGTGTATTTAGTCCACATCTATAGATTTTGCTCTTTGCTAATCGAAACCAGATGTTTTTTTGCCGTTGTGCGCATTGAGTAAAAAGGTATACCTTCAAGCAATTTTCTCATCGCGCACCACTGTAGTCAAATACTATTTGGAACAACATCTGGCTGGTATCCATCTGCTATATATTCACGAGCACTAACAGTTACTCTACGGTGGTCTCATCCTCGTTCATGGTCAGTCCAACTCGTCTGTAAATGGCTTCCATACCCACAAGACCTCATCAACCACTACCCCAGGTGATGATAGTTCCTTTATCTGATTCTCTCTGATTCTTCTTATACAATGTTTTTTCTTCAAACTTGTAATTTTTTATTGTTCATGAGTGCGTCGTCTACAGCACACAAAGATGACCAATATACTAGCGGCAAGTGCCGTGATGCAGAAATTGAATACATCACATTTATCTGGAGGTGAAGATGTTCTTTTGCTCCTCTTCGCCTGATCTGTTCATCTTCATTGCAAACATCACATGAAGGCGAAGATCTTGCAACCATAACAGCTTCATTCTCGTCCATCCCAACTTGCAGATATTATTTGACCCTTCGTAAGTTCTGTTCAGATTCATTGCATACATAACTGCTTGATGATAACAACTGTTCTATCTTAAATCTATCTAAGTCTAATTATACAAAAATTTTACTTTTTATGCTATTTTTTTCCTAGGGGAGTTTGTACTTGATGGTATCCCTCCTGCTCCCAATGGTGTTCGAAGTGTCATTGTTTGCCTTGAGATAGATGCCGATGGTATCTTGAATGCCACTGCAGAGGAAAAGACAGCTGTGCAGAAAAATAATAATACAATCACCAACGATAAGTGCAGGTTGACCCAGTAGGAGATTGAAAGGATGTTCCTTGAGGCAAAGAAGTATAAAGCAGAAGATGAAGCGAACAAGAGAAGGGCGGAGGCTAAGAATGCATTGAAGGATGGAGATGGTGTGTTATGTACATTGGAATGCATAAATGTTGTAGTATGTTGGAATTCAGACCTTAATACAATTTCAATTAATTTGATACAATTGCAACCCATTACAAAATTGTGATTGGTGATATATACATTGATGCTAACTTAAATCAAATTCCAACATTGAAATTTCTTGGGAAAAATTAGTGAAAGTAATATACATTACATTTACACAGCGCGCACAAATGGCAAAAGGCGTGAACGTTGTGCGCGTTTAGAAATTTTGATCGAGGCCAACAATTTTGCTCATCGCTCACCACGTCACTGGATCATTATTGGGAACATCATCTGTGTAATATATACAATAAATACCCGAGGTACAAGATGACTCTTCTGTATATTTCCGAGACCTCGTCTGTTGACTATTATTTAGTAGAAGTGATACTTTTATTTATACCAGCTTCCATTTACCACTGGACACTAATTAATCACCCCACATAATTGCTCAGCGCACACAACTTGCAACAGAAATGAACGTTGTCCGCGCTAAGCAACGCTTTCTACAATTACCAAGTTTTGCTCATCGTGCACAACAGTGTTATTTAACAATCCGTTGTGCGCTCGGAGAGAAATTGTATACAATTACAAAGTACACACAATTACTCATCGTGATCATATACGGAAGGTCATTCTGCCGCCAGTCTCGTCCTCGATGACGGGGCTGTGTCGGCCGTCGAGCAGGGTTCCCGGGTGTCGAACTGGAATCAGGGGGAGAGGAAGTAAACGCTCTCACTCGGCATTTGTTGCAAAAATTGCCTTCATTAAATTCTGGAAAATTACATATGACTCGCTTGAGAGTAGTCTTACAAAAGTAACGATTCGCAAAATTTAGGAAGACGACGCATCGTCGGCTGTAAACAGGTCCTTTATCACTCTCGCCACCCTATCCATCTTGGCGGTGGCCCGATCATTGAAAGCATCGATCTCTTGCTCCTTCTCGAGAAGCTTGGCCTGAAGGTCAGCAACCTCCTTCCTCGATGCCTCAAGATCAGCTCAGAGTTGAGATCTCTCTCTACCCCACTGAGCTTCCGACTGCTTCTTGGCGCTTGACACGGCGTCAAGGCTGGATTTCCCTCCGAGGCCGCCCAATTCGACTTGCCCTTTGCGGCCATAATCTTCCCCAATTCTTCCTCCAGCTTCGTCACCTGAGCTCTGAGCTCAGAAGCCTCGTTCTCGGCATCCGCCTCCTGGCACTGCCCCTCGATCAGTCTGAGGGCCCTGCGTCGCAGACTTGCCCTGAAAATGGTCACCTGCAGATGGCGACAATAAGCAAAACCAGAAGGGAAGCAAAATTCGGAAGGCCCAGTGGCAACGAACCTGAAGGCCACTGCGAACGAAGAAGTTGGCCATCGTCTCAAGGTCGACCCCATTCAGGAAATCGACATCCCTTGGCAGAGTGATATTCTCCGCCAGACGAGCCCCCGTCCCAAAGTCCAGGAGGGCTGACTCGGCCGTCCCCACGATGTACGGTGGCCGATAGGTCTCCCCCTGAATCTCCCCATGATGGCCAGACCCAATGTGGTTCGACTGCAGAAGGTGGCCGAACTCTGGAGATATGTGGCCGACGGAAGGGACCCGAGGAACAATGTCCTCGTATGACCACCCGTCGTGGCGTGCTAGAGGACGATGCGACCCCAACTCGAGGATCATAAGGAGCCGCCTTCAAAGACTGAGCAGCTTGACTTGAGGAGCATCCAGCCTCCCCCAACTCCAGAATGAGGTTCCCCGATTCCTCCGATTCCTCCGCTTCCACCTCTTCCTCCTCATCCCTCTTCCTCTTACGGCCTTCTTCATTGGCCCGCTCCATCGCTGAAGTAAACTCTCTGTATGCTCCTCCCGCCATTTTTGTTTCTGGAAGAAATAATAAGATGATGAGATTTTCTCGCGTTAACCAGAGACTGGAGCGCAAAAGCCATTGGCTTCAACTCCAATTTCTTTTATTACGCGAACGAATAGGACAAGATGATCGACACATGTCAGAAATTTGCCAAAAACAACGGTTGAGATCAACTGAAGGTGAGAGGTTTTGGCGGCCTAAATCAAATCAGATGCTTCGAATGCCGTGCCCTATAAAATGAAAATACTCATCATTCGGCCTCGATTCGCGTTATTAATCGAGAACGAATCACGGGGGCCAATGTTGATACCTGTGTACGGCGCCAGAAAAGGCATTGGGTAATTGCTCAGCGCACACAACGACTCAAACCCTAGAATTGCTCACCGCACACACCCACTCAAAACTCACAATTGCTCTCCGCACACAACTATTTTTTTCCCATCCACGTTCACATGTGCACGGGTAAATTTATTATCCGTTGTGCGCGTTGTGTAATTGTTAAGGAATTCCATGTCTCAACTAGTCCTTACATAAAGTTTGGAAAGGGTGCATGTGAGCAGGCAGAGTGTATGTCATGGTATAAACATCTACTGTAGTAAAGGAAGTAACAACTATACTTATGAACATGTGAAAGTGTGCACGTGCAACAGGCAAGGTGTACAACAATGGATCCACACATGCAACATGCAGAGTGTATGTCAAGACTGAGGTGCATTCAATCATTGAGATACAAAAATAGAAAAAAATCAATTCAACGTGTCAAATAATACAAGCAAACATGTACCTTCTCCCTTTTTTAGTAAATAATAATTGCTTGCACCGTAATTTTGCGTTGCATATAGTCATCATCTAAGAGTATTAGTGTTATGATTTGATGTATGATGAGAGACTTGTACTTTTGGTGTTTCTTTTTTCGAGTGGACCTTTTAGAGTTGTGAATATGAAGATGTTGGTGTAAGTATAAGATGTATCAATGTATCAATAAAATGGAATATTGTACTTTTGTTATTTTCTCAGTGTTTTTATCTGTGATGGAGTTTTACTTGTACTTCCCAGCAAGTGCGTAGTACCTGTAGTGTTCTTCCTACTCCCTTATTTTCTTTTTCCTACGTAACACTCATCTCTTCAGAAATACCTGATACGGTTTCGTACTTATCGGGTATCCCAGGGACCGGGTCGCATTGAATGAAGGCCATTCGCACGAATTCTCCCGCCCATAGGGAGCGAGATTCGAAGTGCCGCTTCTGTGAGACTTTGACACGTGTCCCCTACTGACGGCTTGGATTCGAAGGGGCCTTTAGTATAAAGCCTTTATCCTTTTAAATTCTGCTTTACCCATTGCTCGTTACCCTGATTTTCATCTTTTTTGCTCAGATGGTGGGTCGAGATTTCAGTCAAGACGTTCAACAACTCAACCTGTGACGACGAGGATATTCAGATGGTCAGGGGATTTCCTCTGGCCATGTGCCTGGTGGCACTATGGGGGAGGACATTCTTGCGGGCGACCCACTGATTGGGGTGTCAAGGCAGGTGGGCATTCCTCACCATCTGCCCTTGGGCATGGCCGAACCTTCGCCCTTCGTGGCAGATCAGATTGATGCGCCCTCCGGTCTGGACCTCGGAGAGGGGCACATGGCGTCCGTCGAGCAGGGTTCCCGTGTGTTAATCGGGAATAAGGAGGAGAGGAAGAGACGCTCTCACTCGTGGTCTGAAGGTCCCGAGGGGAAGAAGAAGAGGAGTGAGAGTGGTCCAGCTGGCGTGGCCGTCCAGCTGGCGCAGGGATCTATCCTTCCGAGTGACGGCTCCTTGTTAGAGGGGGTTCCTTATTGGGAGAAGCTGGCTGACTCTTTGGTATGGCATATCCAGCATGTCGGACCCTTTTTCGTCTACGACTGTTTTGTTAAGGGCGACATTCACCCATTCGGTCTCGCAGGTTTCCACGGTTGCTGTAGAGGCGCATCGCTTCTCAGAGAAGGTAGACGGTCTTGAGGTGGCCTTGGCACAGGAGCACCTGAGGGCTGAGGCAGCTGATCAATCAGCCAAGGAGGCCCACCAGTTCAAACTGAGAGTTGTAGAGCTCACCTCGCAGGTGGGATGTTTGATGGAGGCTCTGGCTGTCGCCGAGAGATCGGCCAAGTATGCTGATGTTGCACTGTCCCTCGTCCAGGAGGAGCATAGAAAGGAGAAAGGCGCTCTTTGGGCCGATATAGGCGACCTGCGGGAAGTGGCCCTGTCACGCCCCGCTTACCTAAAATGGAGGCGAGACGTGAAAAGGTCCGCACGAGAGTGGAGCTGTGAAGCCCCAAACCCGATAAATGTCAATAAAACATAAGCAGGTCCCTGTAACCACAACGGAGCAACAATAATAATAAAAGGAGAGACAGAAATAAAATTCTTATATCTCATAAATTGTCCAACAAGAAAGTAAGTCCAACATCCAGAAAAGCCACCAGGCTAAAAGAAAGAGTCTAAGGCCCAGAACAAGGACACAAAAGCAACGTCATAACAAAGTATAGGTGCTACGCACCGATAATAAAATAGCAGTCTAAAACAAAAAGGGAAACACAATGAAAACACTAGGACTGGTCCCCAGTGTCCACGTACTCCCTGTCAAACACAAGCTCGGGCTCGGCGTCAGCAAACACCTCGTCCTCAACAAGGTACCCAGGCTCGGGATCTAACATGTGTCACCCAAAAGAGTAAAGGGCACATGTCAGCAAGTCTAAAAGACTTGGGCAAGGAAACTGAAGGTAAGGTAAACTAGCAACCTAGCAATTATAGTATGCATGACATGGCAATTATAACATGAGTGTACAAACAAGACATGGTGTCACGACCCGCTTCCCTAAAATGGAGGCGAGACGTGAAAAGGTCCGCACGAGAGTGGAGCTGTGAAGCCCCAAACCCGATAAGCGTCCACAAATACATAAACAGGTCCATGTAACCACAACAGAATAACAATAATAACACAAGGAGAGACTGAAATAAAATTCCACATCTCACAAAATGTCCAACATGAAAAAAATAAGTTCAACATCCAGAAAAGCCACCAGGCTAAAAGAATAGAGTCCAAGGCCCAGAACAAGGCCAACAAAAGCAACGACAACAACAAAGTATAGGTGCTACGCACCGATAACAAAACAACTGTCAAATAAAAGTAAAACACAACGAAGACACTAGGACTGGTCCCCAGTGTCCACGTACTCCCCGTCAAACACAAGCTCGGGCTCGGCGTCAGCAAACACCTCGTCCTCAACGAGGTACCCGGGCTCAGGATCTAACATGTGTCACCCAAAAGAGTAAAGGGGCACATGTCAGCAAGTCTAAAAAGACTTGGGCAAGGAAACTGAAAGTGAGGCATCTAGCAACCTAGCAGTTTAGTATGCATGACATGGCAGTTATAACATGAGTGCACAATTAAAACATGGCAAGACAATTTGTACAAGAGAACAATCATCGGGACAAGACAAGAGTAGCCAAGCTACTATCAATTCAATACATTCACATTTTGTAGGTGTTTACGCCATTCGCTGAATGGCATAGCATTTCAGACCGATCGACACTAAACACTACCCAATATTCACACGATATGGAGCCTGGAGTCCCCGCACATTGAGCTCAACTAGCGAGCCTGAGGTTGCCCCGCACATTGAGCTCGTATTCTTAGTTCACAATTCAATACATCGAGCGTTGGGGTTTCCAACTCATTATGCTCGCTTCTGGTCACGAGCCAGGAACACTAGTATGGCATAGGGAACACCTAGCCGGAACACGCAATTCGGGCATTGGCTATCAACCAACACATGGCCCGCTTCTGGAACACGAGCCAGGAACACAACATTGTAGCGAAGCTACGCAATCACAGCAATACCTAAGGAATGCGAGATCATGACAATTTATTTGCGTACAGTTAATTGAATTAAACATGACAGGCGAAATGCAATGACATGAACATATTCGCGTACCGTTAATTGAAAGTAAACATGACATGGGAGTTGTGCAACATGCTATATGTGTTGGAACTAGCTTCGTTGTCAAGCTAGTTCCCCAATTTGCGCCTAGGCGAGTATCATTTCGTCGCCTAGCCTCTTTTACGCCTACAACATGCAAATGGCCTAAAACATGGCCTAAACCCTAAGTGGCAAGTTTCACTTGCCTAGCACCGGGGATTGACGATCACTTCGTCACACGGATGCTATCTACGGGGAAATCGCTGTTATGGGGGAAACAAACACCAAACACATGAAATTAATTAGGGTTTTCATAAAATTATAAATAAGCTATGAAAACAACGGTAGATCGATTTCTTACCGAGAGGAGACGGAAGAAACACTCCGGGGAACCCTAGGATCAAATCTGGAGAAGATTGGAGAAGTTTGGGAAAACTAGGGTTTTGGGGGATTTGGGGGTTTTGATGGGTTTTGATGTAGATTTGGGGAAGATGAGGGGTAGATAGAGTGAATGGATGGTTTGGATGGTGGATTTAGGGCTTGGGATGGAGAAATGGAGCTTGGAGTAAGATGGGTGCTGAAGGGGGAAGATTTTAGGGTTTTGGGTCGTGTTGGAGAAGAAGAAGTCGTTTGGGTTGGGTATAAATAGGTTGGGCTGACGGCTGCCCAGAAATTAGGGTTTTAACACTGGTTAGTCGGTCAAAGAGCAACCACTGACCGACTAGTTTGGCAACTAGTCGGTCGGTCGACCAACGCAGACCGACTAAGTGCAAACAGTAAATCCTGAACGAAAATAGGATTCTAGAGTTAGTCGGTCCATGAACAAGTACTGACCGACTAGTTTGGCATCTAGTCGGTCGATGAACGTTCTTAGACCGACTAAGAGTAAACAGTAACTGATACAAAAATAATTTGATGAGTTAGTCGGTTCAAGAAGCATTGCTGACCGACTAGTTTGCAACCTAGTCGGTCAACCAACGCTCTTAGACCGACTAACGATAAACAGTAACTCCTGAGAAATTTAGAAAGCTAACTAGTCGGTCCAAGAAGAATTGCCAACCGACTGGATCGTCATCTAGTCGGTCGGTGGCCCTTCTTACACCGGCTAATGAGCACAGAAAAGTACCGATACGGAGCGCGGGGCCCCGGGATCGATTCCTAAGACTCCTAGGCTTGATCTAACAGTTAGATACGACCGTTATGAAGTCCGTCACGAGTGACATACTTCGAAATCGACAATCCTAAGGAAGAAGCGAGAAAATACGACGAATCGATCGAAAATGAAACTACGGAGACGAAAACCACACAAGAGGAGAAAATCCACTAAAACATATATTATATTATATTAAATCCAGATTCATGAAAAGCAGTCGTTACATCCTCCCCAACTTAAGAAAAATTCCGTCCTCGGAATTTCCAAAAACTCACGAGTCCGGAAACAAAAGTGGGAAACGCTCTCGCATCTCATCCTCATTCTCCCAAGTAGACTCTCCAGGTGAACCGTGTCGCCACATCACCCTCACAAGATTGACAATCTTGTTCCGAAGTGATTTCTGACGCCTGTCCAGAATCTGCACCGGATGCTGGTCATACGTCATATCGGGGCGAACGGTAATCTCCAAAAAATCCACCGTATGAGACGGATCGCTAATGTATCGACGAATCTGCGACACATGGAAAACATTGTGAACTCCTTCCAAAGATGGCGGAAAGGCCAAGCGATAAGCTACCTCGCCAACCCTCTCCAAAACGTCAAACGGTCCAATGTATCGCGGGCTCAACTTTCCACGCTTCCCGAAACGAATCACACCACGATTCGGGGAAATCTTCAAGAACACATGGTCGCCCGGCTGAAACTCCAAAGGACGACGTTTAGCATCCGCCCAATGCTTAAAACGGTCCAAAGCAATTCTCAACCTCTCCCGAATATTCCTGACGATATCCACGGCCTCCACGATCATCTCAGGTCCCAACACCTCCCGATCACCAATGTCATCCCAACTCAATGGCGATCGACATTTCCTCCCATAAAGAGCGGCGAAAGGCGCCATGCCAATACTCGCCTGGAAGCTGTTGTTGTAAGAGAACTCCACCAAATGTAGATGGTCCTCCCACGAACCCTTGAAATCCAACATGCACGCCCTCAGCATGTCTTCCAAAATCTGAATCGTCCTCTCGGACTGGCCATCCGTCTGCGGATGGTACGCCGTGCTGAAACTCAGACGCGTACCCAAGCTCTTCTGCAAACTTTGCCAGAACTGAGATGTGAACCTCGTGTCTCTATCAGACACGATACTCACGGGGACTCCATGAAGTCGCACAACCTCCTGCACGATTCACGTTACATCACTATCCAAACTAGGAAAAAGGAAATAAAAACGGAGAGTAAAAGAATTTTACCTCCATATATCTCCTCGCTAGCGCCTCAGTGGACTGTCCCACTCGGAACGGAATAAAGTGCGCAGACTTGGTCAATCGATCCACGATTACCCAAATCGCGTCATTCTGCTTCGGACTCCGAGGTAGTCCAGTCACGAAATCCATAGTGATGTGTTGCCACTTCCACTCCGGAATCGGAAGCGGTTGTAGCAACCCGGCCGAACGCTGATGCTCCGCCTTCACTTGTTGGCAAACCAAGCACTTGGCTACACTCCGAGCCACGCTCCTCTTCATACCATGCCACCAATAATTCAGACGAAGATCCTGGTACATCTTGGTGCCACCAGGATGCACAGAATACGGCGAACTGTGTGCCTCCACCATCAGCTCCTCTCTGATATCCCCAGCAGGCACACACAACCTGGCTCCAAACCTCAGCGAGCCATCCTCATGAATCAAAAAGTCAGTCCGCAGACCGGCTTCCACCTGCTCCCGAATCCTCACCAGCTTCGGATCCTCGGCCTGGCCAGCCTTAATCCGATCCACGATCGTCGACTGTACTTGCATGTACATCAACGACGAAGCCTCTCCAGGAAGAACAATCTCCACACCAGACTCGCAAAAATACTGCTGCAATCTCCACTGCGAGGTCAAAATCATCACCGCTGGCAGCCTACTCAAAGCATCCGGAACCACATTCACCTTGCCAGGGTGATACTGCAAATCAATATCATAATCCGCCATAAGCTCCAACCACCGACGCTGTCGCATGTTGAGCTCCTTCTGAGTGAAAATATACTTCAAGCTTTTGTGATCGGTGAAAATCTTCACTTTCTCACTCAGCAGGAAGTGCCTCCAAATCTTAAGAGCAAACACAACTGCAGCCAACTCCAAATCATGCGTCGGATAATTCTTCTCATGAACCTTAAGCTGACGAGACGCATACGCCACAACATGCCCATGCTGATGCAACACACAACTGAGACCCTTGCCAGAGGCATCGCAAAAGATCTCAAATCCACCGCTGCGATCAGGCACAACAAGAATAGGGGCAGTCGTCAACCTCTCCTTCAGAATACCAAAAGCACTCTCACAATCACCCGACCAAGCAAAAGCAACATCCTTCCGCGTCAACCTGGTCATCGGCTCAGCAATACGTGAAAAGTCCTTAATGAATCGCCGATAATAACCAGCAAGTCCAAGAAAACTCCGAATCTCAGACGCTGCCGACGGAACAGACCACTCCCTGATGGCCCGAATCTTCTCGGGATCCACTGAAATACCATCTCCAGTCACCACATGCCCGAGAAAAGCAAATCGATCCAGCCAAAACTCGCACTTCGAAAACTTAGCATACAAACGATGCTTCCTCAAAATCTCCAACACCGTCCTTAAGTGTGAGGCATGCTCTTCCTCCGACTTCGAATAGATCAGAATGTCGTCAATAAAGATAACGACAAACTTATCCAAAAAGTCGTAGAAAATCAGGTTCATCAGATTCATGAAAACTGCGGGCGCGTTAGTTACGCCGAAGGGCATAACCACAAACTCATAGTGTCCATACTTCGTCCTGAACGCTGTCTTCGGAACATATCCCTTCTTCACCTTCAACTGATGGTAACCACTCCTCAAATCCAATTTAGAAAACACCCTCGAACCTCCAAGATGATCAAAAATATCATCGATGTGAGGCAACGGGTATTTATTCTTAATGGTCACCGCATTCAACTCCCGATAGTCCACATACATGCGACGCGAACCATCCTTCTTCTTAACCAGCAACACCGGTGCTCCCCACGGAGACACGCTAGGATTAATGTAACCCTTCTGCAAAAGCTCATCCAACTGCTTCCGCAACTCTTCCAACTCTACAGGTGCCATACGATACGGCGCCTTCGAAATCGGCTGCGCACCTGGAACAAGATCGATAGAAAATTCCAGAGCTCGATCAGGCGGCAAACCAGACATCTCCTCGGGGAAGACTTCACCAAAATCACGCACCACAGCTGGCCACTCCAGCTCCATCTGCATAGCCACAGCCTCCACCGGCCTGGCCCGAAATCTGACAGGACCAAGCGAACTGCTACCACGACTGAACTCAAACACCGGGTGTCCGGGAATCTCGAACACCACCTTCTTTCTCCTGCAGTCAATCGTAGCATAGAAGCTCGCAAGCCAATCCATCCCAAGAACTGCATCATAGTTGATGATGTCGTGGACAATGAAATCAGCACAAAGCTCACGTCCACAGACCACCAACGGGCAAGAATTGCAACCATGACGCACCGAGACCACGCCATTCCCTGTAACGATGTTCCAACTCTTGGGAAGAGGGGACGTCGACAAGGAATGCCTCTCCACGAAGCTCCGAGAAATAATGCACATCGATGCACCAGAGTCAAAGAGGACTCGTGCAGGAAATGTGCAAACCAAAATCACACCTAATCAAGCAATTAACAATCAAACCCTAATCTAGCAAACAACCATGTCCAAGCAAACAACATAATCTAACAATCAAAACCAGCTAGGAAAGTAACAGCTTGAGTGAGGATTACCTGCGATAACCTCAT
Organism: Scilla litardierei; assembly: GCA_030789695.1. Classification (NCBI taxonomy): domain Eukaryota; kingdom Viridiplantae; phylum Streptophyta; class Magnoliopsida; order Asparagales; family Asparagaceae; genus Scilla; species Scilla litardierei. The sequence continues at coordinate 148,101,422 of CM061134.1, forward strand.
CCACAGCCGCGCTCTCCGCAGCGGTCATCAGAAAAGCCTGCCTCCTCGGCGGAACAGCCTGCCGAAAAGCCTGTCCCTGTTGAACAAGAGCTGTCCACAACCAGCAGGAACAGACGCTCGCTGCTGCAACGGCTGAGCTGCAACAGGAGCCCTCCGTAGCGGATCCGCATGCTGACAATCCTTCGCGACATGAGAAGCATCACCGCAAACCAGACACTGGCCCAGAAACTTCCGACACTGATCCTTGACGTGGCCAGGCTTGCCGCAGAAATGGCAAAACTTCGGAATAGACCCTCCTGGCCTCTTAAACTGAGCAGACTGGTTAGGCCTGAATCCAGGTCTAACCACAGCTCTCGCCTGTTCCACATGCCTCTTCCCAGCACCAACAACAGATCCCTTGCTCTGGTTCACGAGCAGCTCCTGCCTCTTTGCAGCGACCAGAACCTTCTGATAAGACTCCCGGTCAGAGGAGGTCATAAAACTCTGGAGCTCTGAAGCAAGCCCCTGCAGGAACCTCTGAGCTCTCTCCTCAGCATCCTGCACCATCTTTGGTGCAAACCGACTCAGCCTCATGAACTCCTGGTGGTACATGTCCACCGACGAGTTCCCCTGCTTCAGATCGATAAAACGCTGCAACATCTCCTCCTTGGCAGCCTTTGTGAAGAACTCACCCTCAAATCTGGCTTTGAAGGTAGCCCAAGCTATCGGCTCCACCAACAACTTCTCTTCCGCATCCCACCAATTCCTGGTGTTATCCTTCAGCTGCCTCTTCGCCAAATCAACCCATCCAGCCGGGGTGATCTTGGCCATCTTCAGATTGTCCTCGACGTTCCGAATCCACTCATCGGTAGCCAGAGGACCCTCAGAACCATCAAAATATGCGGGACCCAGCTCCCGAAATTGCTTCGCTCCTGGCTCAGAGCGAGGGGCATCCGGAAGGGCCCGGGCAGCTCGAGCAGGTGGAGCATTCTGGACTTGCAAAAGCACGCCCTGCTGCACTTGCATCATCTGGATCATCATCCGCATCATCTCACCGCTGGTGGGTTCCCGCTCAGGCTCCTCATCATGAGGGAGCGCACCACTGCCCCCACCACGGGTGAAACGCCTTCCTGCCATCTAGTGACACGGAGAACAAATCAGATTAGACTCATAGCTTATGACTCGGACGTCGAACTTAATTTATTGGACATTCTAATATTATTATCGCTATTCCAAAGATCGCAGTTACAGAAGGGGACCTGCATGGGCCACCACTAAAACCTGTCACGACCCCGCTTCCCTAAAATGGAGGCGAGACGTGAAAAGGTCCGCACGAGAGTGGAGCTGTTAAGCCCCAAACCCGATAAGCGTCCACAAATACATAAACAGGTCCCTGTAACCACAACAGAATAACAATAATAACACAAGGAGAGACTGAAATAAAATTCCACATCTCACAAAATGTCCAACATCAAAAATAAGTTCAACATCCAGAAAAGCCACCAGGCTAAAAGAAAAGAGTCCAAGGCCCAGAACAAGGCCAACAAAAGCAACGACAACAACAAAGTATAGGTGCTACGCACCGATAACAAAACAACTGTCAAATAAAAGTAAAACACAACGAAGACACTAGGACTGGTCCCCAGTGTCCACGTACTCCCCGTCAAACACAAGCTCGGGCTCGGCGTCAGCAAACACCTCGTCCTCAACGAGGTACCCGGGCTCAGGATCTAACATGTGTCACCCAAAAGAGTAAAGGGGCACATGTCAGCAAGTCTAAAAAGACTTGGGCAAGGAAACTGAAAGTGAGGCATCTAGCAACCTAGCAGTTTAGTATGCATGACATGGCAGTTATAACATGAGTGCACAATTAAAACATGGCAAGACAATTTGTACAAGAGAACAATCATCGGGACAAGACAAGAGTAGCCAAGCTACTATCAATTCAATACATTCACATTTTGTAGGTGTTTACGCCATTCGCTGAATGGCATAGCATTTCAGACCGATCGGCACTAAACACTACCCAATATTCACACGATATGGAGCCTGGGGTCCCCGCACATTGAGCTCAGCTAGCGAGCCTGAGGTTGCCCCGCACATTGAGCTCACATTCTTAGTTCACAATTCAATACATCGAGCGTTGGGGTTTCCAACTCATTATGCTCGCTTCTGGTCACGAGCCAGGAACACTAGTATGGCGTAGGGAACACCTAGCCGGAACACGCAATTCGGGCATTGGCTATCAACCAACACATGGCTCGCTTCTGGAACACGAGCCAGGAACACAACATTGTAGCGAAGCTACGCAATCACAGCAATACCTAAGGAATGCGAGATCATGACAATTTATTTGCGTACAGTTAATTGAATTAAACGTGACAGGCGAAATGCAATGACATGAACATATTCGCGTACCGTTAATTGAAAGTAAACATGACATGGGAGTTGTGCAACATGCTATATGTGTTGGAACTAGCTTCGTTGTCAAGCTAGTTCCCCAATTTGCGCCTAGGCGAGTATCATTTCGTCGCCTAGCCTCTTTTACGCCTACAACATGCAAATGGCCTAAAACATGGCCTAAACCCTAAGTGGCAAGTTTCACTTGCCTAGCACCGGGGATTGACGATCACTTCGTCACACGGATGCTATCTACGGGGAAATCACTGTTATGGGGGAAACAAACACCAAACACATGAAATTAATTAGGGTTTTCATAAAATTATAAATAAGCTATGAAAACAACGGTAGATCGATTTCTTACCGAGAGGAGACGGAAGAAACACTCCGGGGAACCCTAGGATCAAATCTGGAGAAGATTGGAGAAGTTTGGGAAAACTAGGGGTTTGGGGGATTTGGGGGTTTTGATGGGTTTTGATGGAGATTTGGGGAAGATGAGGGGTAGATAGAGTGAATGGATGGTTTGGATGGTGGATTTAGGGCTTGGGATGGAGAAATGGAGCTTGGAGGAAGATGGGTGCTGAAGGGGGAAGATTTTAGGGTTTTGGGTCGTATTGGAGAAGAAGAAGTCGTTTGGGTTGGGTATAAATAGGTTGGGCAGACGGCTGCCCAGAAATTAGGGTTTTAACACTGGTTAGTCGGTCAAAGAGCAACCACTGACCGACTAATTTGGCAACTAGTCGGTCGGTCGACCAACGCAGACCGACTAAGTGCAAACAGTAACTCCTGAACGAAAATAGGATTCTAGAGTTAGTCGGTCCATGAACAAGTACTGACCGACTAGTTTGGCATCTAGTCGATCGATGAACGTTCTTAGACCGACTAAGAGTAAACAGTAACTGATACAAAAATAATTTGATGAGTTAGTCGGTTCAAGAAGCATTGCTGACCGACTAGTTTGCAACCTAGTCGGTCAACCAACGCTCTTAGACCGACTAACGATAAACAGTAACTCCTGAGAAATTTAGAAAGCTAACTAGTCGGTCCAAGAAGGATTACCGACCGACTGGATCGTCATCTAGTCGGTCGGTGGCCCTTCTTACACCGGCTAATGAGCACAGAAAAGTACCGATACGGAGCGCGGGGCCCCGGGATCGATTCCTAAGACTCCTAGGCTTGATCTAATAGTTAGATACGACCGTTATGAAGTCCGTCACGAGTGACATACTTCGAAATCGACAATCCTAAGGAAGAAGCGAGAAAATACGACGAATCGATCGAAAATGAAACTACGGAGACGAAAACCACACAAGAGGAGAAAATCCACTAAAACATATATTATATTATATTAAATCCAGATTCATGAAAAGCAGTCGTTACACATGGCAAGACAATTTGTACAAGAGAACAATTATCGGGACAAGACAAGACAAGACAAGAGTAGCCAAGCTACTAACAATCTCAATCAATTCACTATTCACGTTGTTTTGTAGATGTTTACGCCTTACAGCTGAACGGTTTCACATTCACGCTGAGTGGCTGCTTAACAACTACCCCAAACCCAGAGTTTACGCCTTACCACTGCAGTTGCTGATCGGGCAGACTCCCAGTTGAATGGCCGCTTAACTCTTACCCCCAATACCCACATGTAATGGAGCCAGGGTCCCCGCACATGAGCTCAGCAAGTGAGCCGGGGTTGCCCCGCACATGAGCTCGCATTCTAGTTCACGATTCATAAACATTTGGCACACGTAATGGAGCCAGGGTCCCCGCACATGAGCTCAGCAAGTGAGCCGGGGTTGCCCCGCACATGAGCTCGCATTCTAAATATTTGGCGTAGAGATGCACCTAGCCGGAAACAAGCAATTCGGGCATTGGCTATCAACCAACACATGGCCCGCTTCTTGAACACGAGCCAGGAACACAAGCATTGTAGCGAAGCTACGCAATCACAGAAACACTTAAAGAATGCAATGACATGACAATTAATTTGCGTACCGTTAATGGAAAGTAAACATGACATGGTAATTGTGCAACATGCTAAATGTCGGGACTAGCTTCGTTGTCAAGCTAGTTCCTCAATTTGCGCCTAGGCGAGTATCATTTCGTCGCCTAGCCACTTTTACGCCTACAACAAGCAAAATGGCCTAAGACATGGCCTAAACCCTAAGTGGCAAGTTTCACTTGCCTAGCACCGGGGATGACGATCACGAAGGTTCGTCTCACGGATGCTAATCTACGGGGAAGTCGCTGTTATGGGGAAACAATCATCAAAACAACATTCATTCATTAGGGTTTCATAAAAATACAAATAGGTTGTAAAAACGTCAAGAGATCGATTTTTTACCGAGAGGAAGCGGAAGAAACACCCCGGAGAACCTAAGGACCAGATCTGGAAACGAATGGAGAAGTTTGGAGAACTAGGGTTTTTGGGGAATTTTGGGGATTTGATGGAGATTTGGGGAAGATGGGAGGTAGAATGAGTTGGTGGATGGTTTGGATGATGGATTTAGGGCTTGGAATGAAGGAACAAGGGTTGAAAGGAGAAGTGGGCTCAATGGGGGAGGCTTTAGGGTTTTAGGTCGAGTGGAGGAAGAAGAAAACGTTTGGGAGGGGTATAAATAGGTTGGGCTGGCGGCTGCCCAGAAATTAGGGGTTTAACACAGATTAGTTGGTCAAAGAGCAACCACTGACCGACTAGTTTGGCAACTAGTCGGTCGGTCGACCAACGCAGACCGACTAAGTGTAAACAGTAACTTCTGAACGAAAATAGGATTTAGATTTAGTCGGTCCATGAACAAATACTGACCGACTAGTTTAACATCTAGTCGGTCGATGAACGTTCTTAGACCGACTAAGAGTGAACAGTATTGATACTAAAATTAAGTTGAAGAGTTAGTCGGTTAAAGAAGCATTGCCGACCGACTAGTTTGCAACCTAGTCGGTCAACCAATGTTCTTAGACCGACTAACGGTAAACAGTAACTCCTGAATAATTTAGAAAGCCAACTAGTCGGTCCAAGAAGGATTGCCGACCGACTGGATCGTCATCTAGTCGGTCGGTGCCCCTTCTTATACCGGCTAATAAGCACCAAAAGTTCCGATACGGAGCGCGGAGCTCCGGGATTGATTCCTAAGACTCCTAGGCTTGATCTAACAGTAAGATACGACCGTTATGAAGCCCGTCACGAATGACATACTTCGAAATCAACGATCCTAAGGAAGAAACGAGAAGACACGACGAAATGATCGAAAATGAAAGTTACGGAGACGAAAACCACACATGAGGAGAAAATCCACTAAAACATATATTATATTATAATAAATCCAGATACATGAAAAGCAGTCGTTACATCCTCCCCAACTTAAGAAAAATTCCATCCTCGGAATTTCCAAATACTCACGAGTCCGGAAACAAAAGTGGGAAACGCTCTCGCATCTCATCCTCATTCTCCCAAGTAGACTCTCCAGGTGAGCCGTGTCGCCACATCACCCTCACAAGATAGACAAACTTGTTCCGAAGCGATTTCTGACGCCTGTCCAGAATCTGCACTGGATGCTGGTCATACGTCATATCGGGGCGAACGGTAATCTCCGAAAAATCCACAGCATGAGATGGATCGCTAATGTATCGACGAAGCTGCGACACATGGAAAACATTGTGAACTCCTTCCAAAGATGGCGGCAAGGCCAAGCGATAAGCTACCTCGCCAACCCTCTCCAAAATGTCAAACGGTCCAATGTATCGCGGGCTCAACTTCCCTCGCTTCCCGAAACGAATCACACCGCGATTCGGGGAAATCTTCAAGAACACATGGTCGCCCGGCTGAAACTCCAAAGGACGACGTTTAGCATCCGCCCAATGCTTAAAACGGTCCTGAGCAATTCTCAACCTCTCCCGAATATTCCTGACGATATCCACGGCCTCCACGATCATCTCAGGTCCCAACAGCTCCCGATCACCAACGTCATCCCAACTCAATGGCGATCGACATTTCCTCCCATAAAGAGCGGCGAAAGGCGCCATGCCAATACTCACCTGGAAGCTGTTGTTGTAAGAAAACTCCACCAGATGTAGATGGTCCTCCCACGAACCCTTGAAATCCAACATGCACGCCCTCAGCATGTCTTCCAAAATCTGAATCGTCCTCTCGGACTGGCCATCCGTCTGCGGATGGTACGCCGTGCTGAAACTCAGACGCGTACCCAAGCTCTTTTGCAAACTCTGCCACTGAGATGTGAACCTCGTGTCTCTGTCCGACACGATACTCACGGGGACACCATGAAGTCGCACAACCTCCTGCACGATTCACGTTACATCACTATCCAAACTAGGAAAAGGAAATAAAACGGAGGGTAAAAGAATTTACCTCCATATATCTCCTCGCTAGCACCTCAGTGGACTGTCCCACTCAAAACGGAATAAAGTGCGCAGATTTGGTCAATCGATCTACGATCACCCAAATCGCGTCATTCTGCTTCGGACTCTGAGGTAGTCCAGTAACGAAATCCATAGTGATGTGTTGCCACTTTGATCGCTCCGGGACGTGACCCAAAAGAACGGTTGTAGTTTTACCGCAAGTGCACGGTGTAGCAGCGAGCGGGATATCGAACACAGGGAGGACGAATGACTGTGCTTGCTCCGATCAACCTGGCTATTTAAGAAGAGAATAGAGAAAATTGCCTTGGGCGATCCTGTCACAATCGTCAGACAAATGTGCGAAATATCAAATCAAATAAAGAACGTCTAGGGAATAGGGAATTCCCGCTACTCACCGTATTTCATAAATGTGGTTCGTCGGTATCAAAGAATGAGAATTCGGATGAACTAGTTGCAACTGAATGTAGAACCAAGCTCACGCTCTCGCGCTGTTGCCGGTCTATAGCTATCCTAGGTTTGGGTCCAATCTCTTGCAAACCCTCGCCTAGGGAAGCTAGCATTAGGATCAACATCATCGTCCAATTGCACACCGAGCCCAATCTCTTGCAAACTCGGTCCACAATCTAAATTAGGATAGTTCCTACCCGTCCAATCTCTTGCAAACGGGTATTGGCATGGAATTGCAATCGGAAATCCTGGTATCGGTCCAATCTCTTGCAAACCGATACTTCGAAAATCCGACTCCAACCCAATTCGGATTTCTAGGGCTTCCTAACAAATTGGTATCCAATCTCTTGCAAATCCCAATTGATATGAATTCCTAGCTATCCGTAGTAAATCGATCCCAATCTAATCCCTAATAGCAATTCTAGCTCAATTTCTACCAGTTCATCACAAATAGGAAATAGGGCTTGTAGGGTTCATCCCCACGCCCCAAGACGTGGAGACTACTCACAAATCATAGCAATAGCACAAAAATAATCGTTGAAATAAGCAATGGAATTCATCACAAATATTGAGATAAACAATAAAAATAGGATCTTTAGGGAAGAGAGATGCAAACCAATGGAGTTCTTCAATTAATCCAACAAAAATCCAAGTTTTGCTCCTTCTCCAATCACAATAATAAAGCTAAAAAACTAATCTAAAAAGCTGCAAAAAATCTAAGAGAGAGCTCTCAAAACTAGCGTAAAAACATGGCTTAAATAGCCCCAAAAATCGTCCAAAAATCGTGACCAAAATACCACTGCACAGCCTGTTTTCCGCAGTTTTCGCTACAGGCAGCGCATCGCACTCGGCCGAGTGACAAAAGTCGCTCGGCCGAGTGAAAACCCTGCAATTTTCTAGAAAGTCGGGGCTTTCAGGGGTCTTCAGTTCGGGGGCGGCTCGGCCGAGTGAGTTGTCGTCACTCGGCCGATGACTTCACTGCACTCGGGCGGACGGGATTATCCACTCGGCCGAGTGGGTCTTCTAAAGTTCAGGCAGCCGAAAAACAGAAACTTAGATGTTTTGGAAGGGCTTCGTCTGGGCGCCACTCGGGCGGACGTGGTATCGTCACTCGGCCGAGTGGGTTTTCTGTGCTCGGCCGAGTGCACAGGTAACTCGTGTCTGAACTGGTTGGCCGAGCAGTGTCTCGCTGGTCGGCCGAGTGGCTCCTCCACTCGGCCGAGTGGGACACAAAGAATGCCCAATCTGCTTGTTTTGGCCTCCTCGTCGCTCCTGCGACGTCCATTCTTCTTCCGCTCCTCTCCAACAGCAAAATACCCCTCGGGGAGGTCGTTGGTGACCGTCTAGAGTGAGCGCATCTCGGGATCACTCCAAATCGCGCCAAATCACCTGAAATGCGACAAAAACAACAAATCGTGAAAAGCATCGCAATATCGTCGATATATCGTGAAAAACATGATTTGGGCGATCTAGATGGCATGCAAACATGCAGAAAAAAGGTATAAAATAAGGAGTGATCAAAATCCCCCAAGCTTGCCTCTTACTCGTCCTCGAGGAAGATAAGTAGAAGGCGAACCCGGTGGATTCGGAAAACGAAAACGGCGAAAAATGAAAAAATGAAAAACGAAGAAGAATGAAAACGAAATGAAAATAAAGAAGAGAGAAAGAAAGAAAGAAAGAAGCGAAGAGGTAGGATGCTAGATCATTTTCTCAGGACGTGGGTTTCACTAACTCTTATAGCATGCACCGAATGAGAAATACATGTCAAAGAATTTTATTTTGATATCATAGTATAATAGTGCAAATAGAAATAGAAAACCCACGAAAAACGATATAATCATGAAAAACGGAATAATTTTAAAATTAACATCGTCTGAATCATTTAAAGCGGTATGCAAATCACAGATCACACACTTTTCAATTGAACGCTTTCTATCTGGAGTATAAGAGTATCACACTATAGGATAGAGAGAATAGAAAAGTATGGATTTCATGAAATGAACGCTAGGCTTAGATTTCTGGATTTCGTAAAACTAAAAATAATCTCGCCGAGTATAGAATATTACTTAGCCTAGGTTGTCGTGCGATGTCAAGTAGTCACTCTCTCACACATCAATGGATCCCCTCCCCCAAGCTTATCTATAAGCGTGGTGGCATAAAAAATATTTACATCCCCATTTTTTTTATACATATAGTTCCAAAAGCAACGAAAAGAAAGAAGAAAGAAGGAAAGTGAGATGGGATCTTTTATTCAGGATTTTTTTCCTCTTTTTTTTTCTTTTGTTTTTTTGTTTTTTTGTTTTTTTTTCTTTGCAATAAGCAATATATACACAACGATCCCAACTCAGAGAGAGATAATGATGTACAAGAATGTTTTTCTCTCTCTCTTTTTTAGAATAAGAGATTTGGAGCTAGGAATTAGTAGCGGGGGAAAATGCCATAAAATAGAATCACTAAGGGGAGATTCACCAATGATTTTAAAAGTAAAGAAATGATGTTCAAGATTTGTGGAGAAAGAAATAAATATAACTCTCGGTTCACTCTATAAGACATGCACGACAACTTCAGCAGGGTAATTTAATCTACTCAGTTTCGATCACAAAAAAGCTAACTAATCCAGATTTATCATAGCTAACATCATTCAATCATCCTGAAGTGAAGTGTACAATTCATGCATATAGAAGTGATATAGGAAAAGAAAGCCAGTACTCCAGATATAAGCATTCAATGCGTGAATCTTGGTGTGTTTTCTGTGATAGCATACATATGAATATTCAGGCTCAGCTAATAATAAAATTTCATCCATTTTCATGCGGAAAAAGGTGTGGGTTAGTATTCTAAATGCGAAGTAAGTCATAGCATCTGATATCTGAAATAAAACCTAAGACATGACAAATATAGCATGCATATAGAATAAGCTAAATCCAACGTCATCATCATCACAGAAAAGTCATCTCTAGCATGAGATGAAAAAGAAATAAAGATAAAGGGAAAATAGGAACTATGCAATGCGGCACACAGGAAAATAAGAAAAACGTGATGCATGGCAAAATAAAAGAAAAGTGATGAAAAATAAGTGCAAAAGCGAAAAAATGGTGTGAAAAACTAAAAATAAAGGTGGCAAATCAAAGAACGTGAGAACTCACTCCCCCAAGCTAAATGGCACAGTGTCCTCAATGTGCAAAGTGTGGCACACCGAGAGACAGGCGATGGGATGGGCAAGTGAGGATGCATGCATGGAAAAATGAAAAGAAAAAAGTAAAAAAAAAAAAGAAATGAAAATATGATGCGGACATGATGCATGCACAGATAGGAGCGATACATAGATATAAGTGTCACCAAAAACTCTCCCTCTCTCCCAAAATAGATATAAGAAGATATGATCAAAAAGAGAATACCATAATAAGTGAGGGGAGGGGGGGTGGACAAAAAGTGCAACAGGACCCAGCAGAAACGGGCAGCACAACGGCAGGAATGGATCAAGGCATCAAGGGTGCCTAAGAAGGTGGTGCTGCGCCGTCTCCATCCTGAGGCGGAGGTGGTGGTGGTGGTGGTGTAGGCTGCTGAGCTGGGGTGGGTGTGGAAGTGGAAGCAGGTCTAGTGTGTGTGGGAGTGTGTGTGGGAACCTGCTGGGTGGGTGGGGGTACGCGTGGGAGACGCTCCAAGACCTGTGTAAGGCAGTAGTGGATCTGGGGGATCAGCTCGAAGCGTCCAGCCATCGCAGAGACGGTGGAGGACAGGGTCCTAAGGTCACCTCTAAGACCATTCACCGCCAACTCAAGAGCACGTATGCTCTGCAGTACAGTATTGGGCGGGGGTGGTGCAGAGGGACGCACCGGTCTAGGCTGTGCAGGGCGAGGCTGGCGTACGCGAGTGGAGTATGTAACGGGCTCAGCAGGGAAGGGGACAAAAGGTGACGTGCCTGCAAATGTGGGCCTGGCCTCAGTGTGAGGCCGGGGCACCGGCTGGTGGGAAGTGGAGGCAGCGGCAGCGAAAGAAGTGTGCAAAGGTGGCAACGAGGCGGCCAGAGAGGTTAGTGGCACAGAAGTGTGGACAGACGCCACGACACTCTCAGAAAATACGGCGGGGGTGGAGACAGAGGTAACTACCGCTGGGGCGGAACTGTGTGGACCAAAAGGCGCAACCCCAGCGGAGATCATGCTAGCCATGGTCTCCACGACCGCGGCAAACGAGGGCTCTCCACTCTCAACAAAGCTCGGCGGGCGCTCGGGGAGTGCGGAGCAAAGAGGCTCCACGGACAGAGGGCCAGTGGTGGCAGTGGGAGTGGTGGTGACAGCCTCGGAAGTGGTGACAGTGGTGGAAGTGGTGACAGTGGTGGAAGTGGGCTCAGCAAAAGTACTCTCGACACCGACAGCGGTGTCAGGAGCAGCGGAAGCATCAGGTATGGGCTGAGGGGCCACTGGGTCAACAGGGTCGGCGGCAGGCTTGGCAAGGTGTGTAGCAGGGTCTGCGGGGGCAGCCTGGGCAGCGTGGGCAGCGTGGGCCTGCTCGGCCTCCTCGGCCTCGAGCACGTAGGCAGCGGGGATGAGAACATCCATCGCCGGGAGCCAGTCGATATGGGCTGGTGCAATCTGAGTCCGAGCAGGGCTCGGGAGAATCATGTAGTCGGCACCGTAAGGGCCATGCAACCAGACCCAGTGACGCTCACCATGCGGACGAAGCATCTTCATCCGGGCCATAACGTCTATCGACAGAGAAGTGGGGCCCGGGACGCGTCGCAAGTCGTCAGGTAGGTCCTCGCCGGTCATCATGGTAAGCAAGGTGATCAGACCGCCGCAGCATATCGGTGAGCGAGCGCCCACCGATACAATGATGCGGTCTAAAAACCAAGCCGCAATGTCGATCACGACGGCGGGGACAAGCTCGTGTCCATCCCTAGATAGAGCTCTGGGACGTGTCATCGCATAGAGCATGTAGAGCTCTGGCGTAGACATCGTGCCCGGCTCATATCTGGCCAAAAAGGTGGTCGCCATGAGGCGCTGGGCTATGCGGAGGCAGGGGTGGACAATGGCCGAGGCCTTGGCCCTACTAGGGTCAAAGGCAGCGTGGTGGCCCGTAATCCGGGCCCAGAAGGCACCGGCGTCGAAGGAAGGTGGGGGGATATGGGTGGGGCCGTAACCGTGATCGGCACCGGGGACAGCGGGCCACGAGAAGAATGCTCTCATCATATCGAGAGTGACCTGGCACTATCGATCCATGAACCGGAATGAGCATCCCTCGTCGGTCCGGGCGATCGAGCTCAAAACCTCAAGTGTCGGGCGGGTAAAAGTATCCGCCGACACCTGCAGAAAATCTCGCCAGCCCACGTTGTCGTACAACGTGAGCATCCCCTCTAGTACCCCCAGGTGTCCTAGGTCAGCGAGGTGTGCAAACCTGGAGGGTACGATCGAGCGCTGGGAGATACGCTCGAAGACGGCGTGGTGTGCGTCGTCTCGGAACGTAATCCCGAGCGGCCCGACCAGTGGAGCCGGTGGTGGTGGCTGTGGGTCGGCGGGGAGAGGCTGTGCGGGCTGTGGGTGCACTGCAGGCTGTGCGGGGTGTGCGGGGCCTGCAGGCTGTGCTAGGTGTGCGGGGTGTGTGGGGGACGGTGGAGGAGAGTCCTCCAACTCGTGGGAGGGGCCGGCATCATCCGACCGCTTCCGCTTGGCGGAAGCTCTCTTCGACCGCGGCCGTGTCCGGGGCGGCATATCGGCCCCGAGCGCGCGCCGAAAAAACGTGAAAAGTGCGGCGTGTGTAAAAGAATGGAAAGAGTATACCCAAACACGCCGCGAGTGCTAAGCAGTGGAAGCGTGCGAAGTCCGCGCCTCCACGAAGTCCAAAACAGCCCGTAGAAGCTCCCCTGAGCTCCCCTAGGCTCCAAAAAGCAACCTGCGCATGAAAAAGCGATATCAGCGAGTAATAATCAAAATGTATGGAGCAATAGGGGTATAATGGATAGATATAGAAATTGATTTGGGTTAGGGGGGTGTTTAGCACATGGATCCTCAAGAAATACATGAAAAGAGGAGAAAACGGAGAAAACAGGGGTACCGGAGGTGATCGGACGGGCGGCCGCCGGCGGTGACTCGGGCGAGGCGTCGGCGGTGCTCGGCCGGCGGTGGCGGGCCGAGCGGTGGCGGGGCGGCGCTGGTCGGGCGAGTGAGGGGTCGGGCGAAGCGATCGGGCGAGGGAAGCTGAAGGGGCGCGGGCGGTTTGGGGTTTTGCGATTTCGAAAACTGTGCCCCCCCTCGCCCCTTATATATAAAAAAGTTACGACTCGGCCGAGTGACGTGGCACTCGGCCGAGCGTTATCAATGAAAATTTCCTCCCCGCCATCGCTTCGGCCGAGTGTCTTTGCCAGCCTCGGCCGAGTGGAGTAAGTCCATTCGGCCGAGTGACTCAAGCTACTCGGCAAGACTCGCCCTAGGAGGGTATCCGTTTTACTCGGCCGAGTGAATATATATACTCGGCCGAGTAACAGTTATATTGAAATCAGGAAAATAAACAGAGAGTTGGGTACAACAGACTTCCCTCGTTCGTGAGCGGCTCGGCCGGACGAACTTGTGTACTCGGCCGAGTGACTAGTATACTCGGCCGAGTGAGCCTTGTGTTCTGCTGTTTGTCTTCGTTTGGGCTCTAAACTCCGTCTTTCTTCTTCCAGTCGATTTCATCTTCCTCCTAAGCGTCGAGTGCCTTCTCGGGGCACTCCTCGTCAACTCGTTCATCCTCCTCATGATGGATCTACCTATCTCCTCTCCTGTCAAGAAAAATAGGACCCGTTATCGCAAAATTTTTGGGCGAATGACTCAAAACACTAAAAATTTCTACAACGAAAATAAAGGAAAAGTAAAAATAAAGCAAAAACCGTCGGGTTGCCTCCCGACAAGCGCTCGTTTAAGGTCGTGAGCTCGACCCCCTATAATTTTCAATCAATGCGGGATGTTTGGTGCATATGAGATGCACCCATCAAACTTTCCGGGGAGTGCGCTTGGATTTGGATGTGGCGGCGACGCGTTCTCCCTCGGTGGTCTCCTATCTCGAATAGTGTTGGGGGAGGCTCCCCTAAGCTAGCATTTGCTCCGGTCAACGGCTTTGCCGGTGATGCCGATCTCCGTGCCGGCCGAGCTTTCTTTGGAGACTTTAATTTCGAGAGCTTGCAGAGCTCTCGAATCCTTGCGACATCAGCGTCGCCTTCGTCTTCTTCAGCGGAGAAGTCAGGGGAATCATCTTTATTCTCTTCATGGCCTAAATCCGGGCCTTCTTCAAAATCTCATCAAAAAGAGCGCCAATTGAGTGAGGAATCGCCTCCTCTATCACCTCATCAAGGAGGTCCATGTAGTCAAGTTCCTCGTGATAAGGCATATGCTTCATAGCCTTAGGAATGTGGAGCTCCACCTCGATGTTTCCGACGTTTAAGGTTAAGGTACCTTCGCGCACGTCGACGATGACTCCGATGGTGGCGAGGAACGGGCGTCCAAGTATCAATGAGGTGTCTCCCTCCTCCTTAACGTCCATGATCACAAAGTCACATGGCAAGCATATTCCACCCGGGACTTGTAGCGGTATGTCTTCGGCGATCCCCACCGGCCTTGTTATCCGTCCATCGGCTAATTGAATGCGCATGTCGGTGGGTTTCAACTTTGTCCCGGTGTTTAGCTTTAAGAACATGGAGAGGGGCATGAGGCTCACACTAGCCCCAAGATCAACCAGCGCCTTTTGAAGAGGGACGCCGCCCAAAGTGCAAGGAATCCGAAAACTCCCCGGATCTTTAAATTTTGCCAGCTCCTTCTCTCTCTTGGTGAACCAAGAGCCCTCCTCGGCTAGCATGATCTTCTCCTTCCTTTTCCTCCCCGAAATCAAGTCCTTCAAAAATTTAGCATACGTGGGGATCTCGACGATGGCGTCAAGGAAGGGAATGTTAAGGCTAACTCCTCTTAGGTACTCGAGAAATTTCGCTAGCCTTTTCTCCATTTTCGCTCTAGCGAGCCTTTGGGGGAATGGGACCGGTGGCATGAAGCGCCTTTCCTCAATTAATTGCTCCGCCCTAGATTTCTCCTTGTCTTGTGGCTCCTTCTCCTTTTCAACTTCAACTATCGGCTCAATCGGCTCCAAGCTTTCCTCCACGGCCTCCTCGGTAGGAATCATAGCGGGGGTGGTGTCCTTCCCGCCTCTAGTAGTAACGGCAACTACGGCGTTGATGTGGCCGGTGTTGCCCCGTGGGTTTTTCTCCGGTTGCGCCGGCAATCGTTGAGTGTTCCGATTGAGCAACGCTAATTGCTCCGATATTTGAGCCACTACGGTATTAAGAGAGTCTTGCCCCGCCTTCAAAGTAGCATTCACCTTATTTTGCTCGACCATGAACGCCTCCACTCTAGTTTTGAAATCGGACCGTTGTGGAGCTTGCGGAGGTTTTTGATTTTGATTCCTCCACCCTTGGTTGTAACCGGGCGGCCTATATGGTGGAACTTGTAGCTTCGGTTGAAAGTTTTGTTGAGTAGGCCCCCTCGGTGGATAGTTTTGTTGTTGGGGTGGTGGTGGTCGAGCTTGTTGAGGTAGTGATTGTGGCGGGTTCAAAGCTCCTTCATTGTTGGCGTAGGAGAATCCGGGATGATTTCTTGCGGCCGGATTGGACCAATACCCTTGGTTCCCCGCAACATATTGTACTTGCTCCAAGGATCCTTCTCCTTGCTCTCCTCCTGAGTACATGGCTTGAGATTGGTCTTGCCAATCACACATTTGGTTGGTTGGAGCGGAGGTGGAAGGGCTTCCTTGGGGCTCCGTGATGAACTTCTCCAATCTCTCCACCACCTTGTGGAGAGAATCAAATTTGCTCATGAGCTCCGCTACGGCCTTTGCCTCGTAGATGCTAGTTGGCTTTAAGGAGGACGTAGAGTGTCCTCGCTCATCGCCCCATTATTGGTTATTTGAGGCCATCTCCTCAATTAGGGCCGTAGCTTCTTCGGGAGTCTTTGACAAGATTGCACCATTCGCCGCGGCATCAATAATTTGTTTGGTCCCCGGTTGGAGACCGTTGTAGAAGCTATGAACTAGCTCCCAATCTTCTATACTGTGGTGCGGGCATTGATGCTGCAAATCCTTAAAACGCTCCCAAGCTTCATAGAGCGTCTCCTGTGGTCCTTGCTTGAAGGACATGAGAGCGCTCCGGATCTTCACCGTCTTGGATGGCGGATAGAACTTATCAATAAATGCACTCGCCAACTCGTCCCAAGTGGTGAAGACTCCGTCAGCCTGCGTCCTCAACCAGTAGAGTGCCTTGTCCTTAAGCGTGAAGGGGAAGAGACACAGTCTGATAGCATCGATGGAGACCCCCGGCATCTGGAATGTGGCGCACTTTGACAAGAATAATTGGATGTGGTAGTGGGGGTTCTCATGGGCGTTCCCAAGAAATGGGTCTTGTTGCATCAAAACCACCAATCCAGTCTTTAGCTCGAAGTTCTTGTCAGCCGCCAACTGCGGCACGGCAATGGACGAGGTAGTAGAAGAGGTCTTAGGCCGAAGCCTATCGCGAATAGAAATTATCCTCGCCATCTGATCGCACCCCGGATACACGTCCCGAGGCGACGGTTGTAGTTTTACCGCAAGCGCACGGTATGGTGGCGAGCGGGTATCGAACACAGGGAGGACGAATGACCGTGCTTGCTCCTGATCAACCTGGCTATTTAGGGACAGAGATAATTGCCTTGGGCGATCCTGTCACAATCGTCAGACAAATTTGTGAAATATCAAATCAAATAAAGAACGTCTAGGGAAAGGGGAATCCCCACTACTCACCGTATTTCATAAATGTGGTTCGCCGGTATCGAAATCGCTAGAATGAGAATTTGGATGAACTAGTTGCAACTAAATGTGGAACCAAGCTCACGCTCTCGCGCTGTTACCGGTCTATAGCTGTCCTAGGTTTGGGTCCAATCTCTTGCAAACCCTAGCCTAGGGAAGCTAGCATTAGGATCAATATCATCGTCCAATTGCGCACCGAGCCCAATCTCTTGCAAACTCGGTCCACAATCTAGATTAGGATAGTTCCTACCCGTCCAATCTCTTGCAAACGGGTATTGGCACGGAATTGCAACCGGAGGTCCTAGTATCGGTCCAATCTCTTGCAAACCGGTACTTCGAAAATCCGACTCCAACCCAATTCGGATTTCTAGGGCTTCCTATCAAATTGGGATCCAATCTCTTGCAAATCCCAATTGATATGAATACCTAGCTATCCGTAGTAATTCGATCCCAATCTAATCCCTAATAACAATCCTAGCTCAATTTCTACCAATTCAACACAAATAGGAAATAGGGCTTGTAGGGTTCATCCCCACGCCCCGAGACGTGGAGACTACTCACAAATCATAGCAATAGCACAAAAATAATCAATGAAATAGGCAATGGAATTCATCTCAACAATAATATAAACAATAAAAATAGAGTTTTTGGGGAAGAGAAATGCAAACCAATGTAGATCTTCAATTAATCCAACAAAAAATCCAAGTTTTTCTCTTCTCCAATCACAATTAATAAAGCTAAAAAGTAGACTCAAAAAGCTGCAAAAAATCTGAGAGATGGCTCTCAAAACTAGGGTAAAAACAGAGCTTAAATAGCCCCAAAAATCGTCTAAAAATCCTGACCAAAACGCCCCTGCACAGCCTGTTTTCCGCAAATTTCGCTACAGGCAGCGCATCGCACTCGGCCGAGTGACAAAAGTCGCTCGGCCGAGTGAAAACCCTGTCAATTTTCCAGTAAGTCGGGGGCTTCAGGGGTCTTCAGTTCGGGGGCGGCTCGGCCGAGTGAGTTGTCGTCACTCGGCCGATGGCTTCACTGCACTCGGGCGGACGGGATTTGCCACTCGGCCGAGTGGGTCTTCTGAAGCCCAGGTGGCCGAAAAACAGTAACTTCGATCTTTCTGAGGGCCTTCGTCTGGGCGCCACTCGGGCGGACGTGGTATCGTCACTCGGCCGATGTGGTCTCCGTCGCTCGGCCGAGTACACATGGAAATCGTGTCTGAACGGGTCGGCCGAGCAGTGTCTCGCTGGTCGGCCGAGTGGCTCCTCCACTCGGCCGAGTGGGACACAAAAAATGCCCAATCTGATTGTTTTGGCCTCCTCGTCGCTCCTGCGACATCCAGTCTTCTTCCGCTCCTCTCCAACAGTAAAATATCCCTCGGGGAGGTCGTCGGTGGCCGTCTAGATTATGCGCATCTCGAGATCACTCCTAATCACGCCAAATCTCCTGAAATGCGACAAAAACAACAAATCGTGAAAAGCATCGCAATATCGTCGATATATCGTGAAAAACATGATTTGGGCGATCAAAATGGCATGCAAACATGCGGGAAAAGGGTGTAAAATAAGGAGTGATCAAAATCCCCCAAGCTTGCCTCTTACTCGTCCTCGAGAAAGATAAGTAAAAGGCGAACCCGGTGGATTCGGAAAACGAAAACGGCGAAAAACGAAGAAAATGAAAAACGAAGAAGAATGAAAACCAAACGAAAATAAAGAAAGAAAGAAAGAAGAGGTAGGGTGCTAGATCATTTTCTCAGGACGTGGGTTTCACTTACTCTTATAGCATGCACCGAATGAGAAATACATGTCAAAGAATCTTATTTTGATATCATAGTATAATAGTGCAAGTAGAAATAGAAAACCCACGAACAACGGTATAATCATGAAAAACGGAATGATTTTAAAATTAACATCGCCTGAATCATCTAAAGCGGTATACAAATCTCAGATCACACACTTTTCAATTGAACGCTTTCTATCTGGAGTATAAGAGTATCACATCATAGAATAGAGAGAATAGAAAAGTATGGATTTCATGAAATGAATGCTAGGCTTAGATTTCTGGATTTCGTAAAGCTAGAAACAATCTCACCGAGTATAGAATATTACTTAGCCTAGGTTGTCGTGCAATGTCAAGTAGTCGCTCTCTCACACATCAATGGATCTCCTCCCCCAAGCTTATCTATAAGCGTGGTGGCACAAAAATATTTACATCCCCATTTTTATATAGCTCCAAAGGCAAAGAAGAAAAAGAAGAAAGAAAGTAAGCGAGATGGGATCTTTTATTGAGGATTTTTCCTCTATTTCTTTTTTTTTCTTTTTTTTTCTTTTGCAATAAGCAATATATATACAATGATCCCAACTCAGAGAGAGGTAATGATATACAAGAATGTTTTTCTCTCTTTTATTCTTCTCTCTCTTTTTTTTTGGAATAAGAGATTTGGAGCTAGGAATTAATAGCGGGGGAAATGCCATAAAAATAGAATCACAAAGGGGGGGGGGGGGGGGGTTCACCAATGATTTTAAAAGTAAAGAAATGATGTTCAAGATTTGTGGAGAAAGAAATAAATGTAACGCTCAGTTCACTCTATAAGACATGCACGACAACTTCAGCAGGGTAATCTAATCTACTCAGTTTCGATCACAAAAAAGCTAACTAATCCAGATATATCATAGCTAACATCATTCAATCATCCTGAAGTGAAGTGTACAATTCATGCATATAGAAGTGATATAGGAAAAGAAATCAGTACTCCAGATATAGGCATTCAATGCGTGAATCTTGGTGTGTTTTCTGTGATAGCATACATATGAACATTCAGGCTCAGCTAATAATAAAACTTCATCCATTTTCATGTGGAAAAAAAGTGTGGGTTACTATTTCTAAATGCAAAGCAAGTCATAGCATATGATATCAGAAATAAAACCTAAGACATGACAAATATAGCATGCATATAGAATAAGCTAACTCCACGTAGACATCATCACAGAAAATTCATCTCTAGCATGAGATGAAAAAAAGGAAAGAAGTAAAGATAAAAGGAAAATAGAACTATGCAATGCGGCACACAGGAAAATAAGAAAAACGTGATGCATGGCAGGATAAAGGAAAAATAATGAAAAATGAGTGCAAAAGTGAAAAACGGTGTGAAAAACTGAAAATAAAGGTGGCTAAACGAAAAAGAAAGTGAGGACTCACTCCCCCAAGCTAAACGGCACAGTGTCCTCAATGTGCAGAGTGTGGCACACAGAGAGACAAGGAATGAGAGGTGCAAGTGAGGATGCATGCATGATGGAAAGAAAAAAGATAATAAAAGGAAAAATAAAGAAGTGAAAATATGATGCGGATATGATGCATGCACAGATATGAGTGATACGAGTATATATGTGTCACCGAAAAGCTCTCCCTCTCTCCCAAAAAAGATATATAGAGATACGGCAAAATGAGAAACGCAAAATAAGTGAGGGGAGGGGGGGGGTGGACAAAAAGACATCAGGACCCAGCAGAAACGGGCAGCACAACGGCAAAAGGAATCGATGGCATCAAGGGTGCCTAGGAAGGTGGTGCTGCACCGTCTCCGTCCTGAGGCGGAGGTGGTGGTGGTGGTGGTGTGGGCTGCTGAGCTGGGGTGGGCGTGGAAGTGGAAGCAGGTCTAGAGTGTGTGGAAGTGTGTGTGGGAACCTGCTGGGTGGGCGGGGGTACGCGTGGGAGACGCTCCAGAACCTGTGTAAGGCAGTAGTGGATCTGGGGGATCAGCGCGAAGCGTCCAGCCATCGCAGAGACGGTGGAGGATAGGGTCCTAAGGTCTCCTCTAAGACCACTCACCGCCAACTCAAGAGCACGTATGCTCTGCAGTACAGTGTCGGGCGGGGGTGGTGCAGAGGGACGCACCGGTCTAGGCTGCGCAGGGCGAGGCTGGCGTACGCGAGTGGAGTATGTAACGGGCTCAGCAGGGAAGGGGACAAAAGGTGCCGCGCCAGCAAATGTGGGCCTGGCCTCAGTGTGAGGCCGGGACGCCGGCTGGTGAGAAGTGGAGGCAGCGGCAGCAAAAGAAGCGTGCAAAGGTGGCAACGAGGTGGCAAGAGAGGTCAGTGGCACAGAAGTGTGGACAGACGCCACGACGCTCTCGGAGAATACGGCAGCTGTGGAGACAGAGGACTCTACCGCTGGGGTGGAAGTGTGTGTACCAAAAGGCGCAATCCCAGCGGAGATCATGCTAGCCATGGTCTCCACGACCGCGGCGAACGAGGGCTCTCCACTCTCAACAAAGGTCTGCGGGCGCTCGGGGAGTGCGGAGCAAAGAGGCTCGACGGACAGAGGGCCGGAGGTGGCAGCGGGAGTGGTGGGGACAGCCTCGGGAGTGGTGACAGTGGTGGAAGTGGGCTCAGCAAGAGTACTCTCGACACTGGCAGAGGTGGGGACAGAAGTGTCAGGAGCAGCAGAAACGTCAGGAACAGGCTGAGGGGCCACAGGGTCGACAGGGTCGGCAGCAGGCTCGGCAGGGTGTGCAGTAGGGTCTGCGGGGGCAGCCTAGGCAGCGTGGGCAGCGTGGGCCTGCTCGGCCTCCTCGGCCTCGAGCACGTAGGCGGCAGGGATGAGGACATCCATCGCCGGAATCCAGTCAACGTGGGCTGGTGCAATCAGAGTCCGAGCAGGGCTCGGGAGAATCATGTAATCGGCCCCATAGGGGCCGTGCAACCAGACCCAGTGACGCTCACCATGCGGACGCAACATCTTCATCCGGGCCATAACGTCTATCGACAAGGAAGTGGGGCCCGGAACGCGTCGCAGGTCGTCGGGTAGGTCCTCGCCGGTCATCATGGTAAGCAAAGTGATCAGACCGCCGCAGCATATCGGTGAGCGAGCGCCCACCGACACAATGATACGGTCTAGAAACCAAGCCGCAATGTCGATCACGACGGCGGGGACAAGCTCGTGTCCATCCCTAGATAGAGCTCTGGGACGTGTCATCGCATAGAGCATGTAGAGCTCTGGCGTAGACATCGTGCCCGGCTCATATCTGGCCAGAAAGGTGGTCGCCATAAGGCGCTGGGCAATACGTAGGCAGGGGTGGACAATGGCCGAGGCCTTGGCCCTACTAGGGTCAAAGGCGGCGTGGTGGCCTGTAATCCGGGCCCAGAAGGCGCCGTCGTCGAAAGAAGGTGGGGGGATGTGGGTAGGGCCGTAACCGCGATCGGCTCCGGGGACGGCGGGCCATGAGAAAAATGCTCTCATCATATCGAGAGTGACCTGGCACTCTCGATCCATGAACCGGAATGAGCATCCCTCATCGGTCCGGGCGATCGAACTCAAAACCTCAAGTGTCGGGCGGGTAAAAGTATCCGCCGACACCTGAAGGAAGTCGCGCCAACCCACGTTGTCGTACAACGTGAGTATCCCCTCAAGTACCCCCAGGCGTCCTAGGTCAGCGAGGTGTGCAAACCTGGAGGGTACGATCGAGCGCTGGGAGATACGCTCGAAGACGGCGCGGTGTGCGTCGTCTCAGAACGTAATCCCGAGCGGCCCGACCAGTGGAGCCGGTGGTGGTGGCTGTGGATCGGGAGGGAGAGGCTGTGCGGGCTGTGGGTGCACTGCAGGCTGTGCGGGGTGTGCGGGGCCCGCAGGCTGTGCTGGGTGTGCGGGGTGTGTGGGGGACGGTGGAGGAGAGTCCTCCAACTCGTGGGAGGGGCCGGCATCATCCGACCGCTTCCGCTTGGCAGAAGCTCTCTTCGACCGCGGCCATGTCCGGGGCGGCATATCGGCCCCGAGCGCGTGCCGAAAAGTGAAAAGTGCGGCGTGTGCACAAAGAGTGGAAAGAGTTTACCCAAACACGCCGCGAGTGCTAAGTAGTGGAAGCGTGCGAAGTCCGCGCCTCCACGAAGTCCTGATCAGCCCGTAGAAGCTCCCCTGAGCTCCCCTAAGCTCCAATAAACAACCTGCGCGTGAAAAAGCGATATCAGCGAGTAATAATCAAAATGTATGGAGCAATAGGGGTATAATGGATAGATATAGAAATTGATTTGGGTTAGGGGGGGCGTTTAGCACATGGATCCTCAAAAAATACACGAAAAGAGGAGAAAACGGTGAAAATAAGCAAACCGGAGGTGATCGGAGACGGGGCTGCCGGCGGCGACTCGGGCGGGGTCTGGCGACGGTCGGCCGGCGGTGGCAGGCCGAGCGGCGGCGCGCGCGGGCTTGGTCGGGCGAGTGGGGGTGAGAACGAAGCGAGTTCGGGCGAGGGTAGGCGAGGGGGCGCGGGCGGATTTGGGAATTTTCGATTTCGAAATCCGCGCCCCCTTCGTCACTTATATAATAGAAAGTTACGACTCGGCCGAGTGACGTGGTCACTCGGCCGATCGAGGCAATAGAAATTTTCTCCCCGATATCGCTTCGGCCGAGTGGCTTTGCCAGCCTCGGCCGAGTGGAGTAAGTCCATTCAGCCGAGTGACTCAAGCTACTCGGCATGACTCGCCCTAGGAGGGTATCCGTTTTACTCGGCCGAGTGAATATATATACTCGGCCGAGTAGCAGTTATATCGAAATCAAGAAAATAAACAGAGAGTTGGGTTCAGCAGACTTCCCTCGTTCGTGAGCGGCTCGGCCGGACGAACTTGTGTACTCGGCCGAGTGACTAGTATACTCGGCCGAGTGAGCCTTAATTTCTGCTGTTTATCTTCGTTTTGGCTCTAAACTCCGTCTTTCTTTCTCCAGTCGATTTCCTCCTCCTCCTGAGCGTCGAGCGCCTTCTTAGGGTGCTCCTCGTCGTCTCGTTCATCCTCCTCATGGCGGATCTACCTATCTCCTCTCCTGTCAAGAAAATTCGGACCCGTTATCACGAAATTTTTGGTCGGATGACTCAAAATACTAAAAATTTCTAAAACGAAAATAAAGAAAAAGTAAAAATAAAGCAAAAACCGTCGGGTTGCCTCCCGACAAGCGCTCGTTTTAGGTCGTGAGCTCGACCCCCTATAATTTTCAATCAATGCGGGATGTTTGGTGCATATGAGATGCACCCGTCAAACTTGACGGGGAGCGCGCTTGGATTCGAACGTGGCGGCGTAGCGTTCTCCCGCGGTGGTCTCCTATCTCGAATAGTGTTGGGGGGAGGCTCCCCCAAGCTAGCACTTGCCCCGGTCAACGGCTTAACCGGCGATGCCGATTTCCGTGCCGGCGGAGCTTTCTTTGGAGACTTTAATTTCGAGAGCTTGCAGAGCTCTCGAATCCTCGCGACATCAGCGTCGCCTTCATCTTCATCAGCGGAGAAGTCGGGGGAATCATCTTTGTTCTCTTCATCTTGGCCTAAATCCGGGCCTTCATCAAACTCTTCATCAAAAAGGGCACCAATTGAGTGAGGAATCGCCTCCTCTATCACCTCATCGAGGAGGTCCATGTAGTCGAGTTCCTCGTGATAAGGCATATGCTTCATAGCCTTAGGAATGTGGAGCTCCACCTCAATGTTTCCGAAGTTCAAGGTTAAGGTACCTTCGCGCACGTCGACGATGACTCCGGCGGTGGCGAGGAATGGGCGTCCAAGTATCAATGAGGTGTCTCTCTCCTCCTTAATGTCCATGATGACGAAGTCACATGGCAAGCATATTCCACCCGGGACTTGAAGTGGGATGTCTTCGGCAATCCCCACCGGCCTTGTTATCCGTCCATCGGCTAATTGAATGCGCATGTCGGTGGGTTTCAACTTTGTCCTGGTGTTAAGCTTTAAGAACATGGAGAGGGGCATGAGGCTCACACTAGCCCCAAGGTCGACCAACGCCTTTTGAAGAGGCACGCCGCCCAAAGTGCAAGGAATCCGAAAACTCCCCGGATCTTTAAATTTTGCCGGCTCCTTCTCTCTCTTGGTGAACCAAGAGCCCTCCTCGGCTAGCATTATCTTCTCCTTCCTTTTCCTCCCCGAAATCAAGTCCTTCAAGAATTTAGCATATGTGGGGATCTCGACGATGGCGTCGAGGAAGGGGATGTTAAGGCTAACTCCTCTTAGGTACTCGAGAAATTTTGCTAGCCTCTTCTCCATTTTCGCCTTAGCGAGCCTTTGGGGGAATGGGACCGGTGGCATGAAGCGCCTTTCCTCAATTAATCGCTCCGCCCTAGATTTCTCCTTGTCTTGTGGCTCCTTCTCCTTATCAACCTCAACTACCGGCTCAACCGGCTCCAAGCTTTCCTCCACGGCCTCCTCAATAGGAATCATGGCGGGGGTGGTGTCCTTCCCGCCTCTAGTAGTGACGGCAACCACGGCGTTGATATGGCCCGTGTTGCCCCGTGGGTTTTGCTCCGGTTGCGCCGACAATCTTTGAGTGTTCCGGTTGAGCAACGCTAATTGCTCCGATATTTGAGCCACTACGGTATTGAGAGATTCTTGCCCCGCCTTCAAAGTAGCATTCACCTTATTTTGCTCGACCATGAACGCCTCCACCCTAGATTCGAAGTCGGTTCGTTGAGGAGCTTGTGGAGGGTTTTGATTTTGATTCCTCCACCCTTGGTTGTACCCGGGAGGCCTATACGGTGGGACTTGTTGCTTCGGTGGAAAGTTTTGTTGCGGAGGCCCCCTCGGTGGATAGTTTTGTTGTTGGGGTGGTGGTGGTCGAGCTTGTTGAGGCGGTGGTGGTGGCGGGTTCAAGGCTCCTTCATTGTTGGCGTAGGAGAATCCCGGATGATTTCTTGCGGCCGGATTGGACCAATAGCCTTGGTTCCCCGCAACATATTGTATTTGCTCCAAGGATCCTTCTCCTTGCTCTCCTCCCGAGTACATGACTTGAGATTGGTCTTGCGAATCACACATTTGGTTGGTCGGTGCGGAGGTGGATGGGCTTCCTTGGGGCTCCGTGATATATTTCTCCAATCTCTCCACCACCTTGTGGAGAGAATCAAATTTGCTCGTGAGCTCCGCTACGGCCTTTGCCTCATAGATGCTAGTTGGCTTTAAGGAGGACGTGGAGTGTCCTCGCTCATCGCCCCATTGTTGATTATTTGAGGCCATCTCCTCAATTAGGGCCGTAGCTTCCTCGGGAGTCTTTGACAAGATTGCACCATTCGCCGCGGCATCAATAATTTGTTTGGTCCCCGGTTGGAGACCGTTGTAGAAGCTATGAACTAGCTCCCAGTCCTCTATACTGTGGTGCGGGCATTGGTGCTGCAAATCCTTAAATCGCTCCCAAGCTTCATAGAGCGTCTCCTGTGGTCCTTGCTTGAAGGACATGAGAGCGCTCCGGATCTTCACCGTCTTGGATGGCGGATAGAATTTGTCAATAAATGCGCTCGCCAACTCGTCCCAAGTAGTGAAGACTCCGTCAGCCTGCGTCCTCAACCAATAGAGTGCCTTGTCCTTAAGCGTGAAGGGGAAGAGGCGCAGTCTGATAGCGTCATTGGAGACCCCCGGCATCTGGAATGTGGCGCACTTTGACAAGAATAGTTGGATGTGGTAGTGGGGGTTCTCATGTGCGTTCCCATGAAACGGGTCTTGTTGCATCAACACCACCAATCCAGTCTTTAGCTCGAAGTTCTTGTCAGCCGCCAACCCCGGCATGGCAATGGATGAGGTGGTAGAAGAAGTCTTAGGCCGAAGCCTATCTCGAATCGAGATTATCCTTGCCATCCTTGCCGCCAATTCTTCAGGAGTTTCCGGGTTGGTCATATACCTCCCTTCCGGATCTTGTCTCTTTTCCGCCCTAAGTCTCCGCGGGGTACGTTCGATCTCGGGATCAAATAATAAGTCTTCTGGGTCCGCCGTAGATCTCGTGTTCATGCACAGGGGAAACAGAGTTTCAAAGAAATGATTAATACCGTGGAAGGGTTAGGCAAGAAATAAGAAATAAAAATAATGATAATAATAAAAAGAAAAAGAGTAGCTAGGGTGAAAAAGAATCAAACGCAATCGCCTCCCCGGCAACGGCGCCAAAAACTTGATCGCACCCCGGATACACGTCCCGAGGCGATGGTTGTAGTTTTACCGCAAGCGCACGGTATGGTGGCGAGCGGGTATCGAACACAGGGAGGACGAATGACCGTGCTTGCTCCTGATCAACCTGGCTATTTAGGGACAGAGATAATTGCCTTGGGCGATCCTGTCACAATCGTCAGACAAATTTGCGAAATATCAAATCAAATAAAGAACGTCTAGGGAAAGGGGAATCCCCACTACTCACCGTATTTCATAAATGTGGTTCGTCGGTATCGAAATCGCTAGAATGAGAATTTGGATGAACTAGTTGCAACTAAATGTGGAACCAAGCTCACGCTCTCGCGCTGTTGCCGGTCTATAGCTGTCCTAGGTTTGGGTCCAATCTCTTGCAAACCCTAGCCTAGGGAAGCTAGCATTAGGATCAACATCATCGTCCAATTGCGCACCGAGCCCAATCTCTTGCAAACTCGGTCCACAATCTAGATTAGGATAGTTCCTACCCGTCCAATCTCTTGCAAACGGGTATTGGCACGGAATTGCAACCGGAGGTCCTAGTATCGGTCCAATCTCTTGCAAACCGGTACTTCGAAAATCCGACTCCAACCCAATTCGGATTTCTAGGGCTTCCTATCAAATTGGGATCCAATCTCTTGCAAATCCCAATTGATATGAATACCTAGCTATCCGTAGTAATTCGATCCCAATCTAATCCCTAATAACAATCCTAGCTCAATTTCTACCAATTCAACACAAATAGGAAATAGGGCTTGTAGGGTTCATCCCCACGCCCCGAGACGTGGAGACTACTCACAAATCATAGCAATAGCACAAAAATAATCAATGAAATAGGCAATGGAATTCATCTCAACAATGATATAAACAATAAAAATAGAGTTTTTGGGGAAGAGAAATGCAAACCAATGTAGATCTTCAATTAATCCAACAAAAAATCCAAGTTTTTCTCTTCTCCAATCACAATTAATAAAGCTAAAAAGTAGACTCAAAAAGCTGCAAAAAATCTGAAAGATGGCTCTCAAAACTAGGGTAAAAACAGAGCTTAAATAGCCCCAAAAATCGTCTAAAAATCCTGACCAAAACGCCCCTGCACAGCCTGTTTCCGCAAATTTCGCTACAGGCAGCGCATCGCACTCGGCCGAGTGACAAAAGTCGCTCGGCCGAGTGAAAACCCTGTTAATTTTCCAGTAAGTCGGGGGCTTCAGGGGTCTTCAGTTCGGGGGCGGCTCGGCCGAGTGAGTTGTCGTCACTCGGCCGATGGCTTCACTGCACTCGGGCGGACGGGATTTGCCACTCGGCCGAGTGGGTCTTCTGAAGCTCAGGTGGCTGAAAAACAGTAACTTCGATCTTTCTGAGGGCCTTCGTCTGGGCGCCACTCGGGCGGACGTGGTATCGTCACTCGGCCGATGTGGTCTCCGTCGCTCGGCCGAGTACACATGGAAATCGTGTCTGAACGGGTCGGCCGAGCAGTGTCTCGCTGGTCGGCCGAGTGGCTCCTCCACTCGGCCGAGTGGGACACAAAAAATGCCCAATCTGATTATTTTGGCCTCCTCGTCGCTCCTGCGACATCCATTCTTCTTCCGCTCCTCTCCAACAGTAAAATATCCCTCGGGGAGGTCGTCGGTGGCCGTCTAGATTATGCGCATCTCGAGATCACTCCTAATCACGCCAAATCTCCTGAAATGCGACAAAAACAACAAATCGTGAAAAGCATCGCAATATCGTCGATATATCGTGAAAAACATGATTTGGGCGATCAAAATGGCATGCAAACATGCGGGAAAAGGGTGTAAAATAAGGAGTGATCACCATCCTTGCCGCCAATTCTTCAGGAGTTTCCGGGTTGGTCGTATACCTCCCTTCCGGATTTTGTCTCTTTTCCGCTCTAAGTCTCCGCGCGGTACGTTCGATCTCGGGATCAAATAATAAAGCTTCATGGTCCGCCGTAGATCTCGTGTACATGCACAGGGGAAACAGAGTTTCAAAGAAATGATTAGTACCGTGGAAGGGTTAGGTAAGAAATAAGAAATAAAATTAATGATAATAATAATAAAAAAAAGAATAGCTATGGTGAGAAAGAATCAAACGCAATCGCCTCCCCGGCAACGGCGCCAAAAACTTGATCGCTCCGGGACGTGACCCAAAAGAACGGTTGTAGTTTTACCGCAAGTGCACGGTGTAGCAGCGAGCGGGATATCGAACACAGGGTGGACGAATGACTGTGCTTGCTCCGATCAACCTGGCTATTTAAGAAGAGAATAGAGAAAATTGCCTTGGGCGATCCTGTCACAATCGTCAGACAAATGTGCGAAATATCAAATCAAATAAAGAACGTCTAGGGAATAGGGAATTCCCGCTACTCACCGTATTTCATAAATGTGGTTCGTCGGTATCAAAATTGCTAGAATGAGAATTCGGATGAACTAGTTGCAACTGAATGTAGAACCAAGCTCACGCTCTCGCGCTGTTGCCGGTCTATAGCTATCCTAGGTTTGGGTCCAATCTCTTGCAAACCCTCGCCTAGGGAAGCTAGCATTAGGATCAACATCATCGTCCAATTGCGCACCGAGCCCAATCTCTTGCAAACTCGGTCCACAATCTAAATTAGGATAGTTCCTACCCGTCCAATCTCTTGCAAACGGGTATTGGCATGGAATTGCAATCGGAAATCCTGGTATCGGTCCAATCTCTTGCAAACCGATACTTCGAAAATCCGACTCCAACCCAATTCGGATTTCTAGGGCTTCCTAACAAATTGGGATCCAATCTCTTGCAAATCCCAATTGATATGAATTCCTAGCTATCCGTAGTAAATCGATCCCAATCTAATCCCTAATAGCAATTCTAGCTCAATTTCTACCAATTCATCACAAATAGGAAATAGGGCTTGTAGGGTTCATCCCCACGCCCCAAGACGTGGAGACTACTTACAAATCATAGCAATAGCACAAAAATAATCGTTGAAATAAGCAATGGAATTCATCACAAATATTGAGATAAACAATAAAAATAGGATTTTTAGGGAAGAGATATGCAAACCAATGGAGTTCTTCAATTAATCCAACAAAAATCCAAGTTTTGCTCCTTCTCCAATCACAATAATAAAGCTAAAAAACTAATCTAAAAAGCTGCAAAAAATCTAAGAGAGAGCTCTCAAAACTAGGGTAAAAACATGGCTTAAATAGCCCCAAAAATCGTCCAAAAATCGTGACCAAAATACCCCTGCACAGCCTGTTTTCCGCAGTTTTCGCTACAGGCAGCGCATCGCACTCGGCCGAGTGACAAAAGTCGCTCGACCGAGTGAAAACCCTGCAATTTTCCAGAAAGTCGGGGCTTTCAGGTGTCTTCAGTTCGGGGGCGGCTCGGCCGAGTGAGTTGTCGTCACTCGGCCGATGACTTCACTGCACTCGGGCGGACGGGATTATCCACTCGGCCGAGTGGGTCTTCTGAAGTTCAGGCAGCCGAAAAACAGAAACTTCGATGTTTTGGAAGGGCTTCGTCTGGGCGCCACTCGGGCGGACGTGGTATCGTCACTCGGCCGAGTGGGTCTTCTGTGCTCGGCCGAGTGCACAGGTAACTCGTGTCTGAACTGGTCGGCCGAGCAGTGTCTCGCTGGTCGGCCGAGTGGCTCCTCCACTCGGCCGAGTGGGACACAAAGAATGCCCAATCTGCTTGTTTTGGCCTCCTCGTCGCTCCTGCGACGTCCATTCTTCTTCCGCTCCTCTCCAACAGCAAAATACCCCTCGGGGAGGTCGTTGGTGACCGTCTAGAGTGAGCGCATCTCGGGATCACTCCAAATCATGCCAAATCACCTGAAATGCGACAAAAACAACAAATCGTGAAAAGCATCGCAATATCGTCGATATATCATGAAAAACATGATTTGGGCGATCTAGATGGCATGCAAACATGCGGAAAAAAGGTGTAAAATAAGGAGTGATCACACTACCACTCCGGAATCGGAAGCGGTTGTAGCAACCCGGCCGTACGCTGATGCTCCACGTTCACTTGTTGGCAAACCAAACACTTGGCTACACTCCGAGCCACACTCCTCTTCATACCATGCCACCAATAATTCAGACGAAGATCCTGGTACATCTTGGTGCCACCAGGATGCACAGAATATGGCGAACTGTGTGCCTCCACAATCAACTCCTCTCTAATATCCCCAGCGGGCACACACAACCTGGCTCCAAACCTCAGCGAGCCATCCTCATGAATCAAAAAGTCAGTCCGCAGACCGGCTTCCACCTGCTCCCGAATCTTCACGAGCTTCGGATCCTCAGCCTGGCCAGCCTTAATCCGATCCACGATCGTCGACTGTACCTGCATGTACATCAACGATGAAGCCTCCCCAGGAAGAACAATCTCCACGCCAGACTCGCAAAAATCCTGCTGCAATCTCCACTGCGAGGTCAAATTCATCACCGCTGGAAGCCTACTCAAAGCATCTGGAACCACATTCACCTTGCCAGGGTGAAACTGCAGATCAATCTCATAATCCGCCATAAGCTCCAACCATCGACGCTGTCGCATGTTGAGCTCCTTCTGGGTAAAAATATACTTCAAGCTTTTGTGATCGGTGAAAATCTTCACTTTCTCACTCAGCAAGAAGTGCCTCCAAATCTTAAGAGCAAACACAACGGCAGCCAACTCCAAATCATGCGTCGGGTAATTCTTCTCATGAACCTTAAGCTGACGAGACGCATACGCCATAACGTGCCCATGCTGATGCAACACACAACCGAGACCCTTGCCAGAAGCATCGCAAAAGATCTCAAATCCACCGCTGCGATCAGGCACAACAAGAATAGGGGCAGTCGTCAACCTCTCCTTCAGAATACCAAAAGCACTCTCACAATCACCCGACCAAACAAAAGCAACATCCTTCCGCGTCAACCTGGTCATCGGCTCAGCAATACGGGAAAAGTCCTTAATGAATCGCCGATATTAACCAGCAAGTCCAAGGAAACTCTGAATCTCAGACGCAGACGACGGAACATGCCACTCTCTGATGGCCCTAATCTTCTCGGGATCCACTGAAATACCATCTCCAGTCACCACATGCCCGAGAAAAGCAACTCTATCCAGCCAAAACTCGCACTTCGAAAACTTAGCATACAAACGATGCTTCCTCAAGATCCCCAACACCGTCCTCAAGTGCGAGGCATGCTCTTCCTCCGACTTCGAATAGATCAGAATGTCGTCAAAAAAGATAACGACAAACTTATCCAAAAAGTCGTAGAAAATCAGGTTCATCAGATTCATGAAAACTGCGGGCGCGTTAGTTACGTCGAAAGGCATAACCACAAACTCATAGTGTCCATACTTCGTCCTGAACGCTGTCTTCGGAACATCATCCTTCTTCACCTTCAACTGATGGTAACCACTCCTCAAATCCAATTTAGAAAACACCCTCGAACCTCCAAGCCGATCAAAAATATCATCGATGCGAGGCAACAGGTATTTATTCTTAATGGTCACAGCATTCAACTCCCGATAGTCCACACACATGCGATGCGAACCATCCTTCTTCTTCACCAGCAACACCGGTGCTCCCCACGGAGACACGCTAGGATTAATATAACCCTTCTGCAAGAGCTCATCCAACTGCTTCTGCAACTCCTCCAATTCTGCAGGTGCCATACGATACGGCGCCTTCGAAATCGGCTGCGCACCCGGAATAAGATCGATAGAGAATTCTAAAGCTCGATCAGGTGGCAAACCAGACATCTCCTCGGGGAAGACGTCGCCAAAATCTCGCACCACAGCTGGCCACTCCAACTCCATCTGCATAGCCACAGCCTCCACCGGCCTGGCCCAAAATCTGACAGGACCAAGCGAACTGCTACCACGACTGAACTCAAATACTGGATGTCCGGGAATCTCGAACACCACCTTCTTCCTCCGACAGTCGATCGTAGCATAGAAGTTCGCAAGCCAGTCCATCCCAAGAACTGCATCATAGTTGATGATGTCGTGGACAATGAAATCAACGAAGAGCTCATGTCCACAGACCACCAACGAGCAAGAATTGCAACCACGATGCACCGAGACCACGCCATTCCCTGTAACGATATTCCAACTCTTGGGAAGAGGGGACGTCGACAAGGAATGCCTCTCCACGAAGCTCCGAGAAATAATGCACATCGATGCACCAGAGTCAAAGAGGACTCGTGCAGGAAATGTGCAAACCAAAACCACACCTAACAATCAATTAACAATCAAACCCTAGTCTAGCAAACAACCATGTTCAAGAAAACAACACAATCTAACAATCAAACCAGCTAGGAAAGTAAAAGCTAGATTGAGGATTACCTGCGATAACCTCATCCACAGCCTCGCTCTCCACAGCGGTCATCAGAAAAGCCTGCCTCCTCGGCGGAACATCCTGCCGAAAAGCCTGCCCCTGCGGAACAAGAGCTGCTCCACGTCCAGCAGGAACCGATGCTCACTGCTGCAACGGCTGTGTTGCAACAGGTGCCCTCCGCAGCTGATTCGCATGCCGACAATCCTTCGCGACATGGGAAGCATCACCACAAACCAGACACTGGCCCAAAACCTTCCGACACTGATCCTTGATGTGGCCAGGCTTGCCGCAGAAATGGCAAGTCTTCAGAATAGGCCCTCCCGGCCTCTTAAACTGAGCTGGCTGATTAGGCTTGAAACCAGGCCTAACCACCGCTCTGGCCTGCTCCATAGGCCTCTTCCCAGCACCAACAACAGACCCCCTCCTCTGACTCAGGTTCAGCTCCTGCCTCCTCGCAGCGACCAGAACCTTCTGATAAGAGTCCAGATCGGAGGAAGACACAAAACTCTTGAGCTCCAAAGCAAGTCCCTGCAGGAACCTCTGAGCCCTCTCATCAGCATCCTGCACCATCTTCGGTGTGAACCGACTCAGCCTAGTGAACTCTTGGTGGTACTGATCCACCGTCAAGCTCCCTTGCTTCAAGTCAATGAAGCGCTGCAGCATCTCCTTCTTAGCAGCCTTCGGAAAGAATTCCTCATCAAACCTGGACTTAAAGATAGTCCAAGCTATCGGCTCCACCAGCATCTTCTCTTCCGCATCCCACCAATTCCGAGCATTATCCTTGAGTTGCCTCCTCGCCAAATCAACCCATCCAGCCGGGGTGATCTTGGCCATCTTCAGATTGTCCTCGATGTTCCGAATCCACTCATCGGCAGCCAGAGGACCCTCAGACCCAACAAAATATGCGGGACCCAGCTCCTGAAATTGCTTCGCTCCTGGCTCAGAGCGAGGGGCATCCGGAAGAGCCCGGGCAGCTCGAGCAAGTGGAGCATTCTGGACTTGCAGGAGCACGCCCTGCTGCACTTGCATCATCTGCAGCATCATCCGCATCATCTCACCGTTGGTGGGTTCCCGCTCAGGTTCCTCATCATGAGGGAGCGCCCCGCTGTCCCCACCACGGGTGAATCGTCTTCCTGCCATCTAGTGACACAGAAAACGAAGCAGATTAGACTCATAGCTTATGACTCGGACGTCGAACTTAATTTATTGGACATTCTAATATTATTATCGCTATTCCGATATTCGCAGTTACAGAAGGACCTGCATAGGCCACCAACAAAACCTGTCACGCCCCGCTTCCCTAAAATGGAGGCGAGACGTGAAAAGGTCCGCACGAGAGTGGAGCTGTGAAGCCCCAAACCCGATAAGCGTCAATAAAACATAAGCAGGTCCCTGTAACCACAACGGAGCAACAATAATAATAAAAGGAGAGACAGAAATAAAATTCTTATATCTCATAAATTGTCCAACAAGAAAGTAAGTCCAACATCCAGAAAAGCCACCAGGCTAAAAGAAAGAGTCTAAGGCCCAGAACAAGGCCACAAAAGCAACGACATAATAAAGTATAGGTGCTACGCACCGATAATAAAACAGCAGTCTAAAACAAAAAGGGAAACACAATGAAAACACTATGACTGGTCCCCAGTGTCCACGTACTCCCCGTCAAACACAAGCTCGGGCTCGGCGTCAGCAAACACCTCGTCCTCAACAAGGTACCCATGCTCAGGATCTAACATGTGTCACCCAAAAGAGTAAAGGGCACATGTCAGCAAGTCTAAAAGAATTGGGCAAGGAAACTGAAGGTAAGGTAAACTAGCAACCTAGCAATTATAGTATGCATGACATGGAAATTATAACATGAGTGTACAAACAAGACATGGCAAGACAATTTGTACAAGAGAACAATTATCGGGACAAGACAAGACAAGACAAGAGTAGCCAAGCTACTAACAATCTCAATCAATTCACTATTCACGTTGTTTTGTAGATGTTTACGCCTTACAGCTGAACGGTTTCACATTCACGCTGAGTGGCCGCTTAACAACTACCCCAAACCCAGAGTTTACGCCTTACCACTGCAGTTGCTGATCGGGCAGACTCCCAGTTGAATGGCCGCTTGACTCTTACCCCCAATACCCACATGTAATGGAGCCAGGGTCCCCGCACATGAGCTCAGCAAGTGAGCTGGGGTTGCCCCGCACATGAGCTCACATTCTAGTTCACGATTCATAAACATTTGGCACACGTAATGGAGCCAGGGTCCCCGCACATGAGCTCAGCAAGTGAGCCGGGGTTGCCC
This sequence comes from Scilla litardierei, assembly GCA_030789695.1. NCBI lineage: Eukaryota > Viridiplantae > Streptophyta > Magnoliopsida > Asparagales > Asparagaceae > Scilla > Scilla litardierei. The sequence goes on from CM061134.1 coordinate 148,136,957, forward strand.
CGCACATGAGCTCGCATTCTAAACATTTGGCGTAGGGGTGCACCTAGCCGGAAACAAGCAATTCAGGCATTGGCTATCAACCAACACATGGCCCGCTTCTGGAACACGAGCCAGGAACACAAGTGTTACGCCTATTTGACCGAGACCCCAAAAGACACGAGCCCAGGAGCCCGACTACTGGTCGAAGGCCCACCTGCAACCTCAAGCCCATTCAACAAAGGCCATGTAAGGGATCTTCTCGAATGTCGATCCGACCCGGCCCCGATAACCCGCTGGACACTCACCCACTCCTGCGAAAACCGTTCCCCGGAACGCGCGACCACTAAATGGCGGTAATGGGGAGGTGCTGGAAGGGCGAAGAGAGCGGCGGCGAGGGGGCAGATTGATGGGGCACGATCGAGGGCGGGTGTGGGACGTGGGCCAGAGGCAATCACGCAGGGAGCTCTACAAAAGGGCTCGGAGGACGACGAAGAAGGGGGACCGCATCTCAGGTAACAAAACCGAAGGTACTCCATCAACGACCTCGTTCCCCCAATTCATCTCCTTCCTCCCCCGCTCGCGCCGAGAGACGCCGTTACGATCTCCTTACGAGTCGAACCGTCTCCACCGGGCCTCCTTTCTCAGATCACTATCTGACTTAGGCATCGGAGGGGATTTGGCCGGAACCAAGGTCCGGCCCCCTGACGAGCGTTCTCGTCTACGCAGGTGGACAGTTGATCAACGGGCCGAGGCTACCCCTCGCCCCTCTCCGACCACTCGTCCGACTGGATAGTGAGGCTTCCCCTCACCGTTAACCTGCCGAGGCCGAGCACGCCCCACCGAGGCCGAGCGTCTTAGTCAGGTCCGAGATTCCCCTCGCCTCCCGTCGGCCGTGCATCTACCCGGGCGCCTGAGGCTACCCCTCGTCCCCCTTTCAGCCGAGGCCGAGCACGACTATCCGAGGCCGAGCATCTCAACAAGGGCCGAGGCTTCCCCTCGCCCCTTCTACACCAATTCGAAGCCCCCCAAGGGACCCAAAGCGGGCCCCTTGACCACGTTGACCGGGTTCTCCACGGTCAACGCTTTGTAGTGAGAAAACACTCTGAAACATCTGGCGCCGTCTGTGGGATCGAAAGACCGTCCCACGAAGAAGCAAACCACACCAACAATGGCACGAGCCAGCAATGGAAGGAAGCGCATGCCCCCCATCCCGGAGGATGGGAATGGCACAACAAACGGCAATCCCGAGGACACGCCCGTCAGCGGCCACCCCACCCTCTCCACCGAAGAAACCGGCGGCTCAGAACTGGCCACGCAGGGACAGCTCCACGCCCTGGCTCAGGAGACCAACGCAAGCCTCCAGACGTTGGTCGCGACGGTGCAGCAGCTCGTCGGCCCTGCGCCACCCAACGGAGGCACGTTGGACGACAGCCATCTATGGGCGGGGGGTCCCCCACACTTGCGGTCCGCCGTGGTCGACGACCACGGGACCCGGAAACCGAACACGGAGCGTCGGTTCACGCTGTCCGGCTCTCGTCAGGCGAGGTCACGCGCCTCCTCACCCTATCGTGAAAGGATCCGAAGAGAGACCGAAGGGACGGATGGCGAATCGAGGACGGCCTCGTCTCGTCGATCGCGGTCGTCCTGCCGCAGGAGAAGCGAACGACACCACTCGAGAGACCGATCGCGGCGGAGCAGGAGCTCCCGCAGGAGGAGTCAGGAACGTCGGGACAGCCCGGCCCCCAGCGTGGCGAAGGCTACGGAGCCAGCCCCGCTGGCGCCGGTGTTACCTCCACCCCCGGTCGATCCAGAGGCAGGCGAGTACCGCATCCCCGGAGGCATCCACGGAGACCGGTGCCCCTTGTCACGGAGAATAACCGACGCACTGGTCCCCTCCCGATTCCGGATCCCGGTGCTGGGAAAGTACGATGGAATAGGAGACCCGGCACACCACGTGATGGACTACGAGGGGGACATGGCCTTCCAGGGAGCTGACGATGACCTGCTTTGCCGGGGCTTTTATTCTACTCTCAGGGGAGCGGCGAGGATCTGGTACCACAGCCTGCCCGGCCGCTCCATCGACAGCTTCGAACAACTCGCCCAGTTGTTCTGCAAACAGTTCATGGCGGGGAGGCTGATCAAACCTGGTGCTGAACATCTGTTCAACATAGTGCAAGGCCCGGCCGAGCCACTCCGACAGTTCATGCGCCGCTTCAATGCGGAAAGGCTGAACGTGAACAACCCACCCGACCTGGTGGTCCAGACGGCCCTTAAGAAAGGACTTCGCCACAGGGGCCTCAAGAAGTCCCTACACAATGACCCCCCGAAGGACCTCCCCGGGATCATGGCAAGGGCCGAACGCTTCATGCTGACCAAGGAGGCCTTGGCCGAGGATGCAGGAAAAGCCGCTCGAGGGACCAAGCGCGGCGACGGCGGACGAGTTAGCCCCGAAGGGTACCGGACCGAGAAGAGGCAGAGGAACAGGCAGCGGGGAGAAAGCGCGAGGGACATCACCCCGGACGCCATTCTCGCCCAAGTACAGAAGGAAGAGCGAGCTGATCGCCCCCCACCGAAGGCTAAAAGAGGCGGGAAGAACAGGGAGAAGTACTGCAAGTACCACAAAGACGATGGTCATGACACAGAAGATTGCTGGCATTTGAAAAAGGACATTGAGAAGCTGATGAGCCGAGGGCACACCAGGAATCAGGCCGACGAGCCGGCCCACGGAGAAGGGACCTCCACACAGCTAGACAAGGGGAAGAAGATCAACACCATCCAAGGCCCCCTCCGCATCATAGAGTGAGCGGGCGACGTCTCTCCCCCCGGAAGCGGCCTAGTATGAGGGAGTTATCTAAGTTTACATCCCTCTGTCTAGCTTCATTTCTTTTCTCTTCCATTTCCTCCAAATGTACCGGTCCGGCAGGACTCTTGAGAGTACAAATGCATCCCTTTTTGTTATCTTCATTTAAAACACCGATGGAGTTGACATGACACCAATAGCATGAAAGGTTGGGGACCGCCGCCTCACTGGAGGAGGAAGAGGAGATTTGCCCTCGCTGACCGACTCCATCGCTCATAAGCCTGGGGGCAATTCCCCCAGCAGACACGGACGCCGACCGGTCCTAAGCCGAGGAGCTTTGCCCTCGCTGACCAACTCCTGCGCCCCTAAGTCTGGGGAGAATCCCTCCAAGACCGGTCCTAAGCCGAGGAGCTTAGCCCTCGCCGACCGACTCCAGCGCTCATAAGTCTGGGTGCAATTCCCCCAGCAGACACGGACACCGACCGGTCCTAAGCCGAGGAGCTTTGCCCTCGCTGACCGACTCCTGCGCCCCTAAGTCTGGGGAGAATCCCCCCAAGACCGGTCCTAAGCCGAGGAGCTTAGCCCTCGCCGACCGACACCAGCGCTCATAAGTCTGGGGGCAATTCCCCCAGCAGACACGGACGCCGATCGGTCCTAAGCCGAGGAGCTTTGCCCTCGCTGATCGACTCCTGCGCCCCTAAGTCTGGGGAGAATCCCCCCAAGACCGGTCCTAAGCCGAGGAGCTTAGCCCTCGCCGACCGACACCAGCGCTCATAAGTCTGGGGGCAATTCCCCCAGCAGACACGGACGCCGACCGGTCCTAAGCCGAGGAGCTTTTCCCTCGCTGACCGACTTTTGCGCCCCTAAGTCTGGGGAGAATCCCCCCAAGACCGGTCCTAAGCCGAGGAGCTTAGCCCTCGCCGACCGACACCAGCGCTCATAAGTCGGGGGGCAATTCCCCCAGCAGACACGGACACCGACCGGTCCTAAGCCGAGGAGCTTTGCCCTCGCTGACCGACTCCTGTGCCCCTAAGTCTGGGGAGGATCCCCCCAGCCAACGCCAGCTTCGTCCATTCATAAGCCAAGAACAAGGCGACAACGCAAAGTACACAAGAAGTCCAAGTAAGTCGATTTCGTTTATAATAGCTAACCAGAATACAAAAATGCGTCTTATTTACAGGGGAGCAAGGCGAAGGAAACACCCTACAAACAATCTACTTGCGACGAATGACAGAGTTCTTCGCCTACAGAAGCTTGATCGACACCGACAGAGCAAAATTGGTTGACAAAAGACCTGAAGTAGGTAGCCCAAGCTAGCAGCCATGCAACCAGCAATTATTGGCCATGGAGCCGATAACGAAGCCGAAGGAGATAGCGGGGGCCAGGGATCCATTTCAAGTAGACTGGCCCAAAGCGAAGCGAATGCTTAAAAATTTGAGGATAAGGCCGGGAGGGACGGCTTAGGGAGATCGAGCTCGGGAGGACACATCCTCGGGCACTTCGCCCTGCTCGGAGCGAGGGGGATCGGCCGGCGGTGGGGCTTACCGAACACGCTCCGCACATTCCCGAAAAGAAGACTGGACGACTTCGACGATCCGAGGGGCGATGAGGTCTTCATACTTACCGAAAGCCCCCCTGAGAACCTCGAAGATCCTCTTCCCCAGGGTCTCGACGACGCCCTTCTCCACCTCCTCTGCAAGCCGCACCACCTGGCGCCGATCCGACAGTTCCCTCTGAAGCTCCTCCCTCTCCAGGCGGAACGACTCCGCCGCTTCCTCAGCCGACTGATGAGCATCCTCCAGCTTTCCCTGGAGGTCACCCACTCGTCCCTCCAACTCGGCCACACGGAGGTTGAGACGCCGAGACTCCATCTGGGCCTCCGTCATAGCCACCTCAGCCGCCCCGGCCCGCTCCTGAGCCCTCATGGAGGACTCCTCCAGCTCCCTCAAGCGGACGGCTCGACACTGCAACTCCACAGCGAGCGCTGAACCCTGAAAAGACGAGACATGGGCTAAGAAGAGAATAAAGAGAAAGAGAGGATAGCAAGATCACCGAACCTGTTGAAGGATCCAGACCAAGGAATCCGACATCTTGTCGGCCGGGATCTTCTTGAGGAGGCTGCGGTCCCGGGGAGGGACGGAGACCTCGGCAACCTGCTGGGCCAGGGCTCGGTCAACAAACATCGAACTCCCAGGGACGACGATCGAAGCCAAGTCGCTCGCCAACAAGGCCCCGACCCCTGGTGATACGGGCGAAGACGCTGCGAGGGGAGTGGCTGGCAAAGCTATCGAAGGATCCCCGGCAGACGCCACGGGAAGCGCGGAACTTTCCGGACCGGAGGGATCCACGTCCTCCTTCCTCTTCTTTCCACCGTGGGGCTCCGAAGGCGCCGGAGGGGAACGCTTCCGCCTCGCACCATCCTCACCCCCCGGAAGGGGATCGCCAGAAGAAGATGCGGGAGGCGCGGCCACCACCTTACCCACGGAAGGCTCGGCTCGGCGCACTTCCTCCTCAACGGTCCTCCGAGGCGCCCTTCCAGAGGTACTACCTCGGCTCCGAGCGGCTCCACGACGGATCAGCTCATCGACGTCACGGACGAATTCGCGGCCAGCCATCCCTGCAAAGGAGACCGAAATCAGGATGAGTCATAGGGCGATCCGGGGATGAAAAAGCGACCTACCCGGAGAACACAAGACGGCCTTCGGGAGTAGGTCGTCCAACAAAGACCAGAGGGACTTCGTTTCCAAAGGAAGAGCCAACAGAAGCGCAGCGGCTGCCCGGTCGGCGTCTGAGAGAACTAACGACTGGTGAGGATGGACAGAACTGCCCCAGCTTGTTAGAATCTGGGCCTCCCCCAAGAAGACCACGAAAACATAATCCGAGTTCCAATCCCCTGACCAGCGGGGTAACCCGATCAGGCATTCCCCCCTCGAACGAGCTCGGAGTAGCAGCCATGACCCCGGACCGACCGTCTGGACCTGGTAAAAGTGGAAGAGAAGGGGGAGAGTCGGCTCCAGACCACGGGAACAGCAGAGCGTTACGAAGCCCGTCAGTACCGCGATCGAACACGGGGTGAACTGACACAGGGACACTGTGAAATGTTCCATGACATGGATGAAGAAGGGATGGAGCGGGAAGCGAAGACCCATGCGGAACATCTCGACGTAGACGCTGACCTCATTGCTCCTCGGAAGGCAAATCCGCTCGTCGACAAATGGAACCCGAACCTCGTATGGGAAGCAGAGATATCTCTCCCGGATCTCCACGGCCACCGAAGGAGGGGTCCTCGACGGCGTACGGAGGACAACCGGGGGCACATTAAGCCGTACGGCAGCCAACGCCACGTCATCACGGGCGTAGTCTGGAAAAAGTTTCTCCTTCCCCTTATCCTGAAGAGAACGACTCCCGGCGGGGGAACCTGATCCCCCTAGCCGGGGCTCACCCCGCCGAGACTCCGAAGGATCCCTTGCCCTTTGACCAGAACCGCCTATCCTAAGGGCAGCCATGAGATGAAAAGCGAGAGAGGAATTACCTTTTTTCGACTGGTCTGGAGAAGGCAAGGAAGCGAAGGCGACGGGAAACTCCGAGTTGTGGAAAGCTTTGAATACCGGGAGAAGCAAAAGAGAAGTGGAGATCAACGCGGCTGAGGATTTTATATACCGGGCGCAGGGGTGAATTCGAAGCGGCTGACAAGAACGCGCGGCAGGCTTCGAAGAACTGGCGGCGTTTCGAAACCGGCGCCAGGGGAAGTCCAATCGATCCGCCTCATCATGACCTACATTTATGACCACGCCTCGGCTGAAGCGCCACTCGGAACCCCAGGAGGCGGAGCGGTTATACCAAGCTAGCCGAGGCCGGTCGATCCCACCGATGGCGACGCCCGAACCCCTCAGCTTCTCAACTGAAGACGGCCCCGCGAACAGAGGGGGTAAGTTTGCAGCCACACGTGGCGGCATCAGAGGACCAACGGCACTTCGGAGCCCGCGCCTTAAAAATATCGAACGGGCCCACCCATGATGACGACTAATAAATGAGTCGGCATCGACTGGCGATCTTGTCAAAATCGGCAGAGGTCACATCGGCCGAGCCGAACAGGCCGAAGCCGATCAACTCGACCGATGGGGGCAATTGTTACGCCTATTTGACCGAGACCCCAGAAGACACGAGCCCAGGAGCCCGACTACTGGTCGAAGGCCCACCTGCAACCTCAAGCCCATTCAACAAAGGCCCTGTAAGGGATCTTCTCGAATGTCGATCCGACCCGGCCCCGATAACCCGCTGGACACTCACCCACTCCTGCGAAAACCGTTCCCCGGAACGCGCGACCACTAAATGGCGGTAATGGGGAGGTGCTGGAAGGGCGAAGAGAGCGGCGGCGAGGGGGCAGATTGATGGGGCACGATCGAGGGCGGGTGTGGGACGTGGGCCAGAGGCAATCACGCAGGGAGCTCTACAAAAGGGCTCGGAGGACGACGAAGAAGGGGGACCGCATCTCAGGTAATAAAACCGAAGGTACTCCATCAACGACCTCGTTCCCCCAATTCATCTCCTTCCTCCCCCGCTCGCGCCGAGAGACGCCGTTACGATCTCCTCACGAGTCGAACCGTCTCCGCCGGGCCTCCTTTCTCAGATCACTATCTGACTTAGGCATCAGAGGGGATTTGGCCGGAACCAAGGTCCGGCCCCCTGACGAGCGTTCTCGTCTACGCAGGTGGACAGTTGATCAACGGGCCGAGGCTACCCCTCGCCCCTCTCCGACCACTCGTCTGACTGGATAGTGAGGCTTCCCCTCACCGTCAACCTGCCGAGGCCGAGCACGCCCCACCGAGGCCGAGCGTCTTAGTCAGGTCCGAGATTCCCCTCGCCTCCCGTCGGTCGTGCATCTACCCGGGCGCCTGAGGCTACCCCTCGTCCCCCTTTCAGCCGAGGCCGAGCACGACTATCCGAGGCCGAGCATCTCAACAAGGGCCGAGGCTTCCCCTCGCCCCTTCTGCACCAATTCGAAGCCCCCCCAAGGGACCCAAAGCGGGCCCCTTGACCACGTTGACCGAGTTCTCCACGGTCAATGCTTTGTAGTGAGAAAACACTCTGAAACAACAAGCATTGTAGCGAAGCTACGCAATCACAGAAACACTTAAAGAATGCAATGACATGACAATTAATTTGCGTACCGTTAATGGAAAGTAAACATGACATGGTAATTGTGCAACATGCTAAATGTCGGGACTAGCTTCGTTGTCAAGCTAGTTCCTCAATTTGCGCCTAGGCGAGTATTATTTCATCGCCTAGCCTCTTTTACGCCTACAACAAGCAAAATGGCCTAAGACATGGCCTAAACCCTAAGTGGCAAGTTTCACTTGCCTAGCACCAGGGATGACGATCACGAAGGTTCGTCTCGCGGATGCTAATCTACGGGGAAGTCGCTGTTATGGGGAAACAATCATCAAAACAACATTCATTCATTAGGGTTTCATAAAAATACAAATAGGTTGTAAAAACGTCAAGAGATCGATTTCTTACCGAGAGGAAGCGGAAGAAACACCCCGGAGAACCTAAGGACCAGATCTGGAAACGAATGGAGAAGTTTGGAGAACTAGGGTTTTTGGGGAATTTTGGGGATTTGATGGAGATTTGGGGAAGATGGGAGGTAGAATGAGTTGGTGGATGGTTTGGATGATGGATTTAGGGCTTGGAATGAAGGAACAAGGGTTGAAAGGAGAAGGGGGCTCAATGGGGGAGGATTTAGGGTTTTAGGTCGAGTGGAGGAAGAAGAAAACGTTTGGGAGGGGTATAAATAGGTTGGGCTGGCGGCTGCCCAGAAATTAGGTTTTTAACACAGATTAGTCGGTCAAAGAGCAACCACTGACCGACTAGTTTGGCAACTAGTCGGTCGGTCGACCAACGCAGACCGACTAAGTGTAAACAGTAACTTCTGAACGAAAATAGGATTTAGATTTAGTCGGTCCATGAACAAATACTGACCGACTAGTTTAACATCTAGTCGGTCGATGAACGTTCTTAGACCGACTAAGAGTGAACAGTATTGATACTAAAATTAAGTTGAAGAGTTAGTCGGTTAAAGAAGCATTGCCGACCGACTAGTTTGCAACCTAGTCGGTCAACCAACGTTCTTAGACCGACTAACGGTAAACAGTAACTCCTGAATAATTTAGAAAGCCAACTAGTCGGTCCAAGAAGGATTGCCGACCGACTGGATCGTCATCTAGTCGGTCGGTGCCCCTTCTTATACCGGCTAATAAGCACCAAAAGTTCCGATACGGAGCGCGGAGCTCTGGGATTGATTCCTAAGACTCCTAGGCTTGATCTAACAGTAAGATACGACCGTTATGAAGCCCGTCACGAATGACATACTTCGAAATCGACGATCCTAAGGAAGAAACGAGAAGACACGACGAAATGATCGAAAATGAAAGTTATGGAGACGAAAACCACACATGAGGAGAAAATCCACTAAAACATATATTATATTATAATAAATCCAGATACATGAAAAGCAGTCGTTACAGGCCCATTCTCGGATCGTAGCTGAGGTCCAGAGGGGTTATGGGGATGTTCTAGCTCCGAGTATCGTGGAGTCTCTCCGTGAGGGATTTCGGGCGTTATCGGACAATTTAGCTGCGAAGATTGAGAGGTCCTTCCGGGATGGTTTCATAGCGTTCGGGGAGCAGGTTCGAAGAATGCTTCCCCGACCACTGGTTGTCCCTGGTCAGTCTACTAGTTCGGCAGAAGACGAATCACCTGTGGACGCCTCTTCACGACCTCCTGCATCATAGGTGGATCGAAAACACATAAAGATGGTCTGCGCACATCTCACATGCTTCATTTCTCTTTATGCCCAGAAGAATTTCTTACGGGTGCCATTATTGAATTTCATACCCCCGCCAAACTGTGATGTTGTAATATTCTTTATGATACTACATGATCTAATATATTTACTTAATTATGAATTTTTTCTTTTCATCAATGCTTATTCTTCAACGCATACAGGGGACAGAAGGCCAAGATACTTATGGGCTTCATTACATCAATGCTTTTCATACCCCTGCCATTTTTTCTTTGATGATGAGCTTGATGACTGAGCCCACAGGCATGGCCAAAAGGTTGAAGAGGAAATCGACAAAATCTTTGCCAGCTTCAGCTAACAGCATAACCGTCAACGTTAATAACCATTGTGCGCATGGAGCATAACTGTTTACAATTACCCAAATTACTCAGCGCAAACATCCGCAACATTATTGAACGTTATGTGCGCTTATTATTAGGAAGCATGTAAAATTACCAAGTTTTGCTCAGCGCGCACAATGGGTAAAAGTTGTAAACGTTGTGCACGCGGAGCTAAACTGTATACAATTACCCATCATTACTCATCACGGACAGCTACATGCCTCATTCTCTTCATTCTCTTCAGTTCTTCTGCTTCTTCTTCTTACTCCTTAATCCCATTAATTTTCTTGACAATTGTCAGGTTCTGCAGCAACGGAGAAATTATAAGATATGAGATCCGTAGCATCAGATATAGGTCTCGAATGATAGGCATCATCCACATAGGCTTATAATCAAGACTTTGTGTTTTAAGGTTTAATTTGGACCCCCAGCCCTATTAATTCAACTCCATGATGGCTGCATTTTGGACTAAAATATAGGAGGCCGCCGTTTTCAGATGACCATTTTTTAAAGAGAACCAGTTTACTTACAACCCATTTACACTGATATGTCCGTGACAGATATATGTAATATATTTCTTCCAAGCTAATACAAAATTGTTACCTATAGGATATAAAAATGGCGGCCTTCATATCACAGCCTTGTTAAGTCATCGGGCGAAGATTTTTCCTACAGAGAATATGGAGCAATGATGTTAAAATAATTTATAGTAGTATATAAAATAGTAACCAGCTGTGCTCATATATACCTTCTTTCTACCAGCTGTGCTCATACGACAAGTTCTCATGTCATGACCCTTTTCTGCACAAACACTGCAAGTCCTTGTTCTTGTTTAACTTTGTTCTTGTGAGGCATGTATTCCAGACGGAATCCTTTACGCCACTCGTGGTCAGCCTTTAGTTCTTGCTTTTACAGGATCATGCATAATGACATCATTTACTCCCACTTCTTGTTTGATAGGTGCACTTGACCCCACATGTGATCTTGGCTCTTCAGAAGCAGTTTGCGCTTTATTCGTCATATTATGTTGGTCCAAAAAACTGTTTGCCTACCCAAAGACATCATCAAACAGAAGGGGATCTCTTTTAACCGCCTCCACGACTTTATCGAATGATGAACGAAGTCTCCAGGCTTGAAGTGGAGTAATTTGAGTTGGACACACTCCGTGTACTGTGCTAGTCGAAGAGGCCCCAAGACTCATGATGCTATGTCTTGCATTTAGAGTCCACCTTGGTAAAATACATCTCTCAGGGATGGCTTGCATATCATACTTTTGCTTCATGATATATAAAATTTGCGTGCATAGCTGATCACTCCATATTTTACACCTTTTTTCCGCATGTTTACATGCCATTTAGATCGCTCAAATCGTGTTTTTCACGTTTATTCGACAATATTGCGATGCTTTTCATGATTTGTTGTTTTTGTCGTATTTCAGGAGATTTAGAGCGATTTGGAGTGATTCTGAGATGCACCCACTCCGGAGTGTCACCCACGACTCTCTTGAGGGGTATTTTGCGATTGGAGAGGAGTGGAAGAAGAAAGAACGTCGTATGAGCGACGAGGAGGCAAAAACATGAAGAATGGGCATTTTCAGCATGCCACTCGGCCGAGCGAAGGAGTCACTCGGCTGAGCATAGACAGCCCGCTCGGCCGGCCAGATCGGACACGCAATAGAGCCAATATCAGAGTGCACTCGGCCAAGCATCGCCATACCACTCGGCCGAGCACCAAGTCACCCCTCGCCCGAGTGGAGCCAAGACGAAGACATCAAAAATGTCCAACTCTCTGGAATCCGTCAGTCAGCCCCGATGACCGACTCGGCCGAGTGACGAAAGACCGTCCGCCCGAGTGAAGAACGCCCATCGGCCGAGTGAAGAAAAGTCACTCGGCTGAGTGACTCCCGAGGAGACGACCCCCAAGACCCCCAACTCTCTGTAATTGTACAGGGTCTCTCACTCGGCCGAGTGACATTTGTCACTCGGCCGAGTGAGCCGCGCTGCCTGTAGCGTAAACTGCGATTTTGAGGCTGCGCAGGGGCATTTTCGTCAGGATTTTTTGGGCGATTTTGGGGGGTATTTAACCCCAGTTTTTAACCTAGTTTAGGGAGATTTTTCAGAACTTTTGGCAGCTTTTTTTGATTAACTTTTTAGTGATTAGATTTAGCTTTTGGGGAGGAGAGAAAAGTGAGATTTTGTTGGATGCTATCTTGTTCTTCATTGGTTTGTCTCTCTCTCCCTCAAAAACTCCATTTTATTGATATTTTGAATATAGCAATGAATTCTATTGATTTTGATTGTGAATTTCTATTGAATTTGATTATTAATTGTGAGTAGTTCATCGTCTTAGGGCGTAAGGATGAACCCTACGAGCCCAATTTCGAATTTGTGATGAATTGGTGAAACTATTGCTAGGATTGATTAGGGTTAGTTTGGGATTGCTATAATACGAATAGCTAGGGATTCATACCGATTGGGATTTGCAAGAGATTGGATCCCAATTCGATAGGAAGCCCTAGATATTCGAATTGGGTTGCAATTGAATTTCTCCGGAATCAGTTTGCAAGAGATTGGACCAAAACTAGGGTTTTCGATTGCAATTCTATACCAATACCCATTTGCAAGAGATTGGACGGGTAGGAACTATCCCAACCTAGTTCGTAGCTCGAGTTTGCACGAGAGTGCGCTCGAGATACGATTGAACGATGATGTTGTTCTTCACGCTAGTTTGCCTAGGTTAGGGTTTGCAAGAGATTGGACCCTACTGTAACGACTGGTTTTCATGTATCTGGATTTATTATATTATATATGTGTTTTGGTGGATTTTCTCCTCATGTGTGGTTTTCGTCTCCATGGCTTTCCTTTTCGATCGTTTCGTCGTGATTTTCTAGCTTCTTCTTTAGAATCGTCGATTTTGGAGTAAGTCATTCGTGACGGGCTTCATATCGATCATATCTTATTGTTAGATCAAGCCTAGAAGTCTTAGGAATCGATCCCGGAGCCTCGCGCTCCATTTCGGAACTTTTTGTGCATGTTAGCCGGTACAAGAAGGGGAACCGACCGACTAGATGACGATTTAGTCGGTCGGCAACCCTTCATGGACCGACTAGTTGGCTTTGTTAATTTTTCAAGAGTTACTGTTTACTTTTAGTCGGTCTAAGAACAACCACCGACCGACTAGATGCTCAACTAGTCGGTCAGAACTTGCTCTCAGACCGACTAGTTTCTGTCAGTAGATTTCACCTAAGTTACTGTTTATCGTTAGTCGGTCCATGAAGACTTACCGACCGACTAGGTTGCAAAATAGTCGGTCGACGGGCCTTCACAGACCGACTAATTCATTACCCAGATTTTTCCCTACTTTCGCTGCTTGGTGTTAGTCGGTCACAGTTAATCGACCGACCGACTAGTTGCTAAACTAGTCAGTCAGCCAACCTTCTTTGACCGACTAATCAGTGTCGAAACCCTAATTTCTGGGCAGCCTCCAAGTCGTTTTCTATAAATACCCCACTTCGTTTCTTTTCTTTCTTTCTCTTCTCCTGGCCTCTTTCCTTCCCTCTTAACCTCTGATCTTCCCCAACCTTCCTCTAGCCTTCCTCCTTCATCAAGAGCTTCTCCCCCTCTCCATTTTGATCAACCACCTGCCCTAGGCCATCTCCAACCCCCAAAAATCCCCAAAACCCCATTTCTCCAGATTTTCCCCATCCATTCCAGATCTGAACTCTAGGTTCCCCGGTGCGTTTCTTCCGTTGCCGTGCTTGCTCGGCATCATTCTTCCTCTCCTATACGGTAATAACTCGATCTCTTAATATCCTCATAACCCATTTGTGTTTTTGTGAAACCCTAATAAAACTAGGTTGGATGTTGTTCTAATGTTGTTTTGCCATGGCAGCGATCTCATCGCCGTATTTAGCATTTGTGTGACGGCCTCGTTGATCGTCATCCTCGGTGCTAGGCAAGTGAAACTTGCCACTTAGGGGTTTGGGCCATGTCTTAGGCCATTTGCTTGTTGTAGGCGTAAAAGAGACTAGGCGACGAAATGATACTCGCCTAGGCGCAATTTTAGGAACTAGCTTGACAACGAAGCTAGATCCGACATTTACCATGTTGCACAACTACCATGACATGTTTAATTTCCATTAACGGTACGCAAATTAATTGTCATGTCATTGCATTCTTTAAGTGTTCCCGTGATTGCGTAGCTCCGCTACACCTTGTGGAATGATTGAGGCTAGGTGCACCCCTATGCCAAATGAAATACGCTCCTGGTTGTGATCCAAGAAATGAGCTCTTGTGCAGGGTAACCCTGGCTCATTTACTGAGCTCATGTACAGGGACCTTGGCTCATTTACATGTGGGTTTTTGGGGTAAGAGTTAAGCGGCCATTCAACTGGGAGTCTGCCCGATCAGCAACTACAGTTGTAAGGCGTAAACTCTGGGTTCTGGGGTAGTGTTAAGCGGCCAATCAGTGTGAATGTCAAACCATTCAGCTGTAAGGCGTAAACATCTACAAACAACGTGAAACCTGACTAGTGAAAAGATTGAGATTGTTAGTAGCTTGGCTACTCTTGACATGCCATGATAAATTGTTCTCTTGTACTTATTGTTTCCCCATGTCTTACTTGTGCACTTATACCATAACTGCCATGTCATGCATACTATAACTGTTAGGTTGTTAGTTTGCCTTACTTTCAGTTTCCTTGCCCAAGTCTTTTAGACTTGCTGACATGTGCCCCTTTATTCTTTTGGGTGACACATGTTAGATCCTGAGCCTGAGTACATTGTAGAGGACGAGGTGTTTGCTGACGCCGAGCCCGAGCCTGTGTTTGGCGAGGAGTACGTGGACACTAGGGACCAGTCCTAGTGTCTTCGTTGAGCTTTCCCTTTTGTGCAGACTGCTGTTTTGTTGTCGGTGCGTAGCACCTATACTTTGTTATGTTGTCCTTGTTGGCCTTGTTCTGGGCCTTTAGACTCTTTCTTTTAGCCTGATGGCTTTTCTGGATGTTGAACTTAATTTTCATGTTGGACAAATTCTGAGATTTGAGATTTTATTTCTGTCTCTCCTTGTGTTATTATTGTTGTTCCGTTTGTGGTTACAAGGACCTGCTTATGTTTTATTGACGCTTATCGGGTTTGGGGCTTCACAGCTCCATTCTCGTGCGGACCTTTTCACGTCTCGCCTCCATTTTAGGGAAGCGGGGCGTGACACCTACCCTAGGTTGGCTATAGACCGGAAATAGCGCGAGAGCGTGAGCTTGGTTCCACATTTAGTTGCAACTAGTTCACCCAAATTTCAAGTCTAGCAATTGTGAAACCTATGAGTCACAATGTTGAGATACGGCAAGTAGCGGGGATTCCCTATCCCTAGGCATCTTTATTAATTTGTTATTTCTTTTATACATTTGAACGACTGTGACCGCATATTTGCGAACATGTCCCGACTTTTCCTATAGCCAGGTGATTGAAGAAGACACTGTTATTAGGCCTCCCTGTGTTCGATACCCGCTCGCCGCTACACCGTGCGCTTGCGGTAAGATTACAGTGTCGTCGCTCCGGGACGTGTATCCGGGGCGCGATCAAGTTTTTGGCGCCGTTGTCGGGGAGGCAATAGTGTTTGATTCCTATAACCTAGCTATTTCTTTCTTTTTGTTCTATCATTTTTTTTATTTTGTTTCACCCTTCCATTGTGCTAACTATTTCTTTGAAACTCTGTTTTCCCTTGCATGTACACGAGATCCTCGGCGAACCCCGAAGAGATACTATACGATCCGGAGATCGAGCGTACATTGAGGAGGATCCGAGCGAAGAGGAGACCCGTTACGGAAGGAAATTTTATGACCCATCCTGAGACACCCGAAGAATTGGCAGAGCAAATGGCGAGGATTATTTCCATAAGAGATAGGCTTCGGCCTAAGACTTCTTCCACGACCTCGTCCATAGCCATGCCGGAGTTGGCGGCCGACAAAAATTTCGAGTTGAAGACCGGATTGGTGGTTCTTATGCAACAAAATCCTTTTCATGGGAACTCCCATGAAAATCCTCATTACCACATCCAGCTCTTCCTATCAAAGTGTGCCACCTTCCAAATGCCGGGCGTCTCCGTGGATGCTATCAGACTGCGCCTCTTCCCTTTCATGCTCAAGGACAAGGCATTATATTGGTTGAAGACGCAAGCTGAAGGAATCTTCACCACTTGGGATGAGTTGGCGAGTGCCTTCGTCGACAAATTTTACCCGCCCTCCAAGATGGTGAAGTTAAGAAGTGCTCTCATGTCCTTCAAGCAAGGACCACAAGAGACTCTCTATGAAGTATGGGAGCGCTTCAAAGACTTGCAACATCAATACCCCCATCATAGCATTGAGGATTGGGAGCTTGTCCACAGTTTCTCCAATGGACTCCAACCGGGGACGAAGCAGATTATTGATGCCACGGCAAATGGAGCCATTTTGTCGAAGACTCCCGATGAAGCTACGGCCTTGCTTGAGGAGATGGCCTCGAACAACCAACAATGGGGGGACGAGCGAGGACATCCTTCATCCTCCTTGAAGCCCACAAGTATCTATGAGGCCAAGGCCGTGGCGGAGCTTTCTAGCAAGTTTGACTCTCTCCATAAGGTAGTGGAGAGGTTGGAGAAATTCATTACCGAGCCTCAAGGAGCCCCTACTACACCCGCACCGACAAATCATATGAGCGATTGGTAAGACCAATCCCAAGCCATGTATGTAGGAGGAGAGCAAGGAGAAGGAGCTTTGGAGCAAATTCAATACGTCGCGGGGAATTCTGGATATTGGGCCAATCCGGCTGCTAGAAACCATCCGGATTTCTCATATGCTAATAATGATGGTGCATTGAACCCCCCGTAACACCAACCTCCTCAAGCTCGAGCTCCACCACCACAACCAAATTATCCACCAAGGGGGCCACCGCAACAAAACTTCCCGCCGAGGCAACAAGTGGGACCTTATAGGCCACCCGGGTACAATCAAGGGTGGAGAAATCCCAACCCTCTGCAAGCTTAATCACGTCCGGATTTTGAAGCTACGGTGGAGGAGTTTATGGCAGAACAAAGAAAGATCAACGCCACGTTGAAGGCGGGACAAGATTCTCTCGCCACCGTCGTCGCTCAAATTGGGGAGCAACTTGCGTTGCTCAATAAAAACAATCAACAATTGCCGGCCCAACCCGAGCCGAATCCATGGGGCAACACCGGCCATATCAATGCGGTCGTTGTGGTTACAACAAGAGGAGGGAAGGATACCACTCCCCCCATGACTCAAGACAAGGAGCCTGCGGTGGTATCTAGAGGAAAGCGAGCCGGTAATTGAAGTGGCAAAGGAGAAGGAGCCGCAGGAAGGAGAAAAATCTAGAATGGAGGAGCTTATTGATGAATGCCGATTTATGCCATCCGGTACCCTTCCCTCAACGGCTAGCTAGAGCCAAGATGGAGAAACGGCTAGCCAAGTTTCTCGAGTATTTGAGAGGGGTGAGCCTCAATATCCCCTTCCTCGACGCTTTAGTAGAAATCCCATCTTACGCCAAGTTCTTAAAGGACTTGATCACGGGAAGGAAGAGGAAGGAGAAGATAATGCTCGCTGAGGAAGGGACTTGGTTCACAAAGAGAGAGAAGGAGCCTGCCAAATTTAAAGATCCAGGAAGTTTCCGGATTCCTTGCACTCTAGGCGGCGTCCCCCTACAAAAAGCATTGGTAGACTTGGGGGCTAGTGTTAGCCTCATGCCTCTCTCCATGTTCCGGAAGTTGAATACCTGCACGGATTTGAAGCCTACCGACATGTGGATTCAACTAGCGGACGGGAGGATTACAAGACCGGTTGGGATTGCGGAGGACATCCCACTCCAGGTTCCGGGGGCATATGTTTGCCATGCGATTTCGTGATAATGGACGTCAAGGAGGAGGGCGATACATCACTCATACTTGGACGCCCATTCCTTGCCACCGTCGGTGTCATCGTCGATGTGTGGGAGGGGACCCTTACCTTGAACGTCGGCAACATCGAAGTGGAGATCCATATACCGAAGGCAATGAAGCACATGCCGTATCATGAGGAGCTAGATTACATGGACCTCCTTGATGAGGTCATCGAAGAGGCGATCCCTCACTCCATCGGCGCACCCCACGAAGATAGCTTCGAAGAAGGCCTAGATTTGGCCGAGGAAGAGAAGATGGAGCACTCCCCTGATATCTCCATGGCAATTGATGATGGCGACGCTGATGTCGCAAGAATACGGGAGCTCTGCAAGCTCTCGAAGTTGAGGACGCCGAAGAAAGCTCCACCGATACGACGATCGGTGTCACCGGTAAAGTCGAAGACCAGAGCAAGCTCTAGCTTAGGGGAGCCACCCCCCAATATTGACCGAGACGAAGGGGCGCTGAGGAAGACCACACCCCACCATGATCCAAATCCGAGCGGTCTTCCCGGTAAATTCGACGGGTGCATCCCATATGCACCGAACATACCACGCTAAATTGAAAATTTAAAGGGGTCGAGCTCAAGACCTTAAACGAGCGCTTGTCGGGAGGCAACCCGACGGTTATCGCATTTTTTCTACTTTGGTCTTTATTTTTGTTTTAGACTTTATTAGTGTTTTTGAGTCGTTTGCTCGAAAAATTGTGACAACGGGTCCTATTTTCTTTGACAGGAGAGGAGAAAGGGATATCTATCATTTAGAGGATGACCAAGGCGAAGAAGAGCGCTCCAGAAACGCGCTCGAGGCTTAGGAGAAGGAAGAAATCAACTGGAGGAAGAAAAACAGAGATTAGAGCCAAAACGGAGCCAAACAGCAGAAAACAGGGCCTCACTCGACCGAGTACCATAGCCACTCGGCCGAGCAAAGAAATTCGTCCGCCCGAGTGGCGCACCAACGAGGGAAGCCTGCTGCACCCAACTCTCTGTTCTTTTTGTAATTTCAGTATAAACTGCCACTCGGCCGAGTATATGTCTTCACTCGGCCGAGTGAAACTGATACGCTCCTAGGGCGAGAATTGCCGAGTAGCTTGTGCCACTCGGCCGAATGGACTTTTTCCACTCGGCCGAGGGTGGCAAAGCCACTCGGCCGAGTCGTAAGTGGGGAGGAGTTTTTAAAATAATATTTTTCGTTACGATCACTCGGCCGAGTGACACCATCACTCGGCCGAGTCGTAACCTCTCCTATATAAGGCGCAGCGGGCTCGGCGCGGAATTCGAAACGCCAATTCCCCCAAATCACCCGAGCCCCACATGCGTCTGCTGCTCCCTCGCCCGCTGCAACCGCTTACTCGCCCGATTCCGCCCCACCGTCGGTCTGAACGCCGTGCCACCACCGGCCGACGTCGACCGTCGCACCCACCGACCGCCGGCGATGTCCCTCACCGCCGGCCGACCTCCGGTAACCCCATTTCACCCATTTTCTCCAATTTCTCCTATTTTTGACGATCCATGCACCTATCGAGCCCCTACCCCAAATTAATTTCATTATCTATCTATTATACCCCTAATCCCACATGTATTTTGAATTTTACATGCTGATATCGTTGTTTGATGTGCAGGCTTTCTTGGGGGAGCTTAGGGGAGCTTCCGGGTGCGCTTTTGGCCTTGTGGAGTCGGCGTCTTCGCACGCATCTGCTGTTTTTCTCTCACGGCATGTTCAGGTACCTTCGTTCCATTTATTTTAGCACGCCGCATTTTTTCCATTCGTTGGGTGATCACTCGGGGCACACATGCCGCCCCGAACACGGCCACGCACTAGGAGAGCTTCCGCCAAGCGGAAGCAGCCGGATGAGCCCGGCCCCTCCCACGAGATGGAGGACTCTCCTCTGCCTACACCACCTCACCCCACACAGCCACAGCCTGCCGATCCAGTCGACCCACAGCCACTTCCAGCCGAGCCCATCCACCCACAGCCACCACCGGCTCCTATCGCCGGGCCGCTGGGTATTACGTTCTGAGACGATGCACATAGCGTCGTTTTTGAGCGTATCACCCAGCGCTCGATAGTGCCCTCCAGGTTCGCACACCTTGAAGACCTAGGCCGCCTGGGGGTACTAGAGGGGTTGCTCACGTTGTACGACAATGTGGGTTGGCGAGATTTTCTTTCTGTGTCGGTGGACACCTACGTCCGTCCGACACTCGAGGTACTCAGCTCGATCGCCCGGACCGCTGAGGGATGCTCCTTTAGACTTATGGATCGATAGTGTCAGATCACTCTCGATATGCTTCGAGCATTCTTTCAGTGTCCTGCAGTCCCCACGCCCGACCGAGCCTACGCCCCCATACACATCCCTCCCCCATCCTTCGATTCACACGCCTTTTGGGTCCGGATTACGGGTTTACCACATGCCTTTGACCCTAGTAGGACCAAGGCCTCGGCCATAGTCCACCCCTGCCTCCGCATAGCACAGCGCCTTATGGAGACCACCTTTCTAGCGAGGTACGAGCCTGGGACGATGTCTACGCCTAAGCTCTATATGCTCTACGCGATGACTCGCCCCAGAGTTCTGGATAGGGATGGTGTTACGATGGTCCCTGCCGTTGAGATTGACATCGTTAGCTGGTTTTTGGACCGCATCATCGATCGGTGGGAGCTCGCTCCCTGATATGTTGCGGCGGCCTGATCACCCTGCTAGCCCTGATGACCGGCGAGGACCTACCGGCCGACCTGCGTTGACATTCGGGCCCCACTTCACTTTTGATAGACGTCATAGCCCGGATGAAGATGCTTCGTCCGCATGGCCAACGGCACTGGGTATGGTTGCACGGTCCATTCGGTGCTGACTACATGATCCTTCCGGGCCCCACTCGGACACACATAGGACCAGCACACGAGGACTGGCTTCCGGCGATGGATCTCTTGATCCCCGTCGCCTACGTGCTAGAGGCCGAGGGAGCTGAGCCTGCACCACCTGCACACCCTGCACCGGCAGTTGACCCTCTGTCCCCACTTCTGCCAGTGTCGGGAGTACACTTGCTGAGCCGTCCTACACGCCCACCCCGTCCACAACCACCCCCACCACTGCTGTGCCTATGTCGGTTGAGCCACTCACCTCTCTGCTACCCGAGCGTCCACCCACCATACTTGAGAGCGACGAGTCATCCTTCGCTTCCGTCGTGGAGACCCTATCCACTTTGATCTCTACTGGGGTCTCACCTTTTGGACCCCACACTTCCTCCCCAGCGGTCGACCCTTCGGTCTCCACCATAGCTGTTCTATCTGAGAGTGTCGTGACGTCTGTCCCCACGTCTGTGTCACTGACCTCTCTTGCCACCTTGTCACCGATTTTGTCTTCCACCCCCACTGCTGCTGCTTCCACCTCACACCAGCCTGTGTCCCAGCCTCGCACTGAGGCTGGGCATCCACTAGTGAGCACAGCACCCTTACCACCCATGCCTGCTGTCCCGATCACCTACACTGCCCGTATTAGACAGCCCCGACCTGCTCAGCCTAGACCTGTACGTCCTTCCGCTCTACCTCCCCCTGACGCCTTAGTTCAGAGTGTTCGCACTCTTGAGGGGGGATGAGTGGACTCCGGGGCGATTTTAGGGCTCTGTCTTCCACAGTCACCGCCATGCAGCACCGCCTCGAGTTACTTCCCGGCATTCACTTTTACCTGACCCAGATTCTCGAGTGACTGCCATGACCACCACCCTCCCAGCAGACTGTTCCATGACCACCACCCCCACCACCACCCTCCCAGCAGACTGTTCCATGACCACCACCCCCACCACTACCCACCCAGCGGACTGTTACCCAGCCACCACCACCCCCACCTCCACCTCAGGACGGAGATGGCGCATCACCACCAGCTTAGGCACACCCTTGATGCCATCGATATTTTTTGTCGATATGCTTCCCATTCTCTGCTTGGTCCTGATGATTTTTGCCCACCCCCTCCTCCCATCACTATTTTGTCCACATTTTGATCATATCATTCTATATCATTTTTCGGGAGTGAGGGAGAGTATTTTTGGTGACACACACATATCTGCATCACTCTTATCCTTGCATGCATCACATTCACATCATATTTTTCATTTTGTTATTTTTATTTCTTTTTATCATGCATGCATACCCACCCCCACCCATTACCCGTCTCTCGGTGTGCCACACTCTGCACATTGAGGACACTGTGCACTTTAGCTTCGGGGAGTGAGTTCTCACACTTTTTGCTTTTATCACCTTTTATTTTTAGTTTTTTCACGTTTTTCCACTTTTGCACCGATTTTTCATCACTTTTTCATTTTTTACCATGCATCACGTTTTTCTTATTTTTCTTGTGTGCTGCATTGTAAATAGTTTTATTTTCGTTTATCTTTGTTTTCTTTCATCTTTTGCTAGAGATGACTTTTCTGTGATGATGATTACGTGGTGTTAGCTTTTCTCTATATGCATGCTATATTTGTCATGTCATAGCTTTTTATTTTTGATATCATATGCTATGTTCTGCTTTGCATTTAGAAATAGTAACCCACTCTCTTTTGCTGTATGAAAATGGATGAAATTATATTATTAGCTGATGTCTGATGATTCATATGTATGCTATCGTAGAAAACACACCAAGATTCATGCATTGATGCTTATATATGGAGTACTGCTTTCCTTTCTCACATCACTTCTATATGCATGATTTGTACGCTTCACTTCGGGTTGATTGAATGTCTGCTAGCATTGATAAATCTGGATTAGTTTACTTTTTGAGATTAAACTGAGTAGATTATATCACCCTGCTGAAGTTGTCATGCACGTCCTATAGAGTGAACTGAGAGATACACTTATTTCTTTCTCCACATATCTTGAACATTATTTCTCTATTTTATATTCATTGGTGAATCCCCCCTTAGCGATTCTATTATTGGCATCCCCTCATTAGTATATCACATGCTCCAAATTCCCCAAAATCCAAAGGAAAAAAATACTTGTCTATCCTTCTCTTTGATTTGGGATCATTGTGTATATATGTTATGAAAAAAAGAGAGAGAAAAAGATGAGAAAAAGAAAAAAAAGATTTGAGAATAAGTGAAGAAAAGAGAAAAGAAGTTCGAAAACGATCCCATCTCATATACTTTGTCTCTTTCTTCCCTCTTTTGTTTTTATTTTTGTTTTCTTTGACTTTTGGAGCTTCATAAGAAACGGGGATGTAAATATCGTTTTGTATATGCCACCACGCTTATAGATAAGCTTGGGGGAGAGAATCCAATGATGTGTAAGAGAGTGACTACCTGACGGTGCATGACAACCTAGGCTAAGTAATATTTTATACTCGGCGAGATTGCTAAAGTTTTACGAAATCCAGAAATCTACGCTTAGCATTCATTTCATGAAAACCACACTTTTTCTATTCTTTCTACTCTATCGTGTGATATCTCTTATACTCCTTATAGAAAGCATTCAATTGAAAAGTGTGTGATCTACGGTATTTTATACCGCTTTAGATGCTTCAGACGATGTTAATCTTAGAATTATTCCATTTTTCATGCTATATTGATATTCCTAGGTTTTCTATTTCAAATGCACCATTATATTATGATATCAAAATAAAAGACTTTGACATGTGTTTTATATTCGATGCATGCTATATGAGTAAGCAAAACCCACATCCTGAGAAAATGATCTAGCAACTTCCCTCTTTGTTTTCTATTTTGTTTTTCGTTTTCCGTTTTCCGCCTTTCCGTCGTTTTCTTTATCTTTATCCACTGGGTTCGCTTTTTTACTTATCTTCCTCGAGGACGAGTAAGAGGTAAGCTTGGGGGATTTTGATCACTCCATATTTTACACCTTTTTTCCGCATGTTTGCATGCCATTTAGATCGCTCAAATCATGTTTTCACGTTTATTCGACAATATTACGATGCTTTTCACGATTTGTTGTTTTTGTCGTATTTCAGGAGATTTGGAGCGATTTGGAGTGATTCTGAGATGCACCCACTCTGGAGTGTCACCGACGACTCTCTTGAGGGGTATTTTGTGATTGGAGAGGAGTGGAAGAAGAAAGAACGTCGTAGGAGCGACGAGGAGGCAAAAACATGAAGAATGGGCATTTTCAGCATGCCACTCAGCCGAGCGAAGGAGTCACTCGGCCGAGCATAGACAGCCCGCTTGGCCGGCCAGATCGGACACGCAACAGTGCCAATATCAGCGTGCACTCGACCGAGCATCGCCATACCACTCGGCCGAGCACCGAGTCACCCCTCGCCTGAGTGGAGCCAAGACGACGGCATCAAAAATGTCCAACTCTCTTGAATCTGTCAGTCAGCCCCGATGACCGACTCGGCCGAGTGACGAAAGACTGTCCGCCCGAGTGAAGAACGCCCATCGGCCGAGTGAAGAAAAGTCACTCGGCCGAGTGACTCCCGAGGAGACGACCCCCAAGACCCCCAACTCTCTGTAATTGTACAGGGTCTCTCACTCGGCCGAATGACATTTGTCACTCGGCCGAGTGAGACGCGCTGCCTGTAGCGTAAACTGCGATTTTGAGGCTGCGCAGGGGCATTTTCGTCAGGATTTTTTGGGCGATTTTGGGGGGTATTTAACCCCAGTTTTTAACCTAGTTTAGGGAGATTTTTCAGAACTTTTGGCAGCTTTTTTTGATTACCTTTTTAGGGATTAGATTTATCTTTTGGGGAGGAGAGAAAAGTGAGATTTTATTGGATGCTATCTTGTTCTTCATTGGTTTGTCTCTCTCTCCCTCAAAAACTCCATTTTTATTGATATTTTGAATATAGCAATGAATTCTATTGATTTTGATTGTGAATTTCTATTGAATTTGATTATGAATTGTGAGTAGTTCATCGTCTTAGGGCGTAGGGATGAACCCTACGAGCCCAATTTCGAATTTGTGATGAATTGATGAAACTATTGCTAGGATTGATTAGGGTTAGTTTGGGATTGCTATAATACAAATAGCTAGGGATTCATACCGATTGGGATTTGCAAGAGATTGGATCCCAATTCGATAGGAAGCCCTAGATATTCGAATTGGGTTGCAATTGAATTTCTCCGGAATCGGTTTGCAAGAGATTGGACCGAAACTAGGGGTTTCGATTGCAATTCTATACCAATACCCGTTTGCAAGAGATTGGACGGGTAGGAACTATCCCAACCTAGGTCGTAGCTCGAGTTTGCACGAGAGTGGCCTCGAGATACGATTGAACGATGATGTTGTTCTTCACGCTAGTTTGCCTAGGTTAGGGTTTGCAAGATATTGGACCCTACCCTAGGTTGGCTATAGACCGGCAATAGCGCGAGAGCGTGAGCTTGGTTCCACATTTAGTTGCAACTAGTTCACCCAAATTTCAAGTCTAGCAATTGGGAAACATATGAGTCACAATGATGAGATACGGCAAGTAGCAGGGATTGCCTATCCCTAGGCGTCTTTATTAATTTGTTATTTCTTTTATACATTTGAACGACTGTGACCTTATATTTGCGAACATTTCCCGACTTTTCCTATAGCCAGGTGATTGAAGAAGACACTGTTATTAGGCCTCCCTGTGTTCGATACCCGCTCTCCACTACACCGTGCGCTTGCGGTAAGACTACAGTGTCGCCGCTCTGGAATGTGTATCCGGGGCGCGATCAATAGCAAACCTTCAGTCACAGCCCTTGCACACGTGCACCTGAACATTCCCTTAGATATATTGCATTGAACATTATGCACGTAGCTCTTTCCATCAATCCGTATTATTACTCTATACGTGGTCGTATCCCCATCCGTGCTCACCCTTTCATGCCGACAGTATAAAGTATTTTTGAAACGATTTTGAAAAATGGAAAATATGTTTCTAGTATATACCTTTGCGGCATGAACCTCTAACTCATGCATGCCGCTACATTCTGGTTTGTCCCTCATACAAAAAGTATCTTCTCTCTACTCTTTGTCTCGCTGAAATTTTACGGCTTTATCATATTGATCAATGAACTCGTATAATGGAGTCATACAGTTTACGTATCCATCAAAATACGCGTTCATGCTTTCACTTCTTTGGCTAGATGACATGCCTACACACAAAACAAGAAATGAATACCATGTGCAGAGTTTATTTTGATCATACATTTTTACAACAATCTCTATCGTATTAACATTTTCATACCCGTAAAGAAGGTATCCAGTAGGTACACCTTAATCCAATGCTGTGCTTTCTCATGCATCGTATGCAACCACTTCCATGCTTTCATTTCATTTTTTTGTTTTTCTGTCAATGGCTCCTGAAATTCTGTTTGGTACTTCTCCATTAAGATGCACCAACAATTCTCAGCTTCTTCAACATTTTGACTGTTCTTACACCAGTTTGCATAGTCTTCATCAAATTCAGGGTTATAAGAAGACCGTAATGAACGTAGATGCTCATCTTCGTGCAGACTGATATGCCATATGCAATACTTGTGCTTTGTATTTGGAAAAATTCTTTTGATTGCATTGCATATTGCCGGGTCTTGATCAGTGATGATAGCTCATAGTGCTTTATCCCACATATATGTTAACCACTGTCCAAATAACCACATAAAGGATTCTTCCTTCTCATCAGCAAGAAGAGCACATCCAAATAAAATAGACTGTTTATGATGATTGACACCTGTAAAAGGTGCAAAAGGCAACATGAATCTATTTGTCTTATAAGTGACATCAAATACAACAACATCTCCAAACTGGCTGTATGATGTTCTCACCCTTCCATCAGCCCAAAATATACTCCTACATACATTCTCTTCATCATGCTCAATAGCATAATAGAACTGAGAGTCTGTAGCTTGCCTTTTAATAAATTGTTCTATTACTCTAATGCATTCCTTCCCAATGTTGTTCTTTCTTGCTACTCTCCCATGATCAATGCATTGTTGCGTAGTAATATTGACATTACTAATACTCATGGCATTTAGAATCCTTGCAATCTTTGCAGGTCCTACTCCACAGCCACGCATCTGATCAACTAAATTCCTACATGTTTCGTCCATATGCGATCTTTTATGTGACCGTAACATCTGGATCTTCGCTGGGCTTTTTATCAACTCTTGATTATGCTCATCATTAAAGGAGTTTATGCGCCATACTCCATCGGCGATTTTATGAACTGTCATTCGAGCCATACAACCTTCTCTCTCATTTTTCCTTCGATTAACGTCCCTCCTTATCTCCCTCTTATCTTTTAAGCTTTTATACCTTTCTTTGTTGCACGTATACTTCCTCCTCTTGGTATTGCCATCTTTTCCCTTTCCCGTAGATCCCTTTCGTGTTGCAAAACCTTTCATTGCTGCATATGTATTATAAAATTGATATGCATCATCTTCTGTTTGAAATGTCATTCCAATATGTGGGCTGCCTTTTTCATTATCACTATGCCTATCCTCTTGATATACGCTGTTTGCACTGTCATTTTCAGCTTCAATCTCATTTGGCATCTCCTGATCATGCACAAAGGGTTCACTCTCTTCGATTTTCATTTTCTACAATAGAAACAAGTAAAAAATATCAGTAATATTGACGCAGCATGATTACTATACATGTCTATCCAAGTAGCAGTAGATTATCATTAGCTTGTTAGTTGAAACCACACTACTATTACTAATCATGTTAAAACCTTGCGTATTTATATCTATTCTTTTTCAATCTAATCTAATTGTTACCATCATATTTGATGACCGGATCAAATACATCAAAAAATCAAACATATCACCCGTTTTGCGCGGTGGGCAATATTATGTACGCCATTCGCTCTATGTTGTTGTGCTATATGAGCGGTTTCGGTAAGTTTTGATGGACATCTCATATTGCTCAACGCGCACAATGGGTGATATGTTTGAAGGGGTTTGCACGGAGAGTAATTTCCATCGCAACCCTTCGCTAGTTTGGAAATTACTCACAGCACAAAACGATACAAAAATTTAGCCCGTTGTGTGCGGAGAGGAATTTCCCGTGCTAATCGTCCATCGGTTGGCAATTCGTCACCACGTAAAACCCTTCAAAAATTTAGCCCGTTGTGCGCGTTGAGCAATATGAGATGTCCAATAAATTAGGAATGACGATCCTTACCTTGATGGAGGAGAGTATGAGGGGAATCAACGAGCATGTGATGGCCTGGATTTGGGAGCGATCTTAGGCGTGGGCTGTTGAAATCGAAGACCTTGTGCGAAACTGGGGATCTACTCCAGCTTCTTCGTTTTGCGCGGGAGTGAGGAAAATAATTGGTGGCGATTGTATTTTAGTACAAAAGGGCTTAAAGGTAATTTAGTACAGAGGCTCGTTGAAAAGAGCATAAAGGGCGTTTTGGTAATTGCACCAAAAGGTCAGATATTACCATGATCGCTGATCGAATCGGACGGTAGGGAGGGGTCGAGCGCAGGAATCCCATCTGAGCTCGAGCGCAGGTGTATTTTACCATATATATATATATACACACACACATACACGCTCAAGTATTCACTCACCTAGTGTAAACGCCCACACATATCCATATACCACCATAACCATCCAAGATACATGCAACTTCATGCCCTTCAAATATAAATAAGCATATTAAATACAAGTATACCACAACATATATAATTCAAATCTCTAAGCACAACAACTGCATTTATACACACGGGTTCACACAGTTATAGATACACACACATACCCCCCCAAATATACACCTATAGTGTAATACACTATAGAAAGTTCATCCCCGGACTCCCTAAAATTAGGGGTTCAAGGGTGGATCACTTAAGGCCCTAAGGTCACTACCCACCTTAGGGCTAATCTATCCGATTACCTACTGAAGCATTACAAGTACTATCCTTACGCACATCGCAGTGCGGTGACCTGCATGGGCCGCCAAAAACTGTCACGCCGCGTTCCCCAGAATACCCGGAAATTTTTTTTCCATGTATCCTGAAGAGTGAGGGTGATGATAGAGAAAAAGAAAGAGAAAAGGAAAACAGAACAAGCAGTCTACTGCGCACATGCTGGGATAGTACAAGTGAAGCTCCACAATAATATCAAACAATCTCATAAATAACATAGATCAACAACCACATATCATATATAACAACTTCAATTAATGTACATAGTCCAGATACACCACTACACATACACTATCACTCTCCACCTCCCAAAACTACCATGTCACACCACAACTACAGCTCATACCAAGTGCTACCCGTGAAACCCGACTCCAAGTCATAGCCAACCATGCTACCCCTGCTACTTGAAAAGTGGAGAGGAGCACGTCAATGCGAGCCCCAGTAGGAACCAACTTGGATTTGGAACACCGTTCTAAGGTTATCAAACCACAAGGCAAGACAAGAGAAATAGAGCACGTACTAAGTACAATAATGAAAATTAAACAGCTAAACAAGGGGATCATACCTGCGGTCCAATGTCGAGTTTTTGCAAGAAAAGGGTTAGCACGAATAATAATAATAATAACACAGGTGTTCAAGCAACCACTATCTAATAAGAAATGTGTAAGTGCCTGAGGCATGACATAGAGTCACAAAGAACAGGCAAAGGGAAGGGAAAGTGCTGCTAGCAGGATGAGTAACACGTAAATTCTTATTTTATTATTTTATAATGAATTAATTGGAACTTAGGTAAACTGTATGATACCAGGACCTGGACTTCACCCCAAATTTGGGGTGAATATAGCACACGGCGCAGTGGACACTGTACGACACCGGGCCTCTCAGCTCCCATGTCCCTGGCAGGAGTGAGGATCTCCGCATAATAACACAACCGCTGTATGTCCCCTCCACTCCCGGTAAAGGCGAGTGGGTTTAAATATCCCCTCCACTCCCGGTAAAGGCGAGTGGGTATAAATATCACATATCACATAATCATTTCTCCCAACTTCTCATTCCAGGCCTCATATCCACAATTTACTCATCACACCTAAACCCGGGTTTTACTAACTCACCCTCATTATAGAGGATTGAGACATGTCCAATTTTATAATTTAACATCATACGTAACACGTTAGGGGTCATGATGGCATGGTGGACATATCCCCTTAGCCGTCCATCATTAAACAGAGGGTCATGCACTCACGTGACATACCCTCTATCACAACACATCATCCATTCATAATTTCAATGTATTCATGCCATTCAAGCCTCTAACTTCACCAATTATCAATGTGGCTCAATGCCAATACTAACACATGCACGTTACTCACATTATCGGATATTGCCTTTATTAAGGCATTTCTTCGAACACATGATGGAGTCATTAACATGACATTATAACATGAGTAAATCAAAGAGCAATTATCAAAATGAACCCCTACTTCAAGCAATAACAATGCACATGCATAATAGAGAAAAATTTAACATCAAGTCATAGTAACAACATCTCTTAAACATTTCAGCTTGCTGGAAATTGTAAACATTCACCACACTTAACCATATATCATCAGTTTTCAGTGAGAATCTGATAAAACTTCCCAAATTAAAGTTATAGATATGTTAGTCATGGATTCACAGATAAAATTTCATGCAAAAATATTAAGTAGGTGGTTTATGGTGAATTATTTGGTGAAGTGTGTCAATTCTGTTTTCCAGACAGATTTCAGAACCTGTAAAGATTGCTGTTTTTGAGCATGTTTAGCCAGAATTTCGAAATATAAGCACCCTGATGAAATTATATTTAAACGTGTTACGTTTCCAACAAGACTAAGAACATAAAATTCAATTGTGTGTACATGTATTTAAGTCAATTTTACTAAGCTGTGTCAAGACTGAAAATCAAACAGACATGTTGTAAAGATGGAATTGTTTCTCCTAATTTCAGAATTGAACATATATCAAAATTTATATGATTTTGTGGTAGAACTTCAATATCTACAAGCATATATTTTTTTTGAAACCTAATTCAAGCTACAGTAACCAGGATTACAAAAAAACACACAACAAAATTCCAGTATTTCAAAGGGGTTGTTTTTATTAAGAATTTCAAGGGATAATTTGTGAAATTGAAACAAGGCCCATGAATTTTTACCATGCCTAATTCATATTAAGTAAAGCATGCTATAAAAACATAATAGCAAGAATTAATTTAATGGAATTCTAAAACCAAGGGGGTTTCTACTTCAAAAAGCTCAATTTCCTCTTCTCTTTCTCTTCTTTTCTTCTCTAATTTCTTCCCACTTGCATCCACTTGAGATCCTTCATTTTTTGAGGAAAAATTAGGGTTTTGGAGTGAAGAAAAAGGGTAAAATGAAGGGGATATGGCCGGCCTCCTTTGGGAGAAAGAGGGGGAAAAGAGAATTAACCTGAAAGAGAAAAGAAAAGGAGAAGGAAGTAGATTTTTCTAAGGAGTTCTACACACTCCTTTAGCTTGCTCCACAAGCCATGTTTAATTTAAAATGACTAAAATACCCTTCCAAAAATGCTCCTCAACTTTTAGATATTTACAAGTTTGCCATTACTTTATGCACCGACCACTTAAGTATGTACACACAGCACTTTTGGTCCAAATGACTATTTTACCCCTCGCCTTTCTAAAATTTTACGGGGGTTGCTATTGATCCCTAACCCCTTTCACACTTGTGTGGCTTCCCCACACATACCCATGCATACCTACACATGCATACATGCACCACGCACACACGTCCAACACATTCCTGTTATTTCGCACCTACGATGTCTTTCACACTTCTCCCGCACTCAATCTCGCTTTCTCGAATCTTAGCCACGCATTACGGCCCAATCCCCCTTGCACTACGTTACAAACATCGATATCTATGCTTATTTCATGCCCACGTATGCATCGTAGGTAGAAATACCACGTGTGTACTGTAGAATACACGTATAGTGCAAAATAGGGCATGGCATCCTACACACCTTAAAATAAAGTCCGTCCTCAGACTTCCTAGGATGTGAACCTTGTCGAGGTCAGCTAGGTATGATGGGCTTACTATCCATGAAGTACAAACAAGAATACGTATCTACACCACACTTATATACACTATATGCTTCATTATAATCCATACACATCCGCATCGCACACATGTCACAGATACATCCTATTACTCATCTTGTAGCACATCTATATCACTATTGCATCATTACATACACATACGTATATGTTCTTTACATAAACATCTAGGCACACACATTCACACATTAACATATACATCACACACCATAATTAAGTCTCTATACGTATTATTATACGTATTTAGATTACTACTCATATCCATATGCATACGACATCACATCGTATCCATATCACGATACCTTCAAGTATAACGACTTATAGTCTACCTGCTTATATATATATATACTAGTTATAACCCGTGCCCGTGGGCACGATGCATTTAAGATTTTTTTTCCGCGAAATCTTTGTTCCCCAAAAAATATTTCTACAGCCAAAATTTAAAAGAACAACAAATTAGCGTAAAAAAATTTAGCGGGCGCCTTCAGCGCGGGCGCCGAAGGCGCGGATAGGTTGGTTAGACCTCTGCTTGACGTCCAAAAAACTCAACCCGCCTCTTTGAATGCACATTCGCTGTATTTTTTTTGGGTCTCATTTTTTTGGGTCATTTTTGAATGAAGAGTATTAAGTGATGATGATGTCAATTTCAATAAGAAAAGCTTTTGTATTCTCCCAACAAATTTTCTCCCAACCCAAAAAAATTTTCCCCCAAAAACTTGATGTGACATTGCCACATAGGACAAAGTTCAAAAACAGCCCTCAATTGTAATATAGACCATGTCAAAAGCTTAGTTCCCCAAGAATTTTGCTCATCCCAAGGAATTAAGTTAATAACAAAAATCTTAGTTCCTCAACAAATTTAGTACCATCCAAATTTAGTTCATCTCCTGCAATTAAATGTCTGTTGCTGTCTTGGAAAAGATCTTAGAATCAAATGGTTGTTGCTATCCCCAAAAAAGCCTCTTGCTCTCCCCCAAAAGCAGACTTGCTTTCCCAAGTCAAATGGCAAGTTACGAAAAGAAATGGGCCCCACACAAACTCAAAAATACAAACCATTCATCTTAATTTTTAATCCCAACGGTTCATCATCCAAGATTAAATCTCAGCCACTTTTTATCCCCCTCACTTGTCCTAGTCAGCTTGTCCTAGTCAGCCCTAGGATTCAAAAAACTCTGTCAAATGTAATATATATATATATATATATATATATATATATATATATACACACGTCTATATCCATGCACAAATACACAACAATACACATTAATCTACACACCATTTCTTGATAGACATGGTCACTATTACGATATCACACCGTATGTACACCGGTTCCCTATACATCCAATACTTAGTCATATGGGCTCACTCCCATTTATAGGCACATAAATATCTATAGACACACATTATTTAGTCACATCCATAGATACATTCACATGCACGTACTAGCACATGCATGATCAAATCACATAAGGTTCACAATCATACTTTAAATAATTATACACATAACCTCACATCCATGGCAGTGCACCTACTGCCTCACACAGATAGGCACATATACTACACACAATACACACGAGAGTGCACACGCATAATACATTTCCCGCCACATGCTATATATATAACTATATTTGCACATCCTACGCACATACTGCCATGATAGTCAAATAATTATAAATATCCATATACACCCCACACACGCATATACATATGCAAACGATCACACACATCTCAATAACTACATACCCAACAGTTTCATTCACTTATATTCATCAGAAATATATATTTACACCTATATTCCATATCTATCACATTTACACTTACATTGCATATTTACGTACATACACACATGCTCTGGTACAGACCCACGCATACATGCATACACACAGGAACACGCTTCTCCAAGATACACCTAGGTTGGCAACCACGTCAGTAATATTCACAGATAAACAAACAAGGATATATATATATATATATATATATATATATATATATATATATATATATATATATATATATACACACACACACACACACACACATAGGGTAAAGTGTTCCTAGGGTGACTCCTTAGATTAAATCTAAGTAGTCGCCCCCATTTCCCCCCATCTCCCACAATTTGTTTTTGAAATTTTTTTTCTTGGGAGTGTTGTTCATCTCATGGATGATCAACATACCAAAAATCAAGTCATTCCAATACTTTTAGAGCCCCCATCTATCCCTTGCAACTTCAACGGTCTGAAAACGTGCTAAAAAACACATAAAGTTGCAAAGGGTAGATGGGGGCTCTAAAAGTATTGGAATGACTTGATTTTTGGTATGTTGATCATCCATGAGATGAACAACAATCCCAAGAAAAAAAATTTCAAAAAAAATTGTGGGAGATGGGGGAAAATGGGGGCGACTCCTTAGATTTAATCTAAGGAGTCACCCTAGGAACACTTTACCCATATATATATATATATATATATATATATATATATATATATATATATATATATATATATATATATATATATATATATATATATAGTAAGTAATTTTTATTCAACCAATATACACACAACCATATATTGCCTCTACTGGACACTGCACATGCATGAACACATCCCTACACTCCATTATAACACGTTTAATAGAAATCCATACAACCATAATACATATTCACATATACACATCAACCAATACACCACACGGATACTCTATATAACCCAATTATATGCACATACTCATTATGTACACGCAGAGGTATACGTATCATTTCCATATATAGATATCTAAGCCTACACATATCCAAATACTAGTTTGCTTATACACACCAGATTATTATTCTAATAGTAGGTATGCATACAAACATGCATATATCCCTATTAGGATCCATGCAACTATGCACATACATTCCCATGTATGGGCACACACCCATACACACATACCATACCTATCTTGCTATCACACACCTATACAGTCAAGCTACCCAACTGTACCAACATGTAGTCAGTAGCTACCCATACCATTATATACATAATATCCAATATATTCACACTTTTACTAGCATGTTAGTATATACACAAATAAGTTCATTTCAATATTCATACACATTCGATAGATAGCCACATCCAGTATACGTACACATCCATATACTGATACATATATATCAGAATAGGGATCATTCACATACGTATGCATACAACCACTCATAAGACATACACCAATATACATTCAATACCAACAACACATATACACAATCACACCACGCTTGCTACAACACACCTATATACATACAAGTATCTCATATACCATTACACAATCCCCATTCATGCCACCAAATAGGGAAGAATACATACACTACACACACACACACACACACACACACACACACACACACATATCCAAATAGTCCAATAGATGCCATTCGACGTGGCACGCATACACACACACATATATACCATAACTCCACTTAACCATGCAAACCCATAGCCACCCCACTTGTATATACACTGCATAATCTCAAATCCTCATATTCATCACATTCTACATATGATACACGTCTCACTTATATCCCTATTCCATAATAGGCACGGGATAGAGCTAAGGCCCAACTTAGGATGGACGGGTCTAAAGCACCCCTACACAACTTAGGATACATCTACTCCAAACACCCTGGAGCATTACGCATACTACCCGTGCATCCATCACTTACCTATATCACCACATGCACACCATATATGGCCAAAGCACAACACCTATCTTCATGCAATAGTACAAACCACAACCATATACTAAATTAAGACAATATACCAGTTCATTTGAGCACATAGGTAGCACATACACTTACTTACAGTCATTTAAACCTTTAACACACTAGGAATTCATACCCTTGTAATACAACACTAGCAATATATATGTTCCAGTATTCCATACCTATATCTACACCACCTGCCTATACTAATACACATATATTCACTCAATACACTTTCCCCATATATATCCACAAGACAATACGAACACTCCGCTACTCTGTCCACACAAGAATAGATATATACACCATGGTACGTTTCCTATAAAGGGGCACAACCATAAGGTAATAGATAAGAAAGTGCTTACCTGCGCTCATATCTCACATGTACATATCTTCACTCATATACCTACAAGGCATATGTCCCCACTAACTTATGTGTACCCACCAATATACATCCACCAATAAACATATAAATATCACCTATGTCTCAAGGTCACACAAGTATAACACATACCTACTCACATACCCGTGTCATGTATCTATATAGAGTATGTATATATATATATATGCTCAAGTATTCACTCACCTAGTATAAACGCCCACACATATCCATATACCACCATAACCATCCAAGATACATGCAACTTCATGCCCTTCAAATATAAATACGCATATTAAACACAAGTATACCACAACATATATAATTCAAATCTCTAAGCACAACAACTGCATTTATACACACGGGTTCACACAGTTATAGATACATACGCATACATACCAAATATACACCTATAGTGTAAACACTGTAGAAAGTTCATCCCCGGACTCCCTAAAGTTAGGGGTTCAAGGGTGGATCAATTAAGGCTCTAAGGTCACTACCCACCTTAGGGCTAATCTATCCCGATTACCTACTGAAGCATTACAAGTACTATCCTTACGCACATCGCAGTGTGGTGACCTGCATGGGCCGCCAAAAATTGTCACGCCACGTTCCCCAGAATACCCGGAAATTTTTTTCCATGTATCCTGAGGAGTGAGGGTGATGAGAGAGAAAAAGAAAGAGAAAGGGAAAACAGAACAAGCAGGCTACTGCGCACATGCTGGGATAGTACAAGTGAAGCTCCATAATAATATCAAACAATCTCATAAATAACACAGATCAACAACCACATATCATATATAACGACTTCAATTAATGTACATAGTCCAGATACACCACTACACATACACCATCACTCTCCACCTCCCAAAACAAACATGTCACACCACAACTACAGCTCATACCAAGTGCTACCCCTGAAACCCGACTCCCAGTCACCGCCAACCATGCTACCCCTTCTACCTGAAAAGTGGGGAGGAGCACGTCAATGTGTGCCCCAGTAGGAACCAACTTGGATTTGGAACACCGTTCTAAGGTTATCAAACCACAAGGCAAGACAAGAGAAATAGAGCACATACTAAGTACAATAATAAAAATTAAATAGCTAAACAAGGGGATCATACATGTGGTCCAATGTCGAGTTACTGCATGAAAAGGGTTAGCACGAATAATAATAATAATAACACAGGTGTTCAAGCAACCACTATCTAATAAGATAAGTGCAAGTGCCTGAGGCATGACATAGAGTCACAAAGAACAGGCAAAGGGAAGGGAAGTGCTACCAGCAGGGGGAATAACATGCAAATTCTTATTTTATTATTTTATAATTGAATTAATTGGAACTTGGGTAAACTGTATGATACCAAGACCTGGATTTCACCCCAAATTTGGGGTGAATATAGCACACGGCGCAGTGGACACGGGCACTGTACAACACCGGGCCTCTCAGCTCCCCCGTCCCTGGCAGGAGTGAGGATCACCACATAATAACACAACCTCCGTATGTCCCCTCCACTCCCGGTAAAGGCGAGTGGGTATAAATATCCCATCCACTCCCGGTAAAGGCGAGTGGGTATAAATATCACATATCACATAATCATTTCCCCCAACTTCTCAGTCCAGGCCTCATATCCACAATTTATTCAAATCCCACCTAAACCCGGGTTTTACTAACTAACCCTCATTATAGAGGATTGAGACATATCCAATTTTATAATTTAACATCATACGTAACACGTTAGGGGTCATGATGGCATGGTGGATATATCCCCTTAGCCGTCCATCATTAAACAGAGGGTCATGCACTCACGTGACATACCCTCTATCACAACACATCATCCATTCACAATTTCAATGTATCCATGCCATTCAAGCCTCTAACTTCACCAATTATCAATGTGGCTCAAGGCCAATACTAACACATGCACGTTACTCAAATTATTGTATATTGCCTTCATTGAGGCATTTCATCGAACACATGATGGAGTCATTAACATAGACATTATAACATGAGTAAATCAAAGAGCAATTATCAAAATGAACCCCTACTTCAAGCAATAACAATGCACATGCATAATAGAGAAAAATTTAACATCAAGTCATAGTCACAACATCTCTTAAACATTTCAGATTGCTGGAAATTGTAAACAGTCACCACAATTGACCATATATCATCAGTTTGCAGCGAGAATTTGATAAAACTTCCCAAATTAAAGTTATAGATATGTTAGTCATGGATTCACAGATAAAATTTCATGCAAAAATATTAAGTAGGTAATTTATGGTGAATTATTTGGTGAAGTGTGTCAAGTCTGTTTTCCAGACAGATATCAGAGCCTATAAATATTGCTGTTTTGAGCATGTTTTAGCCAGAATTTCGAAATATAAGCACCCGGATGAAATTATAGTTAAATGTGTTAAGTTTCCAACGAGACCAAGAACATAAACTTTCATTCTGTGTACATGTATTTAAGTCAATTTTTCTAAAATGTGTCAAGACTGAAAATCAAACAGACATGTTGTAAAGATGGGATTTTTTCTCTTAATTTCAGAATTGAACATATATCAAAATTTATATGATTTTGGGGTAGAACTTCAATATCTACAAGCACATATTTTTTTTCGAAACTTAATTCAAGCTACAGTAACCAGGATTACAGAAACAGCACACAACAAAATTTCAGGATTTCAAAGGGGTTGTTTTTATTAAGAATTTCAAGGGATAATTTGTGAAATTGAAACATGGCTCCTGAATTTTCACCATCCCTAATTCATATTAAGTAAAGCATGCTATAAAAACATAATAGCAAGAATTAATTTAATGGAATTCCAAAACCAAGAGGGTTCCTACCTCAAAAAGCTCAATTTCCTCTTCTCCTTCTCTTCTTTTCTTCTCTAATTTCTTTCCACTTGCATCCACTTGAGATCCTTGATTTTTGTGAGGGAAAATTAGGGTTTTGGAGTGAAGAAGAAGGGGAAAATGAAGGGGATATGGCCGGCCTCCTTTTGGGAGAAAGAGGGGGAAAAGAGAATTAACATGAAAAAGAAAAGAAAAGGAGAAGGAAGTAGATTTTTCTAAGGAGTTCTACACACTCCTTTAGCTTGCTCCACTAGCCATGTTTAACTTAAAATGACTAAAATATCCTTCCAAAAATGCCCCCAACTTTTAGATATTTACAAGTCTGCCATTAATGTATGCACCGACCACTTAAGTATGTACACACATCACTTTTGGTCCAAATGACCATTTTGCCCCTCGCATTTCTAAATTTTTACGGGGGTTGCCATTGAACCCTAACCCCTTTCACACTTGCATGGCTTACCCACACATACCCATGCATGCGTACACATGCATACATGTACCACGCACACACGTCCAACACATTCCTGTTGTTTCGCACCCACGACGTCTTTCACACTTCTCCCGCACTCAATCTCGCTTTCTCGACTCTTAGCCATGCATTACGGCCCAATCTCCCTTGTACTACGTTACATACATCGATATCTACGCTTATTTCATGCCCACGTATGCATCGTAGGTAGAAATACCACGTGTGTACAGTAGAATACACGTAAAGTGAAAAATAGGGCAGACACATCTCAAGGCATAGGTAAGAGTATTTGTTTTACTTGGTGTTTCTTTGTAACACTAATTCTATTTGTGGAAATTAGTCTTTCTATTTTTGTGGGAGTTTATTTCTATGTGGGAGTAGGATATTCTCTTTATGGGAATAACTCTCTTTGTGGGAGTAACTCTCTTAGTAAGAGTTTGGTGTCCTAGTGTAGAGCTAGCCCTAATTCTCTGAGTGGGAGTTAGTAATTCTCTAGGTGGGAGTTTAACCCCTGTGTAGGGTTGGTTGGGTCCTTGTGTAGGGCAAAATCCTCTTGGTGAGGTCTCTCTCTTTGTGGGAGTGTATCTCTTTGTGGGAATATAGTGAATATTGGTGTGGCTGGACGTACCCAAGTTTGGAGAACCAGGGTATATTCTTGTGTTTGCGTTTGGATTGATTGTGTCAATTATTTCCTCTTGCATTTATTATTCCGCATTTGCAAGTTTAATTTTAATTGGACAATTTATTGCCATTACACTATTCACCCCCTAGTGTGTTGTTGTTAGTATTGCAAGGGTAAGGCGATCCTTACATAGGTATTCAAGCTCCTCATAGGGTAGCTTTGGCTCCTCCTTAACTTCCTCATCGCTTTCATCCTCGCTAGAGCTTGACGAAGACTTTTCCCCTTTTGCCATGAAGCACACTTCTTCATTGGACTTGAGCCAAGACTCCACCTATTCATTGCTAGATCTTGAAGAAAGATATTCCAATACCTTGAAGCACATGTGGGCTTGCTCCTTGTTATCTTTCTCTTCGTCATTTGATGAATCCTCATCCGAGTCATCGAATGTCCCTACAAGTCCCTTCTTTTGGTTCTTGAATTTGGACTTGCCTCTCCAATGTTTGTTCACTTTCCCTTTGTAGTAATCTTTGGAGGATTTGAAAGGGCATTCGGTAGAGCGATGACATCTTCCACTACAAGTGTAATAAGTAGGAATCCTGTTAGAAATGGAGGCAAACTTTGACAAAGATTTACAATGCTTGCCCTTGAGGAATACCTTGAATTGCTTGGCAAGCTCGATGAAATCATCGTCGCTAGCATCATCTTCTCCATCATCGTCACTCGAGGCTTCTTGATGGAATTTCTTGCTCCACTCGATTGTCTCCTTCTCGGCATGGAATGCAACTCCCTTTTGCTTCTCCGGCTTCTCGGGCTTGAATGGTTGAATCACCTTCTTGTGTTGAAGCTCACTTCATACACCATGAGATTCCCAATGCACTCCTCAATGGTGTATTTGAACATGTCTTTGACTCCAAAATACCGTTGGCCTTTGACTTATATTGAGATGTGAGCGAGTCAAGGATCTTCTCCACTCAATCCTCTTGGGAAATCACATTCACAAGTCCTTCCAAAGCCTTCACGATTTCTGTGAATCTTGTGAACATCTCTGAGATGTTTTCACCTTATTGCATCTTAAACAACTCATATTTAGATCTAAATATGCATTGTTTAGATTTCTTTACCTTCAAAGTCCTTTCAGGAGAAATCTCCATTGTATGCCAGATTTCGTTGGCCGTTTTGCACATGGAGAGGCGGTTGAACTCATTTGAAGTGAGGACACAATGGAATGCATTCATAGCCCTCGCATTGAATTTAATTGAGTCCTTCTCTGCTTTTGTCCTTGAAGCCACGGGTGTAGTAGGCTTCTCAAATGGCGACTCCGTGATGTCCCATATTTCTTGACCCTCCAAGTAGATCATCATCTTGATCTTCCAACTTGGGTAGTTGGTTCTGTTGAAGAGCGGGGGTCGTACAGTGGATCGACCTTCTTCATGAGAAGTGTATATAGCATTGAATGCCATCGTTGTTGTATGATATTACTTGGCTCTGTTACCAATTGTAAGAATCCTCTTACCCTTGCAATACTAACAACACACACTAGAGGGGGTGAATAATGTAATGGCACAAATTGCGTATTTAAAAATTAAACTTGCAAATTCGGAATTATAAATGCAAGAGGAATTAAAACACCACAAAAATCCAATCGCAAACGTAAGATATTACCCTGGTTCTCCAAACTTGGATACATCCAGCCACACCAAATATTCACTATAATTCCCACCAAGAGAAGTGAATACAATCACACAAAGAGATACCTCACACATAGGATTTTGTCCTACACAAGAACCAAACCAACCCTACACAAGGATCAAACTCTTACACAGAGAATTTGAGTTAGTCCTACTCTAGGACACCAAACTCCTACAAAGAGAGTAACTCCCACAGAGAGAGTAACCAACTCTCACAAAGAGAATATCTAATTCCTACAAAGAGAATTAGGGTTTCGAACATAAAACGAAACGAAATAACACTTACCTATGCCTTGATTTAATCTTACCAATATGATGAAGAAGGCATGCAAGTGAATGACCAAGTGCTTGAGAATAGCTTTGATTGCACTTGATGATCTTTCTCTCTTCTAGGAATGAAGTCCTAACACTTCTCACTTGGGTGTATGAAATGAAGAGAAGAAAGATGATCTCCAAGAAAGGAATGAGAATTAGATCACTTGGAGAATTTCCATTTGAGCTAGCTTCGATGCATGAAAAGGAATGTGCTCATTTGGAGGGAAATGTGAGAGTTTGAGAGTGGCTTAAAGATTCTCAAATGATCTTCAATAGTTCCAAGTCGTTCTAATAAACTCAGCCCTCTCATATATATAAAAACCCTTTATGAACTTTCAAAACCCGAGGATAAAGCCAAAAACAAAAAGCTGTAACGGCTAGAATCAGAGCTAAGTCGTCAGCGACAGTCGACTGATGAACATCTGATAGTCGACTGACCAACGGAAAAATAATTCCCAACGGCTATAATCTGAGCCAGGAAATTCGACTGTAGAAGACTACACAGGCGCATGTAAAATGTGCAGGCGCCTGAATATCCTTCAGCAGGCGACTGTCACTTGGGATGGAAACGGAGCTGGAAAATGCAACTTTTCGTACTAGCGTCTACAGATGATAGACGACTGACCTCCCGTCCGTTTGGCACCCAAATCGGGACGTGGATACTAGACTTAGAATTTAAAAACTGCAAGCGCACGGTGTCGAACTGTGGCTTGGGGGTCGATCACGGGGTGTCGTGTGTTGTACTCGTAAACATTCGGAAACCGGATCACCTGGTGGATGATCTAGCCTAATCTCTGGTTGGTTGTGACGATAGTAAACTAATGAAAAAGATGTAAGAGGTAAAAAGGTAACCTAGGACTTTGGCTTCCGCCCTAATCATGGGTTCTCACTATTACTGCCGAAGGATAGGAATGTGATCGGATGCTAGGGTTTGGCAGTGAGACGTTGCCTCTAATAGTGGTACCTAGCGTCCCATGGGCTCGATATTCCAGTCGATGCCCAGGATGATACGCTAGGTCTACCTGGGTTTGGACGGTGGGCATTCCCATGTCCAACACCACCTGACTCTGGGAGCACTAAGCTCACAATGATTGCTCCCGACATCTCATCCAAGCCGTTCCTACGTGCAAGGACTCAATGTCTACGCTAGGGGGTGAGCTATGGATAGAGAATCAAACTCCCGTTTTATTTCCGCTTGGTTCGACGGTCAAAGGCGGTCTTTCTCCCGCCGATGACAATGAAACATCCGTGCGTAACCATCAAAATCCATAGATCCAACCGGATCCCTAGTCATATGGCCGTTCTAGGAAGAACCCACGAAGGGTCTTCCACCAATGTCCCAGATTGAAGAACTACTCACTATACATGGTATGAAATGCAATAAAACAGGATATAGCCAAAAGAATGGAAATCATGTGATTGTTTACTATAGCAAATATAAGTATAAACACAATATCAAAATATAAGAACGATCAAAGAGCTTA
Organism: Scilla litardierei; assembly: GCA_030789695.1. NCBI lineage: Eukaryota > Viridiplantae > Streptophyta > Magnoliopsida > Asparagales > Asparagaceae > Scilla > Scilla litardierei. The sequence goes on from CM061134.1 coordinate 148,180,373, forward strand.
CAATTAGAGTTTAATTCAAGGCAGCCAAAAATCCCTAAAAACAGCTTAATATGGGGATCCTCGTTTCTGGGAAAACCTAGCCCTATTTATACAAGTGGGCAAGATGGCATGGAATATTACCAAAAGAAGATAAAAATAGACATTCACCCGATCGGTTGAAACTTCACCCGATCGGTGAGACGACGAAAGATTAGTCTTTGGCTCTGATAAATCTCACCCGATCGCTGAACCGATCGGGTGAGTCTTCGATTTCTTGAGCTTGGGAAACCGCAACTATAGGTGACCTGATCGGTTGATAAGTCAACCGACCGGGTGAGCTTTGGCCTTCGCAACTGCGTTCTGTTTTACATCCACCCGATCACTGACTCGATCGGGTGGATCTGTCTCTTCCTCAGGACTGATACAGTCGCATGAACCGATCGGGTGGCTGTTCTACCCGATTGGTTGAGAGCTGAAACATGGTTTTTCTTGATGAATGGCTCTCGGGATCTTGTGCGACACCTCGCGTTGCTCCGAGGACTCATGATGTTGGCCCTAAATGCCCCCTACGCTAGCAATGTCCTTTAAATGATACAAACACAACAAAAGTAAAAAAGGAACCCCAAAACACAAAGAAACAGATACGAAACAACGAAAAACAACGGAGAAGACGTGCGTAAATATATAAAATATAAACGCACGTCAAAATCCCCCAAGCTGAACCCTTCCTCGTCCTCGAGGAAGACGATTGAGAATAGAAGCCCGGCGGGAGAAAATAGAGAGAGAGAGAGAAACAGAGAAAAGAAAAAGGAATCCTAGATTACCCGTAAGAGCCAACAGAAACAAACACAACACACTAAGTAAGCATGCGAGAAGCATATCACTAAGCACAGGAATACAAGTTCCTACTAGTGTCATGGGTTCACGCGGTGAAGCGCGAGTAAGTGCGGTGGTGAGCTAGCCAACGGTGTAACTATCTAAATCATGAATGAAGCTCCATATATACATATCCATGGAATGACTCAAGTATCGAATCAATTCGAGTTAGCGGTGAATAACAGTTCATGCATGCATGAGAATATAATAAGAATAGAAACATGTCACATGTCAGGGACTCTACTGCTAGAAACTAGAAAATCGCCGCACGATCGCTGAGATCATTGCTAGAAAGCTCATATGCCAAGTGTGTTCGAAAACGAAAGGGGTTAAGTAGTTTTGGAGGAGAGCACTTGGTGCAAATTCTCGCCTTTCCTTTATTCATGGCGGTAGGAGTAATATTTACAACAGGATTTTTTTGGGTTTTGGATTTTTGTATATATTTTTGGATTTTGGCTATACAAATTCTCTCTCTCTTTTTTGGATTTTCCTATCTTTCTCCTTCTTTTTTCTTTTTTCTCTTTTTTTAGAAGTGGGATAGTGCGCATTCTCCAAAAGCGGGAGAATGATGTGCTGGTAGGGGGAAAAATTGTGTACTCTCCCAAGTGGAAGTAAAGTACACGACGAGGGGATTTGCACCAAGCAAAACAAAACCGAATTCAAATTCTAAACACTTGACAAAAGGTGTTTTTTCGCGGATCAGAGCGTAAGCAACATGGGTTATCCTAGTCCTATTGGTAGAGTCCCGACACATGTGATTTGAAGCGTACATATATATGATGATTCATGCATAATGAAGTAGAAAAGCAGAAGCAATATACAACATATTCGAAATCGAACATGATAGTCTAGGGGTTATGCATGGATAGGCATATAAAACAAAATCACAATATAGAAGCACACCAACTAGCTAGTCACAGCACACAACTCAACACAAAAGGCAAAGTGAACCCACGGAGCATAAAATGCAACAGAACTCGTCTTCCTAGGGTTAATGAAGATAGGTGTCGTAGCTTAACTGTGTGTGTGTGTGTGTGTGTGTGTGTGTGTGGTTTAGTGGCAGTTTCATCATGCAGGGTCATCTCTAGGGGAGAGAGAGTAAAAAGGATGGAAAAAAAAGAAAAACACGAAGAAAACGACTCAAAAAAGGGAAAAAAGACTAGACTGACGCACATTGCGCGAATCCTCCAAGCTGAACGTTGCATTGCCATCAATGCAATAGGATGAAGCGCGGGAGGGCAACGAAAGATGAGAGGGAATTACGCACAGACAAAGAAACGGAAAAAACATGAAACATAACGAGACGTAGAAAAATAAAGAAAATAAAGACTGAAACGAACTAGACAAAAAAACACACACACACAAACAATACAAGCACACGGCAAACGAATGACACGACCACAAACACAAAACATAGATCTCCCCAAGCTGATCTCAACAATGCATGAAAGAAGATATGATCAGGGTGAATCAGAAAAAACTGGCTAGGGAAAAATCAGAAAAGAAAAAAAAGAAATCAAGATGCAGGAGCAGAAGGCTCCTCATCCTCCTCGGAAGAGAGTGGAGGAGTGTGGTCAGGAGAGGTGACATGTGTGCGAAGAAGTGGAGAAAGAGATGGAGATCGTGTACAGGTGGGCTCGATGGGGATGTGAATGATGGATGTGGTGTCGGTGGTAACAAAGGGTGGTGGGGATAATGATCTCGTGCGCACAACGACCTATTTCTTGCGACGCGAGTAAGCTGTGGTAATAGAGGTGAAAGGTGGTGGGAGTGGCGGGTCAATGGTAGTGATGGTGGGAGGGGAAGAAGTGATGGGAAGAGGAGAAGTGGTGGTGGGAGGGGAAGATCTTCGAGGAGGCGACAGAGGAGGTGATGGGGGTGGAGCGCCGTGGATATGGGTCAGAAGACGGAGAATGGCAGCTACATTTCGCTCGAGAGAGAGGAAACGGGGATGATAGAAAAGATGTAGAAGGGTCCGAGGGTGAGGAGGAGGATGTGCCAGCGCGTAAAGCAGCCATCTCAGCCTCGAGAGCGAGGCAAGCAGAAGTGGCACAGCATACGCCAGAGTGTGTGCCGGTGGTAGGGGTCGTGTGGGAAAGATGGTTGGCTTTATTGGGATGCAGCTAGCCGATCGGGTGGAGTCCACCCGATCGGGTCATTGCATCGGGTGTGTTCCAATTGAGAAATGAAGCTACAGGTTACCCGATCGGTTAGAAGTTCACCCGATCGGGTCATCGACTCTTAGATAGTTCACCTGGTTATTGGAAAATATGACCCGATCAACCACCCGCTCACCGGCTGTGTCACCCGATCGGGTGATTCTTGCACAGAACCAAAGCTGTCCCTGCATAATCCTGCACAAAATTTCAAAATCCGCTAAGTTTCGAAACAAGGACCCCCCGAGCTGTAAATTTATACTAATATATACCAATCAATCTTATTGAAAGCGAGTAAAGGGTTAGAACATGGGTTGCCTCCTATGAAGCGCTTGGTTATAGTCGGTAGCTCGACTCCTCAATTTGTGTTCAATGCGGATCCGGAGGATTTGCAGCGGAGCTATCGGTCGTTGAGTTTCCGACCGGATAGATTGCAGGCTCGCTGATTGTATTGTGCTTTAAGCGCTGCCCATTGACCTTAAAGGGTTCTTCTCTTCCCATGATCTCAATGGCTCCATGTGGGAAGACCTTGGTGACTCGGAAGGGTCCCGACCACCTAGACTTATGCTTTATGGGAAAAAGTCTCAGTCTTGAATTGAATAAGAGAACTAAGTCTCCTTCCTTGAATTCTTTCTTTAAGATACGCCTGTCGTGCCACAGCTTCAATTTCTCTTTGTTGATCTGGGCATTTTCATATGCGTTGAGCCGGATCTCATCAAGTTCATTTAGCTGGAGTTGTCGGTGGCTCCCTACCTCTTTGGCATTGAAGTTCAGATGCTTGACAGCCCAAAATGCCTTATGCTCCAATTCCACAAGCAAATGACATGCCTTCCCGTAGACAAGTCGATAAGGGGTCATGCCGATCGGAGTTTTAAATGCAGTTCTGTAGGCCCAGAGTGCATCTGAAAGCTTCGATGACCAATCCTTCCTAGATCTAACCACTTTCTTCTCTAGGATGCTCTTTATCTTTGATCGCGTCTGGATGTACACCTGAAAAATGACCTGTAGTCTTACCGCAAGCGCACGGTGTAGCGGCGAGCGGGTATCGAACTCAGGGAGGACAAATGACCGTGTCTTATTTAAATCACCTAGCTATCAAGAGAACAAGAATAGTTTGGTGTAATAGTCACAATCGTTCAAGTATCAAGAAAATAACAATATAATAAAAAGCATCTAGGGATAGGAAATCCCCACTACGGACCGTCTCTCATTCGTGTGGATCATAAATTTCATTGTTGCTAAGCTTGAATATAGGTGAACTAGACGCAACTTAATGTAGAACCAAGCTCACTCTCTCGTGCTATTGCCGGTCTATAGCAAACCTAGGATCGGGCCCACTCTCGTGCAAACCCTAGCCTAAGCCGCTAGCATGAAGAACGACATCATTGTTCAATCGTATCTCGAGCCTGTAATGCCCTGCTAAGCTACTGCACAAGTACTAAGGGGGGTGAACAGTACTTTAAAATAATTAAGAGGCTAATTCCTAATTACCTTGCAAACTCTACCAATTAATGCGGAAATGCGGAATAGTAAATAATCGACAACAAATAAACAATCGAAAACAAACGATATTACTGGGTTCGGATCCAACCAAGTCTCCCCGACTTGTTCCCGGTGATCCTACGTCCCGACCACCCGGATCACTTCCGGGTACTTGAGTTAGAAACCCTAACTCAAGATTTCCACTATGAAATACTTGTGAAAAACCTTTACAAGTCAAATCATACACAAATGAACTTGTGACTCCCATAACCCGGGATCACAAACACACTCTCACAACCGAGAGCGAATCACTTACAATATCAAAGTAAATTGAAATGAAATAGCTTACCACAAAATACCTATGCCTTGAGTATACTTACGAATTAGGGCAAAGATGATTTTGAGGAAGATGAAGAGGCACCAAACCCTAGCTCCAAGATGTAGACCGGCTACGGAGAGCTATGAGGTTGATGGTGACCTAGGATCAAGCACTTGGCTTGGAAGGCTCACAATCAATGAATCTCTCTTTTGAAATTAGAGTGAGAAGAGATTCAAGATTGGAATGAAAGAGCTTTGAATAAGAGGGAATGATTTCTCTTTGATCTCTAAACTTGTAATAATATCAGCCTTGAGTGCAATGAATGCAGCTCATCAAGTATATATAGGTTAGAGGAGGGAGAGAGAGAGAAAAACGTTTCAATTAAAGCTCCAACGGCTCTATTCTGAACCAAACTAGTCGGTCAAAGAACAACCACTGACCGACTAGTTCATCAACTAGTCGGTCGGTCAATCAACGCAGACCGACTAATGGGTGAATAGGGAATAGGTCGAAGTTCAGACAAAAGGAACTAGTCGGTCCAAGAAAAGTAGCTGACCGACTAGTTTCACAACTAGTCGGTCGGTTACTCAACTGAGACCGACTAAGAGATAAAACTAAAGTCTGAGCACAAATTGATTTAGTCGGTCCAAGAACAAATGTTGACCGACTAGTTTATCAACTAGTCGGTCTCCAAATGTGCATAGACCGACTAACGATAAACAATAAGTCAGGTGAAAATTGGCATGTACAGTAAAGCTCAACTAGTCGGTCTAAGAAGGAAAGTTGACCGACTAGTTTATCAACTCGTCGGTCGATCAATGAACACAGACCGACTAATTATAAACAGTAGCTCAGGCACAAATTGGCATGAACAGGGAAAGCTCAACTAGTCGGTATAAGAAGCATCACTGACCGACTAGTTCACAAACTAGTCGGTCGGTGAGTCAACGTAGACCGACTAACTGTAAACAGTAAAGAGCTATGATTTGAGAAAGAAAACTAGTCGGTCCAAGAAGGATTGTCGACCGACTAGATCACCATCTAGTCGGTTGGTTCTTCTTCTTGAACCAACTAACATGCACAAGAAGTCGCGAATAGAAGCGCGATGCTTCGGGAAAGATAGTATGGACTTCTTACTAGATCCTATGTCTAAGATAGGAGCGTTATGAAGATTAAAACGTAAGACCTACTCAAGGCTTAACATTCTACGGAACGAAGCTAAAAGACTATAAATAAAACTTAACGAACCGTCTTCGAAAGCTTCGATCCGAATCTTCATGACTTCTAAAATGGTCCAAAAGCTTCAACGAAGCTTTAGGCATACGATCACGTGCTTTGAGAAGTATCTAGACGTCGTTTTGGATGTTCAAATGAATTTGGCGACGATCTCCATAACTGCGCTCACAAATTGTTAGTTCATAATATATTTATGTTTGTTCATCAACCAAAACCAAATCCGGGGAGTCCAATATCCAACATTCTCCCCCTTTTTGGTGATGACAAACCAACATAAATAATAATAAAAAATAATGATTCAAATGTAATTTACTTACTCCCCCTGCATTGATGACACGTTAATTCCAAAATGAATAATAATAATACGCATCAAGCAGACGAGTAAAGTATAAAATGAGAATCAAATATTGAAATTTAGGAATTGAAATTCCATTTTATATATCTTAACTCCCCCTGAATCTAACATATCAAATTAGATTCTTGGAAAAATGCTTAAATTATCATTTAGCACATGTCATTATTATATATCTCCCCCTTTGGCATTAGCAAAAAGTGTGGGAGGAGATCAACGACAACAACAATGGCTTCAAATCAAAGCATGGGAGTCGTAGAATACGACCACGGTCCAAATGACACCAAAGGAAAATCCGAATGAAATCAAAGCGTGTCAATGAGACCAAAGTCGAAAGTCGATAAATAAAATCATCAAAACCCAAATTAATTTTACGAATTGAGTTATGGAATATACTCTCTAATATCAATATTCTTGGTTAATTTAGTGCATGGAAAACAATTCTATGTTTCCAAAGAAATAATTTCTATTTAACCAAGTTATTATCGTCGAGCGACGAGATCAAACATCAAAGACATATAAAGAACATATAATGTGCACACGAGAATGAAATGTCAAGAACGATGTATGTATGTATGTATGTATGTATATGTGTGTGTGTGTATATATATATATATATATATATATATATATATATATATATATATAAGCATGACTATATGATGTAATCTGTGTACATTCATTCATTAATAAAGACTCACTTGCCTTTCAAAAAAAAATATATATAAAAGCATGAGTACATCAAAATGAGACATCGTCGACATACAAAAACGATCCAACGATCGGGGCACAAAATACAACATAAAAATATCACACACGACATCGGAGTATCACAAAACATACAACATCATCAGGGATACATCATCATACATCCAAAAGAATCAAAACATCATAACCACAAAACCACACTCTATCCTACCCAAACTCTCTCACTAAAAGATATCTCATCTAAAGTGCACTGGGAGAGTCCTCAAGGAAGCTCAGGAGGAAGTGGTAGGATCTGCAGCAGCAGCAGGCTCTGTAGCAGGGGTGGTGGTCACCGGGTCAGCAGTAGTGTCCACAGGAGCGACAGAAGTGGCAATCTCTGGAGCATCAACAGAAGTGGCCTCGGGAGCACCAGTCGGAGCATCCACCGCAGAAACGGTGGCAACATGTGTGCTCTTGGGGTCACCAGCAGACGAAGCAGCAGCAACACCAGAAGTGCCCTCGGGGGCACGAGTAGAAACATGCACAAGCTCCTCAATCTCCTCCTCATCCAACTCTTCCTCGTCAGAGACTGACGGAGGGATGTCAATACCAAGGTGGCGAGCAATGCGAGCAAGAATCTTCTCGGTACGAGCATAACGAGACTCCACACGTCTCACTGAACGTGCGAGCTCGTCAAGAGTGGTAGAGGGAGCAGCTGAGGCAGAAGCAGACGCTGAAGGTGTCGTCCTCTGAACGTGACGGAGCGCCGTAAGAGACTTCTTGACGGCCGTCGCGTTTAGAGGAGGACCAAGTGGACGCTCATCGTCACGAGGTAAGGTGACACGAAAGTGACGGAATACGAGTGTCAGGAGGCACGAGAATGGGATATGAGCCGACTTCGAGGACTTGCGAATACACTCGAAAGAATCCATCTTATCGAGTATAATGCGAGCCCAGTTAATTGAGCTCCCCATGAAGATGGCATAGATCAACTTCAAGAAAGGCTGGGATGGCAAAGAAGAGGAGCCGTACTTGGGAAGCAAGCACGACTTCAGAATCAAATTCAGGACCCAGACATTAGGCTTGAAGGACTTGGACAGGACGCCAATCATGGCGGGAGGAATCTCATGGAAAATCTGAGAAAGCATGACTTGATCAAGTGAGGATATGTCATCAACAGAAATGTCAGACGGTAGAAGGCCAGACGAGGAGATACCCAAAACCTCTCCTAAGATTTCTGCCGTGAGGACTATCGGAGTCCCCAAGACAGTCGTCTCAATCGAGTGGGTCTCGTCGTACTGACCACGAATCCTATTGGCATAGAAGAGCTTCACGAGGCGAGGGTAGGGGTGAGGATTTGCCTTAGGATCATATCGAAGGTAATCGAGAAGACCGGAGACGAAAGAAGATCTGCGAGGCCAAGGAAGTCACTAAATTGAACGAAATGCTCCAGAAGCAGCGGACAGTGTTCGATACGGTTGTAAGCCGTGAGACACATAGGGTCATCGCGACACAACAAAATATCAACACCGCCCACCGGCATCGGAGCCTTTCCCTTAGGCTGACGGGTACGGGGTCGAGAGCTAGACTCAGGCTGCCTAGGAGGAGGTGAGGGATCCTTACGAGTCTCGGTCTCAGGTCTATACTCAGTGTCGGAATCCGTAGGAGTATGAAAAGAGGAGGGAGACGCAAGTTCCTTGGGCTTGGACTTAGATTGGGCTCTAGGCTTCGCTGTCGTCATCCTCTTCCGCTTGAGAGGAGGCGACGACGACGAGGGCTGGGTAGTCTTAGAACGGCGTCTAGGTTGCGAGGGTTGAACGGGATCCGTAGGGGATGGCTCTACGGTCATCGGCAAAGGGCTCGTAGGACGGATCGGAATGCGTGTACGGGACATAAGCACGGTATGACACGACGCAATCAAACGAGAAAGCCCTAGACAATCGAAACCCTAGCAAGCTGAAACCCTAGAAAATTAAAATGAGCTAAATCCTAACCCTAAGCACAGGAGCTAAAAAATCTAACCCTAGATAGGGATAGGAGAGAGAGTGGTTTACCCTAGGAGGAGGTCGATCGGAGATATGGCCGGAGATAGGCCGGAAACGACGACGGAGGGAGTGGATGTTGAAGGGGTCGGGGGTTTTTTGGCTGGAGAGGGAGGAGATGAAACCGACTAAAAAAGAAATAAGTCGATTGGATTCGAGTTTTAATCGATCGGAAGTCGAAAAGACAAGACAGTCCCCGTCACAACTAGTCGGTCACAGTTCAAGCACTGACCGACTAGATCACGATCTAGTTGGTCGGTCAATGAGCTTGAACCGACTAGTTGTAAACAGTAACTGACGGCAAATTTCGTGACAAGATTTAGTCGGTCTAAGCCCATTCACTGACCGACTAGAACTGAATCTAGTCGGTCGGCCAATGAACTTGGACCGACTAAGAGAGTTCAAAAATTGAAAATTTTAGAAATTTGATTTCTCTCCTAATTGCACTTCGACGAAACATCAAAATACTCTCATTAATCATTAAACTACCCCATTAAACATCGAAAATCTGAAATTTGACGATTACGCACAAATAGAGCGAAAATTCCAAAAATTCAACAAAAATCCAGAAAATTTCAATTAATCTAGCATGATCAAATATAAAGAATTGAATAGCATGCAAGATTATTGAAAACATATGAATCCTAAATCTCGGACTCACCCATAATCTCCAATTCTCGACGTAACCGCACAAAGGAGTCTTCCTTTAGGGGTTTCGTGAAAATATCGGTGATTTGCTTCTGGTTTTCAACGTACACTAATATGATGTCCTTTTTAGCAACATGATCATCTAAGAAATGGTGTCGGACATCTATGTGTTTCGAACGGGAATGGTGTACCGGGTTCTTGGAGAGACATATTGCACTTTGGTTGTCCACCATGATAGGGCAAGTATCACAGTTTATCCCAAAGTCTTTAAGTGTGTGTCTCATCCAAAGAACTTGAGCACACGCGGCACCGGCGGCAATATATTCTGCCTCGGTGGTTGAAAGTGATACGGAATTCTGCTTCTTGGAAAACCAAGAGACAAGTGAATTTCCTATAAAATGGCAAGTGCCACTAGTACTTTTCCTGTCGAATTTGCATCCCGCATAATCTGCGTCACTATATGAGATTAACTCATACGTGCTAGATTTTGGATAAAGTAATCCAAAATCAAGTGTATAACTTAAATAACGGAAAATACGTTTTACCGCTACTAAGTGTGACTCCTTAGGTTGAGACTGATAACGAGCACAAACACATACGACAAACATAATATCGGGCCTACTTGCGGTAAGATAAAGTAAACTACCTATCATACCTTGATATAGACGAATATCTACATCTTTTCCGCCCGCATCTTTATCAAGATGTGTAGTCGTGCTCATTAGAGTCTTTTTCCCGGAGGGATTCTCCATTCCAAATCGCTTAAGCAACTCCACCGTATACTTAGTTTGGTGGATGAAGATTGCATCGTTCATTTGGCGAATTTGGAGACCTAAGAAATATTTGAGCTCACCCATGTGGCTCATCTCAAATTGATCCTTCATCACATTAGAAAACTCTTCGCAAAGAGCAAAGTTAGTAGCACCGAAAATGATATCATCAACATAAATTTGAACTAAAATTATATCATTATTCGAATACTTACCAAATAATGTGGAATCAACTTCTCCCATTTTAAAACCTAAATCCAAAAGAAAATTCTTTAAACGGTCATACCAAGCTCGAGGAGCTTGTCTCAAACCGTAAAGTGCTTTCTTAAGTTTAAAAACATGATTTGGAAATTTTTCATTTATAAAACCCGGAGGTTGAGAAAAATAAACTTCCTCAACAACATCTCCGTTTAAAAACGCACTTTTTATATCCATTTGAAATAGTTTAAAATCCTTATGGCATGCAAAAGATAACAATAATCTAATTGATTCTAATCTAGCTACCGGAGCAAAAGATTCTTAGAAATCGATACCTTCCTCTTGCCGATAGCCTTGAGCTACTAACAGAGCTTTGTTCCGGACGACGACTTGGTTTTCGTCGGTCTTGTTCTTGAAGATCCACTTTGTCCCTATGACGGTGTGGTTCTTCGATGGCAATGGAACAAGCTCCCAAACCTCATTCCTCTCGAATTGAATGAGTTCCTCTTCCATGGCAAGGATCCAAGCGCTATCTTCACATGCTTCATTAACATTCTTTGGCTCAATCAAGGAGGCAAAGGCACAATGAGCAAAGTGGTTGACTTGAGATCTCGTCTTGACGCTATCATGGATATTGCCAATGACTTGCTCATGAGGATGGTCACGAACGATATGAAGCCGTTTGGGAATTCCTTGATCACTAGGAACATTCTCAACAACTTCATTAGTCGGGTTAGTATCAATATAATCAATGGAATCAATAGAGTTAGAATTACCAATTGAATCACATAAGACATCCATAGAGTCATCATCATTAGTAATTCTAGTTGGAACAAATCCTTCATTAAATGAAACATGAAGCGATTCCTCGATCGTTGAGGTTCGTTTGTTGTATATCTAACAGGCTTTGCTACGTGAGGAATACCCAACAAAAATCCCCTCATCGGATCTTGGATCGAATTTGTCCAAACTACCATACGTGTTTTTAATAAAACATTTCGAACCGAAAACACGAAAATGTTTAACTTGAGGCATCCTACCAAACATCAATTCATAAAAAGTTTGTTTAGTGCCGGGCCTCAAAAGTATTCTATTAAACACATAGCAAGCGGTGTGTACCGCTTCCGCCCAAAATTGATGGCCAAGTTGGCTATCATCAAGCATATTACGAGCACACTCCACTAGCGTCCTATTCTTTCTCTCAACAACACCATTTTGAGGAGGTGCGCGAGGGAATGAAAAGGTGTGTGTAATACCAACTTCATCACAAAATGTCTCAAAAGACTCATTCTCAAATTCACCTCCATGATCACTACGAATAGTGACAATGGTGGTTCCTAAGAGATTTTGTACTTTCTTAACAAAAATTGTGAAGTTTTCAAAAGCATCATTTTTATTACTCAATGAAAATACCCAAGTAAACCTAGAAAAGTCATCAATGATGACAAGTCCATAACGTGCATTTCCTAATGAAGCAACTCTAGTTGGCCAAAATAAATCTAAATGTAATAGCTCTAGTGGCCGCTTAGAAGAAATGCTTTTCTTAGGTTTAAACGACGATTTTGGAAGCTTGCCTCGTTGACACGAGTCACAAAAGCTTTTCTTTTGAAAGATTAGCTTAGGGAAGCCTCTAATAGAGTTTAACTTGGAAAGCTTAAATAGTGTTCCAAAGTTCACATGACCAAAACGTCGATGCCATAAGTGTTAATCACTTGTGTTGGCAATGAGGCATTGTTCATGTGATCTTGGAAGATCTAGGATATATATATCCTTATGGCGTGTGTCGAAAAACAATAATTCATTATTATCTTTTCTTAAAATATGGCACATTCCTTTCGCAAAGCTAACTTTGTAACCTTTATCACGAAGTTGGCTTATTGAAATGAGATTGTGGTTTAATCCTTTAACAAGGTAAACATCACATATTATGGGTTTAGAAGGATTACCCACTTTACCAACACCTATGATGGTTCCGCTCTCGTTGCCTCCAAAGATGACGCGGTTTCCATTAGCAATGGGAACCACTCCGGAGAGCAATTGAGCGTCACCCGTCATGTGTTTTGAACACCCACTATCGAGTATCCAATTTTCTTTGGAGCTAAATTTAATTTTGTTGCTCCGTTTCTTTTTCTTTTCCTTGAGTACCTAAAGATAGAAAATTTCATATCATGGTACCCAAGGTCATTGGGTCCAAAAGATTAGACCTTTGGAAGCCAAGTCCAATTGGACTTAGACTTCCCCACATAATTAACATTATCCACAACATCCGAAAAATAAGCATTCATGTAAACTTATTTTTCATCCATGCTTGTGTCCTTTGGGCTCCAAATTGTGAATATTTTGGGAGCCCTCATCCTATTGGGTGCATGCATGCATTGTTGGTTTCTACGTGATGCATGACGTGGATATGCATAAGGAACATGATGAAATGGTGCATGTGGATAATTATTCATGTGATGATGTGGGTGTACATATGCATGTGGAGGAACACGTGCATGAGGGTGTCTCACGTTGTGTGCACGTGCCCATGAACGTGTGTCACGACCCGCTTCCCTAAAATGGAGGCGAGACGTGAAAAGGTCCGCACGGGAGTGGAGCTATGAAGCCCCAAACCCGATAAGCGTCAATAATACATAAGCAGGTCCCTGTAACCACAACAGAATAGCAATAATAACACAAGGAGAGACCGAAATAAAATCTTACATCTCATACATTGTCCAATAAGAAAAATAAGTTCAACATCCAGAAAAGCCACCAGGCTAAAAGAAAAGAGTCCAAGGCCCAGAACAAGGCTAACAAAAGCGACGACATAACAAAGTATAGGTGCTACGCACCGATAACAAAACAACTGTCTAACAAAAGTAAAACACAACGAAGACACTAGGACTGGTCCCCAGTGTCCACGTACTCCCCGTCAAACACAAGCTCAGGCTCGGCGTCAGCAAACACCTCGTCCTCAACAAGGTACTCGGGCTCAGGATCTAACATGTGTCACCCAAAAGAGTAAAGGGGCACATGTCAGCAAGTCTAAAAGACTTGAGCAAGGAAACTGAAAGTAAGGCAACTAGCAACCTAGCAGTTTAGTATGCATGGCATGGCAGTTATAACATGAGTGCACAATTTAAACATGGCAAGACAATTAGTACAAGAGAACAATCATCGGGACAAGACAAGAGTAGCCAAGCTACTATCAATCTCAATCAATTCACATTTTGTAGGTGTTTATGCCCTTCGCTGAATGGTAAACATTTCAGACCGATCGGCCCCAAACACTAATCACATTTCACGTTGTTTTGTAGATGTCTGCGCCCTTCGCTGAATGGTAAACATTTCAGACCGATCGGCACCAAACACTACCCCACCCCAAAGAGTTTACGCCTTACAACTACAGTTGTTGATCAAACAGACTCCCAGTTGAATGGCCGCTTAACCCTCACCCCCTATACCCACATGTAATGGAGCCTGGGGTCCCCGCACATTGAGCTCAGCTAGTGAGCCTGGGGTTGCCCCGCACATGGAGCTCGCATTCTTAGTTCACAATTCAATATATCGAGCGTTGGGGTTAGCAACTCATTATGCTCGCTTCTGGTCACGAGCCAGGAACACAAGTAGTGTAGCGATGCTACGCAATCACGGGATCACCAAAAGAATGCAATGACATGACATTTAAATTGCGTACCGTTAATGGAAAGTAAACATGACATGGTAATTGTGCAACATGCTATATGTGTTGGAACTAGCTTCGTTGTCAAGCTAGTTCCCCAATTTGCGCCTAGGCGAGTATCATTTCGTCGCCTAGCCTCTTTTACGCCTACAACAAGCATATGGCCTAAAACATGGCCTAAACCCTAAGTGGCAAGTTTCACTTGCCTAGCACCGGGGATTGACGATCACTTCGTCACACGGATGCCAATCTAAGGGGAAATCACTGTTTTGGGGGAACAATCAACAAACAACATGAATTTTATTAGGGTTTCACAAAAATATAAATAGGCTATGAAAACAATGGTAGATCGATTTCTTACCGAGAGGAGACGGAAGGAACACTCCGGGGAACCCTAGGATCAGATCTGGAAAAGATTGGAGAAGTTTGGGAAAACTAGGGTTTTGGGGGATTTGGGGATTTTGATGGGTTTTGGTGAGATTTTGGGGAAGATGAGAGGTAGATGGAGTGAATGGATGGTTTGGATGATGATTCTAGGGCTTGGAATGAAGGATTGAAGCTTGGAGGAAGATGGGGGCTCAAGGGGGAAAATTTTAGGGTTTTGGGTCGTGTTTGAGAAGATGAAAACGATTGGGTTGGGTTTAAATAGGATGGGCTGGCGGCTGCCCAGAAATTAGGGTTTCAACACTAGTTAGTCGGTCAAAGAGCAACCACTGACCGACTAGTTTGGCAACTAGTCGGTCGGTCGACCAACGCAGACCGACTAAGTGCAAA
Source organism: Scilla litardierei (assembly GCA_030789695.1). NCBI lineage: Eukaryota > Viridiplantae > Streptophyta > Magnoliopsida > Asparagales > Asparagaceae > Scilla > Scilla litardierei. Next base: position 148,195,556 of record CM061134.1, read on the forward strand.
CAGTAACTCCTGAATCGAAAATAGGATTTAGAGTTAGTCGGTCCATGAACAAATACTGACCGACTAGTTTATCATCTAGTCGGTCGATAAACGTTCTTAGACCGACTAAGAGTAAACAGTAACTCGACTGTACAGTAGAACCAAGAATTAGTCGGTCTGAGTACAAAACTTAACCGACTAATTTAACAACTAGTCGGTCGAAAGATGAACTTAGACCGACTAAGAATGAACAGTACTAATACTAAAATTTAGATGATGTGTTAGTCGGTTAAAGAAGCATTGCTGACCGACTAGTTTGCAACCTAGTCGGTCAACCAACGTTCTTAGACCGACTAACGATAAACAGTAACTCCTGAGAAATTTAGAAAGCTAACTAGTCGGTCCAAGAAGGATTGTCGACCGACTGGATCGTCATCTAGTCGGTCGGTGGCCCTTCTTACACCGGCTAATGAGCACCAAAAGTTCCGATACGGAGCGCGGGGCCCCGGGATCGATTCCTAAGACTTCTAGGCTTGATCTAATAGTAAGATACGACCGTTATGAAGTCCGTCACGAATGACTTACTTCGAAATCGACAATCCTAAGGAAGAAACGAGAAAATACGACGAATCGATCGAAAATGAAAGCTACGGAGACGAAAACCACACATGGGGAGAAAATCCACCAAAACATATATTATATTATATTAAATCCAGATACATGAAAAGCAGTCGTTACATCCTCCCCAACTTAAGAAAAATTCCGTCCTCTGAATTTCCAAATACTCACGAGTCCGGAAACAAAAGTGGGAAACGCTCTCGCATCTCATCCTCATTCTCCCAAGTAGACTCTCCAGGTGAACCGTGTCGCCACATCACCCTCACAAGATTGACAATCTTGTTCCGAAGCGATTTCTGACGCCTGTCCAGAATCTGCACTGGATGCTGGTCATACGTCATATTGGGGCGAACGGTAATCTCCGAAAAATCCACCGCATGAGACGGATCGCTAATGTATCGACGAAGCTGCGACACATGGAAAACATTGTGAACTCCTTCCAAAGATGGCGGCAAGGCCAAGTAATAAGCTACCTCGCCAACCCTCTCCAAAATGTCAAACGGTCCAATGTATCGCGGGCTCAACTTTCCACGCTTCCCGAAACGAATCACACCACGATTCGGGGAAATCTTCAAGAACACATGGTCGCCTGGCTGAAACTCCAAAGGACGACGTTTAGCATCCGCCTAATGCTTGAAACGGTCCCGATCAATTCTCAACCTCTCCCGAATATTCCTGACGATCTCCACGGCCTCCACGATCATCTCAGGTCCCAACAACTCCCGATCACCAACGTCATACCAACTCAATGGCGATCGACATTTCCTCCCATAAAGAGCGGCGAAAGGCGCCATGCCAATACTCGCCTGGAAGCTGTTGTTGTAGGAAAACTCTACCAGATGTAGATGGTCCTCCCACGAACCCTTGAAGTCCAACATGCACGCCCTCAGCATGTCTTCCAAAATCTGAATCGTCCTCTCAGACTGGCCATCCGTCTGCGGGTGGTACGCCGTGCTGAAACTCAGACGCGTACCCAAGCTCTTCTGCAAACTCTGCCAGAACTGAGATATGAACCTCGTGTCTCTGTCAGACACGATACTCATGGGGACTCCATGAAGTCGCACAACCTCCTGCACGATTCACGTTACATCACTATCCAAACTAGGAAAAGGAAATAAAACGGAGAGTAAAAGAATTTACCTCCATGTATCTCCTTGCTAGCGCCTCAGTGGACTGTCCCACTCGGAACGGAATAAAGTGCGCAGATTTGGTCAATCGATCTACGATCACCCAAATCGCGTCATTCTGCTTCGGACTCCGAGGTAGTCCAGTCACGAAATCCATAGTGATGTGTTGCCATTTCCACTCCGGAATCGGAAGCGGTTGTAGCAACCCGGCCGTACGCTGATGCTCCGCCTTCACTTGCTGGAAAACCAAGCACTTGGCTACACTCCGAGCCACACTCCTCTCCATACCATGCCACCAATAATTCAGACGAAGATCCTGATACATCTTGGTGCCACCAGGATGCATAGAATACGGCGAACTGTGTGCCTCCACCATCAGCTCCTCTCTGATATCCCCAGCTGGCACACACAACCTGGCTCCAAACCTCAGCGAGCCATCCTCATGAATCAAAAAGTCAGTCCGCAGACCGGCTTCCACCTGCTCCCGAATCTTCACCAGCTTCGGATCCTCAGCCTGGCCAGCCTTAATCCGATCCATGATCGTCGACTGTACCTGCATGTACATCAACGAAGAAGCCTCTCCAGGAAGAACAATCTCCACACTAGACTCGCAAAAATCCTGCTGCAATCTCCACTGCGAGGTCAAAATCATCACCGCTGGCATCCTACTCAAAGCATCCGGGACCACATTCACCTTGCCAGGGTGAAACTGCAAATCAATATCATAATCCGCCATAAGCTCCAACCATCGACGATGTCGCATGTTGAGCTCCTTCTGAGTGAAAATATACTTCAAGCTTTTGTGATCGGTGAAAATCTTCACTTTCTCACTCAGCAGGAAGTGCCTCCAAATCTTAAGAGCAAACACAACGGCAGCCAACTCCAAGTCATGCGTCGGGTAATTCTTCTCATGAACCTTAAGCTGACGAGACGCATACACCACAACATGCCCATGCTGATGCAACACACAACCGAGACCCTTGCCAGAAGCATCGCAAAAGTTCTCAAATCCACCGCTGTGATCAGGCACAACAAGAATAGGGGCAGTCGTCAACCTCTCCTTCAGAACACCAAAAGCACTCTCACAATCACCCGACCAAACAAAAGCAACATCCTTCCGCGTCAACCTGGTCATCGGCTCAGCAATACGAGAAAAGTCCTTAATGAATCGCCGATAATAACCAGCAAGTCCAAGAAAACTCCGAATCTCAGACGCCGACGACGGAACAGGCCACTCCCTGATGGCCCTAATCTTCTCGGGATCCACTGAAATACCATCTCCAGTCACCACATGCCCGAGAAAAGCAACTCGATCCAGCCAAAACTCGCACTTCGAAAACTTAGCATACAACCGATGCTTCCTCAAAATCTCCAACACCGTCCTTAAGTGCGAGGCATGCTCTTCCTCCGACTTCGAATAGATCAGAATGTCGTCAATGAAGATAACGACAAACTTATCCAAAAAGTCGTAGAAAATCAGGTTCATCAGATTCATGAAAACTGCGGGCGCGTTAGTTACACCGAAAGGCATAACCACAAACTTATAGTGTCCATACTTCGTCCTGAACGCTGTCTTCGGAACATCTCCCTTCTTCACCTTCAACTGATGGTAACCACTCCTCAAATCCAACTTAGAAAACACCCTCAAACCTCCAAGCTGATCAAAAATATCATCGATGCGAGGCAACGTGTATTTATTCTTAATGGTCACCGCATTCAACTCCCGATAGTCCACGCACATGCGACGCAAACCATCCTTCTTCTTCACCAGCAACACCGGTGCTCCCCACGGAGACACGCTGGGATTAATATAACCCTTCCGCAAAAGCTCATCCAACTGCTTCCGCAACTCTTCCAACTCTGCAGGTGCCATACGATACGGCGCCTTCGAAATCGGCTACGCACCCGGAACAAGATCGATAGAAAATTCCAAAGCCCGATCAGGTGGCAAACCAGACATCTCCTCGGGGAAGACGTCGCCAAAATCACGCACCACAGCTGGCCACTCCAGCTCCATCTGCATAGCCACAGCCTCCACCGGCCTGGCCCGAAATCTGACAGGACCAAGCGAACTGCTACCACGACTGAACTCAAACACTGGATGTCTGGGAATCTCGAACACCACCTTCTTCCTCCGACAGTCGATCGTAGCATAGAAGCTTGCCAGCCAATCCATCCCAAGAACTGCATCATAGTTGATGATGTCGTGGACAATGAAATCAGCGAAAAGCTCATGTCCACAGACCACCAACGAGCAAGAATTGCAACCACGATGCACCGAGACCACGCCATTCCCTGTAACGATATTCCAACTCTTAGGAAGAGGGGACGTCGACAAGGAATGCCTCTCCACAAAGCTCCGAGAAATAATGCACATCGATGCACCAGAGTCAAAGAGGACCCGTGCAGGAAATGTGCAAACCAAAACCACACCTAATCAAGCAATTAACAATCAAACCCTAGTCTAGCAAACAACCATGTTCAAGCAAACAACATAATTTAACAATCAAAACCAGCTAGGAAAGTAACAGCTAGATCGAGGATTACCTGCGATAACCTCATCCACAGCCGCGCTCTCCGCAGCGGTCATCAGAAAAGCCTGCCTCCTCGGCGGAACAGCCTGCCGAAAAGCCTGCCCCTGCGGAACAAGAGCTGCTCCACGACCAGCAGGAACAGACGCTCGCTGCTGCAATGGCTGTGCTGCAACAGGAGCCCTCCGCAGCGGACCCGCATGCCGACAATCCTTCGCGACATGGGAAGCATCACCACAAACCAGACACTGGCCCAAAAACTTCCGACACTGATCCTTGATGTGGCCAGGCTTGCCGCAGAAATGGCAAGACTTCAGAATAGGCCCTCCTGGCCTCTTAAACTGAGCAGACTGATTAGGCCTGAATCCAGGTCTAACCACAGCACTCGCCTGTTCCACAGGCCTCTTCCCAGCACCAACAGCAGATCCCCTCCTCTCGTTCACGAGCAGCTCCTGCCTCTTGGCTGCTACCAGAACCTTCTGATAAGACTCCCGGTCAGAGGAGGTCACAAAACTCTGGAGCTCCGAAGCAAGCCCCTGCAGGAACCTCTGAGCCTTCTCCTCAGCGTCCTGCACCATCTTTGGTGCAAACCGACTCAGCCTCATGAACTCTTGGTGATATAGGTCCACCGACGAGTTCCCTTGCTTCAAATCTATAAAACACTGCAGCATCTCCTCCTTGGCAGCTTTCGGGAAGAACTCACCATCAAATCTAGCCTTGAAGGTAGCCCAAGCTATCGGCTCCACCAACAACTTCTCTTCCGCATCCCACCAATTCCGAGCATTATCCTTGAGCTGCCTCTTCGCCAAATCAACCCATCCAGCCGGGGTGATCTTGGCCATCTTCAGATTGTCCTCGATGTTCCGAATCCACTCATCGGCAGCCAGAGGACCCTCAGAACCATCAAAATATGCGGGACCCAGCTCCCGAAATTGCTTCGCTCCTGGCTCAGAGCGAGGGGCATCCGGAAGAGCCCGGGCAGCTCGAGCAAGTGGAGCATTCTGGACTTGCAGAAGCACACCCTGCTGCACTTGCATCATCTGGAGCATCATCCGCATCATCTCACCACTGGTGGGTTCCCGCTCAGGCTCCTCATCATGAGGGACCGCGCCACTACCCCCACCACGGGTGAAACGTCTTCCTGCCATCTAGTGACACAGAAAACGAATCAGATTAGACTCATAGATTATGACTCGGACGTCGAACTTAATTTATTGGACATTCTAATATTATTATCACTATTCTCAAAATCGCAGTTACAGAAGGACCTGCATGGGCCACCAACAAAACCTGTCACGACCCGCTTCCCTAAAATGGAGGTGAGACGTGAAAAGGTCCGCACAGGAGTGGAGCTATGAAGCCCCAAACCCGATAAGCGTCAATAATACATAAGCAGGTCCCTGTAACCACAACAGAATAGCAATAATAACACAAGGAGAGACCGAAATAAAATCTCACATCTCATACATTGTCCAACAAGAAAAATAAGTTCAACATCCAGAAAAGCCACCAGGCTAAAAGAAAAGAGTCCAAGGCCCAGAACAAGGCCAACAAAAGCGACGACATAACAAAGTATAGGTGCTACGCACTGATAACAAAACAACTGTCTAACAAAAGTAAAACACAACGAAGACACTAGGACTGGTCCCCAGTGTCCACGTACTCCCCGTCAAACACAAGCTCAGGCTCGGCGTCAGCAAACACCTCGTCCTCAACAAGGTACTCGGGCTCAGGATCTAACATGTGTCACCCAAAAGAGTAAAGGGGCACATGTCAGCAAGTCTAAAAGACTTGAGCAAGGAAACTGAAAGTAAGGCAACTAGCAACCTAGCAGTTTAGTATGCATGGCATGGCAGTTATAACATGAGTGCACAATTTAAACATGGCAAGACAATTAGTACAAGAGAACAATCATCGGGACAAGACAAGAGTAGCCAAGCTACTATCAATCTCAATCAATTCACATTTTGTAGGTGTTTATGCCCTTCGCTGAATGGTAAACATTTCAGACCGATCGACCCCAAACACTAATCACATTTCACGTTGTTTTGTAGATGTCTGCGCCCTTCGCTGAATGGTAAACATTTCAGACCGATCGGCACCAAACACTACCCCACCCCAAAGAGTTTACGCCTTACAACTGCAGTTGTTGATCAAACAGACTCCCAGTTGAATGGCCTCTTAACCCTCACCCCCTATACCCACACGTAATGGAGCCTGGGGTCCCCGCACATTGAGCTCAGCTAGTGAGCCTGGGGTTGCCCCGCACATGGAGCTCGCATTCTTAGTTCACAATTCAATATATCGAGTGTTGGGGTTAGCAACTCATTATGCTCGCTTCTGGTCACGAGCCAGGAACACAAGTAGTGTAGCGATGCTACGCAATCACGGGATCACCAAAAGAATGCAATGACATGACATTTAAATTGTGTACCGTTAATGGAAAGTAAACATGACATGGTAATTGTGCAACATGCTATATGTGTTGGAACTAGCTTCGTTGTCAAGCTAGTCCCCAATTTGCGCCTAGGCGAGTATCATTTCGTCGCCTAGCCTCTTTTACGCCTACAACAAGCATATGGCCTAAAACATGGCCTAAACCCTAAGTGGCAAGTTTCACTTGCCTAGCACCGGGGATTGACGATCACTTCGTCACACGGATGCCAATCTACGGGGAAATCACTGTTTTAGGGGAACAAACAACAAACAACATGAATTTTATTAGGGTTTCACAAAAATATAAATAGGCTATGAAAACAACGGTAGATCGATTTATTACCGAGAGGAGACGGAAGGAACACTCCGGGGAACCCTAGGATCAGATCTGGAAAAGATTGGAGAAGTTTGGGAAAACTAGGGTTTTGGGGGATTTGGGGATTTTGATGGGTTTTGGTGAGATTTTGGGGAAGATGAGAGGTAGATGGAGTGAATGGATGGTTTGGATGATGATTCTAGGGCTTGGAATGAAGGATTGAAGCTTGGAGGAAGATGGGAGCTCAAGGGGGAAAATTTTAGGGTTTTGGGTCGTGTTTGAGAAGATGAAAACGATTGGGTTGGGTTTAAATAGGATGGGCTGGCGGCTGCCCAGAAATTAGGGTTTCAACACTAGTTAGTCGGTCAAAGAGCAACCACTGACCGACTAGTTTGGCAACTAGTCGGTCGGTCGACCAACGCAGACCGACTAAGTGCAAACAGTAACTCCTGAATCGAAAATAGGATTTAGAGTTAGTCGGTCCATGAACAAATACTGACCGACTAGTTTATCATCTAGTCGGTCGATAAACGTTCTTAGACCGACTAAGAGTAAACAGTAACTCGACTGTACAGTAGAACCAAGAATTAGTCGGTCTGAGTACAAAACTTAACCGACTAGTTTAACAACTAGTCGGTCGAAAGATGAACTTAGACCGACTAAGAATGAACAGTACTGATACTAAAATTTAGATGATGTGTTAGTCGGTTAAAGAAGCATTGCTGACCGACTAGTTTGCAACCTAGTCGGTCAACCAACGTTCTTAGACCGACTAACGATAAACAGTAACTCCTGAGAAATTTAGAAAGCTAACTAGTCGGTCCAAGAAGGATTGCCGACCGAATGGATCGTCATCTAGTCGGTCGGTGGCCCTTCTTACACCGGCTAATGAGCACCAAAAGTTCCGATACGGAGCGCGGGGCCCCGGGATCGATTCCTAAGACTTCTAGGCTTGATCTAATAGTAAGATACGACCGTTATGAAGTCCGTCACGAATGACTTACTTCGAAATCGATAATCCTAAGGAAGAAACGAGAAAATACGACGAATCGATCGAAAATGAAAGCTACGGAGACGAAAACCACACATGGGGAGAAAATCCACCAAAACATATATTATATTATATTAAATCCAGATACATGAAAAGCAGTCGTTACAACGTGTAGCATAAAAATCATCATATGTGTGAGCCGGTGGAGTAGGATGTGTGTTCCTACGTGGCATAGTATTGGTGTACATGTAGGCATGGCCCTTCTTTGGAGGTCCACCCAAAGTGGGTTTCTTTTCGAAAGAGGGTGTGGACGAGGTGGAAGCACCATTGGTAGATGAACTACCAATAGAGTGTTTGCTACCACTCGTTGAGTCACCGGAAGTTGGCCTAACAAAAGTAGTGGCCGCTTTGGATGAAGTTCCCATCGTATACCCCAAACCAATGTGATGATTGGCCGGAAGTAAGTCACTTAGGATTTTATCCAAATGGTCCTTACCCTTATTGAATTTTTTAATTCGGCCTAATGTGTTCTCATATTTCTCGGTGAGAGAACGCATAGAAGTATCCAAAGTGGATACTTGCGATGTGAGCACATAAACACGAGATTTGAGATTTTCAGTCTCAATACTCAAAGTCGAGTTTTGAGAAGTCAAATCCGCTATCTTGTGTTCCTCCGGGTCCTCAATGCTAACATGTTCAAGTTGAGTCTTAAGATTAACAATCTCATTCTTCAACCCTTCAACAACGGTGTCGTTGTTGGTGATGATAGTTTTAGGCGAGGTTTGGATGCTAGCTACGTCATCTTTTACTTTAGTATACCTATTTACTAATTTAGTATACTTAGACCACAATTGAGAATTAGAATTCCTAAGATCATCCATTGTTACCTCATCGCCTTCGTTGTCGCTATCATCGGAGGAATATCCTTGTTCATTTTCCTCTCTAGCCATGAAGCACATGTGTGCTTGCTCCACTTGCTCATCATCCGACTCTCTGCTAGAGGAATCATCGGAGTCGGTGAATGTTCCGACAAGCCCATTTTTGTTCCCTTTCTTGTACTTCTTGGAATTGTCGTACTTCGACGCCTTCCACTTCTCCTTGTGCTTGTTTTGAGGACACTCCGCTTTCATGTGTCCGGGCTTGTTGCATTGAAAACACAAAGGAGAGGATGCTTTAGAAGAAGTAAACTTTCACTTGTTTTTGAAGTTACCTTTTCGGAAGAACCGATTGAACTTCTTGGCCATGAGAGCCATGGACTCCAAGTCCTACTCGTTTTCCGAGTTTTCATCATCGGTTGATGTGGAAGTAGATGGAGCAGCCTTGAAAGCAATGGCCTTCTTCTTTGGCTCATCTTGTTGTATGTAGGACTTCATCTTTTCCTGCAACTTCAACTTGCTATCCTTGCGTACCTCATAGGATATCAAGGTACCCATTAGTTGAACAACCGTATTTGTTTTCATATCATTACCTTCCTCGATGGCGAAGGTACGTTTCTCCCAACTAGAAGGAAGTCCATCGATAATCTTCGAGACTTTCTCCTTTTGGGTGTAGGTCTTACTAAGAGCCTCCAACTCGTTTGTGATGTCGACGAAGCGAGCATAGTACTCCTTCTTCTTCTCACCCTGTAGCATATGAAATAACTCGAAATCTTTATTAACTACAACGAGTTTAGAGTCTCTTACCCTACTTGTCCCTTCATGCAAGATGAGGAGGGAGTTCCATATTTGATATGAACTCTTACATGTGCATATCTTATTGAAATCCTCGGGCTCCAAAGCACATTGCAAGGCGTTCATTGCCTTGGCATTGCTTACCTCCACGGCGATCTCCACGGGAGTCCATTTCTCGAAATCTTCTTCGGCGGGCTCGACATACTCCTTCATCGTGGCCCTCCATAATGAAGCACTCCGGAGGAAAGTTTCCATCCGGCATTTCCAGTACTCGTAATTGGTACCGTTGAAGAATGGAGGCCTCGTTGAGGAATGTCCTTCCCTTACCGAAGATGCTCCTTCATGATTCTTGAAGGTGCTATAGTCGGAAGGTGGACGAACGGTCTTGTTGTCGTTGGCAGACAGCTATAGACTTGGCTTTGATACCAAATGTAATGCCCTGCTAAGCTACTGCACAAGTACTAGAGTGGGGGTGAATAGTACTTTAAAATAATTAAGAGGCTAATTCCTAATTACCTTGCAAACTCTACCAATTAATGCGGAAATGCGGAATAGTAAATAATCGACAACAAATAAACAATCGCAAACAAATGATATTACTGGGTTCGGATCCACCCAAGTCTCCCCGACTTGTTCCCGGTGATCCTACGTCCCAACCACCCGGATCACTTCCGGATACTTGACGTGCGTTTATATTTCATATATTCACGCATGTTTTCTTTTGTGTTTCTCCGTGTTTTTCCGCCGTCTCTTATTCGTTTTCGTATATTTTCCCGTTTTCTTTCACTTTTCTTTGTTTATCCATGATTGCAGGAGTTCGACCACGTAGGGGACGTTTAACGATGATATCCCAAGTACCCGGAGCAACGGGAGAAGTCACGTGTGATCCAGGGGGTCAAACGTCGAAGAATTCATCTTTCAGCCCCTCACCCGGTCGGTTGGTCATCTCCAACCGATCGGGTGATGCACGCGTGCACCACCCGGTCTCTACCGCAGCTCACAAAGAAGTCACCCGACCGGTTCACAGACTGGTTCTGCAGGCGGCTGTTCTCTGTTTTTTCGAGCAGAATTCCAACCGATCGGGTGACTCTCACCCGATCGGTTCATCTGTAGCTGAAGAAGAAGAGCTGAAGACACGGGTGTCGAACCGATCGGTTCACCCGACTGCTCCAAGATCCAACCGGTCGCTCAAGAACTCACCCGACCGGTTCATGAGATCAGGTGAAAACTCGCTGTTTTCTGTTATTTATCTGTAACGGATCAACCGATCGGTTGACTTGTCAACCGATCGGTTGATGCGAAGTTCTATATATAGAACCCCTAGGGTTCCAGAAACGGGAGTTGCTGTTTTTCTACTGTTTTATTTCCTTGTGACGGCTGTAATTGTTACTCTTTTGTAAGTTTTCAGATCTTTCTAAAATTTTAGTATTGTCTTTATTACTCTATTACTTCCGCATTGCAATTGTCCGATTATGATTTCAACGGTTAAATTTCATTTAGATCGCTTTTTCATGAATTTTTGTGAGTAGTTCCCAAATCTGGGATTTTGGTGGAAACCCCTTCGAGGGCTCTTCCCGATGCGTCCATAGGGTTAGGAAATCGATAGGGAGTAGGAATCTAACAGTTACGCGGGGTGTTTCATTGTCATCGGCGGGAAAAAGACCGCCTTTGACCGTTGGGCCAAGGGGGAATAAACTTGGCGGTTGACTCCCTAGCCATAGCTCACGCCCTTAGCGTAGACGCCGAATCCTAGCACGCGGGAGCGGCAGGATGAGACGTTGGGAGATATCGTTGCGGGCTTAGTGCTCCCGGGATCGATCAGTGTTAATGGACACGGGAGTGCCCACTGATCGAATCCGGGAAGTCCGGTGTATCATCCTGGGCACCGACCGGAATATCGGGCCCATGGGACGCCGGTACCACTTTCAGAGGCAACGTCTCACCATTAGACCCTAATCCCGATCGCTATCCATACCCGTAAGCCGTATCGGCGAGAGTCTCTCGTCGGGTTGGAAACCAAAGTCCCGGGTTTACTTTCTTTTCGTTCACACCCTTTTATTTTCTTTCGTGACAACCATCTACCGATTCGGGCTAGCTCGCCCCTCGGGGTGATTTAGGTCCTACATGACCCAAGCACAACCTCGCCTCCCTGAGTTCGATATTCCCGCACCCTACACTAACCGTGAAACTTGCGGTACGACACCGCGCCGCCGCGACGCAAGCGGGGCGCCGGTCAAGTTTATGGTGCCGTTGCCGGGGAGGCAACGTGCTTGTTATTTTAGGATCTCTTGAACCCTCGTGTCTAGCTCACATCCCTACCTCGCGATAATTTTCGCATTCTCCTTTTTCTTTTTTATTTTTCTTATTTTTATTTCTTATTTTATCTGTTTCTTTCCCACTTGTCGCTTCACGGGTGTTTGTTGTTTTTCATGCGCAGGAGTTCAAGGAGTCTTGACGACTTGATTCCCCTCGATCCAGAGATTAACGCCACCCTTAGGCGTTTGGCCGCCGAGAAGCGAAGAAGAGAAGATCCCGAATCAATGGAGGAGAACACCCCACCTCACAAGTCTCTGCTGGAGTACTCGATGCCATCCATTGAGTCTACTTCCGCCATTCGTCCTCCAGCTATCACGGCCCAAAGCTTTGAGCTGAAGCCGTCATTGGTGACGTGGATCCAGCAGGATCAGTTTGCGGGTGCACCCATGGAGAGCCCGATCGAGCACCTGGACTCCTTCTTGGAGAAGTGTGACACCTTCCGGATTAATGGTGTCACGACAGAGGCTATCCGTCTGAAGCTGTTCCCCTTCTCTTTGCGAGACAAAGCCAAGCAATGGCTAAGGGGGAAGGACCCCAACACTTTCAACATCTGGGAGAAGCTCTCCAACGCTTTTCTGACGAAGTTCTTTCCTCCGGGGAAGACCATGAAGTTGAGGAGTGAGATCTCCTCCTTCTCCCAGGCCAGCCACGAGTCCTTGCATGAGGCTTGGACGAGATATAAAGAGATGCAAAGAAGATGCCCTCACCATGAGCTTCCGAAGTGGCAGATTATTAATCTGTTCTACAATGGGTCGAGGGATGACCTGAAATCTTCTATGGACGCCGCGGTTGGGGGTTCCTTCATGTCTAGAAGCGAGGAAGATGCCGGACATATTCTAGAAAACATGGCATCGAACAATGAGCGGTGGTGTGACGAGAGAGCCACACCAAGATCTGGGAGTATACACAGAGTCGAGGACGTCGACAAACTTTCAAGCAAGTTTGACTTGCTTTCGACCCAGATCTTCGCACTAATGGTAGGAGCCGGTGGGGCCGGTACACAGCAAATTTCTGCGGTAGAGTCCGAATTCTTTGGGGAATTCGACGGTGACGACATCTCACCACCGTTGGATCAGGCGAGCGCACTATTTTACAACCCTACGGGAAATGCGCCGTATCCGCCAAGGACAAATTCCAACCCGGCCTACTCTCCAAACAATCGGAACCACCCGAACTTTAGTTACCGGCCACCATTTCAGCCCTCACCGCCTCAGCAGCCGCAGCAACAAACTTATCATCCGGCTAGGCCACAGCAGCAACCATTTCAGCAACAATCTTACGCCCCCAGGAATCAGCAGCCGTTCCAGCAGCAGCAGCAGTATGGCCAACAGAGGGCCGTCTCTCCGGTTGAGTCTCTCTTGACTCAATATATTACCAACCAGGAGAGGATCAACCAAAAGCTGGAAATGGGTCAGCGGACCCTCACGGACCAAGTAACCCAGCTGGGGTTACAAGTGGCGAACCTTGCGAGGTCACAAAACCAATTACCGCCACAACCGGAGGTGAACCCGAGGGGAGCAACCCAGACATCGGCACTCGTGCACGAGCACGTAAATGTGTCCGCTATCGTTCTGAGAAGCGGGACACAAATTCCTACTAGAGTGCCCCCTAGCAACCCGGAAGCACCGTTGATCGTTGAGAAACCGATCGAAAAATCAAACGACGCCGGCGCTTCGTCATCAAATCCTATGACTCCGGAGGGAGTCTCTGAAGAAGAGAAGGAGAAGGAGGAAGAGAGCCCGAAAGTGTATAAACCCGTTGTGCCATTTCCACAAAGGTTGGCTCAGGCAAAAATTGATGAGAAATATGGCAAGTTCTTCGCCATGGTCAAGGACCTGAGTTTGCAGATCCCCTTCCTAGAAGCAATCGAAACAATCCCCTCCTATGCAAAATTCTTGAAAGATTTGGTGACGATAGGGTTTAGAAAAGAGAAAGTAGTGTTGACGGCGGAGTGTAGCGCTCTTATCCAGAGGGAAAATCTGCCGAAACTTAAAGACCCGGGGATCTTTTCCATTCCTTGCACGATCGAGGGAGTGAAGATTCATCGTGCACTCGTCGATCTCGGAGCGAGTGTAAGTTTGATGCCCTTGTCGATGTACAGAAGGATAGGGATGGGTGATTTGGAGCCCACCGGGATGACCCTACAACTAGCTGACCGGTCGGTCAAATATCCGGTAGGAGTTGTGGATGACCTCCCCGTGAATGTGAGAGGGGTGCATGTGCCTGTGGACTTTGTAGTCATGGACATGCCCGAAGACGCACACACCCCCATTATCCTGGGACGGCCTTTCATGGCCACTGCTGGCGTTCTAATAGATGTGAAGAACGGAAAACTCTCTCTAAACGTCGGCGGAGAAAAAGTCGAATTTGATCTGGGATTATCCATGAAGCACCCCAATCCCCCTGATGACCCTGGATGCAATTTGCTTGAGATAGAAGAAGAAAAAGCTGTAGAGGAGAGCTCCTGGGAGATTCTCCTGAGAAACCCCCCCGATGACTTGGGGGATTCAGAAGATGGAGACGGCCCCGAAGACAAAGAAGCTGCTGGAAAACCGAGTGCAGTGAGAACGACCCCTCCCGGGTTCCCCAAGGCTCCTCCTATGAGGAGAACGGGGAAAGAGCCCATGGACCTCACTAAAGACGAGGTCCGGATCCTGAAGAAGATGGCGGGAAGCGCCAACACCAAGGAAAAGCCCCCGGATCCCAAGAACAAGGGAAGGGTAGTCGAGCAAGTATTTTTCCAGCTGCTGACTACTCCAAGTGCCTTCAGCTCCAACGAGGAAGAGATGCCGAAATTTGGGCATCACCCGTATCAACCACCATGAGCATCTCTTGCGTGCGTCGAGCCAACGACGTTAAACAAGTGCGCTTCATGGGATGCAACCCATGTTCTAAACTTTTTCTCCAATTTTTAGCGTTATTTTTTACTTTATTTTATCTATTTTTATAAATAAAATCAGCCGCGAGAACATCCGTTCAGGGACTTAAACAAATCTATTGGTTTTTGCAGGAAACAAGCCCCAACCGATCGGTTGACAACTCACCCGATCGGTTGGGATGTATCAGATACATGCCGAGATCTGTCCCCATATGACCCGATCAGTTGAGTAATGAAGAGACCGGGTGGCAGACCGGGTGAGCTGGGAAGAACTCTAGGGAAATTTTGGGGAATATCAACCGATCGATTGAGTTCAAGCGCGATCGGTTGACGCGACCGGGTGAGCAGCCCTAAGCTCTCGGGAAAATGAGTGGAGCGGCCAACCGGTCGGTTGAAAAGTCAACCGACCGGTTCGCCTATAGCATTTCTTCGGCAAGATTTTCGACCTAACCGTCAACCGATCGGGTGACAAGTCACCCGATCGGTTCGACTTAAAACCCTATATAAACCCCCCCGACACCCGTTCGTTTTCACCCTCGCCCGATCACCCGAATCACCACCGTTTCGACTCCCCTCGTGCGCCTTCCTACTTTCTTCCCCAAGATCAGCTTCGATCTTCTTCCCCAGCCATCTCCCTACCCGTCCACCATCATTTCTCTCCAGTCCCCCGCCATCTCCCTCCACACAAACCCTAAATTTCACCCATTCCCCCCCAGCATCGGAACTTGTTGAAGAGATCGTTGCGGCTTCACAGCGTGCTCCAATCGAATAGCATCGGGGCGTCTACGATCGATTATCTTCAATCTCATTTGGGTAAACTCGCTCCTTTGCTTAATTTTAATCTATTCCATTTGCTTGTTGGTCGTATTTCGTGTTTGTGTTGAATTCATTGTACTCTCACACACCTACGCGCACAAACAACACCTACACAATGCCTCCCCGCCTTATTAAACCCACCGACGCTAGCTCTTCGAACCCTAGGCCCAACCGTCGCGCTCGTCGTGCACAGCCCCCCACTCAGCCCACCCCCCCCAACCCATCTGCCCCCGATCAAGACCAAGTCGATCGATTCATGGCCATTATCCTCCTAGCTGGGCAGGGTGGTCGGATAACCGAGGAGTCCGTCGACCGAGACCTCCCCTTTCTTCAAAGCTTCGTTCGCCACATCCGCGAAGACCCACCCGACGTCTCCGAGCTCCACATTCCACCCTCCACGACCCCTGGTCCACAGCGCAGGCCCCTGTCACCACCCCCAGAGGGTGGTGCCCCTGCTTAATTTTACTCTCCCACTTTTGCCCCCCCCATATTTGTGCCCATCTGTCTTTTCGAGGCCCTGCTTTGTCTCTGTCGGAGGGGGGGGGACTATTTGCGTGTTGCTTTTTAGATTCACCTCTTTTGTTTTTGACTCCCCCTTGCACATCTCTGCATTTTATTGATCACATCATTTCGCTAGCACTTTCTGGTCTAGCTTGGGGGACGTCCACTTTGGCGTGCTGTCGTGTTTTGTTTGTTTTTCTCATTTTTTGTGTGTGTGCTTGTTTTTCATTTTTGAGCGTCGTGTCGTGTGGTTTTATTTTTATTTTTCGTATTGTTTGATTTTGATTTTGATCTTTCTTTCTTTTTCAGTTTTATCTATGTGTTTTCCTCGTTTTCATTTCTTTTTGTGTCAGTGCGTTCCCCCCCCATTTTCATTGCCCTCCCGTACTCACTCATATTGCATTGAGGGCAATGCAAATTTCAGCTTGGGGGAGTCGCACTGTGTGCGTCGTTTGAGTCCTTCTTTTTTCGTTTTTTTGTGTCGTTTTCATCGTGTTTTTATTTTTTTTCTTTTCTTCTCTTTTAGCTCTTTCCCCTAGAGATGAATCCTATGATGAATCGCCACAAAGTCACACACACCTAGCATTGCATCGATAATCACACTCACTAACCCTAGGATTTCGAGTCCTCTTGCATTTCACGCATCGCGGGTCCACTTAGCTTTTTGTGAGTCGTGTGTCGTGACTAACATTGGTGTGTTTCTGCCTTGTGATTTTACTTTATATACATGTCCAGGAATGACCCCTAGATTATCATGCTCCGATTTGAATATGCGGTATTTGTTTCCACTGTTTGCATGCTATATTTATATCGTATACTTCAATTCGCAGGCGTCGGGATTCCACAACTAAGGACTAGGATAACCCATTTAGCCTACGCTCTATTTAGTGAAGAATAGTTTCCTTTGCCCAAGTGTTTAGATTTCGACTTCTTTTTTGTTTTACTTGGTGCAAATCCCCTCGTCGTGTACCGTTCTCCCACTTGGGAGAGTACACATGTGTATAGCCAATATCCCAAAAATCCAAAAAAGGAGAAAAGAAAAGAAAAACCCAAAAGAAAAGAAAAGAAAAATTGTGTATAGCCCAAAAATCCAAAAAAAATACAAATGCCCAAAACCCAAAAAAATTTCCGTGGGGATATTTTTTCATACTTGCCAAGAATAAAGGGAAGGCGAGAATTTGCACCGAGTGTTCTTCTCCACATCATCTCAACCCCCGTCGTTATCAAAAACACTTGGCTTAGGAACTTTTTAGCTAGTATCTAGGCTATAGTGGCGTGATTTCCTTAACCCTAGTTGTGGAGTCCCCGATGCATGATACGCTTCTATTCTAACTCTTCTCATGCATGCTTGAACTTATATTCGCCGCTTATTTCAATTCGGATCGATATTTTGGGTCATATCTTGGATTTGTGTATATCGAGCCTCATAGCACATCGTAGAAAGCATCACCATTTGCTAGCACACGACGACGCTCACTCGCGCTTCACCGCGTGGACCCACGACACTTATTTGGACTCGCTTTCCTAGGTTTAGTGGTGTGATTTGGCGTTTGCTTGCTTGGTGTGTCATTTCTGATTTTGGTGGCTCTGATGGACGATCTAGGGTTTAGAGTTTTCTTTTTCTTTCTTCCTCTCTATTTTTCCCTTCCGAGCTCCTACTCTCACTCGTCTTCCTCGAGGACGAGGAAGAGTTCAGCTTGGGGGATTTTGACGTGCGTTTATATTTCATATATTCACGCACGTTTTCTTTTGTGTTTCTCCGTGTTTTTCCGCCGTCTCTTATTCGTTTTCGTATATTTTCCCGTTTTCTTTCACTTTTCTTTGTTTATCCATGATTGCAGGAGTTCGACCACGTAGGGGACGTTTAACGATGATATCCCAAGTCCCCGGAGCAACGGGAGAAGTCACGCGTGATCCAGGGGGTCAAACGTCGAAGAATTCATCTTTCAGCCCCTCACCCGGTCGGTTGGTCATCTCCAACCGATCGGGTGATGCACGCGTGCACCACCCGGTCTCTACCGCAGCTCACAAAGAAGTCACCCGACCGGTTCACAGACCGGTTCTGCAGGCGGCTGTTCTCTGTTTTTTCGAGCAGAATTCCAACCGATCGGGTGACTCTCACCCGATCGGTTCATCTGTAGCTGAAGAAGAAGAGCTGAAGACACGGGCGTCGAACCGATCGGTTCACCCGACTGCTCCAAGATCCAACAGGTCGCTCAAGAACTCACCCGACCGGTTCATGAGATCGGGTGAAAACTCGCTGTTTTCTGTTATTTATTTGTAACGGATCAACCGATCGGTTGACTTGTCAACCGATCGGTTGATGCGAAGTTCTATATATAGAACCCCTAGGGTTCCAGAAACGGGAGTTGCTGTTTTTCTACTGTTTTATTTCCTTGTGACGGCTGTAATTGTTACTCTTTTGTAAGTTTTCAGATCTTTCTAAAATTTTAGTATTGTCTTTATTACTCTATTACTTCCGCATTACAATTGTCCGATTATGATTTCAACGGTTAAATTTCATTTAGATCGCTTTTTCATGAATTTTTGTGAGTAGTTCCCAAATCTGGGATTTTGGTGGAAACCCCTTCGGGGGCTCTTCCCGATGCGTCCATAGGGTTAGGAAATCGATAGGGAGTAGGAATCTAATGGTTACGTGGGGTGTTTCATTGTCATCGGCGGGAAAAAGACCGCCTTTGACCGTTGGGCCAAGGGGGAATAAACTTGGCGGTTGACTCCTTAGCCATAGCTCACGCCCTTAGCGTAGACGCCGAATCCTAGCACGCGGGAGCGGCAGGATGAGAAGTTGGGAGATATCGTTGCGGGCTTAGTGCTCCCGGGATCGATCAGTGTTAATGGACACGGGAGTGCCCACTGATCGAATCCGGGAAGTCCGGTGTATCATCCTGGGCACCGACCGGAATATCGGGCCCATGGGACGCCGGTACCACTTTCAGAGGCAACGTCTCACCATTAGACCCTAATCCCGATCGCTATCCATACCCGTAGGCCGTATCGGCGAGAGTCTCTCGTCGGGTTGGAAACCAAAGTCCCGGGTTTACTTTCTTTTCGTTCACACCCTTTTATTTTCTTTCGTGACAACCATCTACCGATTCGGGCTAGCTCGCCCCTCGGGGTGATTTAGGTCCTACCTGACCCAAGCACAACCTCGCCTCCCTGAGTTCGATATTCCCGCACCCTACACTAACCGTGAAACTTGCGGTAAACGACACCGCGCCGCCGCGACGCAAGCGGGGCGCCGGTCAATACTTGAGTTAGAAACCCTAACTCAAGATTTCCACTATGAAATACTTGTGAAAAACCTTCACAAGTCAAATCATACACAAATAAACTTGTGACTCCCACAACCCGGCATCACAAACACACTCTCACAACCGAGAGCGAATCACTTACAATATTAAAGTAAATTGAAATGAAATAGCTTACCACAAAATACCTATGCCTTGAGTATACTTACGAATTAGGGCAAAGATGATTTTGAGGAAGATGAAGAGGCACCAAACCCTAGCTCCAAGATGTAGACCAGCTATGGAGAGCTATGAGGTTGATGGTGACCTAGGATCAAGCACTTGGCTTTGAAGGCTCACAATCAATGAATCTCTCTTTTTAAATAAGAGTGAGAAGAGATTCAAGATTGGAATGAAAGAGCTTTGAATGAGAGGGAATGATTTCTCTTTGATCTCTAAACTTGTAATAATATCAGCCTTGAGTGCAATGAATGCAGCTCATCAAGTATATATAGGTTAGAGGAGAGAGAGAGAGAAAAACATTTCAATTAAAGCTCAAACGGCTCTATTCTGAACCAAACTAGTCGGTCAAAGAACAACCACTGACCGACTAGTTCATCAACTAGTCGGTCGATCAATCAACGTAGACCGACTAATGAGTGAACAGGGAATGGGTCGAAGTTCAGACAAAAGGAACTAGTCGGTCCAAGAAAAGTAGCTGACCGACTAGTTTCACAACTAGTCGGTCGGTTACTCAACTGAGACCGACTAAGAGATAAAACTGAAGTCTGAGCACAAATTGATTTAGTCGGTCCAAGAACAAATGTTGATCGACTAGTTTATCAACTAGTCGGTCTCCAAATGTGCATAGACCGACTAACGATAAACAGTAAGTCAGGTGAAAATTGGCATGTACAGTAAAGCTCAACTAGTCGGTCTAAGAAGGAAAGTTGACCGACTAGTTCATCAACTAGTCGGTCGATCAATGAACACAGACCGACTAATTATAAACATTAGCTCTGGCATAAATTGGCATGAACAGGGAAAGCTCAACTAGTCGGTCTAAGAAGCATCACTGACCGACTAGTTCACAAACTAGTCGGTCGGTGAGTCAACGTAGACCGACTAACTGTAAACAGTAAAGAGCTATGATTTGAGAAAGCAAACTAGCCGGTCTAAGAATGATTGCCGACCGACTAGATCACCATCTAGTCGGTTGGTTCTTCTTCTTGAACCAACTAACATGCACAAGAAGTCGCGAATAGAAGCGCGATGCTACTGGAAAGATAGTATAGACTTCTTACTAGATCCTATGTCTAAGATAGGAGCATTATGAAGATTAAAACGTAAGACCTACTCAAGGCTTAACATTCTACGGAACGAAGCTAAAAGACTATAAATAAAACTTAACGAACCGTCTTCGAAAGCTTCGATCCGAATCTTCATGACTTCTAAAATGGTCCAAAAGCTTCAACGAAGCTTTAGGCATACGATCACGTTCTTTTAGAAGTCTCGAGACGTCTCTTTGGATGTTCAAATGAATTTGGCGACGATCTCCTTAACTGCGCTCACAAATTGTTAGTTCATAATATATTTATGTTTGTTCATCATCCAAAACCAAATCCGGGGAGTCCAATATCCAACAGAGCCCACTCTCATGCAAGCTCGAGCTACGACCTAGGTTATGATAGTTCTTATTCGTCCAATCTCTTGCAAACGAATATTAGTATAGATTTACAATTAAAAATCCTAGCTTTGGTCCAATCTCTTGCAAACCAAATCTAGAGAAACCCAATTGTCAATCTAAATCGAATATCTAGGACTTCCTATCAATTAGGATCAAATCTCTTGCAAATCCCAATCGATATGAATTCCTAGCTACCCGTAATCAATCGATCACAACCTAACCATTATCAATTCTAGCAACAAATCAACAAATTCATCACAATTCAGAGATATGGTCCATAGGGTTCATCCCCATGCCCTAGGACAACGGCACTACTCACTAAACATCATGCAAATCACAGAAATAATAACAATAATCGCGGCACAATTCATTGCAAAAGAGAAACAATGCATAAAAATTGAGTTTTTAATAGGAAAAGACAAACCAATGTTGACGCCAACGATCTCAAGCCGAGATTTCACAAAAGAGTAGCCGTCCAAATCCTAAAAGAAAGTCCAAAAAAATATAGTTCAAGTCTCTCCTAAACTAGGGTAAAAAAAGGGTTTATATACCCTCTAAAATCGTCCAAAAATTCGTGACAAAACTGCCCCTGCGCAGCCCAGAATTCGCAACCCTAACAGCAGTTGGAGAGGGTCACTCTGCCGAGTGACCCTTGTCACTCGCCCGAGTGACAAAACCTGTACAAAAACAGTAACTTCGGTGGTTCTTAGGGTCTGTCTTCGGGGATGGCTCGGTCGAGTAGACTTCTTCATTCGGTCGAGTAGCTATAACGTTCGGCCGAGTGAGCTTTATCAGATTTTCCAGTAACTTCGGCTCTTTTCTGTCTGAATTCCCTGACTGACTCGGGCGAGTGAACTTTCTTACTCGGCCGAATGAAATTCCTTGTTCGGTCGAGTGAACGCTGAAAATCTTCGGTGCGTATCCGTTCTACTCGGGCGAGTGTGATCCTTCACTCGGCCGAATGAGCTGTCTTGCTCGGCTGAGTGAGGTGCTCCTGAGCTCATTTCTTCTCCTTTTCGCTTCCTCGTCGCTCCTATTGATTTCCTTCTTCTTCCGCTCATCCTCCATCGCTGATATCTCATCAAATAGGCCGTGGGTGACACTCCGAAGTGCGTGAAACTCCTTTGATCTCAAATTCGCTCCAAATCGCTCCATTTTCCTGAAATACGACAAAATCAAGAAATAGTGAAAAGCACGCAATATTGTCGAATAATCGTGAAAAACGCGATATGAGCGATCAAAACGACATGCAATCATGCAGAAAAAAGGTGTAAAATATGGAGTGATCAAAATCCCCCAAGCTTACCTCTTACTCGTCCTCGAGGAAGATAAGTAAAAGGCGAAACCGATGGAAAAAAATAAAAAGGAAAAATGGAAGAAATAGAAAATAAATAAGGAAAGAAAGTAAAGAGAGAGGTGCTAGATCATTTTCTCAGGACGTGGGTTTCGCTTACTCATATAGCATATGTCGAATATAAAACACATGCCAAAGATTGTTGGATATTGGACTCCCCGGATTTGGTTTTGGATGATGAACAAACATAAATATAACGTGAACTAACACTTTGTGAGCGCAGTTATGGAGATAGTCGCCAAAATCATTTGAATATCAATTACGACGTCTCAAGACTTCTCAAAGCACGTGATCGTATGCCTAAAGCTTCGTTGAAGCTTATGGACCAATTTAGAAGTCAAGAAGATTCGATTGAAGCTATTGAAGACGGTTTCGTCAAGTTTAATTTATAGTCTTTAAGCTTCTTTCGTAGAATGTTAAGCCTTGAGTAGGTCTTACGGTTTAAATCTTCATAACGCTCATATCTTAGCTCTAGGATCTTAGTAGAAGTCCATACAATCCTTCCCGAAGCTTCGCGCTTCGATTCGCGACTTCTTGTGCATGTTAGTTGGTTCAAGAAGAAGAACTGACCGACTAGATGGTGATCTAGTCGGTCAGCAAAGCTTCTTGGACCGACTAGTTCTTCTCAGTTAATTCATAGCTCTTTACTGTTTACAGTTAGTCGGTCTAAGTTGACTCACCGACCGACTAGTTTGTGAACTAGTCGGTCAGTGATGCTTCTGTGACCGACTAGTTGAGCTTTCCCTGTACATGCACATTTGAGCCTATGCTACTGTTTATCATTAGTCGGTCTGTGTTCATTGATTGATCGACTAGTTGATGAACTAGTCGGTCAGCTTTCCTTCTTGGACCGACTAGTTTAGTTTACTGTACATACCAAATTTTCACCATACTTACTGTTTATTGTTAGTCGGTCTATGTTCATTTGGTGACCGACTAGTTGGTGAATTAGTCGGTCAACATTTGTTCTTGGACCGACTAAGTCTATTTTAGCTCAGACTTCAGTTTTATCTGTTAGTCGGTCTCAGTTGAGTAACCGACCGACTAGTTGTGAAACTAGTCGGTCAGCTACTCTTCTTGGACCGACTAGTTCCTTATGTCTGTGCTTTGATCTTTTCTCTGTTCACTCATTAGTCGGTTTGCGTTAATTGACCGACTGACTAGTTGATGAACTAGTCGGTCGATGGTTGTTCTTTGACCGACTAGTTGGGTTCAGAAAAGAGCCGTTGGAGCATTTAATGACTCGAATTTCTTTCTCTCTCTCTCCTCTAACCTATATATACTTGATGGGCTGCATTCATGGCTGCCAAGGCTGATATTATTGCAAGTTTAGAGATCAAGAGAAATCATTCAAAGCTCATTCAAAGCTCATTGTTTCCATTCAATAATCTCTCCTAACTCTTACTTCCAAAGAGAGATTCATTGAGTGTGAAGCCTTCCAAGCCAAGTGCTTGATTCTAGGTCACCAACATCCCCAAAGCTCTCCATCGCTGATCTACATATTGGAGCTAGGGTTTGGTGCCACTTCTTCCTCAAAATCATCCTTGCCCGAATTCGTAAGCAATACTCAAGGCATATGTATTTTGTCGGTAAGAAGTTTTCTTATTTCATTTCATATTTGAATTGTAAGTTTCACTCTCGGTTGTGAGAGTGTGGTTGTGATCCCGGGTTGTGGGAGTCACAAATTACATTTTGTATGATTTGACTTGTGGAGGTTTTTCACAAGTATTTCATAGTGGAAATCTTGAGTTAGGGTTTCTAACTCAAGTATCCGGAGGGGATCCGGGTGGTTGGGATGTAGGATCATCGGGAACAAGTCGGGGAGACTTGGGTGGATCCGAACCCAGTAACATCTATTGTTAGCATTGTTAATTTTGTTGTTGTCTTCAATTTAAGCTTCCGCAAATTGATTTGGTAGTTGTTTGCATTATAATTAGGAATTATACTCCTCGTTATTTTTAAAGTACTATTCACCCCCCATCTAGTACTTGTGCAGTAGCTTGTAGGGCATCTTATTTGGTATCAGAGCAAGATACTTAGCTATGTCTGCCAACGACAACAAGACCGTGCGTCCACCTTCCGACTATGGCACCTTCAGGAATCGTGAAGGAGCGTCTTCGGTGATGGAAGGACATTCCTCTACGAGGCCTCCATTTTTCAACGGTACCAACTACGGGTACTGGAAATGCCGAATGGAAACCTTCCTCTGGAGTGCATCACTATGGAGGACCATAATGAAGGAATACGTCGAGCCCGCCGAAGAAGACTTTGAGAAGTGGACAACCGCGGAGGTCACCGCGGAGGTAAGCAATGCCAAGGCAATGAACGCCTTGCAATGCGCATTGGAGCCCGAGGACTTCAATAAGATATGCACATGTAAGAGTGCATATCAAATTTGGAACTCCCTCCTCATACTACATGAAGGGACGAGTAGGGTAAGAGAATCTAAACTCGTAGTTGTTAACAAAGATTACGAAATGTTTCATATGCAACAGGGCGAGAAGATGAAGGAGTATTATGCTCGCTTCGTCGACATCATAAACGAGTTAGAGGCTCTCGACAAATCCTACACCCAAAAGGAGAAGTGTTCGAAGCTTATCGAAGGACTTCCTTCTTCTTGGGAAAAGCGTACCTTCGCCATCGAGGAAGGTAATGATATGAATAAGTACACCATAGTTCAACTAATGGGTACTTTAATGTCATATGAGGTACGCAAGGATAGCAAGCTAAAATTGCAGGAAAAGATGAAGTCCTACCTAAAGCAAGACGAGCCAAAGAAGAAGGCTATTGCTTTTAAGGCCGCTCCATCCACATCCACATCAACCGATGATGAAGACTCGAAAAACTAGTTGGACTTGGAGTCCATGGCACTCATGGCCAAGAAGTTCAACCGTTTCTTCCGAAAAGGTAACTATAAGAACAAAGCTAAATTTGGTTCTTCTAACGCCTCCTCCTCTCCTTTGTGTTTCAAGTGCAATAAGCCATGACACATGAAAGCGGAGTGTCCTCTCAACAAGCAAAAGGAGAAGTGGAAGACGCCGAAATTCGATAAGTCCAAGAAGTACAAGAAAGGAAACAAAAAGTGACTTGTCGGAGCAACGTTCACCGACTCCGAGGATTCCTCAAGCAGAGAGTCGGACGATGAGCAAGTGGAGCAAGCGCACATGTGCTTCATGGCAAGAGAGGAGCATGATCAAGGATCCTCCTCTTCCAATGATAGTGACGACGAAGGCGATGAGGTAACTATGGATGATCTTAGGAATGCTAACTCTCAATTATGGTCTAAATACACTAAATTAGTAAATAGATATACTAAAGTAAAAGATGACCTAGCTAGCATTCAAACCTCGCCTAAGACTATCATCACCAACAACGACACCGTTGTTGAAGAGTTAAGAAATGAGATTATTAATCTCAAATCTAAACTTGAACATGTTTGCATTGAAGATCCGGAAGAACATAAGATAGCGGATTTAACTTCTCAAAACTTGACTTTGAGTATTGAGAATGAGAATCTTAAATCTCGTGTTTATGTGCTCACATCGCAAGTATCCAACTTGGATACTTCTATGCGTTCTCTCAAAGAGAAATATGAGAACACATTAGGCCGAATTAATAAATTCAATAAGGGTAAGGACCATTTAGATAAAATCCTAAGTGACTTACTTCCGGCCAATCACCACATTGGCTTGGGGTATACGATGGGATGTCCATCCAAATCGGCCACTACTTTTGTTAGGCCAACTTCCGGTGACTCTACAAGTGGTAGCAAACACTCTATTGGTAGTTCTTCTACCAATGGTGCTTCCACCTCGTCCACACCCTCTTTCGGAAAGAAATCCACTTTGGGTGGACCTCCAAAGAAGAGGCATGCTTATATGTACACCAATACCATGCCACGTAGGAACACACGTCCTACTCCACCGGCTCACACATATGATGATTTTTATGCAACACATTCTCAGGCACGTGCACACCATGTGAGACACCCACATGCACGTGTTCCCTTTCATGCATATGTTCACCCACAACATCATATGAATAATTATCCGCATGCACCATTCCATCATGTTCCTTATGCCTATCCACGACATGCATCACGTAGAAACCAACAACGCATGCATACACCCAATAGGATGAGGGCTCCCAAGATTTTCACTATTTGGAGCCCAAAGGACACAAGCATGGATGAAAAACAAGTGTATATGAATGCTTATTTTTCAGATGTTGTGCATAGTAGAAATTATGTGGGGAAGTCTAAGTCCAATTGGACTTGGCTTCCAAAGGTCTAATCTATTGGACCCAATAACCTTGGGTACCATGATATGAAATTCTCTATCTTTAGGTACTCAAGGAAAAGAAAAAGAAAAGGAGCAACAAATTTAAATTTAGCTCCAAAGGGAATTGGATACTCGATAGCGGGTGTTCAAAACACATGACGGGCGATGCTCAATTGCTTTCCGGAGTGGTGCCCATTGCTAATGGGAACCGGGTAGTCTTTGGAGGCAACGAGAGCGGAACCATTGTCGGTGTTGGTAAAGTGGGTAACCCATCTAAACCCCTAATTAGTGATGTTTATCTAGTTAATGGTTTAAATCATAATCTTATTTCAATAAGCCAACTTTGTGACAAAGGTTACAAAGTTAGCTTTGCGAAAGGATTGTGCCATATTTTAAGAAAAGATAATAATAAATTATTATTTTCCGGCACACGTCATAAAGATATTTATATTTTGGATCTTCCTAAGTCTTATGAACAATGTCTCGTTGCCAACACAAGTGAACAACACTTATGGCATCGACGCTTTGGACATGTGAACTTTGGAACACTTTATAAGCTTTCAAAATTAAATTCCATTAAAGGTTTTCCGAAGCTCGTTTTTGAAAAGAAAAGTTTTTGTGATTGTTGTCAACATGGCAAGCTTCCTAAATCTTCATTTAAACCTAAGAAAAGCATTTCTACTAAACGGCCACTAGAGCTATTACATCTAGACTTATTTGGGCCAACTAGAGTTGCTTCCTTAGGAAATGCAAGATATGGACTTGTCATCGTAGATGATTATTCGAGATTTACATGGGTATTTTCATTATGTAATAAAAATGAAGCTTTTGAAAACTTCACAATTTTTGTTAAGAAAGTACAAAATCTCTTAGGAACCACCATTGTCACTATTCGTAGTGATCATGGAGGTGAATTTGAGAATGAGTCTTTTGAGACATTTTGTGATGAAGTTGGTATTACACACACCTTTTCATTCCCTCGTGCACCTCCTCAAAATGGTGTAGTTGAGAGAAAGAATAGGACGCTAGTGGAGTGTGCTCGCACTATGCTTGATGATAGCCAACTTGGCCATCAATTTTGGGCGGAAGCGGTACACACCGCTTGCTATGTGTTTAATAGAATACTTTTGAGGCCCGGCACTAAACAAACTTGTTATGAATTGTTGTTTGGTAGGTTGCCTCAAGTTAAACATTTTCGTGTTTTTGGTTCGAAATGGTTTATTAAGAACACGTATGGTAGTTTGGACAAATTCGATCCAAGATCCGATGAGGGGATTTTTGTTGGATATTCTTCGCGTAGCAAAGCCTACCGAATATTCAACAAACGAACCTCGACGATCGAGGAGTCGCTTCATGTCTCATTTAATGAAGGATTTGTTCCAACTAGAATTTCAAATGATAATGATTCTATGGATGTTTTATGTGATTCGTTTGATAATTCTAAGTCTAATGATTCTATTGATTCTATTGAGACTAACCCATCTAATGAAGTTGTTGAGAATATTCCTAGTGACC
Source organism: Scilla litardierei (assembly GCA_030789695.1). Taxonomy (NCBI): domain Eukaryota; kingdom Viridiplantae; phylum Streptophyta; class Magnoliopsida; order Asparagales; family Asparagaceae; genus Scilla; species Scilla litardierei. The sequence goes on from CM061134.1 coordinate 148,223,819, forward strand.
AAGGTATTCCCAAATGGCTTCATACCGTTCGTGATCATCCTCATGAGCAAGTCATTGGAAATATCCTTGTTAGTCTCAAGACGAGATCACAAGTGAACTACTTCGCTCATTGTGCCTTTGCCTCCTCGATAGAGCCAAAGAATGTTAATGAAGCATGCGAAGATAGCGCTTGGATCTTAGCCATGGAGGAGGAACTCATTCAATTCGAGAGGAATGAAGTTTGGGAGCTTGTTCCATTGCCATCGAAGAACCACACCGTCATAGTGACAAAGTGGATCTTCAAGAACAAAAACGACGAAAACCAAGTCGTCGTCCGGAACAAAGCTCGGTTAGTTGCTCAAGGCTATCGACAATAGGAAGGTATTGATTTCGAAGAGTCCTTCACTCCGGTAGCTAGATTAGAATCAATTAGATTATTATTGTCTTTTGCATGCCATAAGGATTTAAAATTATTTCAAATGGATGTTAAAAGTGCATTTTTAAACGAAGATGTGAAGTTTACGTTTCTCAACCTCCGGGTTTCATAAATGAAAAATTTCCAAATCATGTTTTTAAACTAAAGAAAGTGCTTTACTGTTTGAGACAAGCTCCTCGAGCTTGGTATGATCGGCTAAAGAATTTTCTTTTGGATTTGAATTTTAAAATGGGAGAAGCCGATTCTACACTTTTTGTTAATCATTCGAATAATGATATAATTTTAGTTCAAATATATGTTGATGATATCATTTTCGGTGCTACTAACTTTGCTCTTTGCGAAGAGTTTTCTAATGTTATGAAGGAACAATTTGAGATGAGCCACATGGGTGAGCTCAAATATTTCTTAGGTCTCCAAATTCGCCAAATGGACGATGCAATCTTCATCCACCAAACGAAGTATACGGTGGAGTTCTAAAGCGATTTGGAATGGAGAGTGCCTCCGGGAAAAAGACTCCAATGAGCACGACTACACATCTTGACAAGGATACGGGCGGTAAGGATGTAGACATTCGTCTATATCGAGGTATGATAGGTAGTTTACTTTATCTTACCGCAAGTAGGCCCGATATTATGTTTGCCGTATGCGTATGTGCTCGTTATCAGTCTCAACCTAAGGAGTCTCACTTAGTAGCGGTAAAACGTATTTTTCGCTATCTAAGTTACACTTTAGATTTTGGATTACTTTATCCGAAATCTAGCACATATGAGTTAATCTCATATAGTGATGCCGATTATGCGGGATGCAAATCCGACAGGAAAAGTATTAGTGGCACTTGCCATTTTATAGGAAATTACCTTGTCTCTTGGTTTTCCAAGAAGCAAAATTCCGTATCACTTTCAACCACCGAGGCGGAATACATTGCCGCCGGTGCCGCGTGTGCTCAAGTTCTTTGGATGAGACACACACTTAAAGACTTTGGTATAAATTGTGATACTTGCCCTATCATGGTTGACAACCAAAGTGCAATATGTATTTCCAAGAACCCGGTACACCATTCCCGTTCGAAACACAGAGATGTCCGACACCACTTTTTAGATGATCATGTTGCTAAAAAGGACATCATTTTAGTGTACGTTGAAACCCAAAAGCAAATCGCCGATATTTTCATGAAACCCCTAAAGGAGGACTCCTTTGTGCGGTTGCGTCGAGAATTGGGGATTATGGGTGAATCCGAGATATAGGATTCATGTTTCATTCAATAATCTTGCATGCTATTATATTTCGAAATATTTCGTTCATGCTAGATTTATTGGATTTTTTGGGAATTTATGTGATATTTTGAATTTTTGCTCGAATTCATGTTTTGAATGTCGTATTTGAGATTTCGATGTTTAATGGGGTAGTTTAGATGATTATTGAGAGTAATGCGATGTATCGTCCAAGTGTATTGAGGAGAGAACTTGAGTATCAACTTTTGGACTCATTTAGTCGGTTTCAGTTCAACCACCAACCGACTAGATTCCCATCTAGTCGGTTAGTCGAAGAACTTAGACCGACTAACTCAAGCTTTTTGAGTTTCCTCTCCATCTTAACTCTTTAGTCGGTCTCATCGTACTGACCCCGGATCCTATTGGCGTAGAATAGCTTCACTAATCGAGGGTAGGGGTGAGGATTCGCCTTCGGGTCATATCGAAGATAATCGAGAAGACCCGACGACGAAAGAAGATCAGCTAACCCTAAGAAGTCACTGAACTGGACGAAATGCTCCAGAAGCAGCGGGCAATGTTCGATACGGTTGTAAGCCGCGAGACACATAGGGTCGTCGCGACCCAACGAGATATCGACACCGCCCACCGGCATCGGACCCTTTCCCTTAGGCTTACGGGTAGACGTACGAGGGTGGGAGCTAGACTCAGGATGGGTAGGAGGAGTGGGTTCCCTAGGAGTCTCAGTCTCGGGGAAATACTCGGTGTCGGAATCCGAAACCCTAGGGGGAAGAAATAGAGAAAGAGTATGAGATGGGATCATGTATAAGCTTCTTTTCTTTTTTCTTCTCTCTTTTTTTTTCATAGCATATATACACATGAGATCCCAAATCAAAAGATAGCAAGATATTCATGTATTTTTTTCTTTTTTGATTTTGGGGGTATTGGAGCATGGACTTTTATAGCAGGGGAAATGCCAATATAGGATCAGCTAAAGGGAGATTCACCAATGAATATAACTGTAGAAATATTGCTCAAGATATGTGGAGAAAGAAATATATGTAACACTCGGTTCACTCTATAGGACGTGCACGACAACTTTCAGCAGAGTAATGTAATCTACTTAGTTTAATCTCAGAAAGTAAACTAATCCAGTTATGTCAACCTAGCATACATTCATTCAACATGAAAGTGAAGCGTACAATTTTCATGCAATAAGAAGTGACATAAGAAAAGAAAGAAGTACTCCAGATATAAGCAATCAATGCATGAAGCCTGGTGTGTTTTCTACGAAGAGTATACATATTAATTATCAGACTCAGCTAATAAAAGAATTTCATCCATATTCATACATGAGAGTGCAGGTTACTATCTAAAATGAAAACTATGGCATGACAAGATAATATACATATAGAGATAAGCTGATACCACGTCATCATCATCACAGAAAATTCATCTCTAGCTAAAAGGATAAAAGAAACAAGGATACAAAGAAAATAAAAACTACTGTACATATGCAGCACACATAAGAAATAAGAAAAACACAATGCATGGAAAAAAAATGAAAAGGTGGGTGAAAATAAGTGTAAAACAAAGAAAAGGTGGAAAGAAAAAAAATAAAAGGTGACAAAAAATAAAAAGTGCGCGAGAACTCACTCCTCCAAGCTAAAGTGCACAGTGTCCTCAATGTACAAAGTGTGGCACACTGAGAGACAAAAAATGGGTGGGGTGGGTGAGGATGCATGCATAATGAAAATGAAAAATGAAAAAGATATGATGCTGGCATGCAGGTGATGAATGCAGAGATCAAAATAATACCAGATAGGTGTCCCCAAAAATACTCCCTCACTCACAAAAGGATATAAACAGATATGAACAAAAAGTGACCAAAAAGTGTGGAGGAGGGGAGGAGCAAAATCAACGGGCTCAGGAAAAAAAATATCAAGCGAATCGACATCAAAAATATGAAAGGCATCCTGTGTGTGCCTAAGGGGGTGGGGGTGCACCAGCACCGTCTTGTGGCAGAGGTGGTGGGCGAGGTGGACGCTGGGTAGGTGTGGGTGGCGGAGGCAGTCGTGCAAGGATCTGGCTCAGGCAAGCCTGAATACTAGGTAGTAAAGCGGCCTGCCTCTGCACGGCACCAACAGTAGCAGAGAGAGCCCTAAAATCTCCTCTAAGTCCACTAACTGCCCCCTCTAGAGCATGGAGGTACTGAACTATAGTGTCGGGGGGAGGTGGAGAGGAGGGACGAACAAATGAAGCATGGGGTTGTCTCGCACGGCTACAGTAAAGTATAGGTGTGACAGTGGGGTGGTGCGGTGGTGCGGTGCTCCCTAAGTGATGCTCAACCTCTGTGGGAGGCCGAGACACATGAATGGTAGAAGAGGATAGAGCGGCAGAAGAAGAAGAAGTGGTGGCGAACGACGAGGCGGGCGGAGAGGTCAGTGACACAGACATGGGGACAGACGCCATGACGCTCTCGGAAAATACAGCGGCGGTGGAGACATTGAGGTCGACGACAGGGGAGGGCGTGAAATGTGAAGGAAAAGACTCCCCAGGGGTCGAGAACAGAAATGAGGATAGGGTCTCCACCACGGAAGCAAAAGAGGGCTCGCCGCTCTCAACTATGGTGGGGGGGACGCTCAGGGCTGGCGGCAGAAATAGGATCTATCGACATGGGCACAGTGGTGGTGGTGTGGTGGGCGGACTCAGTTAAAGTTCTCCCGACACTAACAGACGTGTGGACAGAGGTGTCGGGAGGTGCAGATGAAGCAGGTGTAGGCTGAGGGATCACAGGGTCAAGGAGTGGAAGGAGGGGCTCCTACTGAGCACCCTCAGGCTCAAGCACGTACACTGTGGGGATGAGAAGATCCATCGGTGGAATCCACTCCCTGCCCGCGGGTCCAATATGCATCTGAGCAGGGCTCGAAAGAATCATGTAATCGGCGCTGTGGGGACCGTGCTGCCATACCCAGTGGCGCTGATCATGAGGACGAAGCATCCTCATCCGGGCCATAAAATCTATGGAAAGTGAGGTGGGACCCGGTGGTCTAAGCAAGCCAGCTGGGAGGTCAACTCCGCAAAAAGGGCCAAGAGGGTAATCAGACCGTCGTAGCAAATAAGCGTCTGAGCACCGACAGAAATAATGAGGCGGTCGATGTACCAACTGGCGATATCAATCTCTATGGCAGGGACCAAACGTCATCTCCATCAAAACACCTAGAACGTGTCATCGCATAGAGATCGCGTCCGGATGTACACCCAAAAAACGACGTGTAGTCTTACTACAAGCGCACGGTGTAGCGGCGAGCAGGTATCGAACTCAGGGAGGACAAATGACCGTGTCTTATTTAAATCACCTAGCTATCAAGAGAACAAGAATAGTTCGGTGTAATAGTCACAATCGTTCAAGTATCAAGAAAATATCAATATAATAAAAAGCGTCTAGGGATAGGAAATCCCCACTACGGACCGTCTCTCATCCTTGTGGATCATAAATTTCATTGTTGCTAAGCTTGAATATAGGTGAACTAGTCACAACTTAATGTAGAACCAAGCTCACGCTCTCGCACTATGGCCGGTCTATAGCAAACCTAGGATAGGACCCACTCTCGTGCAAACCCTAGCCTAAGCCGCTAGCGTGAAGAACGACATCATTGTTCAATCGTATCTTGAGCCCACTCTCGTGCAAACTCGTAGGTTATGATAGTTCTTATTCGTCCAATCTCTTGCAAACGAATATTAGTATAGATTTACAATTAAAAATCCTAGCTTTGGTCCAATCTCTTGCAAACCAAATCTAGAGAAACCCAATTGTCAATCTAAATTGAATATCTAGGCCTTCCTATCAATTAGGATCCAATCTCTTGCAAATCCCAATCGATATGAATCCCTATCTACCCGTAATCAATCGATCATAACCTAACCATTATCAATTCTGGCGACAAATCAACAAATTCATCACAATTCAGAGATAGGGTCCATAGGGTTCATCCCCATGCCCTAGGACGACGACACTACTCACTAAACATCATGCAAATCTCAGAAATAATAACAATAATCGCGACACAATTCATTGCAAAAGAGAAACAATGCATAAAAATTGAGTTTTTAATAGGAAAAGACAAACCAATGTTGACGCCAACGATCTCCAGCTGAAATTTCACAAAAGAGTAGCCGTCCAAATCCTAAAAGAAAGTCTAAAAAAATATAGTTCAAGTCTCTCCTAAACTAGGGTAAAAACAGGGTTTAAATACCCTCTAAATTCGTCCAAAAATTCGTGACAAAACTGCCCCTGCGCAGCCCAGAATTTGCAGCCCTAACAGCAGTCGGAGAGGGTCACTCGGCCGAGTGACCATTGTCACTCGTCTGAGTGACAAACCCTGTACAAAAACAGTAACTTCGGGGGTTCTCAGGGCCTATCTTCGGGGATGGGTCAGCCGAGTAGACTTCTTCATTCGGCCGAGTAGCTATAACGTTCGACCGAGTGAGCTTTCTCAGATTTTCCAGTAACTTCGGCTCTTTTCTGTCTGAATTCCCTGACTGACTCGGGCGAGTGAACTTTCTTACTCGGCCGAATGAAATTCCTTGTTTGGCCGAGTGAACGCTGAAAATCTTCGGTGCGTATCCGTTCTACTCGGGCGAGTGTGATCCTTCACTCGGCCGAATGAGCTGTCTTGCTTGGCCGAGTGAGGTGCTCCTGAAGCTCATTTCTTCTCCTTTTCACTTCCTCGTTGCTCCTATTGATTTCCTTCTTCTTCCTCTCATCCTCCATCGCTGATATCTCATCAAATAGGCCGTGGGTGACACTTCGAAGTGCGTGAAACTCCTTTGATCTCAAATTCACTCCAAATCGCTCCATATTTCCTGAAATACGACAAGATCAAGAAATAGTGAAAAGCATCGCAATATTGTCGAATAATCGTGAAAAAACGATATGAGCGATCAAAACGACATGCAATCATGCAGAAAAAAGGTGTAAAATATGGAGTGATTAATCTCCCGGTTCGATACTTCTACCTGACCGCTAGTTTGCGGATGATAAGCACGCCCAATCCGGTGCTGCACTCCGTACTTCTTCCAAAGGGCTTCAAATTTCTTCTCTATGAAGTGGCTCCTCCTATTGCTAATTAGGACTCGAGGCACACCAAATCTCGGAAAGATGTTGTTTTTCAAGAATTTGGGCACTAACCGGGCATCATTGGTGGGGCAAGTTGTCGCCTCCACCCATTTGGATACATAGTCCACGGCCACTAAGATATACTGGTTACCAGAGGAAGAGTGAAATGGCCCCATGAAGTCGATTCTCCAAACATCGAAGATCTCAACTTCCAGGATGTAATGCTGTGGTATTTCGTTTCTCTTGGATATGTTTTCTGTCCTTTGGCACTTGTCACAGGCTTGGACATATGCATAAGTATCCTTGAAAAGAGTCGGCCAATAGAATCCACTTTGGAGAATCTTCGACGTGGTCTTATAAGAACTTGCATGGCCTCCGCACTGCTGATCATGGCAATGAGAGATTATGGAGGTCGCCTCCGTTTCAGGAATACACCTCCAAATCACCCCATCGTTGTAAGTCTTGTATATATAAGGGTCATCCCAATAGAATTTTCGAACTTCGTAAAAGAACTTCTTCTTTTGCTGATAACTAACATTGTGGGGATACAATGACGCACGTGAGATAGTTTGCGATGTCGGCATACCACGGAGTCGAAACAATAGAAATGGAGAAAAGATGCTCATCAGGAAGTGAGTCATCAATAGGAGTGGCGTCCGAGTCGAAGGTAGATAACCTAGATAGATGGTCAGCGACGACATTCTCTGCCCTTTCTTGTCCTTGATTTCCAAGTCAAATTCCTGGAGGACGAGAATCCACCTTATGAGGCGCGGCTTGGCCTCCTTCTTGCTCAAAAGGTACTTGAGAGCAGAATCATCGTTATGCACGATAACCTTAGCACCCACAAGATACGACCGGAACTTATCCATGGCGTAGATGATGGCTAGCAATTCCTTTTCCGTCGTCATATAGTTCCTTTAAGCTTCGTCGAGGGTCTTGCTTGTATAGTAAATGACATGCAGATTTTTGTCTTTCCTTTGCCCCACGACGGCCCCAACTACATAGTCGCTAGCACTGCACATCAATTTGAACGGTAGACTCCAGTCGGGCAGTTGAATCACAGGTGCGGAAATAAGGGCTTGCTTCAAGAGGCGGAAAGCTTCCATACACTTGTCATCGAAGACGAAAGGTGTATCCTTCACGAGGAGCTGAGTCAAGGGCCTAGAAATTTAGAGAAATCCTTTATAAACCGGCGGTAGAATCCCACATGCCCTAAGAAACCACGGACTCCCTGAAGGTTAAGTGTAGGCGGAAGCTTTTCGATGACATCTACCTTTGATTTGTCCGCCTCAATCCCTCTTGAAGAGATAATGTGCCCTAACACGACTCCTTCTTGTACCATAAAGTGGCATTTCTCCCAATTTAGAACTAGCCCTTTATTTTGACATCTTTGCAGGACTTTAGCTAGGTTGCAGAGACACGAGTCGAACTCCGTTCCATAGACGAAAAAATCATCCATGAAGACCTCCATTATGTCCTGGGAGAAATCGAAGAAAATTGCAGACATCAATCTTTGAAAGGTGGCCAGAGCGTTGCAAAGCCCAAACAGAATCCTCCTATAAGCATACGTCCCAAACAGACATGTAAAAGTGGTCTTCTCTTAGTCATCATGGTTGATGGGAATTTACAGGAAGCCAGAGTATCCATCCATGAAGCAAAAATAGTTGTGCTTGGTCAGTATTTCAAGCATTTGATCAATAAACGGGAGATGATAGTGATGTTTCCTCGTGGCTTTGTTTAATTTTCGGTAATCGATGCACATCTGATATCCGGTGACTGTCCTTGTAGGTATAAGTCCATTTTTCTCGTTACGAATGACTGTCATTCCTCCCTTCTTGGGCACAACATGTACTGGGCTAACCCAACGACTGTCGAAAATAGGGTAGATAATCCTGGCCTGGAGAAGTCTAACAATCTCCTTCTTAACTACTTCCATCATAATGGGGTTCACTCTTCATTGTGGCTCAATGGAGGTGGCTTGCTCATCTTCAAGCAATATCCTATGCGAGCAAAGCCCCAAGCTTACTCCCTTCAAGTCCTCAATTACATACCTGAAAACATTCTTAAATCTCTTCAGAACATCAAGAAGTTTTGCCATCTGGTCTTCGGGTAGCGAGGAGTTCACAATGATCGGCTGTGTCAAATCCTTCCCCAAATATTCATACCTCAATCCTGGAGGTAACTCCTTCATCTCGACTTCGTGGGGTCCCGATACATATTTTTCAAACTGTGCATCCTCCTACGAAAGAGCCTCTTCCCGGGTCTCCGGGATGTCAACATCCGGAACTTCACTTTCAACCGTGGGTTTGCGGGGTGAAGCCTTACAAGGTGGAAAGGAGACCATGGAGGAAGGCTCTGTGTCCATCTCAAGTGTATGATAACTATCGGGCAAAAAAGCTTCAACATGAAATCAAGTCTCAATAGTAGATAGCTCTCCACCACTATCTCCAATTCCATCATGGTCCCAAACTCCAGGGTGCTCTGTAGAGGACTGCAAGGAAAGGATAGACTCCTTCTCACGGCACTTGACAAATCCTGCCAGATGATCCTTCAGACAAATCTCCCTATCAATGCGTAGATCACCCTCACTGAAGTCGGTATTGGGTATGTCAATAAGCACCACATCATCAGAAGGGGAAAAGACTGTCGTGTCGGGATGCTGCTGAATATCATGATTCCTCTTTTGATTTTCCACTACAGCTGACAGGAAGGATTGGATGCTCGAGGTGCTTAGAGATTCTGTGAGACACTGGACCAAATAGCTGGCATGGTGTGCATGTGCCCAGATATCATCTGAAACGGCACACGAATTCTTTCTATAGAGTAGAAAACCTGTAAGAAAATGAGAGAAACAGGACTGCAAGGATAGAGAACACGTTAATAGCACAAGTTGTAGGAATGGAGAGATAAGAATGTCGACGGTGGTATGGAGACATAGTCTACCAACCCTCTACAACGAATATGTACAATATGTCCATGCAAAATTAAAAAGAGTGTAGAATGTGAAAATGATCACAGGGTAAGGATGTGAGCTAGTCCCAAGGATAACAAGGTCCTAATTGTAACAAGCATGTTGCCTCCCTGGTAACAGCGCCATAAAGCTTGGCCTCCCGTCTGTTTGGCACGTAAATCGGGACAGGGATACTAGAATTAGAATTTGTAAACCGCAAGCTCACGGTGTCGAGGTGTGTCTTGGGGGTCAATCACGGGGAGGGGTGTGTTGTACACGTAAACATTCGGGAACCGGATCACCCGGTGGATGAGCTAGCCTATTCTCTGGTTGGTTGTCACGATAGTAAGCTAATGGAAAAGATGTAAGAGATAAAATGGTAACCTAGGACTTTGGCTTCCGCCCTAGTCATGGGTTCTCACTATTACGGCCGAAGGATAGGAATGTGATCGGATGCTAGGGTTTGGCAGTGAGACGTTGCCTCTAATAGTGGTACCTAGCGTCCCATGGGCCCGATAATCTGGTCGATACCCAAGATGATACGCTAGGTCTACCTGGGTTCGGACAGTGGGCATTCCTATGTCCAACACCGCCCGACTCTGGAAGCACTAAGCTCGCAACGATTGCTCCCGACATCTCATTGATTACTCCATATTTTACACCTTTTTTCTACATGTTTTCATGACATTTTGATCGCCCATATCATGTTTTTCATGATTATTCGACGATATCGTGTTGCTTTTCACTATTTCTTGTTTTTGTCGTATTTCAGGAGATATGGAGCGATTTGGAGCGAAAATGAGATCAAAGGATTTTCACGCACTTCGGAGTGTCACCCACGGTTTATTGGAGGAGTTATCAGCGATAGAAGTTGAGCGAAAGAAGAAGGAATTCCATAGGATCGACGAGGAGGCAAAAAGGAGAAGAAAGGAGCCAAGATACAGCCCACTCGGCCGAGTAGACTACTCACTCGGCCGAGTCAGAAGCTGTACTAGGCCGAGTAAAATGGATACGCACAACAAATTTACAACGATTACTCGGCCGAGCAAGGAAGTCCACTCGGCCAAGTGAGAAAGCTCACTCGCCTGAGTGTTACAGAGAATTCGTCCAGAGAAGCTTCCAAGTTACTGAAATTTCTGAGGAAGCCCATTCGGCCGAGCATGATTGCTCACTCATTTGAGTGAAGAAGTCCACTCGGCCGAGTCAGTCAGAGAGAGAGACCCCTGAGAACCCCGAAGTTACTGTTATTTTACAGGGGCTGTCACTCGGCCGAGTGACTAGGGTCACTCGGTCGAGTGACTAGGGTCACTCGGCCGAGTGACCCTCTCCGACTGCTGCTAGGAATGCGAATTCTGGGCTGCGCAGGGGCAGTTTTGTCACGATTTTTGGACGATTTTGGCTTGTATTTAAGCCCAGTTTTGACCCTAGTTTTAGGAGAGACTTGAACTATTTTTTTAGAGAATTCTATTAGGTTTTAGAGAGCTATTCTTTCGTGAAATCTCAGCTGGAAATCATTGGCGACATTATTGGTTTATTCTTTATTGTTAAAAAACTCATTTTTATGAATTGTTTCTTCTTTGCAATGAATTATGCTATGATTCCATCTATTATTTCTGAGGTTTTCATGATGATTCGTGAGTAGTTTCGTCGTTCTAGGGCATGGAGGTGAACCATATGGACCCGATCTTTGAATTGTGATGAATTTATAGATTTGTTGCTACAATTGATAATGGTTAGGTTGTGATTGATTTATTACGAGTAGCTAGGAATTCATATCGATTGGAATTTGCAAGAGATTGGATCCTAATTGATAGGGAGGCCTAGATATTCGATTTATATTAATAATCGAAATTCTCTAGATTTGGTTTGCAAGAGATTGGACCAAAGCTAGGATTTTTATTATGAATCTATACTAATATTCGTTTGCAAGAGATTTGACGAATACGAACTATCATAACCTAGATCGTAGCTTGAGTTTGCACGAGAGTGGGCTCGAGATGTGATTGGACAATGATGTCGATCTTCACGCTAGCGGTTTAGGCTAGGGTTTGCATGAGAGTGGGCCCTTACCTAGGTTTTCTATAGACCAGTAATAGCGCGAGAGCGTGAGCTTGGTTCTACATTAACATGCGACTAGTTCACCTAAATTCAAGCTTAGCAACAATGAAATTTTTGATTCACAAGAATGAGAGACGGTCCGTAGTGGGGATTTCCTATCCCGAGACGCTTTTTTATTATACTGATATTTCTTGCTATTTGAACGATTGTGACCATGATTCGGGATATAAATTGCATATTTTCCCCCTAACTACCCACATTTTGTGCTAAGAATTATACTTAATATTGCTCTTTTGAGTGAATTTTCACTTTAGGTTTCATTTTAGGGCTTATTCTCATTCTTTGCACAAAATACGGGTTTTATCGTCCTTATTGGCTTCCTACTATTTTTCATATGCTCCTGCTATTATTGTGATCATATCGCCATTTTTAGGAATTATTTGAGTATTGGAATATTTTATAAGAATTATTGGAGGTCAATCGTGTTTTATAATAGTCATTATATTAATTTTCTCATCAAACGGACTAATTTCTCCTTCTCCTATTTTTCAGGTACTTTTGGGAGTCTTGGGGATTTTTCAGAATTTTCTGGAATTTTTCCGAGATTTTTAGGTATTTTTTGGAATTATTTGGAGGAGAAAAAGGGGAGAAAAGCCAGAAAAAAGAAATTCACTGGGGGCACCACGTGGCGCAATCATGAGGCGCAATGTGGCGCCAGGCTGCATGTGAGGCGGGCCGCAGCAGAATAAAAAAAAGGAAATAAAAAAAGAAAAAAAAACGCAAAAGCCCACTTATGCGGGCAGGCCCGCTGGCCGGCCCGCGTTGCCGCTGTCGGTATTAATTAAAAAAAAGTTTTATTTAATTATAGAGCGGGTCGGCCCAGCACCGGCCCGCTCGTTTTCTTTGCGAAAGAGGAGCCCGCCCGAAGGCGGGCAGGCGGAAAGCGCTCGCGGGTCGGCGGCTGACCTGCGCCCGACCCGCAATGTAAATCAATTAAGGGGGTTGTGCGAAGTTTGAAGCGGAGTTGGTTTTTTTTGTTGTTCTCTCGGCCAGCTTGCTGTTTTTTAGGGTTTTTGAGGGTTTGGGAGGCTCTATTCTTCCCCAAAGGCTAGGGATAGGGTTGGAGGCCATTGGAGCTTGGGGAAAGCTTGGTGGAGGAGCAAATTGGAGGATGCTAGGGCTCATTTGGGGAAATCTGGCTGAAATCTTTCCTCTTCCCCTTTGTAATTTTGATATCTCTCTTTGTATTGAACCTTGATGAATTTGTGTATGAAAATCATTTTGGTTAGTATGATTGAGTAGTATTGATTGGCTTGGATTGTGAATCATGATGATTGGTTGTTAATTGTAGTCCTAATTTCCTCTTGCCTTTTATCATGCTAATCTTGGATGAATTGTTGAGGCACACTTTAATTGGTTAAGTCCCGAGAGGGCACAATTCGAGATGAATCCATGCGCCTAATTTAATTAGTGCTATGATGATGCATCCATGCTTATTGCAAATTATTGTATGCTTGAATGTTAAATTTTCCGATTGGGCTTACTTAGCCGGATGACCGATTGAGTTATATGCGGTAATTAGAACTTGATTAACACCAATTTTAATGATCCCACAACCCATGCTCTCTCGCCTTGCTATCCTAACTCCTACTTTGGTTCTCTAACCCTACCCATTTAGGTTAGGATTTTTGTTTTCACCACACTTTTTCTCACTCATCCACCGTTAGCGAGGTAGTTGTAATACGCTTTATTTTTCTTTTTCGATCAAATTTGTGAATATAGAATGAATTGTCCCTGTGACCCGACCCGGTACTCCCTGGTTATATATATTTTTATTGCATTGACACTCCTACGCTTGGGAGTGGAAGGCGTGCCCCGTGCGCATCCTTTCGTGTCAAACCAAATTGGCACCGTTGCCGAGGACAACGGTTTCTATTATTAGCAATTTTTGATTGATTTCGAAAGTTTTAGTGTGATACTTCTATCTCTTAGTGTTGTTTCATTTCATTTTATTTATTTTCCACCTATTGAGTCATTTGGTTGTTTATTTTCATTTTCTTGGAAATTTTTTTAAAGCATGACATCATCTTCAGATTTTTCGGACGTTGATTTGGAGGATATCCCACTCCCGCCATACTTTCATGGCACGGAGTGGGAGAACCCTCATTTACATATTAAAAAATTTGAGGAATGGATGTATTCATGTCTTGGTGGGAATATTGATGATGATTGCATATATTTTAGATTCTTTCCCTCTTCTTTACAAGATGATGCTAGATTGTGGTTTGATTCATTGTCTCTCGACACACATTTTACTTGGTTGTCATTTCAGGCTGAATTTCTCCGGGTGTTTTTGCCTATTTTCTTGGAGCAAGTACATGGGCGGCAGGCCATGGAGCAGCATATAACGAGCTTTGCCGAAGCTGAATGGGAGGCCTACCATCAGGCTTGGCAGAGGTTCACTGATTTGGTGCTTACGTGCCCACACCAGAGTTTCCACGAGGACAATCTCCTGCAGATATTTTATACGGGATTATCTCCATCTGGGCGTGACTTCGTGAAGATGAGCTGCGGTGGGGAGTTCTTTGATTATTCGAACGAGGATTCATGGTGTTAACTGAGTAACCTTGCAGAGTATGAGGAGACAGTCCAGCAAGTCCAGGACCAGCCTGATGAGCCAGCTGAGGGCTCATTCCAATGCGACCCTATGGAATACCAAGAGAAACCTGTGAAGAGGGTGCATTGGGGCCAAGTAGAGGAATTTGAGCATATACATTTTGAGGAGTCAGATGAGATGGATGATGGGGTGCGTGTCGACCACGACAGTGACACGATGCATTTTCACTTTGAGGTTGAGGATGAAGTGGATGTGCATGATGGCCAAGGGCAGATTGAGGACACCATGGAGCCTGAGCCACAATCCACTTCAGAGTTAGCTTCACAGGTTGAGGCGATTGAGTACTTAGGGAGGACGACTGAGATGAACTATTTCTGGGATGACGAGGATGATGCGTGCTTGGATTTGACCGAGACGAGTCTACCTCCAGTCCTATCACAGATGTCACTTCCCTCTCCTCAGGATGCGCACTTTCCAGTATCGAGGAGGTTTGTCAGGAGCAGTTACCAGTTGTGGGGAGTGCCGCAGAGATTGTTGATGTTGATGTCGAGGAAGAGGATATTGATGGGGATTGCGAGCTGGTATATATTGAGCCGAAGCTCCCTTTTATTCTAGTTTTCTCTCTGCAGCCACTTCCACCTCCTCCTGAGGCAGCGTATCATGCCACACCTAGTGACATTTTTCAGGGAAGTTTCCACCATCTCATGCCTTGCATTTCTGAAGCCCAATTTGCACTTTCACATATTTTTGCTTCAGATTTTCGTCCATTGCATTTACATTCTTTTATTTGTTTTGACAATCCGTTTTGGAATGCTTTTACAGGGCATGAGGAAATGGCTTGGATTGATGCAGCTCGTCTCCCACATGATCCATATTATCCAAAGGGGGCGCTGGGAGTTGCATTTCTGGAATCCAAGGAGGCTGGTGGAGGCCTAGCTCCAAGGACGCTCGCGGAGGAGCGTAAGGATATGATCGAGCAATTACGACCACCGTTATACATTCAGGATTCGCCTTTTGCCACGGTGTGTTCTTTCCAATAGTGTAAATAAATAAATGTTTTATTTTAGTGCTTTCGTGTGCTTTTTTTCTTTTCTAGGATCTTTTGCCGAGATCTAATACTCTTCCAACATTGAGGACAATACTTATTTTAAGTTGGAAGGAGAGTGTTAGAATCTTTAGAATTGTTAGGATTTTGATGTTAGCTTAATTTTTTTTTGAGATCCCTCCATGTTTCCATCACCCAATGAACTTTATTGCATATCATATTTGATGGAAATTGAATTCCACCCCTAAGTAATTTTGATGATGAGCACACCAAATGAATGCTTAGTGTACTAACTACACTACACTTTAAGTATACAGATTTCGTGAAGCTCTACTAATACTCCAAGAAGCACGCATCAACGCTCCACGACAAAGACGAACATGGCTAAACTCAAGTGATGAAGCTCAAGCTCAAACAAAGCAAGAAGCTCAAAGAGAAGCTCATCTTCACTTCATCAAGTTGACTAAACTGCCGAAGACATGTTCAGAGTCTAGTGTGAGTGTGTC
This sequence comes from Scilla litardierei, assembly GCA_030789695.1. Classification (NCBI taxonomy): domain Eukaryota; kingdom Viridiplantae; phylum Streptophyta; class Magnoliopsida; order Asparagales; family Asparagaceae; genus Scilla; species Scilla litardierei. The sequence goes on from CM061134.1 coordinate 148,239,737, forward strand.
GTGTCTTTTAGGATATTTGTCAAAGCCATATCAAATAGACAACACACACACAAATGATTTCAAAACAAATGTTTTAACTATCTTCAAAAATAGTTTTTAAAGAGATTTTCTAGTCACTTCATAATTCTCGTAGTGAAACTCCACGCACCCTGGAGTTAACTACACTTTTGACTAGAACAACAGGAAAAACTCCTCTGGGAGTCGACTACCAAAAGTAGGGAGTCGACTACTTCTCAGAGATGAAAATTTCCTAGACTCCTCTGGGAGTCGACTACCTATAGAGGGAGTCGACTACCTGCTGGAAATTTTCAGACGTTTTGAATTTGAATTTTAAAATCTTTTGAGCAATTTACTCCGAAATTTTTGGGACAAAAGTCAAACCAAATTTGAAATTCAAATCTCAGTTTTTCCCTATAAATAGAGCTTAATTCTTTTGTGAAAAATACAAGATTGAAAAATCAAAATTCGTAAAAGCTCTTCGTGAATCAAAGCTCTCTAATTTCTTCTCTCTAGCCAATTTTAATTTCAGTTTTTGATCTTGCAATATTTTTTCCAATTCTTTTGAAGATCATATTATTATTTTATTGGCTAAGTTGTTTTTCAAAATCCTCTCTATTATTTCTCTTTAATTCTATTTGAAGGATTTTTGAAAAAGCTCTAGATCACAAAGAACTTATCTCGTATCTTTGTGTGATCTAGACTATCATTCTATTAAGCCACTACACAATTGTCTATCTTTTGATTGGCTATAGAATCGGGTGTATTTTCAATCTCTATCATTTTTGTAGAGTATTGAACAAATCTCTTATTGTGTTAATTGTTGGAACACTAGACAAGTCTAGTTGTTGCCAGTTGGAAAGTCCTCGGTCTGTGAGGCAAGGGTGAACCCTAGACAAGTCTAGGCGTTGTGTTCGGAAATCCTGGTCAAGGCTAGGTCGTTGGAAATCCTAACGAGTGAAGTTAGGTGCTTGTATTTGCCAAGGCAGATAGTGGAAATCTCGTACCGGATTGGTCGGGGACTGGACGTACCTGGGTTGCGGGGAACCAGGATAAAAATCCTTGTCTTTGCGCTTGCATTCTCTGTGTTTGATTATCTTTGCATTTATTCTATCTACAGCAAATATCAATCTTATTTCTATACGCTGAGATTTACATCTATAATCTTATTTGTTCTAACATATACTCTGGGAGTCGACTACTGCTCATAAGGAGTCGACTACCTGTTGTGAATATTTGCTGTGCACTTTAAATTATATTGTTGATTAAGAACCAAGCGTAGATCGCTCTACTTGGTTTCTTAGGCAACATTAGAAGGATTTGTTTTTGTGTTGATTGATTAAAGAACGAAAAAGTTTTTTTATACAACACTATTCAACCCCCCCTTCTAGTGTTGTTTGCCATCCACAGGATCCAACACTTGGTATCAGAGCGAGGCTACAAATAGTGATGGCGTCAACTTCTTTTCACTCCGAAGGACTGAACACTATGTGACCACCTCTATTCAACGGAACTAACTACGCCAGCTGGAAAATCCGAATGAAGACTCATCTAGAGTCATTGGACATTGAAGCATGGACTATCACCAAAGTCCCGTATATCGCACCCACCGACGTTGAGTTTGGAAAATGGTCCATCGATGATAAGAAGAGAGCTAATCTCAATGCAAAAGCAATGAATGCCTTGTTTTGCGCTGTTACAGGAAATGAGTTCAATCGAGTCTCCCAATGTGAGACAGCACATCAAATTTGGCATACTCTTCAGGTAAGTCACGAAGGTACAGAAAAGGTAAAAGAATCTCGTATAAATGTATTACATTCAAAATTCGAAACTTTTAAAATGGAAGAAGGAGAGAGTATCACCGATGTGAATACTCGTTTTACTAACATTACAAATGAGCTTGCAGGACTAGGAAAGAAACTTTCCGAATATGAACAGGTAATGAAGATACTAAGATCACTTCGACCCGAATGGAAGGGAAAGACCACGGCCATTCGAGAAGCTCACAATGTGAAGGATCTCACCATCGAAGAACTGATGGGAAATCTCATGGCATATGAGATCGAGCTTGAAGAAGGAAAAAGATTCCGATTAGACCTACTAACGGTATTATCTGCTTTGGTTGCAATAAACCAGGACATGTCAAGAGAGATTGTCCATTGGAAAGAAACAACCGTGATTCCAGAGATCGTGGGAAGAACAAAGAGAATAATGAAAGACGAACCAATACAAGAAGCAAGTTTAGACGACCAAAGAAAGAAGCCTATGCAGCCTTCGATCAGAGCGACGATTCTTCATCCGACGAATCCTCAGACGAAGATAATGATGAAAGAAGAGAGACAGCACACATGTGTTTCATGGCATCTACATCCTCCAAGGTAAGCTCGCATCATGATTCATCTAGCGACAATGAGTCATCGTCAAGCGATGATGAAGACTTGGACTATAGGGGAGCATATAAAGAGCTATGAAAAATGCATGAAAAGCTCATTAAAGAACATAGAAAAACACTTAGAATTGCTAAAAGAGAGACTAAAGAAAAAGAAGAAGTTATTAAAGAAAATAGTCTTCTTAAAGAGAAAAATGATCTTTTACAAAAGGATATTTTGCTAGTAAATGAAAAGGTTGAAAGTCTGAATAATCTTCTCGTAACCGTCAAAAATAAATACGACGCTACGATGAAAATTATTGAGAATTTCAATAAAGGAAAAGGGAAGCTAGATAATATAATAGATAATCAAAAATTGTCATCTAGCAAAACCGGACTTGGCTATGATTCTCATCATACCAAGAAACGGGTTAAGCACACTAGGATGCATCATACTAATGATAATGTTTTAAGCATCTGGGTACCAAAAAGATTATCTGATCAGCAAAAAAAAAGGTACGCTACTAACTTTGTTCAACAGATTCATTTTAATAAAAATTATAAGTATATTGTTCATGAAGGAACTAAACCGTATTGGGTTTGGTTTCCTAAAGACTAACTCCTTGGACTCAAAACCAAAGAGTACCATAAAACGCTTATTTTTCAGGTGCTCTAAAAAGGGAGAAAAACAATGAAGAAAATTCAGGCAGTCAAAACGGCTAAATCGGAACAAATGCTTTCATTTATTTTTTAATTATTTTTTGGGTTAAAACAGTTAATTTGTGTGTATGATTATGTTTTATTGCCAAAAAATTTTTTTCTTTAAAAAGAGCTCAACCTGGACCAAACTTTTTTCCGGGATGAGAAAACGACTCTACCCAGGAGGGAGTCGACTACCTACAGGAGGGAGTCGACTACCTACAGGAGGGAGTCGACTACCAGTGCGTAAAATCTGGGTTGCTCTTTTTTTTAACTAACTCCTATTGGGTTCTATTTGAGTGGTTGGGTCAAGATCCGTTAAGACAACTTACCCACTAAGTCTAAAACCCATCCTAGCCACCCAAATCTAGATCTAATGGCTCCTATTTCTCCTCATCTCTTCACCTCTTCATACAAAACCCCAAGAAAACCCTAGAGGTAGCCGACTACCTCCTTTTCCCCTCTCCTCTCTTGGGTTTTCATCTTGAGGCTTGGACTTTTTGGAGCAATTTCTTTTTCATCTTCCTTCAAATTTACCCAAGGTAAAAATTGTTTTACTTTCATGAACTTTATTATTTCATTTCTCTTGGTTATCTAGTAGTGTAAAAATATTTTTTGTTGTTGTTTTACTCTATCTAGATGCCTTTCAAAGGAGCTTTCCCTAAGAAGAGAAAAATTGCTACTGCTAATGTTGATTCTGAGAAAGAAATCATTCTACCCTATCTCTTCAAATCAACTACCTATGAACATTTTGTTAAAGTGTCTAAGAAACCAATCTTGCATGAAAGATTTGTCAAACTCAATGATGTTATCAATTACGGTATTGACAGTCTGCTAGATTTCCAAAACTTAGCAAATTTGTTCTCCTCAGAAAATGTGTATATGTGTTATCCTAGGCTTGTTCATCTCTTTTATGCAAACATGGATTATGATCTCGTAAAAAGTCGTTTCATTACTAAGGTTCTGGATACCAAACTTGCAATAACTGTAAAATCCCTAAGTGAAGCTCTAGGAATCCCATACTCCGGTATGATCCTCGATAAAATTGAGATGACTGACGAGAATATCCTAGAGAGAATGTATCTGCCTAGTAAACGCTTTCAGACCAAACTTCCTTGTAGCCATCTTCGCTATCCGGCGAGAATCTTAGCTAATATTCTGTCGTATAACATTACTCAAAAATCTGGAAGTCATGCTATCCTTTCTGAAAAACAAGCTAAATGCATCTATGCCATTCTTGGTAACATTCATGTGAATTGGACTAAAGTCATCATGGATTCCATCCTACTTTCAGCTTCATCTGACAGACCTTCCTCCACTCTTTCTCATGGGCACTATCTGACCATTCTATTCATTATCTTTAACGTGCCTTTGGATCATGAAACAACCATTCTAGAACCTGCTCGTGTCTTTGATGTTCATGCTCTTGGGAGAATGAATCTCCATCATGACCTTGATGAGAACGTCCCTGAAGAGCAAATCGCTACCGAAGGAGGATCATCATCCTCAAGGCGAGGTAAGAAGGTTGTAATTTCAGATTCTAATGAAGAAAGTGAAGAAGAAGAAAAAGGAAGCGGCGAGGAAGAAGAAGAAGTTCCTGCTTACATCCTTGAACTTCAGGAGATGCTCCTGAAAAAGATTGGAAAATTGAAGATCTCACAGGAGAAAGGATTTGAAGATCTCAATCAAAAGGTGGATGACCTCAAGGAAATCGTAATGCAAAGCAAGAAGATGACTGATGAGACGCTTGTTATGATCCTTGAAGAGATCAAGGAACTGAAAAAGAACAGCGGTCACCCTTAGCTTCATGCACTTCTATTTTCAAAACAATGGTTCCCTTTTTCAAAAAACAATGTTCTCTTAAACTATGGTTTGTAATAACTCTTATTGTGTGATGCTAGCTTCTATGAAGTTATCTGCTATGCCAAACTTAGTTGTTCTATGAACTAACATCTCCATTGCAGGCATATGGAATTGAATTCCTCTTATTTTTAATGAACCGTAGAAATTACTGTTTTACTTTTTGTTGATGACAAGGGGGAGAAAAATTTATATAATGCAAAAATGTGAATTGTATTTCTAATAGCTTCGATGCAGGGGGAGAACCGCATCAAAGCAGGGGGAGTAAGTATACTTGAACATATTATTCATATTCATGGTATACTTGAACATATTATTCATATTCATGGTATACTTGAAAATATTATTCATATTCATGTATTTCTTCAAATTTTGCATTTGGGTGTCATCATCAAAAAGGGGGAGAGTGATGGAAATTGAATTCCCCCCCTAAGTAATTTTGATGATGAGCACACCAAATGAATGCTTAGTGTACTAACTACACTACACTTTAAGTATACAGATTTCGTGAAGCTCTACTAATACTCCAAGAAGCACGCATCAACGCTCCACGACAAAGACGAACATGGCTAAACTCAAGTGATGAAGCTCAAGCTCAAACAAAGCAAGAAGCTCAAAGAGAAGCTCATCTTCACTTCATCAAGTTGACTAAACTGCCGAAGACATGTTCAGAGTCTAGTGTGAGTGTGTCGTGTCTTTTAGGATATTTGTCAAAGCCATATCAAATAGACAACACACACACAAATGATTTCAAAACAAATGTTTTAACTATCTTCAAAAATAGTTTTTAAAGAGCTTTTCTAGTCACTTCATAATTCTCGTAGTGAAACTCCACGCACCCTGGAGTTAACTACACTTTTGACTAGAACAACAGGAAAAACTCCTCTGGGAGTCGACTACCAAAAGTAGGGAGTCGACTACTTCTCAGAGATGAAAATTTCCTAGACTCCTCTGGGAGTCGACTACCTATAGAGGGAGTCGACTACCTGCTGGAAATTTTCAGACGTTTTGAATTTGAATTTTAAAATCTTTTGAGCAATTTACTCCGAAATTTTTGGGACAAAAGTCAAACCAAATTTGAAATTCAAATCTCAGTTTTTCCTTATAAATAGAGCTTAATTATTTTGTGAAAAATACAAGATTGAAAAATCAAAATTCGTAAAAGCTCTTCGTGAATCAAAGCTCTCTAATTTCTTCTCTCTAGCCAATTTTAATTTCAGTTTTTGATCTTGCAATATTTTTTCCAATTCTTTTGAAGATCATATTATTATTTTATTGGCTAAGTTGTTTTTCAAAATCCTCTCTATTATTTCTCTTTAATTCTATTTGAAGGATTTTTGAAAAAGCTCTAGATCACAAAGAACTTATCTCGTATCTTTGTGTGATCTAGACTATCATTCTATTAAGCCACTACACAATTGTCTATCTTTTGATTGGCTATAGAATCGGGTGTATTTTCAATCTCTATCATTTATTATAGAGTATTGAACAAATCTCTTATTGTGTTAATTGTTGGAACACTAGACAAGTCTAGTTGTTGCCAGTTGGAAAGTCCTCGGTTTGTGAGGCAAGGGTGAACCCTAGACAAGTCTAGGCGTTGTGTTCGGAAATCTTGGTCAAGGCTAGGTCGTTGGAAATCCTAACGAGTGAAGTTAGGTGCTTGTATTTACCAAGGCAGATAGTGGAAATCTCGTACCAGATTGGTCGGGGACTGGACGTACCCGGGTTGCGGGGAACCAGGATAAAAATCCTTGTCTTTGCGCTTGCATTCTCTGTGTTTGATTATCTTTGCATTTATTCTATCTACAGCAAATATCAATCCTATTTCTATACGCTGAGATTTACATCTATAATCTTATTTGTTCTAACATATACTCTGGGAGTCGACTACTGCTGTGTTGATTGATGAAAGAACGAAAAAGTTTTTTTATACAACACTATTCAACCCCCCCTTCTAGTGTTGTTTGCCATCCACAGGATCCAACAATATTTGCCCTCCTTGTCCCAATGCCGCTAGCTTTATGTAGTCCTTACATGCTTAATGACATTCAATTTTTCGGGTTATCATTTTGGTATCAATTTCATGGATATTTGATTGGCGTGTTTTAATTTCTTTTCCAATTTGGATTCAAATGCTAATATGCCATGTATGAGACTATTTCATATGTCGTGATGCTCTCTTTGAAATAATTTTGGAAAATTTTGGTGTAAGTGATTGCATGAGTTGGGATGAATGGCTTAGTTTTTAATTGGATTGGGTGTGGCCATATGGTGCATGTTTTGTTTTCCTCTTAAGGAGTGTGTGGATGAGTTGATAATTCATGTTGGAATGAGAATGAGAGTTAATATAAGTGAATGTTTCTTTCTAATCAAATTGAGTAGCCGGTGCCCCCACGAAACATTGGGGAGGACGCCAAATATGAGATTTAGGGAATCATTCTATCCATTTGCATATATAGCATCATCGCGTGTATGTAAATGTGGTCGTGTTTGCATTTCATAGCGTTATCGCGTGAGTGCAAAACATAAACATCAAAAACAAAAAAACAAAAAAAAGAAGGAAAAAGAAAAGAAAAAGAAAAAATGAATATATAAATGAAAGAATAAGAAATATGATTGATGAAATCTCATCTCCCGCAATTTAGAGGAAATTTCTTTTGTTTTGGCCATTTCCATGAAAATTAGAAACTTTCCTATCGTGATATATCCTAATGAATGTGATACGGTGCTTATTACCTTACTTTTCTTTGAATTGGATTGAGGAAAGTGTCATTTGTTGTTTATTTTCATACATTGTGTATATTGGCTTTGAAATCAATTGGAAATACCATTTTGTGTATGCCATGAGGATATCTTGGTTTGGTGCATGGTTTTCAATTTAATCCGAATTTATCGCCTATTTTGCTAGGGACTAGCAAAAAGCTAGTTAGGGGGTGTGATTCGGGATATAAATTGCATATTTCCCCCCTAACTACCCCCATTTTGTGCTAAGAATTATACTTAATATTGCTCATTTGAGTGAATTTTCACTTTAGGTTTCACTTTAGGGCTTATTCTCATTCTTTGCAAAAAAATACGATTTTTATCGTCCTTATTGGCTTCCTACTATTTTTCATATGCGCCTGCTATTATTGTGATCATATCGCCATTTTTTGGGAATTATTTGAGCATTGGAATATTTTATAAGAATTATTGGAGGTCAATCATGTTTTATAATAGTCATTATATTAATTTTCTCATCAAACGAACTAATTTCTCCTTCTCCTATTTTTCAGGTACTCCTGGGAGTCTTGGGGATTTTTCAGAATTTTCTGGAATTTTTCCAAAATTTTAGGTATTTTTTTGGAATTATTTGGAGGAGAAATATGGGAGAAAAGCCAGAAAAAAGAAATTCACTGGGGGCGCCACATGGCGCAATCAGGAGGCGCCACGTGGCGCCAGGCTGCATGTGAGGCGGGCCGTAGCAGAGTAAAAAAAGGAAATTAAAAAAAGAAAAAAAACGCAAAAGCCCACTTATGCGGGCCGGCCCGCTGGCCGGCCCGCGTTGCTGCTGTCGGTATTAATTAAAAAACAGTTTTTTTAATTACCGAGCGGTCCGGCCCGCTCGTTTTCTTTGCGAAAGAGGAGCCCGCCCGAAGGCGGGCGGGCGGAAAGCGCTCGCGGGTCGGGGGCTGACCCGCGCCCGACCCGCAATGTAAATCAATTAAGGGGGCTGTGCGAATTTTGAAGCGGAGTTGGTTTTTTTTGCTGTTCTCTCGGCCAGCTTGCTATTTTTTTAGGGTTTTTGAGGGTTTGGGAGGCTCTCTTCTTCCCCAAAGGTTAGGGATATTGTTAGAGGCCATTGGGGCTTGGGGAAAGCTTGGTGGAGGAGCAAATTGGAGGAGGCTAGGGCTCATTTGGGGAAATCTTGGTGAAATCTTTCCTCTTCCCCTTTGTAATTTTGATATCTCTCTTTGTATTGAACCTTGATGAATTTGTGTATGAAAATCATTTTGGTTAGTATGATTGAGTAGTATTGATTGGCTTGGATTGTGAATCATGATGATTGGTTGTTAATTGTAGTCCTAATTTCCTCTTGCCTTTTATCATGCTAATCTTGGATGAATTGTTGAGGCACACTTTAATTTGTTAAGTCCCGAGAGGGCACAATTCGAGATGAATCAATGTGCCTAATTTAATTAGTGCTATGATGACGCATCCATGCTTATTGCAAATTATTGTATGCTTGAATGTTAAATTTTTCGATTGGGCTTCCTTAGCCGGATGACCGATTGAGTTATATGCGGTAATTAGAACTTGATTAACACCAATTTTAATGATCTCACAACCTATACTCTCTCACCTTGCTATCCTAACTCCTACTTTGGTTCTCTAACCCTACCCATTTAGGTTAGGATTTTTGTTTTCACCACACTTTTTCCAACTCATCCACCGTTAGCGAGGTAGTTGTAATATGCGTTATTTTCTTTTTCGATCAAATTTGTGAATATAGAACGACTTGTCCCTGTGATCCGACCAGGTACTCACTAGTTATTTATATTTTTATTGCATTGACACTACTACGCTTGGGAGGGAAAGGCGTGCTCCGTGCATGTTCTTCCGTGTCAAACCAACTATTACATCAAAACTATTCTTATTCTCTTGATAGCTAGATAATCAAAGTAAGATACTGTCATTTGTCCTCCCTGTGTTCGAACCCGCTCGCCACTACACCGTGCGCTTGCGGTAAGACTACAAGTCGTTTTTCGGGTGTATATCCGGGCGCGATCAAGTTTTTGGCGACGTTGCTTGGGAGGCGACGATATTTTATTTTCTTACTTAGTTATTTCTTTTTTCCTTTTATTATTTTCATCTTTTTATATCCTCTATAGTGCTAACGGTTCCCTCGAGACTCTATTTCTCTCTGCATGTACACGAGATTGACGAAGCATCAAGAAGATCTATTATTTGATCCTGAGATCGAGCGTACGGCAAGAAAGCTTAGAGCCGAGAAGAGACTTGCTATAGAGGACAATCATATGAACCGGCGGGATACACCGGAAGAATTAGCGGCACGCATGGCTAGACTTGTTTCTATCAGAGATAGGCTAGGGCCTAAGACTACCTCTACTACCTCATCTATTGCGATGCCGGAGTTGGCAGCAGATAAGAACTTCGAGCTTAAAACGGGACTTGTGGTTCTAATGCAACAAGACCCATTTCATGGGAACTCCCACGAGAATCCACACTACCACCTTCTGTTGTTCTTGTCTAAGTGCGCCACTTTTCAGATGCCCGGTGTACCGGTCGACGCCATCCGACTGCGCATCTTCCTATTCACTCTCAGAGACAAAGCATTATATTGGTTGAAGACGCAAGAAGAGGGGATCTTTACTACATGGGATGAGTTGGCGAGTGCCTTTGTTAATAAATTCTACCCACGATCGAAGACAGTCAAGATAAGGAGCACGCTCATGTCCTTCAAGCAAGAACCTCAGGAGACTCTATTCGAGTCATGGGAGCGCTTTAAAGATCTCCAACACCAATGCCCCCATCACAGCATTGAAGCATGGGAGCTAGTACATAGCTTTTACAATGGACTCCAACAGGGCACCAAGCAAATCATAGATGCAACCGCTAATGGAGCCATATTATCTAAGACACCGGACGAAGCTACGGCCCTACTAGAGGAGATGACCTCTAATAACCAACAATGGGGCGACAAGCGAGGACATTCTTCCTCCTCCTTGAAGCCGATAAGCATTTATGAGGCCAAGGCCGTAGAGGAGCTTTCCACGAAGTTTGACTCTCTCCACAAGGTCGTGGAGAGATTAGAGAAGTTGATCAACGAGCCTCATGGAACTCCCACCACATCTACACCAGGAGGCAACATGAGCGATTGGCAATACCAAGCTCAAGTTATGTTCGTCGGAGGAGAGCAAGGAGAGGGTGCTATAGAGCAAGTCCAATATGTTGCAGGGAACACCGGTTATTGGGCCAACCCGGCCACGAGAAATCATCCGGGATTATCATATGCTAATAATGATGGAGCTTTAAACCCACCATCACAACAACCTCAAGCTCGGCCTCCACCTCCACAACCTCAATATCAACCAAGAGGGCCACAACAACAAAGCTACCCGCCCAGGCAACAAGCGGGACCATATAGGCCGCCGGGCTACAATCAAGGGTGGAGAGCTCCAAACCCATCGCAAGCGCCACCGAGAGTCGGATCATGAAGCTAGGGTGGAAGAATTCATGGTGGAGCAAAAGAATATAAATGCTAGATTGACGACTCAATAAGACTCTCTCAATACCGTCGTTGCACAACTAGCGGAGCAACTTGCGTTGCTTAACAAAAACACTCAACAATTACCGGCTCAACCGGAGCCAAACCCACGGAGCAATACCGGCCTCATCAATGCGGTGGTGGTGGTGGTTACTACTAGGGGCGGGAAGGATACTACTCCCGCCATGGTTCAAACCAAATTTTGGATGACAAGGAGCCGGCTATTGAGGAGGAGTGCCAAAAAGACCAGCAAGAAGGCGAAAATTCTGAAATTATAAAGCCATGCGAGGAGCGAAACTACATGCCACCGGTACCCTTTCCACAACGGTTGGCAAGAGCTAAGATTGAGAAGCGGCTCGCCAAATTCCTAGAGTACTTGTGAGGAGTAAGCCTCAATATCCCTTTCTTGGATGCTATTGTAGAGATCCCGTCATATGCCAAGTTCTTGAAAGACTTAATTTCAGGAAAGAAAAGAAAGGAGAAGATAATGCTCGCTGAGCAACGTACATGGTTCATCCGGAAGGAGAAGGAGCCGACAAAATTCAAAGATCCCGGAAGCTTCTGCATCCCATGCACACTTGGAGGAGTCCCGCTACAAAAGGCTTTGGTATATTTGGTAGCAAGTGTGAGCCTAATGCCCCTAAGTATGTTTAAGAAATTGAATACGGAGACCGACTTAAAGCCGACGGATATGACAATACAACTCACGGATGGTCGGGTTACTAGGCCGGTGGGCATTGCGGAGAACATACAGCTCCAAGTGCCGGGAGGAATTTGCTTGCCGTGCGACTTTGTAATCATGGACATCAAGGAGGAGGGCGACACATCGCTAATTCTTGGATGCCCCTTCTTAGCCACCGCCAGCGTGATAGTTGACGTAAGGGAGGGCGCCTTGTCTTTAAATGTCGGAAACATCGAGGTGGAGCTCCATATCCCTAAAGTAATGAAGCATATTCCATACCAAGAGGAAGTGGACTACGTGGACCTCCTCGATGAGGTGATCGATGAAGCTATACCACATTCTATTGGCACCCTACACAATGACGGCTTTGAAGAATGCCAATCTTCTAGTGATGGAGAAAAGTTGGAGGACCCGGCGGATCACTCCATGGTTGATGACAAAGACGACGCTGATGTCGCAAGAATAAGGGAGCTATGCAAGCTCTCCACGACCAACAATTTTAAGAAAGTATCATCACCAGTAAAGAAAAAGAATTGTACAAGCTCAAGCTTGGGAGACTTATCCCCCAACACTACCCATGATGAGGGGGAGCCGAGGAAAGCCTACGCACATCAACAACTAAATCCAAGTGGCCTTCCCGGCAAGTTTGACGGGCGCATCTCACATGCACCAAATATCTAGCACTAAACGAATATCTTAAGGGGTCGAGCTCAAGACTTTAAACGAGTGCTTGTCGGGAGGCAACCCGATGGTTTTATATTATTCTTAGTTGAACTCTATTTTTGTTTTAGATCTTTCTTAGTGTTTAGAGTCTAGAGTAAATAAAAATCGTGACAACGGGCTCTATTTTTCATGACGGGAGATGGAGAATGAGAAATCATTTACATGGAGGATGACCATGGCAAGGGAGAGCGCTCCAAAAACGCGCTCAAGCCCCAGGAGAAGGAAGAGACTGACGGGAAGAAGAAAAACAGAGAGTGGAGAAAAAACAGAGAGTCGAGGCTGAAAACATCATGCCACTCGGCGGAGTGAACATGTCACTCGGCCGAGTGAAGACTCTACTCGGCCGAGTAGAGTACTGATCAGTGAAGATCCAGAAACCAACTCTCTATAATTTTACAGTATTTATATGCCACTCGGCCGAGTGACTATGTTACTCGGCCGAGTGAATCTGATACCCTCCATGCTCTATAATCGCTGAGTGCCCTTGCCACTCGGTCGAGTGAAACTTGTCCATTCGGCCGAGTGGGAAAAGCTACTCGGCCGAGTCGTAACTATAGGGAGATTTTCGAAAAAATTTCACGCTGAGCCACTCGGCCGAGTGAACGCGTCATTCGATCGAGTGACCCAACTTTATATAGCCAGCAGGCGCGGCACGATTTCCAAAACGCTCAAAAAAATTCCCAAATTTCTCCGATGCGCCCGAGCTTCTTCGACTCCTCCTCACCTGAACCCCGCTCATCCTAGCCAGAGCCGCCCCCCACCACCGTCACCGACCGCCGTCCCTGGTCGCCGACGTATCGCCGCCTCCTGCACCCACCGGCGCCGGTGCCCCTTCGCTGTTTCGCCTCCATTGTGCCCCAAAATTCCTATTTCTCGCCTTTTTCTCCGATCCGTATGCCCTTTAAGCCCAAAATTTAAATTAAATCATATATATATCTATTATCCCCAATCTTCCCCATGTATATTGGTTATTCATTGCTGATTTGTCTTCTTGTGTTTCAGGTTAGCTTGGGGGAGCTTGGGGGAGATTCTGGATGCTTTAGAGCTCCGCGGAGGAGGCGATTCTTCGCAAACTACACCATTTGCTCTCGGGTCATGCTCAGGTATACTCGTTCCATTATTTTAGCACTTCGCATATCATTTGGATGGGTACGGCTCACGGGCTTCATGCCCCCACGTCTTAGGCCACGCACTCGGGAGCCCACTTCCAAGCGGAAGAGGTCAGGCGATCCTGGTCCCTCTTCCGCTAGGGCGGACTCCCCTCCACCTAGCCCACCACCACCCACACTGTCGCCTCCCACCGCACCCATTCCACCACCGGCATAGCCAGCCCCTGCTATCAATGCGAGGTGGATCACGTTCAGAGATGACGCTCAGCGCGCCAGATTTGAGCGTCTCTCCCATCGCTCGATCGTACCCTCTAGGTTTGCACACCTTGCTGATTTAGAGCGCCTATGGGTATTAGAGGGGCTACTCCAGTTGTATGACAACGTGGGGTGGCATGATTTCTTGTCAGTGTCGGTGGACACTTATATCCGCCCAACACTAGAGGTCCTTAGTTCTGTTGCTCGGACCCCTGGGGGATCTCCTTTAGACTGATGTATCGAGAGTGCGAGGTCACTCTCGACATGCTTAGAGCATTTTTCCAGTGGCCCCCTGTCCCGGACCCAGACCGAGCCTACAGCCCCATGCACATCCCACCGCTGTCATTCGACACCCACGCTTTCTGGACACAGATCACGGGATCACCCCTTGCCTTTGACCCTAGTCGGGCTAATGCTTCCGCTATCCTCCACCCATGCCTCCGCATTGCACATTGCCTCTTGCCGACTACTTTTCTTGCGAGGTACGAGCCCGGGATGTTGTCGACGCCAGAGCTCTACATGCTCTATACGATGACACGATCTAGGGTCTTTGATAGGGTTAGTGACGTTTTGGTCCCTGCCGTTGATATCGATATCGCCAGTTGGTACATCGTCCGCATCATTATTTCTGTCGGCGCTTGGACGCCTATCTGTTGTGGCGGTCTAATTACCCTCTTGGCCCTTTTGTGCAGAGTTGACCTACCTGCTGGTTTGCTTAGACCTCCGGGCCCCACTGCACTTTCCATAGATGTTATAGCCCAGATGAGGATGCTGCGTCCTCATGGTCAGCACCACTGGGTGTGGCTGCACGATCCCCATAGTGCCGATTATATGATTCTTTTGAGCCCTGCTCAGACACATATTGGACACGTGGGCAGGGAGTGGATTCCAGTGATGGATCTCCTCATCCCTGTCGCGTTCGTGTTAGAGCCTGAGGGCGCTTAGTAGGAGCCCCTCCTTCCACCCCTCGACCATGTGATACCTCAGCCTACGCCAGATCTGTCTGCACCTCCCGATACCTCTGTCCACAAGTCTGTCAGTGCCGGGAGCACTTTAGCTACGTCCACCACCACTACCACTGTGCCCATGTCCATTGATCATATCTCTGTTGTGAGCCCCGAGCGTCCCCACACCATAGTTGAGAGCAGCGAGCCTTCTTTTGCCTCCGCGGTAGAGACCCTTTCCTTATTATTGTTTTCGACTCCCGGGGAGTCATTTTCAGCACACTTCATAGTCTTCCCAGCCGTCGACTCTTCGGTCTCCACTACCGCTGTCTTCTCAAAGAGTGTCGTGGCATCTGTCCCCACGTCTGTGTCACTGATCTCTCTGACCGCCTTGTCATTTGTCACCACTGCATCTTCTGCTGCTGCTCCATCCTCTTCGACCTTACCCACGTCTCAGCCTCCCACAGAGGCTGAGCATCTTCCTATGAGCACAAAACCACCGCACCACCCCACAGTCGCACCTATCCTTTACAGTAGTTGTGCGAGACAGCCTCGTTCTTCACCAGTACGACCCTCCGCTCCACCTCCCCCCGACACCCTAGTTCAGCACCTCCGTGCTCTAGAGGGGGCAGTTAGTGGTCTTAGAGGAGATTTTCGGGCTCTCTCCGCTACTGTCAGTGCTGTCCAGACCTGCGTCGCTATACTACCTGGTATTCAGGCTTGCCTGAGCCAGATTCTTGCGTGACTGCCACAGCCGCCACCTACCACTACCCAGCAGCCTCCACAACCACCGCCTGCACCATAGGACGGTGCTGGTGCACCCCCACCTGCCTAGGCACACACTGGATGCCTTCCACATTTTTGCTGCAGCTACGCTGGATGTTTTGAGCCTGCTGATTTTGCGCCCCTCCTCCATACACGTTTTGGTCACTTTTGGTCTTATCTGTCTATATCTTTTTGGGAGAGATGGAGTATTTTTGGGGACACTTACATGGTACTATTTCGATCTCTGCATGCATCACTTGCATTCCCATCACATATTTTTATTTTATTTCATTTTCATCATGCATGCATCCTCACCCACCCCACCCATATTTTGTCTCTCGGTGTGCCAAACTTTGCACATTGAGGACACTGTGCACTTTAGCTTGGGGGAGTGAGTTCTCACGCACTTTTTATTTTTGTCGCCTTTTATTTTTATTTTCTCGCATTTCTTTGTTTTTACACTTATTTTCACTCACTTTTTCATTTTTTCATGCAACACGTTTTCTTACTTTTTGAGTGTGCTGCATTGTACATTAGTTTTTATTTTTCTTTATCCTTATTTCTTTTATCCTTTTTGCTAAAGATGAATTTTCTGTGATGACGACGACATGGTATTAGCTTATCTCTATATGCATACTATCTTGCCATGCCATCGTTTTTATTTCAGATATCATATGCTATGTCTTGCTATGCATTCGAGATGGTAACCCGCACTTTCATGTATGAATGTGGATGAAATTCATTTATTAGCTAAGTCTGATGATTTATATGTATACTCTTCGTAGAAAACACACCAAGCTTCATGCATTGATTGCTTATATCTGGAGTACTGCTTTGCTTTCTTATATCACTTCTTATTGCATGAAAATTCTACGCTTCACTTTCAGGTTGATTGGTTGTATGCTATGTTGACATGACTGGATTAGTTTACTTTCTGAGATTAAACTGAGTAGATTACATTACTCTGCTGAAAGTTGTTGTGCACATTCTATAGAGTGAACCGAGTGTTACATATATTTCTTTCTCCATATATCTTGAGCATTATTTCTATACTTAAAATCATTGGTGAATCTCCCTTTAGTGAATCTTATATTGAAATTTTCTCCCGCTACAAAAATCCATGCTCCAGTACCCCAAAATCAAAAAGAAAAAATATATTCTTGTATATCTCTCTATCTTCTGATTTGGGATCACAATTGTATATATATGATTATGAAAAAAAGAAAAAAATGAACAAAAAGAAAAAAAAGAAAAGAAAAGAGAAAAGAAGTTCATACATGATCACATCTCATAGTCTTTCTCTCTTTCTCCCCGCTTTTATGTTTATTTTTTTTGAGCTTCAAAAATGGGGAATAAGCTTATTGATTTATCTTATGCCACACGCTTATAGATAAGCTTGTGGGAGGGGATCCAATGATGTGTGAGAGAGTGGCTAATTGATTGTGCATGACAACCTAAGCTAGGTAATTTTCTATACTCGGTGAGATTACTAGAAGTTTTACGAAATCCGGGAATTGAAACTTAGCATGCATATCATGAAAACCACTCCTTTCTATTCTTATTGCTTCTTATTGTGTGATACTTCTTATACTCCAAATAGAAAGCGATCAATTGAAAAGTGTGTGGTCTATGATTATGTATACCGCTTTAGATGCTTCAGACGATGTTAATTCTAGAATGATTTCATATTTCATACCATACTATTTTGATATTCTTGGGTTTCTATATTAAATGCATCCTTATATCATGATATCGAGATAAAAATCTTTGGCATGTGTTTTACATTCGCAGTGCTATATGAGTAAGCAAAACCAATGTCCTGAGGAAATGATCTAGCACATCTGTCACGCCCCGCTTCCCAAAATGGACGGAAGCAAAACGTGACGAGGCCCCCGCTTAGGCCAGAGCTGAGAAGCTCGGACCCAATAAGCGTCTGTAGGGGGTACCATTTTAAAAGAATTTCAGGTTCTTGCATTAATAAAGTTTAGGAACAACAAAAGTACAGAAAGAAGTTTGACATTCATTAAATTAGAGATTTAATATCCGACAAGTACAAAGTATAAAAAGAAGCCTAAGTGTTGGCAACAACTATCTAAGGGAAAACTGAAAGTAGTAACCTCTGAAAGTGGCGACTAAAAAGACCTCAAGGTCTGGTCCTTGTCAGGTACGTACTCTGATGACGACGTCCTCGGCTCCACGTACTCCAGCGAGTCTGCTTCGTCCACGATCTCTGGCTGAACACCTGACGTACAGCACCCAAGAAAAAGGAACTGTACGTCAGGTAAAGTCTACAAGAAGGGTTAGACTTTACTGCAAGTGCACCGAACTTTAAACAACGGTTTACTGGTTTGATTAGCATGCCGAGGTTTCTTTTACACAAAAGTTTACTGGTTGATTAGCATGCTGTGGTTATAACAGAGTAACACGACAGGAAGTAACGCAGCAGGAAAGTAAAAACGGGACAAGTAGTAGTCGTAGCGTGTGCTACCAACTACGGGACTAACCTACAGGTGTCAAGACAAGACGTGACGTGACGGAAGCAAGGCAGGACAAGACAAGTGAGACACGAAAGGGTTCACGCCTTACGGTTCGAGGGGGATCAGACCCTCTTGCCGGTGCGCACGCTCAACCCAACCCCAAACCCCAAGACAAGACAAGACATGACACCAGTACAAGGGATCACTCGCTCTAGCTTAGCGAGTGCCCTATTGCCCGCATGCTGAGAATCAGTACAAGGGATCACTCTCTCTTAGCTTGGAGAGTGCCCTATTGCCCTCGGGCTGTGTATCAGTACAAGGGATCACTCTCTCTAACTTGGAGAGTGCCCTATTGCCCGCAGGCTGTGAATCAGTACAAGGGATCACTCGACGAGTGCCCTATTGCCCAGCGGGCTGTGCAAGACGGGACGTGACGTGACACGACATGAAGGGTTATTCTAGGGTGTCCACACACACGCACACACATGATAGCCCTACAGTATCAAAAGTTGATTTTGTCAGGCTCAGACTTCGACGTCAAGTCTGAGCCGTCAGGAGTCGTCCCGGACACTATCATTCACGTCCGGTTCTATACATTCATAGTCTAACAGTTCTAGCAACCTAAGACCAAAGCACGGTCAAAAACGCAAGTGGGTACACTTGCCTGAAATGGCGAGTGTGTCGTCCCCTCGAAGCGTGTCGTCCAAGCGTCTCGTCCAAGCGTCTCGTCCGCAGAAGTCCGTCTGAAATATCGCCACGGCGACGATGTCAGGTCTCAAATTCATCAAATCCTATTAGGTTTCGCTTCTAGGTTGTCGGGACTATCCTATTCGTCAAAATTCACATTTTGATGTATCAGCCAAATCGACGATCTATCCTATGTGCACAGTCAACAAGGTCCATTCGTCGATTTTCTAAGTTCGTACAACGTTTTACAGGAGCTGAAAGTAATTTAGTTCAAGTTGACGGTTTTTAGTTTAGGGTTCAGTCAGCTATTGTGAGGGTTTTTACTAGTTTCGGGGAACCAACCTGAACCGGAGTTTGCTGTAGATTGGATGTCGGGTCTGATCGGAGAACTCCTCAGCTTTAGATCTGGCCCTCGCACGTCTCTCCAAAAGTCGAAACTTGCGACGAAGGCCTACGACGTGTCGCAACGTCGTAGACGACAAATCCGCGAAGTAGCACGTCCAAGTGGGGCCCACAGCAGTGCTAGGGGTCCAAGGGGGCCCACAACACCTCAGGAGCACTTGGGGGGCCCACCACAGGAGTTGGTGTGGGAGAAACCAAATTGCGACGAAGTTCTGTCGGTCGGACTTGGTCGGTGCGGTGGTTCCTCTCGGTCAGACCGAGGGGAGCTCTCGGTCGTGCAAGTTGCAGCACAGCGGGGTCGGTCGCAGCGGCGGTGCAAGGGGAATTGTCGGTCAGACCGAGCGGGCCTCTCGGTCGGACACGGGGGGAACGGGGTGCTGCAGCGCTGTGGAGCGATGCGGAGCGGTCTCTCGGTCGGTGGTGGGGAGCGGATTCGGTCAGGCGCTTGGCGATGCGGAGCGGGTGGCAACGAAGCGGGGTGCGGGCTGTTCTCTCGGTCAGACCGAGAGAGGGCCTCGGTCGGAGCGGGGCGACAGCGGGGACGATGCAGCGGAGCGCTGCAAGCGGTGATGCGGGGGAGCAGCTCCGGTTGTGCGCTAGGATTTGCGGGGGGGGCGGCCGGTCGGTCGTGCACTGGGCGATCGTCGCAACGTTGCGACGAACGTCGGGAAGGTGTTTTTGACGGCTAGGGTTTGTGTAATGCGAAAATAATTTATCCTAGGGCTAATATAAATAGTTTAGAGCTAGGGTTAGGGTTAGGGTTAGAAAATCGTAATTAAATAATTAAAAATAATTATTTAAAAATAGATTTACTCTTCTCTCCCTCATACGAGATGGGTGCGGCAAAAATTCTGAAACTTGGTCTAAAAATTCTTTAATACGTTATTATAATATAGGAATTTTATTGTAATTAAAAACTCTTATAAAAATAGGTTTTAAAATTATTTAAAACTTTCAAAAAATGGAAAATAGGTCAAATTAAGTCCAAAAATTATAAAATAATTCTGGGTGTTCGGGGACGACTAATGAAAGAGGGTGGAGAAGACGGATCTAAATTTTGACGTTGAGAGACGAAACTAAAAATAGAAACGTCTCACGTCAAAACAGAAAGTCGCGACGTTACCTCAAATAAGTTAGTATCGCGGAAGAACGACTCGAGATATGTCGTTCCAAGTTATTCCACAATCTAATACTTTCAGAGACGATCACGACGACATATCACACAAAAACGTTCAAAAACAAATAAGGTCTAAAATAAACACGTGCATGATCAAAAGCACGTGCACGAAGAAGGTACGATAGAAACAGGCCGTTACATTCTACCCACCTTAGAAATGATTCCGCCCTCGGAAATCACTCACACTAGTAATAATTACCCATATAACCTTATACCCGGCGACTATCATATCTACTCAAAAAGATTTCTAATCCTGTAACTTCGAACAACATTTCTCAATAATTCCTCGTAATCCATCTTTTCACTGGGCAAAGCCACGACTAAACTCTCTTCCTAATTCTTAACTATAGACCCATCACTACTGCTCAAATTCCCAACTCCAAGTCCTCACCAAAAAAATAATAATAATAATCTTCTCAATAATATCTTTTAAATTTCTCCATCTCCTCCCCAATGTTAATCAATCTCCAAGAAAAATGAGATTCTAGTCAACTACCAATCCAAGACAAAAACATTTGTCTATCCTATAATACCTTCACCAATCAGCAATCGTCGTGTCTTCAATACATTCTCGTCATATCTCCCCATAAATTTTATCCACCAAATCATTTGATCTGTCAGAATTACCCCTCATCCTACTCACTATAACTAACCCCAACCAATATTAAGTCCACCTACCTAACCAGTCATTAATCTCATCACGTCGTGTTATTCTCAAAGTCTTCTCACGTCAATTCATCAATAAGTCTCAATGCAAATATAAGCTCTACTCAATCTCATGATCATCCTAACTCATACTATTCTCCGTAGTTACTCCTATCCACCACCCGTCTAAGCCTCAAGTCTGATAATTCATCATCTCCTCGCATTTAATCTCATTCAAACAGAATTCTCCATTGAGTCCACCACACTTCGGTTTTATAAATAAGTCTTGGACAGTCCATTCCTTTCATCCAAAAGATATTCTAATCCATCATCCTTGTGTTCCCAAAATCAATTAATCATTGCCATAATAAAACTCATCTCACTCCAAGCCCTACCTGCAAACAAAAATCCTATAACGATAATAGCTAGTCCCAACTAATATAACAACCATAAACACGAAAACTTTCTTTAAGGGAGGAAGAGAAGAGAAGAGAAAGAGGGACTTAAGGCCAAAGAAATATTTTAAAACATTTGGAAAAACGTGTGGTGTTGCGGTAATGGATGAGGGAGGTTAAGTGATTTGTGCTCTTGTGGGCTAGTTTGAAAACTTTAAAGATCTGGTTTAAAGAAAACAAAGTTTTGATACGGTCTCATATAGCCAAGATAAACCATTCATTTAAAACTAAAACTAAGTCTAAGGATCTGCCTGCGATGACGCCATTCATATAAGTATGAATACCGTCATTCAAGACAACTCCCATCATACCATGGTTAACACGGAGCGCTCATTCAAGACACAAGGGCAAACATCAGGATCCTAACAATAACACACGCATACAGGTTTACACACTCTACATATACTTACGCACCACAACGACATCTCCTACCAAAGGGCCTACTCCTAACTGGAGATAGCATGGATAACTACAAGATCTAATGTCTAAATAATAGAAGGAAAAGAAAACTAAATCAAAAGCGAAACGAAAATAAGATCGGAAGAACGAGCTCAAATAAGACGGAGTGTAAGGATATAGTTGGTTGGATGAGACACAATATTCTTCAAAATAATTAGATTGATGACAGGAGAATTACATGTAGAATATAGTATCATATACTTTTTTTTTAAATAAATAATGTAGGAGGAAGTGAGCAGATGGTAGAATTTTTTAAATTTTGGAAAGAGGTAAAACGAAAGAAGGAAGGGTATGGTGGAATAACGATTGTTTTGCACATGAAAATAAGTTTACACAAAGATTTTGAAATGTGGTCACGAGGAACATAGAACAGATATAATAATAATAATAAAATAATTGAAGTCCCCCTGTTTTAGAAAATATTTTAAAAGTATGCAAGGTAGGTGATTTAGAAATAGATCTTGTAGCCCAGAAAAATATAAATTGAATTATCAAAATGTTAACACGGTTTTTGAAAATGAAAACATGAAAGACACCGATTTGAAATAATTACCAGATAGTAACTTGAAAATTGACGACCAGGAGATTTCAAAATCTAAGAAGGAACTTTCAATCGAAAAGCAATGAATTTTAACTATATATATAATAAAGGGTTTTCAAGGGAGTTAAACCGAGCGAAGAATTTAATAATGGGTTTCGAAAACAAGAAATAAAAGGAATAAGAGTGGGATGAGATAGCGATTGTTTTGTAAATGAAAGTAAGTTTAAACAAGGATCCTTGAAGTATGAGCACGATGAACATAGAGATGTTTATATGTAAGAAATTTAAAATCCCCTTTGTTTTAGAAAAATATTCTAAAGTACGTACGTAAATGGTTAAAAATAAATTTCGTAGGTTAGAAGAATGATATGTTGAATTCCCGAAATGGTAACAAAGTTTTTAATACTAAAATACGATGGATACTGATTCGAGAATAAGTACGAGGTCGTAACTTAAAACTTTTACGACCGAAAAGTTTTCAAAATTTGCGAAAGAATTTTAACTCAACCGAAAGTAAGAAATTTTAAATAATTAATAAAAGTTTTCAAAGAAGCCAAATTGGGCGGAGAACTAATAATGAATTTCGAAAATACTTTTAAAGGAAGTAGGTTTTGGGAAAGGGGGAAAATTCCGAAAATAAGTACAAGATAGTAGAAATAAATTGTGTAGTTTATAAAGGTAATATATATATATATATTTTGGAAACAAGGCAAATAAAAACTGAATTTGAGGAATAAAGATTTAAAACGAGTGCGAGATATTGACTAAAATTTTTTTTACGTCCAAGAAAGCTCCAAGTCAATTAAAAGTTTTAACTCGATCCAAAACAACAAATTTTTAAATATATAATATGGGGGTTTTCAAAGAAATCAAGGCTAGAGTGAAAACTTAATAAGGAAAGTAGAAAATAATTTTAGAGGAGGTAGAATTTGTCAAGGAAGGGATTCGAAAGATCGATGATGATCGTCAGGAAACGATCACGAGAATCGGGAGAAATGAAAAATGATCGCATGAAGATTATGCGTAAGATATGAATCGTGAAGGGCTACGATGGGACTCTATGGTCGATAGCACAAAATTTGCAAGGATCAGAGGGATGCTAGAGGACAAGGGTTCTAATCATCGGGTCGTCTAAAGATTTAGGATAACTCAGCTCTAAGACTTCCTAATGAGCTAGAATATAATCAGGATCTAAAGAGAAGGTTCCTAAGAGAATCGAGGTTACGTTCTGCTGGGCCCGAAGTCGATGGAGCTGGGCGAGCGACTAGACCTTAAGAAGGACTCTAGATATCTAATATGATCAGGATCAAATGGGGATGCTAAGATAGTCTAGGACGAGGACGACTAAATCTTAACCAAGGCGTCCGACTATCAACCTGGGACGTCTACCTAAGTCTTCCTACTATCTAAGACGGGAAAACTAATTCAGACTTGTACGTGGATATCAAATGAATACGGTACTTTTATTGTTCCGAACTTTTGCAAGACCTGCATGGGCCACCACTAAAACCTGTCACGCCCCGCTTCCCAAAATGTACAGAAGCAAAACGTGACGAGGCCCGCTTAGGCCAAAGCTGAGAAGCTCGGACCCAATAAGCGTCTGTAGGGGTACTATTTTAAAAGAATTTCAGGTTCTTGCATTAATAAAGTTTAGGAACAACAAAAGTACAGAAAGAAGTTTGACATTCATTAAATTAGAGATTTAATATCCGACAAGTACAAAGTATAAAAAGAAGCCTAAGTGTTGGCAACAACTATCTAAGGGAAAACTGAAAGTAGTAACCTCTGAAAGTGGCGACTAAAAAGACCTCAAGGTCTGGTCCTTGTCAGGTACGTACTCTGATGACGACGTCCTCGGCTCCACGTACTCCAGCGAGTCTGCTTCGTCCACGATCTCTGGCTGAACACCTGACGTACAGCACCCAAGAAAAAGGAACTGTACGTCAGGTAAAGTCTACAAGAAGGGTTAGACTTTACTGCAAGTGCACCGAACTTTAAACAACGGTTTACTGGTTGATTAGCATGCTGAGGTTCTTTTACACAACAGTTTACTGGTGATTAGCATGCTGTGGTTATAACAGAGTAACACGACAGGAAGTAACGCAGCCAGAAAAGTAAAAACGGGACAAGTAGTAGTCGTAGCGTGTGCTACCAACTACGGGACTAACCTACAGGTGTCAAGACAAGACGTGACGGTGACGGAAAGCAAGGCAGGACAAGACAAGTGAGACACGAAAGGGTTCACGCCTTACGGTTCGAGGGGGATCAGACCCTCTTGCCGTGCGCACGCTCAACCCAACCCAAACCCCAAGACAAGACAAGACATGACACCAGTACAAGGGATCACTCGCTCTAGCTTGGCGAGTGCCCTATTGCCCGAATGCTGAGAATCAGTACAAGGGATCACTCTCTCTAGCTTGGAGAGTGCCCTATTGCCCTCGGGTTGTGTATCAGTACAAGGGATCACTCTCTCTAGCTTGGAGAGTGCCCTATTGCCCGCAGGCTGGTGAATCAGTACAAGGGATCACTCGGCGAGTGCCCTATTGCCCAACGGGCTGTGCAAAGACGGGACGGTGACGTGACACGACAGGAAGGGTTATTCTTAGGGTGTCCACACACACGCACACACATGATAGCCCTACAGCATCAAAAGTTGTTGTTGGTCAGGCTCAGACTTCTTCGTCAAGTCTGAGCCGTCAGGAGTCGTCCCGGACACTATCATTTCACGTCTGGTTCTATACATTCACAGTCTAACAGTTCTAGCAACCTAAGACCAAAGCTACGGGTCAAAAACGCAAGTGGGTACACTTGCCTGAAAGGGCGAGTGTGTCGTCCTCTCGAAGTGTCTCGTCAAGCGTCCTCGTCCAAGCGTCTCGTCCGCAGAAGTCCGTCTGAAAATATCGCCACGGCGACGATGTCAGGTCTCAAATTCATTAAATCCTATTAGGTTTCGCTTCTAGGTTATCGGGACTATCCTATTCGTCAAAAGTCACATTTTGATGTATCAGCCTAATCGACGATCTATCCTATGTGCACAGTCAACAAGGTCCATTCGTCGATTTTCTAAGTTCGTACAACGTTTTACAGGAGCTGGAAAGTAAATTTAGTTCAAGTTGACGGTTTTTAGTTTAGGGTTCAGTCAGCTATTGTGAGGGTTTTTACTAGTTTCGGGGAACCAACCTGAACCGGAGTTTGCTGTAGATTGGATGTCGGGTCTGATCAGATGAACTCCTCAGCTTTAGATCTGGCCCTCGCACGTCTCTCCAAAAGTCGAAACTTGCGACGAAGGCCTACGACGTGTCGCAACATCGTAGACGGCAAATCCGTGAAGTAGCACGTCCAAGTGGGGCCCACAGCAGTGCTAGGGGTCCCAAGGGGGCTCACAACACCTCAGGAGCACTTGGGGGGCCCACCACAGGAGTTGGTGTGGGATAGAAACCAACTTACGACGAAGTTCTATCGGTCGGACTTGGTCGGTGCGGTGGTTCCTCTCGGTCAGACCGAGGGGAGCTCTCGGTCGTGCAAGTTGCAGCACAGCGGGGGTCGGTCGCAGCGGCGGGTGCGAGGGGAATTGTCGGTCAGACCGAGCGGGCCTCTCGGTCGGACACGGGGGGGGAACGGGTGCTGCAGCGCTGCGGAGGCGGTCTCTCGGTCGGTGCGGGGAGCGGCTTCGGTCAGGGCGCTTGGCGATGCGGAGCGGAGCGGAAGCGAGGTGGCAACGAAGCGGGGTGCGGGCTGTTCTCTAGGTCAGACCGAGAGAGAGGCCTCGGTCGGAGCGGGGGCGACAGCGTGGGCGATGCAGCGGAGCGCTGCAAGCGGTGATGCGGGGGAGTAGCTCCGGTCATGCGCTAGGATTTACGGGGGCGGCCGGTCGGTCGTGCCACTGGTGCGATCGTCGCACGTTGCGACGAACGTCGGGAAGGTGTTTTTGACGGCTAGGGTTTGTGTAATGCGAAAATAATTTATCCTAGGGCTAATATAAATAGGTTAGAGCTTAGGGTTAGGGTTAGGGTTTAGAAAATCGTAATTAAATAATTAAAAATAATTATTTAAAAATAGATTTACTCTTCTCTCCCCTCATACGAGATGGGTGCGGCCAAAAATTCTGAAACTTGGTCTAAAAATTCTTTAATACGTTATTATAATATAGGAATTTTATTGTAATTAAAACTCTTATAAAAATAGGTTTTAAAATTATTTAAAAAATTTCAAAAAAATGGAAAATAGGTCAAATTAAGTCCAAAAATTGTAAAATAATTCTGGGGTGTTCGGAACGACTAATGAAAGAGGGTGGAGAAGACGGATCTAAATTTTGACGTCGAGAGACGAAACTAAAAATAGAAACGTTTCACGTCAAAACAGAAAGTCGCGACGTTACCTCAAATAAGTTAGTGCTATATGAGTAAGCAAAACCAACGTCCTGAGGAAATGATCTAGCACATCCCTCTTTGTTTTCTTTCCTATCTTCTATTTCTTTTTCCTTTTTATTACTTTTACCCATTGGGTTCACCTTTTACTCATCTTTCTTGAAGACGAGTAAGAGGTAAGCTTGGGGATTTTGATCACTCCATATTTTACACCTTTTTTCTGCATGTTTTCATGACGTTTTGATCTCCCATATCGCGTTTTTCACGATTATTCGACGATATCGCGTTGCTTTTCACTATTTCTTGTTTTTGTCGTATTTCAGGAGATATGGAGCGTTTTTCAGCAAAAATGAGATCAAAGGATTTTCACGCACTTCGGAGTGTCGCCCACGGCTTATTGGAGGAGTTATCATCAATAGAAGATGAGCGGAAGAAGAAGGAATTACATAGGATCGACGAGGAGGTGAAAAGGAGAAGAAAGGAGCTAAGATACAGCCCACTCGGCCGAGTAGACTGCTCACTCGGCCGAGTCAGAAGTTGTACTCGGCCGAGTAAAATGGATACGCACAGCAAATTTACAGCGTTTTCTCGGCCGAGCAAGGAAGTCCACTCGGCCGAGTGAGAAAGCTCACTCGCCCGAGTGGTACAGAGAATTCGTCCTGAGAAGCTGCCAAGTTACTGGAATTTCTGAGGAAGCCCACTCGGCAGAGCATGATTGCTCACTCTGTCGAGTGAAGAAGTCCACTCGGTCGAGTCAGTCAGAGAGAGACCTCTGAGAACATGAAGTTACTGTTATTTTATAGGGTTTGTCACTCGGCCGAGTGATTAGGGTCACTCGGCCGAGTGACCCTCTTCGACTGCTGCTAGGAATGTGAATTCTGGGCTGCGCAGGGACAGTTTTGTCACGATTTTTGGACGATTTTGGCTTGTATTTAAGCCCAGTTTTTACCCTAGTTTTAGGAGAGACTTGAACTATTTTTTTAGAGAATTCTATTAGGTTTTAGACGGCTATTCTTTCGTGAAATCTCAGCTAGAAATCATTGGCGACATTATTGGTTTGTTCTTTATTGTTAAAAAACTCATTATTATGAATTGTTTCTTCTTTGAAATGAATTATGCTATGATTCCATCTATTATTTCTGAGGTTTTCATGATGATTAGTGAGTAGTTTCCTCGTTCTAGGGCATGGGGATGAACCATATGGACCCGATCTTTGAATTGGGATGAATTTATAGATTTGTTGCTAGAATTGATAATGGTTAGGTTGTGATTGATTTATTACGAGTAGCTAGGAATTCATATCGATTGGGATCTACAAGAGATTGGATCCCAATTGATAGGGAGGCCTAGATATTCGATTTAGATTAATAATCGAAATTCTCTAGATTTGGTTTGCAAGAGATTGGACCAAAGCTAGGATTTTTATTATAAATCTATACTAATATTCGTTTGCAAGAGATTGGACGAATACGAACTATCATAACCTAGATCATAGCTTGAGTTTGCACGAGAGTGGGCTCGGGATATGATTGGACAATGATGTCGATCTTCACGCTAGCGGCTTAAGCTAGGGTTTGCACGAGAGTGGGCCCTTACCTAGGTTTGCTATAGACCGGCAATAGCGCGAGAGCGTGAGCTTGGTTCTACATTAAGTTGCGACTAGTTCACCTAAATTCAAGCTTAGCAACAATGAAGTTTGTGATTCACAAGAATGAGAGACTGTCCGTAGTGGGGATTTCCTATCCCTAGACGCTTTTTATTATATTGATATTTTCTTGCTATTTGAACGATTGTGACTATTACATCAAAACTATTCTTATTCTCTTGATAGCTAGGTAATCAAAGTAAGATATTGTCATTTGTCCTCCCTGTGTTCGATACCCGCTTGCCACTACACCATGCGCTTGCGGTAAGACTACAAGTCATTTTCTGGGTGTATATCCGGGCGCGATCACTCATCGAAGCCGTTCCCACGTACAAGGACTCAATGTCTATGCTAGGGGGTGAGCTGTGGCTAGAGAATCAAACTCCCGTTTTATTTTCTCTTGGCCCGACGGTCAAAGGCGGTCTTTCTCCTGTCTATGACAATGAAATTCCCCCACGTAACCATCAAAATCCCTAGATCCAATTGGATCCCTAGTCCTATGGCCGTTCTAAGAAGAACCCACGAAAGGGCTTCCACGAATGTCCCAGATTGAAGAAGTACTCACTATACATGGTATGAAATGCAATAAAACATGATATAGCCATAAGAATGAAAATCATGCGATTGTTTACTATATCAAATAGAAGTATAAACACAATATCAAAATATAAGAACGATCAAAGAACTTACAGTTAGAGTTTAATTCAAGGCAGCCAAAAATCCCTAACAACAGCTTTAAAATGGGAATCCTCGTTTCTGGAAAAAACTAGCCCTATTTATACAAGTGGGCAAGATGCCAGGGAATATTCTCAGAAGAAGACCAAATAGACATTCACCCGATCGGTTGAACCTCCACCCGATCGGGTGAGACGACGGAAAGATTAGTCTTCAGCTCTGATAAATCTCACCTGATCGCTGAACCGATCGGATGGGTCTTCGATTTCTCAAGCTTGGGAAACCGCAGCTACAGGTGACCTGATCGGTTGACAAGTCAACTGACCGGGTGAGCTTTGGAATTCACAGATGCGTTCTGTTTTACATCCACCTGATCACTGACCCGATTGGGTGGATCTGTCTCTTCCTCAGGACTGATACAGTCGCATGAACCGATCGGGTGGCTGTTCTACCCGATTGGTTGAGAGCTGATACATGGTTTTTCTTGACGAATGGCTCTCGGGATCTCGTGCGACACCTGCCGTTGCTCCGAGGACTCATGATGTTGTCCCTAAATGTCCCTTACGCTAGCAATGTCCTGCAAATGTACACAAACACAACGAAAGTGAAAAGGAACTAAAAAACACAAAGGAACGGATACGAAACAACGAAAAACGACGGAGAAGACGTGTGTGAATATATAAAATATAAACGCACGTCAATGACAATTTCATATGCGACTTAAATAGACAGGCGACTGTAAATACTTCATCAGTCGACTCCCTTGCAAATTGGGATGAAGCCCAGAAAATGAAAGTTGCGCACAGACGACTGTAGAACAATTCTCATGCACCGGTTGGAAGACAGACGACTGTAAAATGAACTTCAGTCGACTGATGCGAAAGCTCAAGTAGAAGTAAATAAAAGTTTGATTTGAGCTGTACATTCCAGTCGGCTATTGATGGCTGGGTAGGCGCCTGGAATCACCCAGTCGCCTGTCATGCCTTCATCAGTCGTATGAAGGAGAGCCAGAGACTCCAATTGAGTCATTTGGCAAGATGAACCTATTGGGTTGGATTCTATGATAATCCTAAGGCTTACTACGATGGTTAAATGTATATGCATGAATGAGTAGACCATCTATCAAGGCATTACATTAAACCTAGACTCAAAAAGGGAAAAGCAATAAATGAAATATTACATCGGTTACATTGCTACCTTTAGAGTTTATGTCTTCCACCTTGATGCCTTGATTCTCCTCCATCATCTCCAAGCTTTGGCACCTCATGTCTAAGCTTTGGCTTTGCTCCACTTGATGTACATCCTTACATCAAGTTATTAGTCTCCAAATCAAGCTATTCTCCATTTGATAAACTCATAACTAAAACATGAGAGACATTAGCAACAACATAATGTTGTGATCATCATCAAAATAACATTGGTATGAAACACCAATACTCAACAAGTGGTTGTGGCTGGGCCCCACCCAGCAACGCACAATGTGGTCCTGTAAGGAAAAGTGTTTGGGTTTACTTGTGTGTAGGTTTAATCCAATTATTGGATCCATAAACAACCCAAAAAAAGAGTTTGACTAGAAGTAAAAATCCCGAGCGTTTTATGATTTCAAGGCATTTTGGTCTTTTAATTCCACCTTGTTTTTATATAAGAATTTGATTCAAATCTAGAAATCACAAGGGATTAGAAGAATTCATGAAAAGGCTTCCTTTTATTTATATGTTTAGGGATAAAGTTGGACTCCAATTTGAATTCCTAATCGTACTTAGATTTTGATGATCCTAAGCACTATATAGAGGGATCCTCTTCTCTCCTCTCAATGCAGTAAGAAAACCCACAACAAGGGATCAAAGATCATTCCATCCAAGATCTCTAAAGAGAAAATTTAAGACTTTTCAAAAGGGAAAATTTTTCTCTCTAAAGTAAACATTTCTCATTCTCTTCCTCCCAAGCATTAGTAATGTGTGGGGGTGAGTTCAAACTTTTAAAGTGTTCGGGGATCATGAAGGGACTGCATTAATAAGGTGAATCTTCTATCGTACATGTAGGTGAACGAGATTGGAGGATTTCATCAAAAAGGATTAGGATTCACAAATATTACAAAAGAATATCCGCAAAAAGGTATGCTTTTATCTACAACATTTTAAATTAGGTTTTGTTGTAGATCTTTCTTCTTCTGCTAAACTTTTAAAATATTTGATTAGTGCATGCTTCCAACTTTTCTTATTAGGTTAGGACCCTTAGCACTGTTCCTTACACTATCTCCTCTTTGGTTTTGGAAGACATATCCTTTGAGAGAGTTATTCAATGACACATGGGTACATTACCTCCCTTGGAGTTTTCATGTTAAATATCTTTAATGCAGTCTCAATGTATCTAGACTGGGAGAATTTTAACATCCTATTCGGTCTATCTCTATAAATCATTATACCAAGTATATAGATTCTTCTCCAAAATCATTTATAGAGAAGTTTTATGACAACCATAATTTGATTTATTACAACATTACAATGTCATTACTAATCAAGATTATGTCATTCACGTACAACATGAGTAAAGGACAGTGCTCCTACTGACCATCTTATGTACATATGTTTCATCCTCATCATTATAAAGCCAAACCATTTTGACTATTTAATCAAAATAGATGTTCCAACTTCTTAACGATTACTTCAATCTATAAGAGGATTTTAGCAGCATGCATACCTTTTCATGCTTCCACTGACTTCAGAACCCTCTAGCTTCGTCATGTATACAACTCTTCTAAATCACCATTTGAAAAAAGTTATCTTTACATCCATCTGCCATACTTTATAGGTATAGAAATCTACTATAAGAAGTAGTATCTAAATGGATTTATGCATGGTTATTGGTGAAACGAGTTTCATTATAGTCTAAAACAAGTCTCTGACGATACCCTTTTACCACTAACCATATATTATAGGTCTTAACCTTTCCATCTGCACCAATCTTTCTTTTAAAGATACACTTTCTTCCAATAGGTTTTATCCAATCAGGAATATACTCCAAAGTCCAAACTTTATTAATGCACATGGATTCCATTTTAGATTTTATTATGACTAGCCATTTCTCAGAGTATCCACTATGAATGGCTCTTGAAACCTTGTAAGGTCATCATCATCAACCATAAGGTTATCCTAACACCACCATCTATGAGAAAATCATAGATCCTTAAGGTAATCTTCTAGATCTCTTAAGTGGCCGAGAGTCATTTAACGGAGCTAGGGTGTCTTGTATCATTCGAAGTTTATGTTTCTGGAATTTTTTCCAGCTCATTCAAACTATATCCCACCACTGCACTTCCCTAAGAAGGTGATATACTAAGAAACAATAAGCATTTGTCCATCGGGGTGATAAAAATAGACATTGTTGTGTGTTCTTTGAATGTCCCTCAAACCTGCATTCCATGTAGTACAACCTCATCTTAACAAACTTAAGATTTTATTTCTTACCTTTTCATATCTCATATGAAGTGGTAGGTGTTAGGATATTAATGTTGGATACAACATGTAGTTGGATACAACGATCGATGACTTCGTGTTTGATGAAAACAAACGCGTGTGAACGATTTAATGGGTGTGCTAAGTGTTTTCAGAAATGGAACTCTCGCAAATACTTAAAGAGAGACTACATAAATGTGATGGAGAATGTGCCATGCATTAGCCACGTGGACTAAGTCAAACATGGAGATTATGGCTACAAAAATTGGACAAAGTCAGAAATGGGAAGATAAGGAGGAAATCAATTCAAATCCATATTTGAATTGATTCAAATCAATTGGTGCAACATTCAAATCCTAAAGCCATGCAAATTGAAGACTTGGTCAAAGATGAAGAGATATGGAGAATCTCATGCAATGGTGATTAAATGAGATCCAATTCAAATCCTATAGCTACTCAAATTCCATATCCATCCATATTCAAACTCCATATCCATGGTGATTCATACAAATCCTAGTCAAGTTAGGATTCCTTCCAATATCCATCAATTATGTGCTTGTAATTGATTCTATCATATCCCATCCTCCCCTATATAAACCCATATTCAAAGAGAGATTTTAAGAGAGAGGGCAACCAAAACAAATGGGGGAATTCGGCCAACACAAGGGAAAGGGGGAGGCCGCAAGTTTTCATGTCCATTAGCTCCTATATTGCATAACTTGCAACATCCCCATTGCTCCTTCAAATCTCCATTGCAAGCCTCTCTAATCTTAAAGCCAAGAAGCCCCATTGCACATCCTCTAGGCCGCAAGAAACCCTGGCCAACATCCTAGTCCTTGGCTGCAACTTTCCTGTCCAAGAGCTCCATTGCCACAAGCTTTAAAATCCCATCTCCTTCCTCCTTGCACAAGCTTCTCCAAGAGAACTCCATTGCACCAAGCAAAGCTACATTGCCTATCCTCCATTGCCATAGCACATTGCGCAACATACTTGGGGATTCTCCAAGCTAAGGCCGCAAGTCAACAAGGATGGTTCTTCACCTTGGCTGCAAGTTTCATTGGAGAGGCATCCATACATTGCGCAACACAAGAGAGAGCTTCATCCTTCATTGCGCAAACATCCAAGGGGAGTTCCTATATTGTGCAACTCATCAAGAAGAAGCACCAAGGCCACAACTTCATCAAGGGGCAAGCCACAACTTGAGTTGTTGAGATCAAAGACTACATCCTGTCAGATACGATCTGACCTGAGCTGATTGATAGAGACGACTGTCGCTACAGAAACTGAGATTCTCTAAACTCTGTATTATTATATTTGTGTAGTAGTAGTGATCTTTGTAGGGGAAACTTTACCATACTTGTTTTGTGGTCTTGTCTGGTGTGGTACTAGACAAGATGGACTTGACTAGTTGGGGCTAGTCAATAGAAAGCTTATACTAGGATTAGTTTTGTTGAACACCGGTGAGGTGGGGTACTGAGAGCCTGGTGAGTGTAGATAAGTGGGTGTTCTAGCTGTTACGGTTGTACTTGTTAGATTATTAATCTAGTATTTTCTTTGGATTTGGACGTAGGTCGTGGGTGCGACCGAACCAGGGTAAATCTGATGTGTACTCTATGATTGATTATATTTACTCTGCATCTTCTATAACTACGTGTGATTGCTCGTTGGTTGCACAAGAATTTTTATTAGCCTATTCACCCCCTCCCTCCTCTAGGCTTAGATCTAGATCCAACAAGTGGTATCCAAGCAGGTTAGAGGATCTAGGCTATATTGACCATGAATTCTATTGAGTCTGCTTTTGCTGAAGGTCAGTCCATATCACGACCCTCTAACTTTAATGGTGTAGATTATGCATATTGGAAATCTAGAATAAAAATCTACTTAGTATTTGTTGACTATAAAGTATGGAATATTGTTGAAAAAGGTTATAAACCACCTGTTATTAAAATTGAAGATATTGAAATACTTAAACCTGAAGATAAGTGGGATGAAGCTGATTGGAGATTATATTATTTTAATGGTAAAGCTATGAAAGCGCTTATATGCTCTCTTGATAAATCTGAATTTAATCGTATCTCACATTGTTTCATTGCACAGGAAATATGGCATACGCTGGAGGTGACGCATGAGGGAATGTCACAGGTGAAGGAGTCTAGACTTGCCTTGCTGAGCACAGAGTACGAGAGCTTTCACATGCTTCCATCAGAATCCATCTTAGAGATGTTTGCAAGGTTCACCAAAATCGTCTACAAGTCTAGCTCACTCGGTAAGCCATATTCTAGTCTTGAACAGATGAGAGTGGAGGACTTGATAGGCAACCTAATGTCACACAAGCTTGAGCTGCAGAATATACAGGCCAGAGAGAAGTCGGAGGCAAAGGCTCCAAATCCATTAGCTCTTCGAGCTAGTGAAGAAGATGATGATGATGATGATGAGATAGCACTGATGGTCAGAGGCTTCAGAAGATACATCAAGACTCCTCATGGAAGAGATGAAATGCAAAAAAGGTTTAATCATTCTAACAAGTATAAACCTTCTAGAAATTCATCTGAACAGACTGCTATTGATAGAATGAAATATTTTAAATGTAAAAAACAGGGACACCTTATGAAGGATTGCCAACAAGAAGTGAATAATATTGCTGAAAAGAAAGGAAAAGCCTTGGCACGACGTGGGACATGGATATCGATTATGAAGCTGAGGAAAATGAATCCCACTCCTTCCCTTGCTTAATGGGAAAACTTGATGAGGTAACAAAAGCTCAACTCCTACGTACTATTAATAAATTGCAAGATGAATCTTCTATTAAAAACCTAGAATCTTCTATAGAAGAACGTGAATCCATACTAGAAGAGTATAGAAATGCCAACGATAAAATGCAACAAGACACTTACAACATGTCATTAGAAATTAAGAAACTAAAAGGAAGAATTGTTGCATGTGATTCTACCATTACTTTGTTGGAAAAAGACAAGTCTAGGTTGCTTGAAAAAGCTACATGTCTTATTTGTCATTCTTTGTTGAATGATATTAGCATGTATAAGCAAAATGTGATTAAATTTGAAACTGAAAAGGAATTGCTTGTTGAAAAAATTAGCATGCTAAATAATGAGCTTACAATAAAAATAATTGCTGAAGAGGACAATAAGAAGGCTTTTATAAGCAAATGCACCTTAATTGTTAATGAAATGCCTTATTGAAAGCCAAATTCAATAGTCTAGAATTGTCATTAAAGAAATTTTCTATCGGTAAACATTCGCTAGATACTATTCTTGAAAATCAATTATATGGCAATAATAGACGTGGACTTGGATTTGATTCTAAAAATGCTGAAAAGCCTAAGCATAAGAAAATTCACAATGAGCCTATGAAAGTTAAAAATATGTATGCAAAGTGCTTTACTTGTGATAGTGTTGGTCATAC
Organism: Scilla litardierei; assembly: GCA_030789695.1. Classification (NCBI taxonomy): domain Eukaryota; kingdom Viridiplantae; phylum Streptophyta; class Magnoliopsida; order Asparagales; family Asparagaceae; genus Scilla; species Scilla litardierei. Next base: position 148,275,815 of record CM061134.1, read on the forward strand.
CTCATATCAATGCAAAATTAGGAACACGAATATTAAATTCAAACAAGTGTGGGTTCCTAAAATTTTGATGACTAACATGAGTGGACCTTGTTGGATTCCAAGGTCACACATAACATTTACCGTGTAGGTAAGATGGAGATAACAATGAACTTTGGATTGAACGTCCCGTTATTTAGTTCCTTAGCCAAACGACGACTCGAAGGTTTATTATTTCTACTTTGCGCTTAATGCATACCATCATAGTTTTTTTGTTATGTGTTCTTGACTTATTTTTATTTGTGTGCTAGTTTGTTTGTTTTCTAGCTTGTTTTAGTTCTTTATAAAGAAAAATAAAAAAAGTGAAAAAGACTTTAAGAAAAAAAAGTGCTTAATGTATATCTTTCTTTTGAATCATTCAAGTGATATTAATGAATGATAATCATAGCCATGTAGAAATTAATGTATTATACTTATGGCTACATGTGCATGTTTGATTTTCTATATAGCCATGACATGTTTAATGATTAGAATAATTTCATTTCTACACCTACACTTTCACTTCCACGAGAATTAAATTTTGTTCTACATTTGTAGACATCTTTTATGAAAAATTGAAAAGTGAATGTAGGATGAAAATAATTGAAAATCTAAGGGATATGATGTGTCTTGCCATGGATAGAAATTGAGCACAAAAGAATTGAATATGAAATTTTTTGAAAAAGAATGAAAATAGCTCCTTATGAACAATGGATAGAATCCTTGGCAAGTACACTACCTACGAGTATCCAACATATGCTTTACGGGTAATCTTTAGCGTTGGTGTTATACTCGTCAAGCAATGCCACCCCCACACCTAAGAGTCCTTATAGATTATGTTTTTGAGGTGTGGTATCTTGAACTCATTTTTAATGAGGTGGGAAAAATCAATCCTAGGTGATTTCTTGTTTAATGGAAATGTGGATTGGTTTCGGTTGAATTTCTTAAAAGTTCTCCTTATGTGTCTCAATATTTAATCATCACACTTACACGAAGGTGTTGAAGTCTATGTTATAATTTTCATTGAATTTGAAGGGCTTATTCTATGAATGTCTACTTGCAAGTACTAGTTGTAATTTATAATACTCTTTAGTTTGCATGTGGTATGAAACTTGACTTTATTTAAATACTGTTGATGATAACAAAAGGGGGAGAAAGAATTGAGAAGATTTTAATATGTGCATTAATGCTTACATGTTGCATATATGAATATTGGTTTAATGGGGAGCAGTAATGAACAATGAATAATGAAAATGTGCTATTGAATATATGAATATTAGTTTAAGGGAGAGCATGAATAAAGGGGGAGCATGAAAACATGTTTGAATGCTTGAACATCATTGTAGCATACTTGTATGTTTATGTTTACACATCATTGCCATACTTGTTGCATATTGCTTACATCCTCCATATTCACACTTCACACACACATGTCACGATGATATTATATGAATCATTATTGCTCAAATCTTATATTGGTTTGTCATCATCAAAAGGGGAATATTGTTGGATACAACGTGTAGTTAGATACAACGATCGATGACTTCGTGTTTGATGATAACAAACGTGTGTGAACGATTTAATGTGTGTGTTAAGTGTTATCAGGAATAGCACTCTTGCAAATACTCAAAGAAAGACTAAGTAAAAGTGATGGAGAATGTGCCATGCATTAGCCAAGTGGACTAAGTCAAAAATGGAGATTATGGCTACAAAAATTGGATAAAGTCAGAGATAGGAAGATAAGGAGGAAATCAATTCAAATCCATATTTGAATTGATCCAAATCAATTAGTGCAACATCCAAATCCTAAAGGCATGCAAATTGAAGACTTGGTCAAAGATGGAGAGATATGGAGAATCTCATGCAAATCAATGGTGATTAAATGAGATCCAATTCAAATCCTATAGCTACTCAAACTCCATAACCATCCATATTCAAATTCCATATCTATGGGGATTCATTCAAATCATAGTTAAGTTATGATTCCTTCCAATCTCCATCAATTATGTGATTCTAATTGATTCTATCATATCCCATCCTCTCCTATATAAACCCATATTTAAAGAGAGAGAATTTGAGAGAGATGTCAACCAAAACAAAGGGGGAATTTCAGCCAACACAAGGAAAAGGGGGAGGCCGCAAGTTTTCATGTCCATTAGCTCCTATCTTGCGCAACTTGCAACATCCCATTGCTCCTTCAAATATCGATTGCAAGCCTCTCTAAGCTCAAATCCAAGAAGCCCCATTTCACTTCCTTTAGGCCCCAAGAAATCCTAGCCAACATCATAGTCATTTGCCGCAACTTTCCTCTCCAAGAGCTTCATTGCCACAATCTTTAAAAGCCCATCTCCTTCCTCCTTGCACAAGCATCTCCAAGAGAACTCCATTGAACCAAGCAAAGATACATTGCCTATCCTCCATTGCCATAGCACAATGCGCAACATACTTGGGGTTCTCCACGCCAAGGCCGCAAGTCAACAAGGAGGGTTCTTCACCTTGGCTGCAAGTTTCAATGGAGAGGCTTCCATACATTGTGCAACACAAGAGAGAGCCTCATCCTTTATTGCGCAAACATCCAAGGGGAGTTTCTATATTGTGAAACTCATCAAGAAGAAGCACCAAGGCTGCAACTTCATTAAGGGGGTAAGCCACAACTTGAATTACTGAGATCAGAGACTATATTATGTCAGATACGATTTGACCTGAGCTGATTGACAGAGACGACTACCGCTACACAAACTGAGATTCTCTAAACTCTTTATTATTATATTTTTGTAGTAGTAGCGATCTTTGTAGGGCAAAATCTACCATACTTGTTTTGGTGTCTTGTCTAGGGTGGTACTAGACAAGATGGACTTGACTAGTTGGGGCTAGTCAATAGAAAGCTTATACTAGGATTTGTTTTGTTGAACACCGGTGAGGTGGGGGTACTGAGAGCCTGGTGAGTTTAGAGACGTAGGTGCTCTAGATATTATGGTTGTACCTATTACATTATTAATCTAGTATTTGCTTTGGAGTTGGACGTATGTTGTGGGTGCGACCGAACCAAGGTAAATCTGATGTGTACTCTGGGATTGATTATATTTACTCTGCATCTACTATAACTGCGTGTGATTGCTCGTGTGTTGCATAAAAATTTTTATTAGCATGTTCACCCCTCTCCCCTCTATGCTTAGATCTAGATCTAACAAGTGGTATAAGAGCAGGTTAGAAGATCTAGGCTAGATTGGCCATGAAGTCTACTGAGTCTGCTTTTGCTAAAGGTCAGTCCATATCACGACCCCCTAAATTTAATGGTGTAGATTATGCTTATTGGAAATCTAGAATGAAAGTCTACTTAGTATCTGTTGACTATAAAGTATGGAATATTGTTGAAAAAGGTTATAAGCCACCTGTTATTAAAATTAAAGATACTGAAATGCTTAAACATGACGATAAGTGTGATGTGTTGAGTATTGTTGTTTCATACCAATGTTATTTTGATGATGATCACAACATTATGTTGTTGCTAATGACTCTCTTGTTTTAGTCTCTTAGTTAAATTTCAAGAATATCATTTTTGGAGACTAAACACTTGGTGTAAGGATGGACATCAAGTGGAGCAAGGCCAAAGCTGGGACTCAAGGGGTGTCAAAGCTTAGAGATGATGGGGAGCATCAAGGCATCAAGATTGAATCCATAGACTCTAAGGAACGCATTGTAATCCATGTATTATTTCATTTATTGCTTTCTCTCTTTTTGAGTCTAGGTTTAATGTAATGCCTTGATAGATGGTCTACTCATTCATGCATATGTATTTAACTATCTTAGTGAGCCTTAGGATTATCATAGAATCCAACCCAATAGGCTTATCTATCCCAAAGACTTATTTGGAGTATATGGCTCACCAGCAGTCGCCTACTGAAGGTTTTATAGTCGACTAGGTGATTCCAGTCACCTGTCGAGCCTTCTACAGTTGACTGTGGTGCATTGCTCAAGCAACCTTTAATTGACTCTACTTGAGCTTTTTGCATCAGTCGACTGATGATGTATTTACAGTCGCCTGTATATTTACAGTCGCCTATGAAATGGTCAACAGTCGTCTGAAAGGCATAAGTGCGAAAGTTAAAACTCTCTGTTTATTTACATCTTCTGCAGCAGTCGACTGATGAAGGATAAACAGTTGCCTGTCTATTTTACAGTCGACTGTTATTTGTTCATCAGTCGCCTGTATGCATACTGGGAGTAAGAGTGCATCTCTCTGTTTTATTTTATCCCCTGCAGCAGTCGCATGCTGAAGGTTTTACAGGCGCCTGTCATGTTTACAGTCGACTATATTGTCTTCTTCAGTCGACTGTCTTGGCTCAGATTATAGTCATTGGAAATTATTTAGCCGTTGGACAGTGGTAACGACTGGTTTTCATGTATCTGGATTTATTATATTATATTATATGTTTTGATGGATTTTCTCCTCATGTGTGGTTTTCGTCTCCGTAACTTTCATTTTCGATCGTTTCGTCGTGTTTTCTTAGCTTCTTCCTTAGGATCGTGGATTTCGGAGCAAGTCGTTCGTGACGGGCTTCATATCGGTCATATCCTATTGTTAGATCAAGCCTAGGAGTCTTAGGAATCGATCCCGGAGCTTCACGCTCCATTTCGAAACTTTTGGTGCTCATTAGCCGGTGTAAGAAGGGGCACCGACCGACTAGATGACGATCCAGTCGGTCCGACAATCTTCTTGAACCGACTAGTTGGCTTTCTAAATTTCTCAGGAGTTACTGTTTGTCGTTAGTCGGTCTAAGAACGTTGGTTGACCGACTAGGTTGCAAACTAGTCGGTCGGCAATGCTTCTTTAACCGACTAACTCATTAACTATTTTTGGTACCAGTTACTGTTCACTCTTAGTCGGTCTAAGAACGTTCATCGACCGACTAGATGTCGAACTAGTCGGTCAGTAGTTGTTCTTTGACCGACTAAATCTAAATCCTAGTTTTGTACAGGAGTTACTGTTTGGACTTAGTCGGTCTGCGTTGGTCAACCGACCGACTAGTTCCCCAACTAGTCGGTCAGTGGTTGTTCTCTGACCGACTAATCAGTGTTGAAACCCTAATTTCTGGACAGCCGCCAGCCCTTCCTATTTAAACCCCTCCCAAACATTTTCTTCTTCCTCCTCACGACCCAAAACCCTAGTTTCTCCCCCATTGAGCCCCCTACTACCTCAAACCCTTATTCCTTCATCCCAAGCCCAAAATCCATCATCCAAACCCTCCCTTAACACATTCTACCTCTCATCTTCCCCAAAAATCTCATCAAACCCCCAAAATCCCCCAAAACCCTATTTCTCCAAACTTCTCCATCCATTTCCAGATCTGAACCCTAGGTTCCCCGGAGCGTTTCTTCCGTCGCCGTGGTTGCTCGGCATCATTCTTCCGTTTCCTATACGGTAATAACTCGATCTCTTAATATCCTCATAACCCATTTGTGTTTTTGTGAAACCCTAATAAAACTAGGTTGGATGCTGTTCTAATATTGTTTTGCCATGGCAACGATCTCATCGCCGTAGTTAGCATTGGTGTGACGGCCTCGTTGATCGTCATTCTCGGTGCTAGGCAAGTGAAACTTGCCACTTAGGGTTTAGGCCATGTTTTAGGCCAGTTGCTTGTTGTAGGCGTAAAAGAGACTAGGCGACGAAATGACACTCGCCTAGGCACAAATTTAGGAACTAGCTTGACAACGAAGCTAGATCCGACATTTATCATGTTGCACAATTACCATGTCATGTTTAATTTCCATTAACGGTACGCAAATTAACTGTCATGTCATTGCATTCTTTAAGTGTTTCCGTGATTACGTAGCATCGCTACAATACTTGTGTTTCCTGGCTCGTGTTCCAGAAGCGGGCCATGTGTTGGTTGATAGCCAATGCCCGAACTACTTGTTTCCGGCTAGGTGCACCCCTACGCCAAATGCTTATGAATCGTGAACTAGAATGCGAGCTCCTGTGTGGGGCAACCCTGGCTCATTTACTGAGCTCGTGTGCCGGGACCCTGGCTCGCCTACATGTGGGTATTGGGGTAAGAGTTAAGCGGCCAATTGATCGCTCCGGGACGTAACCCTAAAGAACGGTTGTAGTTTTACCGCAAGTGCACGGTGTAGCAGCGAGCGGGATATCGAACACAGGGAGGACGAATGACCGTGCTTGTTCCAATCACCCTGGCTATTCAAGAAGAAAGATTTGCCTTTGGCGATCCTGTCACAATCGTCAGACAAAGTGCGGAAATATCGAATCAAATAAAGAACGTCTAGGGAATGGGGAATCCCCGCTACTCACCGTATCTCATAAATGTGGTTCTTCGGTTTCAAAATTGCTAGATTGAGATTTTGGATGGACTAGTAGCAACTGAATGTAGAACCAAGCTCACGCTCTCGCGCTGTTGCTGGTCTATAGCTATCCTAGGTTTGGGTCCAATCTCTTGCAAACCCTACCCTAGGAAAGCTAGCATTAGGATCAACATCATCGTCCAATCGCGCACCGAGCCCAATCTCTTGCAAACTCGGCTCGCGATCTAGATTGGGATAGTTCCTACCCGTCCAATCTCTTGCAAACGGGTATTGTCACGGAATTGCAACCGGAAACCCTAGTATCGGTCCAATCTCTTGCAAACCGATACTACAGAAATTCGATTCCAACCCAATTCGGATTTCTAGGGTTTCCTATCGAATCGGGATCCAATCTCTTGTAAATCCCGATCGGTATGAACTCCTAGCTAACCGTAGTAAATTGATCCCAATCTAATCCCTAGATATCGATTCTAGCAAAATTTCTACTAATTCATCACAAATATGAAGTTGGGTTTGAAGGGTTCATCCCCACGCCCCAAGACGTGGCGACTACTCACAATTCATAGCAAGATCACAAAAATAATCCATGAAGTAAGCAATAGAATTCATCACAATATTGAGATATGCAATAAAAATAGAATTTTTGGGGAAGAGAAAGACAAACCAATGGAGTTCTTCAATTAATCCAACAAAAATCAAACTTTGCCTCCTCTTCAATCTCAAGAATAAAACTAAAAAGCTAATCTAAAAAGCTGCAAAAAATCTAAGGAGAAGCTCTCTAAACCTAGGGTAAAAACAGGGGTTAAATAGCCCCCAAAATCGTCCAAAAAACTGTGACCAAAATACCCCTGCGCAGCCTGTTTTCCGCAATTTTCGCTACAGGCAGCGCGTCGCACTCGGCCGAGTGACAAAAGTCGCTCGGCCGAGTGAGGAACCCTGTAATTTTCGAGTAAGTCGGGGCCTTCAGGGGTCTCTACTTCGGGGACGGCTCGGCCTAGTGAGTTGTCGTCACTCGGCCGATGGCTTCATTGTACTCGGGCGAACGGGATTCTCCACTCGGCCGAGTGGGTCTTCTGAGCTCAGGCAGCCGAAAAACAGAAACTTGGAGATTTTTGAAGGGCTTCGTCTGGGCGCCACTCGGGCGGACGTGGTCTCTTCACTCGGCCGATGTGGTCTCCGTCGCTCGGCTGAGTGCACATAGGAATCGTGTCTGATCTGGTCGGCCGAGCGGTGTCTCGCTGGTCGGCTGAGTGGGTCCTCCACTCGGCCGAGTGGGACACTAAACATGCCCAATCTGCTTATTTTGGCCTCCTCGTCGCTCCTGCGACGTCCGTTCTTCTTCCGCTCCTCTCCAACAGCAAAATACCCCTCGGGGAGGTCGTCGGTGACCCTCTGGAGTAAGCGCATCTCGAGATCACTCCAAATCGCGCCAAATCACCTGAAATGCGACAAAAACAACAAATCGTGAAAAGCATCGCAATATCGTCGATATATCGTGAAAAACGTGATTTGGGCGATCTAAATGGCATGCAAAAATGCGGGAAAAAAGGTGTAAAATAAGGAGTGATCAAAATCCCCCAAGCTTGCCTCTTACTCGTCCTCGAGGAAGATAAGTAAATGGCGACCCCGGTGGAATTGGAAAACGAAAATGGCGAAAAATGAAAAATGAAAAACGGAGAAGAATGGAAAACAAAATGAAAATAAAGAAGAGAGAAAGAAGCGAAGAGGTAAGCTACTAGATCATTTTCTCAGGACGGGGGTTTCACTTACTCATATAGCATGCACCGAATGAAAAACTCATGTCAAAAGATTTTATTTTGATATCATAGTATAATAGTGCAAATAGAAATGGAAAACCCACGAACAACGATATAATCATGAAAAACGGAATAATTCTAAAATTAACATCGTCTGAATCATTTAAAGCGGTATACGAATCACAGATCACACACTTTTCAATTGAATGCTTTCTATCAGGAGTATAAGAGTATCACACAATTGAATAGAGAGAATAGAAAAGTATGGATTTCATGGAATGAACGCTAGGCTTAGATTTCTGGATTTCGTAAAGCTAGAAATAATCTCACCGAGTATAGAATATTACTTAGCCTAGGTTGTCGTGCAACGTCAAGTAGTCACTCTCTCACACATCAATGTATCCCCTCCCCCAAGCTTATCTATAAGCGTGGTGGCATAAAAAATATTCACATCCCCATTCTTATATAGCTCCAAAGGTAATAAGGAGAAAGAAGAAAGAAAGAAAGTGAGATGGGATCTTTTATTGATGATTTTTCCTCTTTTCTCTTTTTTTTTCTCCTTTTTTTTTCACAATAGCATATATACACAACGATCCCAACTCAAAGAGAGATAACGATGTACAAGAATGTTTTTCTCTCTTTTATTTTTTTTAGAGAATAAGAGATTTGGAGCTAGGAATTAGTAACGGGGGAAATGCCATAAAATAGAATCGCTAGGGGAGATTCACCAATGATTTAAAAGTAGAGAAATGATGTTCAAGATTTGTGGAGAAAGAAATAGATATAACTCTCGGTTCACTCTATAAGACATGCACGATAACTTCAGCAGGGTAATCTAATCTACTCAGTTTCGATCACAAAAAAGCTAACTAATCCAGATTTATCATAGCTAACATCATTCAATCATCCTGAGTGAAGTGTACAATTCATGCATATAGAAGTGATATAGGAAAAAGAAATCAGTACTCCAGATATAAGCATTCAATGCGTGAATCTTGGTGTGTTTTCTGTGATAGCATACATATGAATATTCAGACTCAGCTAATAATAGAATTTCATCCATTTTCATGTGGCAAAAGTGTGGGTTACTATTCCTAAATGCAAGGCAAGTCATAGCATATGATATCAGAAATAAAGTCTAAGACATGACAAATATAGCATGCATATAGAGTAAGCTAAATCCAACGTCATCATCATCACAGAAAAGTCATCTCTAGCATGAGATGAAAAAGAAGGAAATAAAGATAAAGGGAAAATAGAACTATTTACAATGCGGCACACAGAAAAATAAGAAAAACGTGATGCATGTCAAAATAAAAGGAAAAATGATGAAAAATAAGTGCAAAAGCGAAAAATGGTGTGAAAAACTAAAAATAAAGGTGGCAAATCGAAAAAGAACGTGAGAACTCACTCCCCCAAGCTAAATGGCATAGTGTCCTCAATGTGCAAAGTGGGGCACACCGAGAGACAGGTAATGTGAGGGGAAGGTGAGGATGCATGCATGATGAAAAGAAAAATGAAAAGAAAAAGAAAGAAAAAGACATGAAAATATGATGCGGACATGATGCATGCACAGATAGGAGTGATATAGGTATATAAGAGTGTCACCAAAAACGCTCCCTCTCTCCCAGAAAGATATATAAATATATGGTCGTCATGAGAATCCCAAAATAAGTGAGGGGAGGGGGGGTGGGCAAAAGTGCAACAGGACCCAGCAGAAACGGGCAGCACAACGGCAAAAGGAATCGATGGCATCAAGGGTGCCTAGGAAGGTGGTGCTGCACCGTCTCCGTCCTGAGGCAGAAGTGGTGGTGGTGGCTGGACAGGCCGCTGAGCGGGGGTGGGTGTGGAAGTGGTAGCAGGTCGAGTATGTGTGGAAGGGTGGGCAGGAACCTGCTGGGTGGGTGGGGGTACGCGCGGGAGACGCTCCAGGAACTGAGTAAGACAGTAGTGAATCTGGGGGAGCAGGTCAAAGCGCCCAGCCATCACAGAGACGGTGGAGGATAGGGTCCTAAGGTCGCCTCTGAGGCCACTCACCGCCCCCTCTAGAGCACGAATGCTCTGAAGTACAGTGTCGGGGGGAGGTGGTGCAGAGGGACGCACCGGTCGGTGCTGTGCAGGGCGTGGCTGGCGTACTCGAGTCGCGTATGTGACGGGCTCAGCGGGGAAGGGTACAAAAGGTGCTGCGCTCGCAAATGTGGGCCTGGCCTCAGTGTGAGGCCGGGGCACCGGCTGGTGAGAAGTAGAGGGCAGCAGCAGCGAAAGAAGAATGCAAAAGTGGCAGCGAGGCGGCCAGAGAGGTCAGTGGCACAGAAGTGTGGACAGACGCCACGACGCTCTCGGAAAATACAGCAGGGGTGGAGACAGAGGTGACTACCGCTGGGGTGGAAGTGTGTGGACCAAAAGGCGCAACCCCAGCGGAGATCATGCTAGCCATGGTCTCCACGACCGTGGAAAACGAGGGCTCTCCACTCTCAACAAAGGTCGGTGGGCGCTCGGGGAGTGCGGAGCAAAGAGGCTCGACGGACAGAGGGCCAGTGGTGGTGGTGGGAGTGGTGGTGACAGCCTCGGAAGTGGTGGAGGTGGTGGAAGTGGGCTCAGCTGAGGTACTCTCGACACCGACAGAGGTGTCAGGAGCAGCGGAAATGTCAGGTATAGGCTGAGGGGCCACGGGGTCAACAGGGGCAGCAGGCTCGGCAGGGTGTGCAACAGGGTCTGCGGGGGCAGCGTGGGCAGCGTGGGCCTGCTCGGCCTCCTCGGCCTCGAGCACGTAAGCAGCGGGGATGAGAACATCCATCGCAGGGAGCCAGTCTGCCTGGGCTGGTGCAATCTGAGTCCGAGCTGGGCTCGGAAGAATCATGTAATCGGCCCCGTAAGGGCCGTGCAACCAGACCCAGTGACGCTCACCGTGCGGACGAAGCATCTTCATCCGGGCCATAACATCTATCGACAGAGAAGTGGGGCCCGGGACTCGTCGCAAGTCTTCAGGGAAGTCCTCGCTGGTCATAAGGGCAAGCAAGGTGATCAGGCCGCCGCAGCATATCGGTGAGCGAGCGCCCACACCGATACAATGATGCGGTCTAAAAACCATGCCGCGATATCGATCACGACGGCTGGGGGACAAGCTCATCGCCATCCCTAGATAGAGCTCTGGGACGTGTCATCGCGTAGAGCATATAGAGCTCTGGCGTAGACATCGTGCCCGACTCATATCTGGCCAAAAATGTCGTCGCCATAAGGCGCTGAGCAATGCGGAGGCAGGGATGTACAATGGCCGAGGCCTTGGCCCTACTAGGGTCAAAGGAAGCGTGGAGACCCGTAATCCGGGCCCAGAAGGCACCGGCGTCGAAGGAAGGTGGGGGGATATGGGTGGGGCCGTAACCGCGATCGGCTCCGGGGACAGCGAGCCACGAGAAAAACGCTCTCATCATATCGAGAGTGACCTGGCACTCTCGATCCATGAACCGAAACGAGCATCCCTCGTCGGTCCGGGCGATCGAACTCAGAACCTCAAGTGTCGGGCGGGGTGAACGTGTCCGCTGACACCTGGAAGAAATCTCGCCAGCCCATGTTGTCGTACAACGTGAGCATCCCCTCTAGTACCCCCAGGCGTCCTAGGTCAGCGAGGTGTGCAAACCTGGAGGGTACGATCGAGCGCTGGGAGATACGCTCGAAGACGGCGCGGTGTGCGTCGTCTCGGAACGTAATCCCGAGCGGCCCGACCAGTGGAGCCGGAGGTGGTGGCTGTGCAGCGGCAGGGAGTGGCTGTGCGGGCTGTGGGTGCACTGCAGGCTGTGCGGGGTGTGCGGGGCCTGCAGGCTGTGCTGGGTGGATGGGGTGTGTGGGAGACGGTGGAGGAGAGTCCTCCAACTCGTGGGAGGGGGCCGGCATCATCCGACCGCTTCCGCTTGGCGGAAGCTCTCTTCGACCGCGGCCGTGTCCAGGGCGGCATATCGGCCCCGAGCGCGTCGAAAAACGTGAAAAGTGTGGCGTGTGCAAAATAATGGAAAGAGTGTACCCTGACACGCCCGCGAGTGCTAAACAATGGAAGCTGTGCGAAGACAGCGCCTCCGCGAAGCCCGAATCAGTCCCGAGAAGCTCCCCTGAACTCCCCTAAGCTCACAAAATCAACCTGCGCATGAAACGGAGATATCAGCGGGTAATATTCAAAACGTGTGGAGCATTAGGGGTATAACAGATAAATATAGAAATTGATTTGGGTTAGGGGTTCGTTAAGCACATGGATCCTCGAAAAATACACAAAAAGAGGCGAAAAAGGCGAAATAGGGGGTACCAGAGGCGATCGGACCGGCGGCCGCCGGCGGCGACTCGGGCGAGGCGTCGGCGGGTGCTCGGCCGGTGGTGGCTGGCCGAGCGGCGGCGTGAGGTGGCCGGTCGGGCGAGTGGGGGGGCGGCGAGCGAGGGGAGTCGGGCGAGGGGAGCTGAAGAGTCGGGGTGCGATTGGGTTTTGCGTTTCGAAAATCGCGCCCCCCCCTCGGCCCTTATATAATAAAAGTAACGACTCGGCCGAGTGACGTGGTCACTTGGCCGAGCGAGGTCAATGGAAATTTCCTCCTCGCCTACGCTTCGGCCGAGTGGCCTTACCAGCCTCGGCCGAGTGGAGTAAGTCCATTCGGCCGAGTCGCTCAAGCTACTCGGCATGACTCGCCCTAGGAGCGTATCCGTTTTACTCGGCCGAGTGAATGTATATACTCGGGCCGAGTAGCAGTTATACTGAAATCAGGAAATTAAACAGAGAGTTGGGTACATCAGACTTCCCTCGTTCGTGAGCGGCTCGGCCGGGACGAACTTGTGTACTCGGCCGAGTGACTAGTATACTCGGCCGAGTGAGCCTTGTGTTCTGCTGTTTGTCTTCGTTTGGGCTCTAAACTCCGTCTTTCTTCCTCCAGTCGATTCCATCTTCCTCCTAAGCGGTCGAGCGCCTTCTTGGGGCGCTCCTCATCGTCGCGTTCATCCTCCTCATGATGGATCTACCTATCTTCTCTCCTGTCAAGAAAAATAGGACCCGTTATCACAAAATTTTTGGGCGAACGACTCAAAACACTAAAAATTTCTAAAACGAAAATAAAGAAAAAGTAAAAATAAAGCAAAAACTGTCGGGTTGCCTCCCGACAAGCGCTCGTTTAAGGTCGTGAGCTCGACCCCCTATAATTTTCAATCAATGTGGGATGTTTGGTGCATATGAGATGCACCCATCAAACTTTCCGGGGAGCGCGCTTGGATTTGGACGTGGCGGTGTGTTCTCCCTCGGTGGTCTCCCATTTCAAATAGTGTTGGGGGGAGGCTCCCCCAAGATAGCATTTGCTCCGGTCAACGGCTTTACCGGTGATGCCGATTTCCGTACCGGCAGAGCTTTCTTTGGAGACTTTAATTTCGAGAGCTTACAGAGCTCTCGAATCCTTGTGACATCAGCGTCGCCTTCATCATCTTCAGCGGAGAGGTCGGGGGAATCATCTTTCTTCTCTTCTTGGCCTAAATCCGGGCCTTCCTCGAAATCTTCATCGAATAGAGCGCTAATAGAGTGGGGGATCGCCTCCTCAATTACCTCATCAAGGAGGTCCATGTAATCAAGCTCCTCATGGTAAGGCATGTGCTTCATAGCCTTAGGAATGTGAAGCTCCACCTCGATGTTGCCGACGTTTAAAGTTAGTGTACCTTCGTGCACGTCGACGATGACTCCGGCGGGTGGCGAGGAATGGGCGTCCAAGTATCAACGAAGTATCTCCCTCCTCCTTAACGTCCATGATCACGAAGTCACATGGCAAGCATATTCCCCCCGGGACTTGTAGCGGGATGTCTTCGGCGATCCCCACCGGCCTTGTTATCCGTCCATCGGCTAATTGAATGCGCATGTCGGTGGGTTTCAACTTTGTCCCGGTGTTTAGCCTTAAGAACATGGAGAGAGGCATGAGGCTCACACTAGCCCCTAGATCAACCAACGCCTTTTGAAGAGGAACGCCGCCCAAGGTGCAAGGAATCCGAAAACTCCCCGGATCTTTAAATTTTGCCGGCTCCTTCTCTCTCTTGGTGAACCAAGAGCCCTCCTCGGCTAGCATGATCTTCTCCTTCCTCTTTCTCCCCGAAATCAAGTCCTTTAAGAATTTAGCATATGTGGGGATCTCCACGATGGCGTCGAGGAAGGGAATATTGAGGCTAACTCCTCTTAGATACTCGAGAAACTTCGCTAGCCTTTTCTCCATTTTCGCTCTAGCGAGCCTTTGGGGGAATGGGACCGGTGGCATGATGTTGAATATTGGACTCCCCGGATTTGGTTTTGGATGATGAGCAAACATAAATAATTGATGAACTAACAATTTGTGAGCGCAGTATTGGAGATCGTCGCCAATTTCACGAGAATATTCAAAGCGACATCTCAACACTTCCAAAAGCTCCTATTCAAGCCTAAAGCTTCGTTGAAGCTCCTGTAACGCTTTGGAAGTTATGAAGATTCAATCGAAGCTATCGAAGACCGTTTATTAAGGTTTTATTTATAGTCTTTTAGCTTCGATATATAGAATGTTAAGCCTTGAGTATATCTTACGTTTCTATCTGCATTACGCTCATTTCGTAGCTCTAGGATCCTTGCACAAGTTCATTCTAACTTCCTCGAAGCGTCGCGCTTCGATTCGGACTTTGTTGTGCATGTTAGTTGGTACAAGAACAAGTACTGACCGACTAGATGGTGATCTAGTCGGTCGGCAACTGTTCTTGGACCGACTAGTTTGATTCCTTAATTTCTTGGACTTTACTATTTACAGTTAGTCGGTCTACGTTGACTCACCGACCGACTAGTTTGTGAACTAGTCGGTCAATGATGCTTCTTTGACCGACTAGTTGAGACTTACTGTTCACTCTAAAATTCTCCTAAGCTACTGTTTACCGTTAGTCGGTCTAAGAATATTTGATGACCGACTAGTTGACAATCTAGTCGGTCAACTTTTGTTCTTGGACCGACTAAGTCAACTTGCCTTCAGACTAAGTTGTTTTGCCTCTTAGTCGGTCTACGTTCATTGGATGACCGACTAGTTGTGAAACTAGTCGGTCAGACAGTGTTCTTGGACCGACTAGATTTCTAGGTCTGAAATTCTCTTTCTTCTCAGATCTACTCTTAGTCGGTCCACGTTGTTTGGATGACCGACTAGTTGATGAACTAGTCGGTCAGTGAGTGTTCTTTGACCGACTAATTCTCCCAGATTTCTTTCCGTTGGAGAATGACCTAACTTGTGTTTTTGGGTTCCTATAAATACAAACCTAGGTCATTTCTATCTAGGGTAGAGCTTCCATTCAGAGATTCATTGAGATCAAAAGAGATAGCTATTCTCCCTCAAATCTAAAGCTCTCTTCCTCACAAGAAACCCATTCTCTCTCATTTCTAGATCTAGAGAGAAGCTTGTTCTTGGTGAGCTCTTCAAGCTTTTGCTTGATTCAAGTTTCCAAATCATCCCTAGGCACCCATTGCTGCTCATTTCCTTGGTGATAGGGTTTGGTAACTTCATCTTCCTCAAATCCTTCATTCCACCTATTGGGTAAGAAAACTCAAGGTATAGGATTTTGTGGTAAGCTTGTTTATTTCATATTAAACTCTTTAATATTGCTTTGTGTTTCTCTCGGTTGTGAGAGAAGGTTGTGATCCCGGGTTGTGGGATTCACTTTGCCATTACATGTATGATTTGATCTTGTGAAGGTTTTTCACAAGATATTCATAGTGGAAATCTTGAGTTAGGGTTTCTAACTCAAGTATCCGGAGAGGATCCGGGTGGTTGGGACGTAGGATCACCCGGAACAAGTCGGGGAGACTTGGGTGGATCCGAACCCAGTAACATCGTTTGTTTGCATTGTTAATTTCGTTGTCGTCATTCAATTTAAGCTTCCGCAAATTGATTTGGTAGTTGATTGCAATTTAATTTGGAATTATACTCCTTATTATTTTAAAGTACTATTCACCCCCCCTCTAGTACTTGTGCAATAGCTGGTAGGGCATTACATTTGGTATCAGAGCCAGATACTCAGCTATGTCTGCCAACGACAACAAGACCTTGCCTCCACCTTCCAACTACGACACCTTCAGGAACCGTGAAGGAGCGTCATCGGTGATGGAAGGACATTCCTCTACAAGGCCTCCATTCTTCAACGGTACCAACTACGGGTACTGGAAATGTCGGATGGAAACCTTCCTCCGAAGTGCAACTTTATGGAGGACTACAATGAAGGAGTACATCGAGCCCGAAGAAGAAGATTTTGAGAAATGGACTACCGCGGAGGTCGCCGCGGAGGTAAGCAATGCCAAGGCAATGAACGCCTTGCAATGCGCATTGGAGCCCGAGGACTTCAATAAGATATGCACATGTAAGAGTGCATATCAAATTTGGAACTCTCTCCTCATACTACATGAAGGGACGAGTCGGGTAAGAGACTCTAAACTCGTTGTCGTAACCAAAGATTACGAAATGTTTCATATGCAACAGGGCGAGAAGATGAAAGAATATTACGCTCGCTTCGTTGACATAATAAACGAGTTAGATGCCCTCGGCAAGATCTACACTCAAAAGGAGAAGTGCTTAAAGCTTATTGAAGGACTTCCCTCTTCTTGGGAAAAACGTACCTTCGCCATCGAGGAAGGTAATGACATGAACAAATATACCGTAGTTCAACTAATGGGTACTTTGATGTCATACGAGGTACGCAAAGATAGCAAGGTGAAGCTACAAGAAAAGATGAAGTCATATTTGAACCTAGATGCGCCTAAGAAAAAGGCGATTGCATTCAAGGCGGCTTCATCCACATCTTCCGATGATGAAGACTCGGAAAACGAGTTGGACTTGGAGTCCATGGCACTCATGGCCAAGAAGTTCAACCGTTTCTTCCGGAAAGGTAACTTCAAGACCAAAGGTAAATTTGGTTCTTCTAACGCCTCTTCCTCTCCTTTGTGTTTCAAGTGCAATAAGCTAGGACACATGAAAGCGGAGTGTCCTCTCAACAAACAAAAGGAGAAGTGGAAGGCGCCAAAATTCGATAAGTCCAAGAAATACAAAAAAGGGTACAAGAAAGGACTTGTCGGAGCAACATTCACCGACTCCGAGGATTCCTCAAGCGGAGAGTCGGATGATGAGAAAGTGGAGCAAGCACATATGTGCTTCATGGCAAGAGAGGAGAACGATCAAGGATCCTCCTCTTCCGATGATAGTAATGACGAAAGCGATGAGGTAACGATGGATGATCTTAGAAATGCTAACTCTCAACTTTGGTCAAAATACACTAAGTTAGTAAATAGATATACTAAGGTAAAAGATGACCTAGCTAGCATTCAAACATCGCCTAAGAATATCATCACCAACAACGACACCGTTGTTGAAGAGTTAAGAAATGAGATTGCGAATCTCAAATCTAAACTCGAACATGTTAGCATTGAGGATGCGGAAGAACATAAGATAGCGGATTTAACTTCTCAAAACTCAACTTTGAGTATTGAGAACGAGAATCTTAAATCTCGTGTTTATGTGCTCACATCGCAAGTATCCACTTTAGATACTTCAATGCGTTCTCTCAAAGAGAATTATGAGAACACATTAGGCCGAATCAATAGATTCAATAAAGGTAAGGACCATTTGGATAAAATCCTAAGTGACTTACTTCCGGCCAATCACCACATTGGTTTGGGGTATACGATGGGATGTCCATCCAAAGCGGCCACTACCTTTGTTAGGCCAACTTCCGGTGACTCTACGTGTGGTAGCAAACACTCTATTGGTAGTTCATCTACCAATGGTGCTTCCACCTCGTCCACACCCTCTTTCGGAAAGAAACCCACTATGGGTGGACCTCCAAAGAAGGGCCATGCTTATATGTACACAAATACCATGCCACGTAGGAACACACGTCCTACTCCACCATCTCACACATATGATGATTTTTATCCAACACATTCTCGGGCACGTGCACACCATATGAGACACCCTCACGCACGTGTTCCCACACATGCATATGTTCACCCACCGCATCATATGAATAATTCTCGTCGTGCACCATTCCATCATGTCCCGTATGCCTATCCACAACATGCATCAAGTAGAAATCAACGTCGCATGCATGCACCCAATAGGATGATGGCTCCCAAAATATTCACTATTTGGAGCCCAAAGGACACAAGCATGGACGAAAAACAAATGTACATGAATGCTTATTTTTCGGATGTTGTGCATAGTAAGAATTATGTGGGGAAGTCTAAGTCCACTTGGACTTGGCTTCCAAAGGTCTAATCCCTTGGACCCAATGACCTTGGGTACCATGATATGAAAGTGTCTATCTTTAGGTACTCAAGGAAAAGAAAAAGAAAAGGAGCATCAAATTTAAATTTAGCTCCAAAGGGAATTGGATACTCGATAGCGGGTGCTCCAAACACATGACGGGTGACGCTCGTTTCCTCTCCGGAGTGGTTCCCATTGCGAATGGAAACCGCGTCGTATTTGGAGGCAACGAGAGCGGAACCATCATAGGTGTTGGTAAAGTCGGTAACCCTTCTAAACCATTAATTAGTGATGTTTATCTTGTTAGTGGTTTAAATCATAATCTTATTTCAATAAGCCAACTTTGTGACAAAGGTTACAAAGTTAGCTTTGCGAAAGGATTGTGTCATATTTTAAGAAAGGATAATGATAAATTATTATTTTCCGGAACTCGTCGTAAAGACATCTATATTTTGGATCTTCCTAAGTCATATGAACAATGTCTTGTTGCCAACACAAGTGAACAACACTTATGGCATCGACGCTTTGGACATGTGAACTTTGGAACACTATATAAGCTTTCAAAATTGAATTCCATTAAAGGTTTTCCGAAGCTTGTTTTTGAAAAGAAAAGTTTTTGTGATTGTTGTCAACGCGGCAAGCTTCCTAAATCTTCATTTAAACCTAAGAAAAGCATCTCTACTAAACGGTCACTAGAGCTATTACATCTAGATTTATTTGGGCCAACTAGAGTAGCTTCCTTAGGAAATGCAAGGTATGGACTTGTCATCGTAGATGACTATTCAAGATTTTCTTGGGTATTTTCATTGTGTAATAAAAATGAAGCTTTTGAAAACTTCACAATTTTTGTTAAGAAAGTACAAAATCTCTTAGGAACCACCATTGTCACTATTCGTAGTGATCATGGAGGTGAATTTGAGAATGAGTCTTTTGAGACATTTTGTGATGAAGTTGGTATTACTCACACCTTCTCTTTCCCTCGTGCACCTCCTCAAAATGGTGTAGTTGAGAGAAAGAATAGGACGCTAGTGGAGTGTGCTCGCACTATGCTTGATGATAGCCAACTTGGCCATCAATTTTGGGCGGAAGCGGTACACACCGCTTGCTATGTGTTTAATAGAATACTTTTGAGGCCCGGCACTAAACAAACTTGTTATGAATTGTTGTTTGGTAGGTTGCCTCAAGTTAAACATTTTCGTGTTTTTGGTTCGAAATGTTTTATTAAGAACACATATGGTAGTTTGGACAAATTCGATCCGAGATCCGATGAGGGGATTTTTGTTGGATATTCTACGCGTAGCAAAGCCTACCGGATATTCAACAAACGAACCTCAACGATCGAGGAATCGCTTCATGTCTCATTTAATGAAGGATTTGTTCCAACTAGAATTTCAAATGATAATGATTCTATGGATGTTTTATGTGATTCGTTTGATAATTCTAAGTCTAATGATTCTATTG
Source organism: Scilla litardierei (assembly GCA_030789695.1). Classification (NCBI taxonomy): domain Eukaryota; kingdom Viridiplantae; phylum Streptophyta; class Magnoliopsida; order Asparagales; family Asparagaceae; genus Scilla; species Scilla litardierei. The sequence goes on from CM061134.1 coordinate 148,295,634, forward strand.
ATTCTATTGAGACTAACCCAACTAATGAAGTTGTTGAGAATGTTCCAAGTGATCAAGGTATTCCCAAACGGCTTCATTCGGTTCGTGACCATCCCCATGAGCAAGTCATTGGCAATATCTATGATAGTGTCAAGACGAGATCACAAGTTCACCACTTCGCAAATTGTGCCTTTGCCTCATCGATAGAGCCAAAGAATATTAATGAAGCATGCGAAGATAGCGCTTGGATCTTAGCCATGGAGGAGGAGCTCATTCAATTCGAGAGGAATGAAGTTTGGGAGCTTGTTCCATTGCCATCGAAGAACCACACCGTCATAGGGACAAAGTGGATCTTCAAGAACAAAACCGACGAAAACCAAGTCGTCGTCCGAAACAAAGCTCGGTTAGTAGCTCAAGGCTATCGTCAAGAGGAATGTATCGATTTCGAAGAATCTTTCGCTCCGGTAGCTAGATTAGAATCAATTAGATTACTTTTGTCTTTTGCATGCCATAAGAATTTTAAATTATTTCAAATGGATGTTAAAAGTGCATTTTTAAACGGAGATGTCGTTGAGGAAGTTTACGTTTCTCAACCTCCGGGCTTCATAAATGAAAAATTTCCAAATCACGTTTTTAAACTAAAGAAAGCTCTTTATGGTTTGAGACAAGCTCCTCGAGCTTGGTATGATCGCCTAAAGAATTTTCTTTTGGATTTGAATTTTAAAATGGGCGAAGCCGATTCAACACTTTTTATTAAGCATGCGAATAATGATATTTTATTAGTTCAAATTTATGTTGATGATATCATTTTCGGTGCTACTAACTTCGCTCTTTGCGAAGAGTTTTCTAATGTGATGAAGGAACAATTTGAGATGAGCCACATGGGCGAACTCAAATATTTCTTAGGTCTCCAAATTCGCCAAATGAACGATGCAATCTTCATCCACCAAACGAAGTACACGGTGGAGTTGCTAAAGCGATTTGGAATGGAGAATGCCTCCAGGAAAAAGACTCCAATGAGCACGACTACGCATCTTGACAAGGATACGGGCGGTAAGGATGTAGACATTCGTCTATATCGAGGTATGATAGGTAGTTTGCTTTATCTTACCGCAAGTAGGGCCGATATTATGGTTGCCGTATGTATATGTGCTCGTTATCAGTCTCAACCTAAGGAGTCTCACTTAGTAGCGGTAAAGCGTATTTTTCGCTATCTAAGTTACACATTAGATTTTGGATTACTTTATCCGAGATCTAGCACATATGAGTTAGTCTCATATAGTGACGATGATTATGCGGGATGCAAATCCGATAGGAAAAGTACTAGTGGCACTTGCCATTTTATAGGAAATTCTCTTGTCTCTTGGTTTTCCAAGAAGCAAAATTCGGTATCACTTTCAACCACCGAGGCGGAATATATTGCCGCCGGTGCCGCTTGTGCCCAGGTTCTTTGGATGAGACACACATTGAAGGATTTTGGTATTCATTGTGATACTAGCCCTATCATGGTGGATAACCAAAGTGCTATTTGTCTTTCAAAGAATCCGGTGCACCATTCCCGATCGAAACACATAGATGTCCGACACCATTTCTTAGATGATCATGTTGCTAAAAAGGACATCATTTTAGTGTACGTTGAAACCCAAAAGCAAATCGCCGATATTTTCACGAAACCCCTAAAGGAGGACTCCTTTGTGCGGTTGCGTCGAGAATTGGGGATTATGGGTGAATCCGAGATATAGGATTCATATTTAAATTCAATCATCTTGCATGTTAATATATTTCGCGATATTTCATTCATGCTAGATTAATTGAATTTTTGGGAATTTTATGTGATTTATTTGAATTTATGATCGAATTCATATTTCAATGTCGTATTTAAGATTTCGACGTTTTATGGGGTAACTTAGATGACTAATGAGTGAGCTAGGATGTTTCATCCAAGTGGTTTATGAAGAGAAATCAAATTTCTACTTTTGGACTCTTCTAGTCGGTTTCAGTTCTCTTGTCAACCAACTAGATGCTCATCTAGTCGGTCAGCAAATGAACTCAGACCGACTAGATCAAGCAAATATCCATCTCCTATCATTTTCTTTCATTAGTCGGTTATAGTACACTTTCCGACCGACTAGATTGAAAACTAGTCGGTCAGTAAGTATACTGCGACCGACTAAATCTTGCCCTAAAAATCACTCTGTGCCTCTGTTTCGACTTAGTCGGTTCAAGCTCATTGACCGACCGACTAGATCGTAATCTAGTCGGTCAGTGCTTGAACTGTGACCGACTAAGTGTGTTAGGGCAGTTGAGTCTTTTCGTATCCCGACCGACTTATACTCATCCTTCATCCGACTAATCTCTCTATTAGTCGGTCTTCTCTTTTGCTCCAGCCCGAAAACCCCAAACCCCCATCGAGCCCCTTCGCATTCTCTTCGTCTCCGGCCATTTCTCCGGCCATCGCCGCCGTCCGCCGCCGTCGACTCAGCCTCCTAGGTATCTCCCTCCCTCTCCTAGGTCGATTTCTTGCCCTAGGGTTCGATTTCTCCTCCTAGGTATTCTAGGGTTTGGTTTATTTTCGAATTTCTTGATCTCTAGGGTTGTTAGCTTGTAATCTCTAGGTTGCTTGTGATTTTATTCGATTGATTGTGCTCGTAGTACTATGGCTAAGACTCGCATTCCGATCGCCTCTTCCGGGGCCTCTCCTATGACCGTAGAACAACCTTCGGACCCTAGGAATCCCCCGAAGCCTAAGCGTCGTGCCAAGTCTACCCAAGCCTCTCCTTCGTCGCCTCCTCTTAAGAAGCCTAGGACTGCCATAGTTAAACCCCGCAAATCCAAGACCAAAAAGCCTATTCTTCACTCTCCGGCTACTCCTCCCGATTCCGACACTGATTTTATTCCTGAGGATGAGCCTACTAGGGAACCTACCCCACCTCCGAAGACCCGTAAGGCCAAGGGTAAAGCTCATATGCCAGTTGGCGGTGTAGACATATCGTTGTGCCGCGATGACCCTCAGTGTCTCGCCGCGTACAACCGTATAGAACACTGTCCACTGTTGTTGGAGCATTACGTTCAGTTCTCTGATTTTCTCGGCCTTGCTGATCTTCTCTCTTATAGTGGCCTTCTAGACTATCTCTGATACGACCCCAAGGCCAATCCCAAACCGTACCCTCGCCTCGTGAAATTGTTCTATGCCAATCGTGTTCGAGGCCAGTACGATGCCAGCCACTCCATTGAGACGACTGTCTTGGGAACTCCTATAGTTCTCACGGCAGAAATCTTGGGGGAGATCCTTGGTTGTGCGTCGTGTGGTCTCCTCCCCTCGGACATTTCCGTAGACGACATTTCTTCCTTGGATCAGTCTATTCTTTCTGAGATTTTCCAGGTTATCCCCTCCGCATTCATTGGTGTTCCATCGAAATCTTTTAAGCCGAATGCGTGGGTTCTTAACCTGATTTTGAAGTCGTGTCTCCTCCCTAAGTATGGATCCTCTTCACTCCCATCCCAGCCTTTCTTGAAACTCATATACGCTCTTTTCTTGGGGTGCGAGATAAATTGGGCTCGCGTGATACTCGATAAGATGGATTCTTTCGAGTGTATACGCAAGACCAATAAGTCTGCGCACATTCCATACCCTTGCCTGTTGACTCTCGTATTCCGTCATTTCCGAGTTCCCCTCCCTCCTGACGATGAGCGTCCTTTGGGTACGCCTCTGAACGCGACGGCCGTGAAGAAATCTCTAGCGGCTATTCGTCACGTGCAGAGGTCTACCGCATCTGCTTCTCAGTCTACTCCGTCAGCTGCTGCGGCCCCCTCTCGTCCTGCTACATTGGACGATGTCGTACGCCTACTTCGTCAGCACGACTCCCGTTTGGCTCGTACTGAGGAGGTAGTCTGCCGTATGGCGCGTATGATGGGAATTGATCTTCCTCCGTCTGTGTCTGAGGCCGAGGAGATGGACGATGAGGAGCTTGACGAGCTTGTCACTTCTCTTGCCCGTGGCGATGAGGCCACTGCTGCTGCTGCTGCTGGTACTTCCACTTCTGCTCCTGGAGTTGCCACCTCTTCCGGTGTTCCAGAGCCATCTGCTGCAGCTCTTCAGCCTTCTGAGCCTGCTGCTGACCCAGTTTCCGAGCCTGCTCATGTATCTGCTGCTGCTGCTTCTGTCGAGACTCATGCTGCTGTTGAGCCTGTTGCTGAGATCTCCACTCCTGCCCCGACGATTCCATCTGTTGAGACACCTCTTCTCCCTGCAGAGCCTGAGTCCACTCCGTCGACTGGACTCACGGACGCTGCAGATCCAGCCTCCTCCTCGTGATCGTCTGTTCCGAGGACTCTCCACTACATTCTGGATGATATATTTTAGTGAGAGTGTTTTGGGTTAGGATGGGGTTGAGAGATGCTTTGATGTATTTTTTTTGTGCTTTCTGGTTGTCGGTGTTGGATTTTATGATATGACGATGTTGATGTTGATGATGTACTTTTTGTTGTTTATATAGATGATGTGTCTCACTTCATATGATGTACCTCATATATTCGATGTGATATCTTTTTGGATGTACTCATGTTGTCTATATATATATATATATATGTTCATCATCGTTCACTTTGTCTTTTATTCGTCATGCAAATTTTAATATTCGTTGAATATATTTGAAATGTGATTTCGTCGCTCGACGCATAAAAACTTGGTTAAATGGATTTAAATTCTGTAATTTTATAGAATTGTTTTCCATGCACAAAATTAACCAAGAATATTGAATATTGAAGAGTATGTTTCTTTATTCAAGAAATGAATAATTATTTGGTGTTTTTGATGATTTTGATTTTTTTTGATAATGGACATTTTGGCACACCTTGATTTGATTTCCACATTTTTTTTCCTTGGTGTCAAAATTAGTTCCATCGTCATTGTCTACGACTCCCGATGTTGGATTTTACATTTCCTAATTGTTGTCGTTGTATCCCCCCCCATTTTTGGGATAATGCCAAAGGGGGAGAGATAATGATAATAAATAGATCAAATGAAAATTTAACTCAATATCCAAGAATCTAGTTTGATATGTTAGATTCAGGGGGAGTTAAGATACATATAAGGATTTTCAAAATCCGATATTTCGAAAACCGATTCTCTTTATTTATCTTACTCGTCTGCTTGATGCAATTCATTTATATTCATTTTGGAATTAACGTGTCATCAATGCAGGGGGAGTAAGTATTTTACATTTGAATTATTATCTTTGATTATTATTTATGATTGGTTTGTCATCACCAAAAAGGGGGAGAATGTTGAATATTGGACTCCCCGGATTTGGTTTTGGATGATGAGCAAACATAAATAATTCATGAACTAACAATTTGTGAGCGCAGTATTGGAGATCGTCGCCAATTTCACGAGAATATTCAAAGCGACATCTCAACACTTCCAAAAGCTCCTATTCAAGCCTAAAGCTTCGTTGAAGCTCCTGCAACGCTTTGGAAGTTATGAAGATTCAATCGAAGCTATCGAAGACCGTTTATTAAGGTTTTATTTATAGTCTTTTAGCTTCGATATATAGAATGTTAAGCCTTGAGTATATCTTACGTTTCTATCTTCATTACGCTCATTTCGTAGCTCTAGGATCCTTGCACAAGTTCATTCTAACTTCCTCGAAGCGTCGCGCTTCGATTCAGACTTTGTTGTGCATGTTAGTTGGTACAAGAACAAGTACTGACTGACTAGATGGTGATCTAGTCGGTCGGCAACTGTTCTTGGACCGACTAGTTTGATTCCTTAATTTCTTGGACTTTACTGTTTACAGTTAGTCGGTCTACGTTGACTCACCGACCGACTAGTTTGTGAACTAGTCGGTCAGTGATGCTTCTTTGACCGACTAGTTGAGACTTACTGTTCACTCTAAAATTCTCCTAAGCTACTGTTTACCGTTAGTCGGTCTAAGAACGTTTGATGACCGACTAGTTGACAATCTAGTCGGTCAACTTTTGTTCTTGGACCGACTAAGTCAACTTGCCTTCAGACTAAGTTGTTTTGCCTCTTAGTCGGTCTACGTTCATTGGATGACCGACTAGTTGTGAAACTAGTCGGTCAGACAGTGTTCTTGGACCGACTAGATTTCTAGGTCTGAAATTCTCTTTCTTCTCAGATCTACTCTTAGTCGGTCCACGTTGTTTGGATGACCGACTAGTTGATGAACTAGTCGGTCAGTGAGTGTTCTTTGACCGACTAATTCTCCCAGATTTCTTTCCGTTGGAGAATGACCTAACTTGTGTTTTTGGGTTCCTATAAATACGAACCTAGGTCATTTCTATCTAGGGTAGAGCTTCCATTCAGAGATTCATTGAGATCAAAAGAGATAGCTATTCTCCCTCAAATCTAAAGCTCTCTTCATCACAAGAAACCCATTCTCTCTCATTTCTAGATCTAGAGAGAAGCTTGTTCTTGGTGAGCTATTCAAGCTTTTGCTTGATTCAAGTTTCCAAATCATCCCTAGGCACCCATTGCTGCTCATTTCCTTGGTGCTAGGGTTTGGTAACTTCATCTTCCTCAAATCCTTCATTCCACCTATTGGGTAAGAAAAACTCAAGGTATAGGATTTTGTGGTAAGCTTGTTTATTTCATATTAAACTCTTTAATATTGCTTTGTGTTTCTCTCGGTTGTGAGAGAAGGTTGTGATCCCGGGTTGTGGGATTCACTTTGCCATTGCATGTATGATTTGATCTTGTGAAGGTTTTTCACAAGATATTCATAGTGGAAATCTTGAGTTAGGGTTTCTAACTCAAGTATCCGGAGGGGATCCGGGTGGTTGGGACGTAGGATCACCGGGAACAAGTCGGGGAGACTTGGGTGGATCCGAACCCAGTAACATCGTTTGTTTGCATTGTTAATTTCGTTGTCGTCATTCAATTTAAGCTTCCGCAAATTGATTTGGTAGTTGATTGCAATTTAATTTGGAATTATACTCCTTATTATTTTAAAGTACTATTCACCCCCCCTCTAGTACTTGTGCAATAGCTGGTAGGGCATTACACATGAAGCGCCTCTCCTCGATCAATTGCTCCGCTATAGATTTCTCCTTTTCTTGTGGCTCTTTCTCCTTATCATATTCAACTACCGGCTCAATTGGATCCAAGCTTTCCTCCACGGGCTCCTCGGTAGGAATCATAGCGGGGGAGGTATCCTTCCCGCCTCTAGTAGTAACGGCAACTACGGCATTGATGTGGCCGGTGTTGCTCTGTGGGTTTTGCTCGGGTTGCGCCGGAAATCGTTGAGTGTTCCGATTGAGCAACGCCAATTGCTCCGATATTTGAGCCACAACGGTATTAAGGGAGTCTTACCCCGCCTTCAAGGTAGCATTGACCTTATTTTGCTCGACCATAAACGCCTCCACTCTAGCTTCGAAGTCAGATCGTTGTTGAGCTTGTGGAGGGTTTTGATTTTGATTCCTCCACCCTTGATTGTATCCGGGCGGCCTATATGGTGGAACTTGTTGCTTCGGTTGAAAATTTTGTTGTGGAGGCCCCCTCGGCGGATAGTTTTGTTGTTGGGGTGGTGGTGGTCGGGCTTGTTGAGGTGGTGCTTGGGGCGGGTTCAAAGCTCCTTCATTATTGGCGTATGAGAATCCGGGATGATTTCTTGCGGCCGGATTGGCCCAATATCCTTGGTTCCCTGCGACATATTGTACTTGCTCCAAGGATCCTTCTCCTTGCTCTCCTCCCGAGTACATGGCTTGAGATTGGTCTTGCCAATCACACATTTGGTTCGTTGGAGCGGAGGTAGAAGGGGCTCCTTGGGGCTCCGTGATAAACTTCTCCAATCTCTCCACTACCTTGTGGAGAGAATCAAACTTGCTTGTAAGCTCCGCTACGGCCTTCGCCTCATAGATACTAGTCGGCTTCAAGGAGGACGTGGAGTGTCCTCGCTCATCGCCCCATTGTTGGTTGTTTGAGGCCATCTCCTCAATTAGGGCCGTAGCTTCCTCGGGAGTCTTTGACAAGATAGCACCATTCGCCGCGGCATCAATAATTTGCTTGGTCCCCGGTTGGAGACCGTTGTAGAAGCTATGAACTAGCTCCCAATCTTCTATGCTGTGGTGCGGGCATTGATGCTGCAAATCCTTAAAACGCTCCTAAGCCTCATAGAGCGTCTCCTGTGGTCCTTGCTTGAAGGACATGAGAGCGCTCCGGATCTTCACCGTCTTGGATGGCGGATAGAACTTGTCAATGAATGCACTCGCCAACTCGTCCCAAGTGGTGAAGACACCCTCAGCTTGCGTCCTCAACCAGTATAGTGCCTTGTCCTTTAGCGTGAAAGGGAAGAGACGCAGTCTGATGGCATCGATGGAGACCCCCGGCATCTGGAATGTGGCGCACTTCGACAAGAACAATTGGATGTGGTAGTGGGGATTTTCATGGGCATTCCCATGAAATGGATCCTGCTGCATCAGAACCACTAGTCCAGTCTTTAGCTCGAAGTTCTTGTCAGCCGCCAACTCCGGCATGGCAATGGATGAGGTAGTAGAAGAGGTCTTAGGCCGAAGCATATCTCGAATAGAAATTATCCTCGCCATCCTTGCCGCCAATTGTTCAGGAGTTTCCGGGTTGGTCATAAACCGCCCTTCCGGATTTTGTCTCCTTTCCGCTCTAAGTCTCCGCGCGGTACGTTCGATCTCTGGATCAAACAATATAGCTTCAGGGTCCGCCGTAGATCTCGTGTACATGCACAGAGAAAACAGAGTTTCAGAGAGATGATTAGTACCGTGGAAGGGTTAGGTAAAAATAAAAAAACAAAAAATGGAAATAATAATGATAATAAAAAATGAAAAAAAATAAAAAGGAAGTAGCTAGGGGTGGTAAGATCAAACGCAATCGCCTCCCCAGCAACGGCGCCAAAAACTTGATCGCTCCGGGACGTAACCCTAAAGAACGGTTGTAGTTTTACCGCAAGTGCACGGTGTAGCAGCAAGCGGGATATCGAACACAGGGAGGACGAATGACCGTGCTTGTTCCAATCACCCTGGCTATTCAAGAAGAAAGATTTGCCTTTGGCGATCCTGTCACAATCGTCAGACAAAGTGCGGAAATATCGAATCAAATAAAGAACGTCTAGGGAATGGGGAATCCCCGCTACTCACCGTATCTCATAAATGTGGTTCGTCGGTTTCAAAATTGCTAGATTGAGATTTTGGATGGACTAGTTGCAACTGAATGTAGAACCAAGCTCACGCTCTCGCGCTGTTGCCGGTCTATAGCTATCCTAGGTTTGGGTCCAATCTCTTACAAACCCTACCCTAGGATAGCTAGCATTAGGATCAACATCATCGTCCAATCGCGCACCGAGCCCAATCTCTTGCAAACTCGGCTCGCGATCTAGATTGGGATAGTTCCTACCCGTCCAATCTCTTGCAAACGGGTATTGGCACGGAATTGCAACCGGAAACCCTAGTATCGGTCCAATCTCTTGCAAACCGATATTACGGAAATTCGATTCCAACCCAATTCGGATTTCTAGGGTTTCCTATCGAATCGGGATCCAATCTCTTGCAAATCCCGATCGGTATGAACTCCTAGCTAACCGTAGTAAATTGATCCCAATCTAATCCCTAGATATCGATTCTAGCAAAATTTCTACTAATTCATCACAAATATGAAGTTGGGTTTGTAGGGTTCATCCCCACGCCCCAAGACGTGGCGACTACTCACAATTCATAGCAAGATCACAAAAATAATCCATGAAGTAAGCAATAGAATTCATCACAATATTGAGATATGCAATAAAAATAGAATTTTTGGGGAAGAGAAAGACAAACCAATGGAGTTCTTCAATTAATCCAACAAAAATCAAACTTTGCCTCCTCTTCAATCTCAAGAATAAAACTAAAAAGCTAATCTAAAAAGCTGCAAAAAATCTAAGGAGAAGCTCTCTAAACCTAGGGTAAAAACAGGGGTTAAATAGCCCCCAAAATCGTCCAAAAACTGTGACCAAAATACCCCTGCGCAGCATGTTTTCCGCAATTTTTGCTACAGGCAGCGCGTCGCACTCGGCCGAGTGACAAAAGTCGCTCGGCCGAGTGAGAAACCCTGTAATTTTCCAGTAAGTCGGGGCCTTTAGGGGTCTCTACTTCGGGGGCGGCTCGGCCGAGTGAGTTGTCGTCACTTGGCCGATGGCTTCATTGTACTCGGGCGGACAGGATTCTCCACTCGGCCGAGTGGGTCTTCTGAAGCTCAGGCAGCCGAAAAACAGAAACTTGGAGATTTTTGAAGGGCTTCGTCTGGGCGCCACTCGGGCGGACGTGGTCTCTTCACTCGGCCGATGTGGTCTCCGTCGCTCGGCCGAGTGCACATAGGAATCGTGTCTGATCTGGTCGGCCGAGCGGTGTCTCGCTGGTCGGCCGAGCGGTGTCTCGCTGGTCGGCCGAGTGGGACACTAAACATGCCCAATCTGCTTATTTTGGCCTCCTCGTCGCTCCTGCGACGTCCGTTCTTCTTCCGCTCCTCTCCAACAGCAAAATACCCCTCGGGGAGGTCGTCGGTGACCCTCTGGAGTAAGCGCATCTCGAGATCACTCCAAATCGCGCCAAATCACCTGAAATGCAACAAAAACAACAAATCGTGAAAAGCATCGCAATATCGTCGATATATCGTGAAAAACGTGATTTGGGCGATCTAAATGGCATGCAAAAATGCGGGAAAAAAGGTGTAAAATAAGGAGTGATCACCAATCAACTGGGAGTCTGCCCTATCAGCAACTTCAGTGGTAAGGCGTAAACTCTGGGTTCTGGGGTAGTGTTAAGCGGCCAATCAGCGTGAATGCCAAACCATTTAGCTGTAAGGCGTAAACATCTACAAACAACTTGAAACATGACTAGTGAAATGATTGAGATTGTTAGTAGCTTGGCTACTCTTGACTTGTCCCGATAGTTGTTCTCTTGTATTTATTGTTTCACCATGTCTTGCTTGTGTACTTATGTTATAACTGCCATGTCATGCATGCTATAACTGCTAGGTTGCTAGTTGCCTTACCTTCAGTTTCCTTGCCCAAGTCTTTTAGACTTGCTGACATGTGCCCCTTTACTCTTTTGGGTGACACATGTTAGATCCTGAGCCTGAGTACTTTGTTGAGGACGAGGTGTTTGCTGACGCCGAGCCTGAGCCTGTGTTTGGCGAGGAGTACGTGGACACTGGGGACCAGTCCTAGTGTCTTCGTTGAGCTTTTCCTTTTGTTTAGACTGCTATTTTGTTGTTGGTGCGTAGAACCTATACTTTTTCACGTTGTTGCTTTTGTTGCCCTTGTTCTGGGCCTTTAGACTCTTTCTTTTAGCCTGGTGGCTTTTCTGGATGTTGAACTTAATTTTTCATGTTGGACAAACTATGAGATATGAGATTTTATTTCTGTCTCTCCTTGTGTTATTATTGTTGTTCCGTTGTGGTTACATGGACCTGCTTATGTTTTATTAACGCTTATCGGGTTTGTGGCTTCACAGCTCCACTCTCGTGCGAACCTTCTCATGTCTCGCCTCCATTTTAGGGAAGCGGGTCGTGACAGGTTTTGTTGATGGCCCATGCAGGTCCTCTTCTGTAACTGCGATTATCAGAATAACGATAATAATATTAGAATGTCCAATAAACTAAGTTCGACATCCGAGTCATAAGCTATGAGTCTAATCTACTTCGTTTTCTGTGTCACTAGATGGCAGGAAGGCGATTCACCCGTGGTGGAGGTAGTGGTGCGCCCCCTCATGATGAGGAGCCTGAGCGGGAACCCACAAACGGAGAGATGATGCGGATGATGCTTCAGATGATGCAAGTGCAGTAGGGCGTGCTCCTGCAAGTCCAGAATGCTCCACTTGCTCGAGCTGCTCAGGCACTTCCGGATGCCCCTCGCTCCGAGCCGGGAGCGAAGCAATTTCGGGAGCTAGGTCCCGCATATTTTGATGGGTCTGAGGGTCCTCTGGCTGCCGATGAGTGGATTCGGAACATTGAGGATAACTTGAAGATGGCCAAGATCACCCCGGCTGGATGGGTTGATTTGGCGAAGAGGCAACTCAAGGATAATGCTCAGAACTGGTTGGGATGCGGAAGAGAAGATGTTGGTGGAGCCGATAGCTTGGACTACCTTTAAGTCCAGGTTTGATGAGGAGTTCTTTCCGAAGGCTGCTAGGAAGGAGATGCTGCAGCGCTTTATTGACCTGCAGTAAGGGGGCTTGACGGTGGACATGTACCACCAAGAGTTCACTAGGCTGAGTCGGTTCGCACCGAAGATGGTGCAGGATGCTGATGAGAGGGCTCAGAGGTTCCTGCAGGGACTTGCTTTGGAGCTCCAGAGTTTTGTGTCTTCCTCTGATCTGGACTCTTATCAGAAGGTTCTAGTCACTGCGAGGAGGCAGGAGCTGAACCTGAGTCAGAGGAGAGGACATGTTTCTGGTGCTGGGAAGAGGCCTATGGAGCAGGCCATGGCGGTGGTTAGGCCTGGTTTCAAGCCTAATCAGCCAGCTCAGTTCAAGAGGCCAGGAGGGCCTATTCAGAAGACTTGCCATTTCTGCGGCAAGCCTGACCACATGAAGGATCAGTGTAGGAATTTTCTGGGCCAGTGTTTGGTTTGTGGTGATGCTTCTCATGTCGCAAAGGATTGTCGGCATGCGAATCAGCTGCGGAGGGCACCTGTTGTAGCGCAGCCATTGCAGCAGCGAGCGTCTGTTCCTGCTGGACGTGGAGCAGCTTTTGTTCCACAGAGGCAGGCTTTTCAGCAGGCTATTCCGTCGAGGAGGCAGGCTTTTCTGATGACCGCTGTGGAGAGCGAGGCTGTGGATGAGGTTATCGCAGGTAATCCTCAATCTAACTGTTACTTTCTTATCTGGTTTTGATTGTTAGATTGTGTTGATTGCTTGAACATGATTGTTTGCTAGACTAGGGCTTGATTGTTAATTGCTTGTTAGGTGTGGTTTTGGTGTGCACGTTTCCTGCACGAGTCCTCTTTGACTCTGGTGCATCGATGTGCATTATTTCTCAGAGCTTCGTGGAGAAGCATTCCTTGTCGACGTCCCCTCTTCCCAAGAGTTGGAATATCGTCACAGGGAATGGCGTGGTCTCGGTGCATCTTGGTTTTAATTCTTGCTTGTTGGTGGTCTGTGGACATGAGCTTTACGCTGATTTCATTGTCCATGACATCATCAACTATGATGCAGTTCTTGGGATGGACTGGCTTGCGAGCTTCTATGCTACGATTGACTGTAGGAGGAAGAAGGTGGTGTTTGAGATTCCCGGACATCCAGTATTTGAGTTCAACCGTGGTAGTAGCTCGCTTGGTCCTGTCAGATTTCGGGCCAGACCTGTGGAGGTTGTGGCTATGCAGATGGAGTTGGAGAGGCCAGCTGTGGTGCGAGATTTTGATGACGTCTTCCCTGAGGAGATGTCTGGTTTGCCACCTGATCGAGCTCTAGAATTTTCTATCGATCTTGTTCCGGGAGCGCAGCCGATTTCGAAGGCGCCGTATCGTATGGCACCCGCTGAGTTGGAGGAATTGCGGAAGCAGCTGGATGAGCTTTTGCAGAAGGGTTATATCAACCCTAGTGTGTCTCCGTGGGGAGCACCGGTGCTGCTGGTGAAGAAGAAGGATGGTTCGTGTCGCATGTGCGTGGACTATCGGGAGTTGAATGCGGTGACCATCAAGAATAAATACCCGTTGCCTCGCATCGATGATATTTTTGATCAGCTTGGAGGTTCGAGGGTGTTTTCTAAATTGGATTTGCATAGTGGTTACCATCAGTTGAAGGTGAAGAAGGGAGATGTTCCGAAGACAGCGTTCAGGACGAAGTATGGACACTATGAGTTTGTGGTTATGACTTTCAGTGTAACCAATGCACCCGCAGTTTTCATGAATCTGATGAACCTAATTTTCTACGACTTTTTGGATAAGTTTGTCGTTATCTTTATTGACGACATTCTGATCTATTCAAAGTCGGAGGAGGAGCATGCCTCGCACTTGAGGACGGTATTGGGGATTTTGAGGAAGCATCGTTTGTATGCTAAGTTTTCAAAGTGCGAGTTTTGGCTGGATAGAGTTGCTTTTCTGGGGCATGTGGTGACTGTAGATGGTATTTCAGTGGATCCCGAGAAGATTAGGGCCATCAGAGAGTGGCCTGTTCCGTCGTCTGCGTCTGAGATTCGGAGTTTCCTTGGGCTTGCTGGTTACTATCGGCGTTTCATTAAGGACTTTTCCCGTATTACTGAGCCGATGACCAGATTGATGCGGAAGGATGTACCTTTTGTTTGGTCGGGTAATTGTGTGAATGCTTTTGGTGTTCTGAGGGAGAGATTGACGACTGCCCCTATTCTTGTCATGCCTGATCGCAGCGGTGGATTTGAGATCTTTTGCGATGCTTCTGGCAAGGGTCTCGGTTGTGTGGTGCATCAGCATGGGCATGTTGTGGCGTATGCTTCTTGTCAGCTCAAGGTTCATGAGAAGAATTACCCGACGCATGATTTGGAGTTTGCTGCCGTTGTGTTTGCTCTTAAGATTTGGAGGCACTTCTTGCTGAGTGAGAAAGTGAAAATTTTCACCGATCACAAAAGCTTGAAGTATATTTTTACTCAGAAGGAGCTCAACATGCGATAGCGTCAATGGTTGGAGCTCATGGCAGATTATGAGATTGATTTGCAGTATCACCCTGGCAAGGTGAATGTGGTTCCTGATGTGCTGAGTAGGCTTCCAGCGGTGATGATTTTGACTTCGCAGTGGAGATTGCAGCAGGATTTTTACGAGTCTAGTATGGAGATTATTCTTCCTGGGAAGGTTTCATCGTTGATGTGTATGCAGATACAGTCGACGATTGTGGATCGGATCAAGGCTGGCCAGGCTGGAGATCCGAAGCTGGTGAAGATTCAGGAGCAGGTAAAAGCCGGTATGCGGACTGACTTTTTGATTCATGAGGATGGCTCGCTGAGGTTTGGAGCCAGGGTGTGTGTGCCAGCTGGGGATATTAGAGAGGAGTTGATCTTGGAGGCACACAGTTCGCCGTATTCTGTGCATCCTGGTGGCACCACGATGTACCAGGATCTTCGTCTGAACTATTGGTGGCATGGCATGAAGAGGAGTGTGGCTCGGAGTGTAGCCAAGTGTTTGGTTTGCCAACAGGTGAAGGCGGAGCATCAGCGTACGACCGGGTTGCTACAACCGCTTCCGATTCCGGAGTGAAAATGGCAACACATCACTATGGATTTCGTGACTGGACTACCTCGGAGTCCGAAGCAGAATGACGCGATTTGGGTGATCGTAGATCGATTGACCAAATCCGCGCACTTTATTCCATTCCGAGTGGGACAGTCCACTGAGGCGCTAGCAAGGAGATATATGGAGGTAAATTCTTTTACTCTCCGTTTTATTTCCTTTTCCTAGTTTGGATAGTGATGTGACGTGAATCGTGCAGGAGGTCGTGCGACTTCACGGAGTCCCCGTAAGTATCGTGTCGGACAGAGACATGAGGTTCACATCTCAGTTCTGGCAGAGTTTGCAGAAGAGTTTGGGTACGCATCTGAGTTTCAGCACGGCGTACCATCCATAGACGGATGGCCAGTCCGAGAGGACGATTCAGATCTTAGAGGACATGCTGAGGGCGTGCATGTTGGATTTCAAGGGTTCGTGGGAGGACCATCTACATCTGGTAGAGTTTTCTTACAACAACAGCTTCCAGGCGAGTATTGGCATGGCGCCTTTCGCCGCTCTTTATGGGAGGAAATGTCGATCGCCATTGAGTTGGGATGACGTTGGTGATCGTGAGCTGTTGGGACCTGAGATGATTGTGGAGGCCGTGGATATTGTCAGGAACATCCGGGAGAGGTTGAGGATTGCTCAGGACCATTTTAAGCATTAGGCGGATGCTAAACGTCGTCCTTTGGAGTTTCAACCGGGCGACCATGTGTTTCTGAGGATTTCCCCGAATCGTGGTGTGATTCGTTTTGGGAAGCGAGGGAAGTTGAGCCCGCGATACATTGGACCGTTTGACATTCTGGAGAAAGTTGGTGAGGTAGCTTATCGCTTAGCCTTGCCACCATCTTTGGAGGGTGTTCACAATGTTTTCTATGTGTCGCATCTTCGTCGATACATTAGCGATCCATCTCATGCTGTGGATTTCTCGGAGCTTACCGTTCGCCCCGATATGACGTATGACCAGCAGCCAGTGCAGATTCTGGACAGGCGTCAGAAGTCACTTCGGAACAAGATTGTCAATCTTGTGAGGGTGATGTGGTGACACGGCTCGCCTGGAGAGTCCACTTGGGAGAATGAGGATGAGATGCGAGAGCGTTTCCCACTTTTGTTCCCGGTCACGTGAGTGCTGGGAAATTCCGAGGACGGAATTTTTCTTAAGTTGGGGAGGATGTAACGACTGGTTTTCATGTATCTGGATTTATTATATTATATTATATGTTTTGATGGATTTTCTCCTCATGTGTGGTTTTCGTCTCTGTAACTTTCATTTTCGATCGTTTCGTCGTGTTTTCTTAGCTTCTTCCTTAGAATCGTCGATTTCGGAGCAAGTCGTTCGTGACGGGCTTCATATCAGTCATATCCTATTGTTAGATCAAAACTAGGAGTCTTAGTAATCGATCCTGGAGCTTCGCGCTCCATTTCGGAACTTTTGGTGCTCATTAGCCGGTGTAAGAAGGGGCACCGACCGACTAGATGACGATCCAGTCGGTCGGACAACCTTCTTGAACCGACTAGTTGGCTTTCTAAATTTCTCAGGAGTTATTGTTTGTCGTTAGTCGGTCTAAGAACGTTGGTTGACCGACTAGGTTGCAAACTAGTCGGTCGGCAATGCTTCTTTAACCGACTAACTCATTAACTATTTTTGGTACCAGTTACTGTTCACTCTTAGTCGGTCTAAGAACGTTCATCGACCGACTAGATGTCGAACTAGTCGGTCAGTAGTTGTTCTTTGACCGACTAAATCTAAATCCTATTTTTGTACAGGAGTTACTGTTTGGACTTAGTCGGTTTGCGTTGGTCAACCGACCGACTAGTTCCCCAACTAGTCGGTCAGTGGTTGTTCTCTGACCGACTAATCAGTGTCGAAGCCCTAATTTCTGGGCAGCCGCCAGCCCTTCCTATTTAAACCCCTCCCAAATGTTTTCTTCTTCCTCCTCACGACCAAAAACCCTAGTTTCTCCCCCATTGAGCCCCCTACTGCCTCAAACCCTTATTCCTTCATCCCAAGCCCAAAATCCATCATCCTAACCCTCCCTTAACACATTCTACCTCTCATCTTCCCCAAAATTCTCATCAAAGCCCCAAAATCCCCCAAAACCCTATTTCTCCAAACTTCTCCATCCATTTCCAGATCTGAACCCTAGGTTCCCCGGAGCGTTTCTTCCATCGCCGTGGTTGCTCGGCATCATTCTTCCGTTTCCTATACGGTAATAACTCGATCTCTTAATATCCTCATAACCCATTTGTGTTTTTGTGAAACCCTAATAAAACTAGGTTGGATGTTGTTCTAATATTGTTTTGCCATGGCAGCGATCTCATCGCCGTAGTTAGCATTGGTGTGACGGCCTCGTTGATTGTCATCCTCGGTGCTAGGCAAGTGAAACTTGCCACTTAGGGTTTAGGCCATGTTTTAGGCCAGTTGCTTGTTGTAGGCGTAAAAGAGACTAGGCGACGAAATGACACTCGCCTAGGCGCAAATTTAGGAACTAGCTTGACAACGAAGCTAGATCCGACATTTATCATGTTGCACAATTACCATGTCATGTTTAATTTCCATTAACGGTATGCAAATTAACTGTCATGTCATTGCATTCTTTAAGTGTTTCCGTGATTGCGTAGCTTCGCTACAATACTTGTGTTTCCTGGCTCGTGTTCCAGAAGCGGGCCATGTGTTGGTTGATAGCCAATGCCCGAACTACTTGTTTCCGGCTAGGTGCACCCCTACGCCAAATGCTTATGAATCGTGAACTAGAATGCGAGCTCCTGTGCGGGGCAACCCTGGCTCATTTACTGAGCTTGTGTGCAGGGACCCTGGCTCACCTACATATGGGTATTGGGGTAAGAGTTAAGCGGCCAATCAACTGGGAGTCTGCCCGATCAGCAACTTCAGTGGTAAGGCGTAAACTCTGGGTTCTGGGGTAGTGTTAAGCGGCCAATCAGCGTGAATGCCAAACCATTCAGCTGTAAGGTGTAAACATCTACAAACAACTTGAAACGTGACTAGTGAAATGATTGAGATTGTTAGTAGCTTGGCTACTCTTGACTTGTCCCGATAATTGTTCTCTTGTATTTATTGTTTCACCATGTCTTGCTTGTGTACTCATGTTATAACTGCCATGTCATGCATGCTATAACTGCTAGGTTGCTAGTTGCCTTACCTTCAGTTTCCTTGCCCAAGTCTTTTAGACTTGCTGACATGTGCCCCTTTACTCTTTTGGGTGACACATGTTAGATCCTGAGCCTGAGTACTTTGTTGAGGACGAGGTGTTTGCTGACGCCGAGCCCGAGCCTGTGTTTGGCGAGGAGTACGTGGACACTGGGGACCAGTCCTAGTGTCTTCGTTGAGCTTTTCCTTTTGTTTAGACTGCTATTTTGTTGTCGGTGCGTAGCACCTATACTTTGTCACGTTGTTGCTTTTGTTGGCCTTGTTCTGGGCCTTTAGACTCTTTCTTTTAGCCTGGTGGCTTTTCTGGATGTTGAACTTAATTTTTCATGTTGGACAAACTATGAGATATGAGATTTTATTTCTGTCTCTCCTTGTGTTATTATTGTTGTTCCGTTGTGGTTACAGGGACCTGCTTATGTTTTATTGACGCTTATCGGGTTTGGGGCTTCACAGCTCCACTCTCGTGCGGACCTTCTCACGTCTCGCCTCCTTTTTAGGGAAGCGGGTCGTGACAACAGTCGACTGTCATTTGTTCTTCAGTTGACTGTTGGTGACGTTTTTGCCCAGAATCTAGCCGTTGCAGCCTTTTGTTTTTGGCTGTTTTCTTGGCTTTTGAGAGTTCCTATAGGGTTCATATATATATATATATATGAGAGGGCTGAGTTCATTGGAACTTCTTGATGCTATTGAAAATCATTAGAGATGGATTAATCCACTCTCAAACTCTCTCATTTCCATCTTAGAGCTCATTCTCTCCATCATGCATTGAAGTCAATCTCAAGGAAAATCATCCAAGTGCTTCCAAGCTAATCTCATCACTTGAAGATCATCTTCCATGCCTTGCATTCATTAATGAGTAAGTTCATCTCAAGGCATAGGTAAGAGTATTTGTTTTACTTTGTGTTTCTTTGAAACCCTAATTCTCTTTGTGGGAGTTAGATACTCTCTTTGTGGGAGTTACTCTCTTTGTAGGAGTTTGGTGTCCTAGTGTAGGGATAACCATAATTCTCTGTGTGGGAGTTAGACCCTTGTGTAGGGTTGGTTTGGTTCTTGTGTAGGACAAAATCCTATGTGTGAGGTATCTCTTTGTGGGATTTGTATTCACTTCTCTTCGTGGGAAATATAGTGAATATTGGTGTGGCTGGACGTACCCAAGTTTGGGAAACCAGTGTAATATCTTGTGTTTGTATTTGGATTGATTGTGTTGATTAATTCTTCTTGCATTTATTATTCCGTATTTGCAATTTAAATTTAAATTGCACAATTTATTGCCATTACTCTATTCGCCCCCTCTAGAGTGTTTGTTGTTAGTATTGCAAGGTAGATTATCCTTATAATTGGTATCGGGGCGAGGTTGAAGCATACAACAACGATGGCATACAACGCTTCATCCATGTCTCATGAAGAAGGTCTATCAACCGTTCGACACTTGCTCTTCAACGGAACCAACTATCCAAGTTGGAAGATCAGGATGATGATCTACTTGGAGGGTCAAGACCTTTGGGACATCAGGGAGTCGCCCTTTAAGAAGCCTACTACACCCACGGCCTCAAGGACAAAGGCAGAGAAGGACTCTATCAAATTCATTGCGAGGGCTATGAATGCATTCCATTGCACCCTCACTCCAAATGAGTTCAATCGCATCTCCATATATAAATCGACCAACGAAATTTGGCATATCTTGGAGATTACTTTTGAAGGGACATCCAAGGTAAAGAAATCTAAACAAAGTGTGTTTAGATCTAAATATGAAATGTTTAAGATGCAGGAAGGAGAAAGCATCTCAGAAATGTTCACAAGGTTCACAGACATCTTGAACGCTTTGGACGGACTTGGGAAGGTGATTTCCCAAGAGGATCGAGTGGAGAAAGAAATTCCATCGAGAAGCCTCGAGTGAAGAAGATGAATAAGAAGATGCTAGCAATGATGATTTCATCGAGCTTGCCAAGCAATTCAAGGCATTCCTCAAGGGAAAGCAAGGTAAATCTTCGTCAAAGTTTGCCTCCAATTCTAACAAGATTCCTACTTGTTACACTTGCAGTGGTAAAGGTCATCTCTCTATCGAATGTCCTTCCAAACCCACCAAAGAGACTTATAAGGGTAAATGGACGAAGCATTGGAAAGGCAAGCCCAAATTCAAGAACCAAAAGAAGGGGCTTGTCGGCACATTTGATGATTCCGATGAGGACACATCAAGTGATGAAGACGAGGATGACAAGGAGCAAGCTCATATATGCTTCGTGACTTTTGATGATTCTTCATAAATCTCCTCAAGATCAAGCGATGAAGAGGTAGAGGCATGGCTCAACTCCAACGAAGAAATGTGCTTCAAGGCAAATGTGGAAGAGTCTTCGTCGAGCTCTAGAGAGGAGGAAAGCGATGGTGAAGAAGATCAGGAGACAAAGCTACAATATGAGGAGCTTAAGTATCGCTTCAATGTGGCCTTCAACGTTGCAAGTAAGTGCATCGACTCATATGATAAATTGAAAGCAAAATTTAAGAGTGCTATGAGTAGGATGCATGCTTTAGAATCTACTAGTGTAAATAACAATGATGCTTTGCATGCGTTTGAGATTAGTGAGAGAGACATACTTCTCTCTCAAGTTAAGAATTTGAGCATAACCAATGAAAATTAGTAGCTCAAAACCTTAGCTTAGAAACTCGCATTCAACAACTTACGTTGAAATGCGAATAGGAATCCAAAAAGCTCAAAAGCTTTGTTTATTTAGTGATTCACTCCACGGTTTGCTTGAAAAACAACATCCGGTAAACCATAGAGGGAGTTTGGGATACACTCCAAAGGTGGTTACCAAATCCACCTCTAATTATTCTTTTGGTGCAAATTCAAGAAATATTGCTAAAGCACCTAAGAAGAATCACCATGCTTTCTTGTATAACAATAACACCAACAAGAAGCATGTAAATCACAGGGTGGTGAGGAATAATGAAAAATCTTCATTTTTTGCTAAGAAGCAAAATCCTCACTTTATGCATACCAAGAAATTTATTTCTACACCTAAGCATGCCACATCCACCCCTCTTGCAAAGATAAAACCCTTGCCTAGGAAATCCTTGAGTTTATGGATTCCCACTTGGTGTAGTGTGCAAGAGAGGGATAAATACATCAACTCTCTAGATAGGGATGTGATCACCTCATGCGATTACATTAGGAAATCAAACTCCTCTTGTGTTTGGTTCCATAATGTTTAGATTCCTCACACATATGCATATTGCATGAGTATTGTGCTTAAATGTTTATTTTTAGCATACCCATGGTTTGTGTGTGTTTCATGATTTTGAAAATGCTTTCAAATTTATTTTCATGAAAATGGGACCTTGGGGAATATATTGGCATACATGCACTTGTTAATCCATATGTATGTCAATGGAGGAGTTAAAAATATTTATGTTTAAAATATTTTTAAAACATATTTTGACTCTCTTTTCGGGGTGTGTTTGAGATCATTGTTTACAATTGGTTATTTTTGGTCTCAAACTAAACCCCTTAGTTATAGCCAACATGTTTCATGTTACATTTCCTTTTAGCAATGTCATTATGTATCAATGAAGCTTGATTTTTCCATATCTATTGCTTTGATACACTTTAGGCCCATGGCTCCAATTTTGATCAATAATTGGTAAAGAGGATTATCTTTCAAGATTCTTTTTCTCAATTGTTAGAGATTGTTTATCTCCTTCTTTACAATTGCTATTAGATCCTAGAAGTCAAAAATTTGAACATTTATATGATCTAGGGGGAGCATGGAATAATGATTGATACCCACTAAATTTTTACAATTTGGTATCATACATTTCCTTGTATCTTGCATATTATCACATCATTAATTAAGATGACAAGGGGGGATACTTTTGATGTCCACCTTTTTGATGATGTCAAGGGAGAGAGACATATGCATTATGTAAATCTTGTATTTCATACATATGCATGTGTGGAGAGATATATCTATGGGGAGAGATATGTGGGATTAGGTAAACCATTCATGTGTGTATGTTATGTACTTATTGCAATTGGTTTATGTAATCCATACCTATTATATGTTACCTTTGTTTCTCATTATTTCAATTGATATAATGAGTATTTACAATTATGTATCTCATTTTACAATTGGTACATATAAGTAGGGAGAGCTCATTAGCATTGTGCTTTATTTATTTATGTTTTACATAATGTGTGTCATCATCAAAAAGGGATAAATTGTTGAGTATTGGTGTTTCATACCAATGTTATTTTGATGATGATCACAACATTATGTTGTTTCTAATGACTCTCTTGTTTTAGTCTCTTAGTTACATTTCAAGAATATCATTTTTGGAGACTAAACACTTGGTGTAAGGATGGACATCAAGTGGAGCAATGCCAAAGCTTGGACTCAAGGGGTGCCAAAGCTTGGAGATGATGGAGAGCCTTAAGGCATCAAGATTGAAGCCATAGACTCTAAGGAATGCAATGTAATCCATTTATTATTTTATTTATTGCTTTCTCTCTTTTTGAGTCTAGGTTTAATGTAATGCCTTGATAGATGGTCTACTTATTCATGCATATGCATTTAACCATATTAATGAGCCTTAGGATTATCATAGAATCCAACCCCATAGGCTCATCTTGCCCAAAGACTCATTTGGAGTCTATGGCTCTCCAACAGTCGCCTGCTGAAGGTTTTACAGTCCATTGGGTGATTCCAGTCACCTGTCGAGCCTTCTACAGTCGACTGTGGTGCACTGCTCAAGCAACCTTTTATTGACTCTACTTGAGCTTTTCGCATCAGTCGACTGATGAAGTATTTACAGTCGCCTGTGAAATGATCAAAAGTCATCTGGAAGGCGTAAGTGCGAAAGTTGAAACTCTCTGTTTATTCCCATCTTCTGCAGCAGTCGACTCGTGAAGGATAAACAGTCGTCTGTCTATTTAACAATCGACTATCATTTGTTCATCAGTAGCATGTATGCATACTGGGAGTAAGAGAACATCTCTCTGTTTTATTTCATCCCCTATTGCAGTCGCCTGCTGAAGGTTTTACATGCGCATGTCCTGTTTACAGTCGACTGTATTGTCTTCTTCAGTCGACTGCCTTGGCTCAGATTATTACCGTGGGGAATTATTTAGCCGTTGGATAGTCGACTGTCGGTGACGTTTTTGCCCAGAATCTAGCCGTTGTAGCCTTTTGTTTTTGGCTGTTTTCTTGGCTTTTGAGAGTTCCTATCGGGTTCCTATATATATGAGAGGGCTGAGTTCATTAGAACTTCTTGATGATATTGAAAATCATTAGATATTGATTAATCCACTCTCAAACTCTCTCATTCCCCTCTTAGAGCTCATTCTCTCCTTCATGCACTGAAGTCAAGCTTAATGGAAATCATCCAAGTGCTTTCAAGATAATCTCATCACTTGGAGATCCTCTTCCATGCCTTGCATTCATTAATGAGTAAGTTCATCTCAAGGCATATGTAAGAGTATTTGTTTTACTTTGTGTTTCTTTGAAACCCTAATTCTCTTTGTGGAAATTAGATACTCTCTTTGTAGGAGTTACTCACTTTGTAGGAGTTTGGTGTCCAGTATAGGGCTAACCCTAATTCTCTGTGTGGGAGTTAGTAATTCTCTGTGTGAGAGTTAGACCCTTGTGTTGGGTTGGTTTGGTTCTTGTGGAGGACAAAATCCTCTGTGTTAGGTATCTCTTTGTGTGATTTGTATTCACTTCTTTTTGTGGGAAATATAGTGAATATTGGTGTGGCTGGACGTACCCAAGTTTTGGGAACCAGGGTAATATCTTGTGTTTGCATTTGGATTGATTGTGTTGATTAATTACTCTTGCATTTATTATTCGGCATTTGCAAGTTAAATTTTAATTGCACAATTTATTGCCATTACACTATTCACCCCTAGAGTGTTTGCTGTTAATATTGCAAGCAAGACGGTCCTTACAGGATGATGCTGATTGGAGATTATATTCTTTTAATGGTAAAGCTATGAAAGTGCTTATATGCTCTCTTGCTAAATCTGAATTTAATCGTATCTTACATTGTTCCACTGTGCAGGAAATATGGCATACGCTGGAGGTGACGCATGAGGGAACGTCACAGTAGAAGGAGTCTAAACTTGCCATGCTAAGCACAGAGTACGAGAGGTTTCGCATGCTTCCTTCAAAATCCATCTCAGAGATGTTTGCGAGGTTCACTAACATCGTCTACAAGTCTAGCTCCCTCGGTAAGCCATATTCTAGTCTTGAATAGATGATAGTGGAGGACTTCATAGGCAACCTGATGTCACATGAGCTTGAGTTGCAAAATATAGAGGCCAGAGAGAAGTCAGAGGTAAAGGCTCCAAAGCCACTAGCTATTCAAGCGAGTGAAGATAAAGAAGAAGAAGATGAGGAGATAGCACTGATGGTCAGAGGCTTAAGAAGATACATCAAGACTCCTCAAGGAAGAGCTGAAATGCAAAAATGGTTTAATTGTTCTAACAAGTATAATCCTACTAGAAATTCATCTTAACTGACTGCTATTGATAGAATGAAATGTTTTAAATGTAAAAAGCAGGGAAACCTTATGAAGGATTGCCAACAAGAAGTGAATAATCTAGCTGAAAAGAAAGGAAAAGCCTTGGCGCTGATGTGGGACATGTATAGCGATTATGAAGCTGAGGAAAATGAAGCATACTCCTCCCTTTGCTTAATGTGAACACATGATGAGGTAACAAAAATCTCAACTCATATAGACTATTAATGAATTGCAAGATGAAATTGATTACCTAGAATCTACTATAGAGGAACGTGAATACATACTAGAAGAGTATAGAAATGCCAACGATGAAATGCAGCAAGACACTTACAACATGTCGTTAGAAATTAAGGAACTAAAATGAAGAATTGATGCATGTGATTCTACCATTACTTTGTTGGAAAAAGAAATCTAGGTTGCATGAAAAAGCTGCAGGTCTTATTTGTCCTTCTTTGTTGAATGATATTAGCATGTATAAGCAAAATGCGATTAAACTTGAAACTGAAAAGGAATTGCTTGTTGAAAAGATTAGCATGCTAAATAATGAGCTTAAAATAAAAATAATTGCTGAAGAGGACAATAAGAGGGCTTATATAAGTAAATGGACCTTAATTGTGAATGAAAATGACTTATTGAAAGCCAGAGTCACTAGTCTAGAATTGTCATTAAAGAAATTTTCTATTGGTAAACATATGCTGAATACTATTCTTAAAAATCAATTATATGGCAATAATAGACGTGGACTTGGATTTGGTTCTAAAAATGTTGAAAAGCCTAAGCATAAGAAAATTCACAATGAGCCTATGAAAGTTAATAATATGTATGCAAAGTTCTTTACTTGTGATAGTGTTGGTCATACCTCATATCATTGCAAATTTAGGAACAAGAATATTAAATTCAAACAAGTGTGGGTTCCTAAAAATTTGATGACTAACATGAGTGGACTTTGTTGGATTCCAAGGTCACACATAACATTTACCTTGTAGGTAAGCCGGAGATGGTAAGGAACTTTGGATTGAACATTCCATTATTTAGTTCCTTAGCCAAACGACGACGCGAATGTATATTATTTCTACTTTGCGCTTAATGCATACCTTCATAGTTTTTTTGTTATGTGTTCTTGACTTAATTTTATTTGTGTGCTAGTTTGTTTGTTTTCTAGCTTCTTTTATTTCTTGATAAATAAAAATCAAAAAAATGAAAAATAAAAAAATAAAAAAAATGTGCTTAATGTATATCTTTCTTTTGAATCAGTCAAGTGACATTAATGAATGATAATCATATCCAAGTAGAAATTAATGTATTATAGTTATAGCTACATGTGCATGTTTGATTTTCTAAATAGCCAAGACATGTTTAATGATTAGAATAATTTGATTTCTACACCTACACTTTCACTTCCACGAGAATTAAATTTTGTTGTACATTTGGAGACATCTTTTATGAAATATTGGAAAGTAAATATAGGATAAAAATAACTGAAAATCTAAGGGATATGATGTGTCTTGCCATGGATAAAAATTGAGCACAAAAGAATTGAATATGAATTTTTTTGAAAAAGAATGAAAATAGCTCCGTATGAAAAATGGATAGAATCCTTAGCACGTAAATCACCCACGAGTATCCAACATATTCTTTACGGGTAATCTTTAGCGTTGGTGTTATACTCGTCAAGCAATGACACTCCCACATCTAAGAGTCCTTATAGGCTAAGTTTTTGGGTGTGGTATCTTGAACTCATTTTTAATGAGGTGGGTAAAATCAACCCTAGGTGATTTCATTTTTAATGGAAAATGTGGATTGGTTTCTGTTGAATTTCTTAAAAGTTCTTGTTATGTGCCTCAATGTTTAATCATCACACTTGCAAGAAGGTGTTGAAGTCTACGTTATAATTTTCATTGAATTTGAAGTGCTTATCCTATGAATGTCTACTTGCAAGTGTTAGTTGTAATGTATAATACTCTTTAGTTTGCATGTGGTATGAAACTTGACTTCATGTATACACTTTTGATGATAACAAAAGGGGGAGAAAGAATTAAGAAGATTTGAATATGTACATTAATGCTTACATGTTGCATATATAAATATTGGTTTAAGGGAGAGCACTAATAAACAAGGAATAATGAAAATGTGCTTATTGAATACTTGAATATTAGTTTAAGGGGGAGCATGCATAACGGTGGAGCATGCATACATACTTGAATGCTTGAACATCATTGTAGCATGCTTGTATATTTATGTGTGCACATCATTTCCATACTTGTTGCAAATTGCATACATCCTCCATATTCACACTTCACACACACATGTCACCATGATATTATATGAATCGTTATTGCTCAATTCTTATATTAGTTTGTCATCATCAGAAGGGGGAGATTGTTGGATACAACATGTAGTTGGATACAATGTTCGATGACTTCGTATTTGATGATAATAAACATGTGTGAACGATTTAATGTGTGTGCTAAGTGTTTTTAGGAATGGCACTCTTGCAAAGACTCAAAGAGAGACTACGTAAAAGTGATGGAGAATGTGTCATGCATTAGCCAAGTGGACCAAGTCAAAGATGAAGATTATGGCTACAAAAATTGGACTAACTAAAAGATGGGAAGATAAGGAGGAAATCAATTCAAATCCATATTTGAATTGATTCAAATCAATTGGTGCAACATTCAAATTCTAAAGCCATGCAAATTAATGACTTGGTCAAAAATAGAGAGATATGGAGAATCTCATGCAAATCAATGGTGATTAAATGAGATCCAATTCAAATCCTATAGCTACTCAAATTCTATAGCCATCCATATTCAAACTCCATATCTATGGGGATTCATTCAAATCCTAGTCAAGTTAGGATTCCTTCCAATCTCCATCAATTACGGGATTCTAATTGATTCTATCATATGCCATCATATCCTATATAAACCAATATTCAAAGATAGAGATTTTGAGAGAGGGGGCAACCAAAACAAAGGGGGAAATTCGGCCAACATAAGGGAAAGGGGGAGGCCGCTAGTTTTCATGTCCATTAGCTCCTATATTGTGCAACTTGAAACATCCCCATTGCACCTTCAAATCTCCATTGCAAGCCTCTCTAAGCTCAAAGCCAAGAAGCCCCATTGCACATCCTCTAGGCCACAAGAAACCCTAGCCAACATCCTAATCCTTGGCTGCAACTTTCCTCTCTAAGAGTTCCATTTCCACAAGCTTTAAAAGCACATCTCCTTCCTCATTGCACAAACTTCTCCAAGAGAACTCCATTGCACCAAGCAAAGCTACATTGTCTATCCTCCATTTCCATAGCACATTGCGCAATATACTTGGGGTTCTCCAAGCTAAGGCCGTAAGTTAACATGGAGGGTTCTTCACCTTGGCCGCAGGTTTCAGTGGAGATGCATACATACATTGCGCAACAGAAGAGAGAGCTTCATCATTCATTGCGTAAACATCCAAAGGGAGTTCCTATATTGCACAACTCATCAAGAAGAATCACCAAGGCTGCAACTTCATCAAGGGGCAAGTCGCAACTTGAGTTGCAGAGATCAAAGACTACATCCTGTCAGATACGATCTGACTTGAGATGATTGATAGAGACGACTGTCGCTACATAAACTGAGATTCTCTATACTTTTTATTATTATATTTGTGTAGTAGTAGCGATCTTTGTACGGAAAACCTTACCATATTTTTTTGGGTTCGTGTCTAGTGTGGTACTAGACAAGAGGGACTTAACTAGTTGGGGCTAGTCAATAGAAAGCTTATACTAGGATTAGTTTTGTTAATCACCGGTGAGGTGGGATACTGAGAGCCCGGTGAGTGTAGAGACGTGGGTGCTCTAGCTATTACGGTTGTACTTGTTACATTATTAATCTTGTATTTGCTTTGGGGGCTTAACGTAGGTCGTGTGTGCGACCAAACTAGGGTAAATCTGTTGTGTACTCTGTGATTGATTATATTTACTCTGCATCTGCTATAACTGTGTGTGATTGCTCGTGGGTTGCATGAGAATTTTTATTAGCCTATTCACACACACCCCCCCTCTAGGCTCAGATCCAGATCCAACAATTAAGTCACCTTATGCAGTGTTGATGATGAGCAAACATATCATCTAAAAAGCTATGAGTGTATGTATTTGAGTTTCAAGCTAATCAAGGAGTACTCAAAGCATAAGTAAGTTTATCACGGCATAAGGCTTAAAGAAATAAAAACAAGGAACATTAAGATTGCATCAAATAACACAAATGTAATATTTATATGATGTAATTTTCATTTTATGTCTTGATTAAAATGTGAAGGCCTTAGTTGAAGCTCTCTAATCGTGTCGGGATGTACTCCCAAAACAATGGAGGTTTACCGCAAGCACACGGTCTAGTGGAGAGCGTGTATCGTATCCACAAGGAGGTGGTGTTGGCTCCAATCTATATTACGTTGGCTCGACTACTAAAATTTATTGGTGTAGATGGTTATGGAGTGATGTAATGACAATGTGGATGGATGTCAGTGTTGATGATAAAGATGTGGGTTGTAAATTCAATTAGTAAGAATGTATAGGGCTAGGGAATCCCTACAATGGATTTTCAAGTCATCAATGTGAGTAATGAATTACATTGCAATTAAACTTGGTTTAAGGTGAACTTGTCGCAACTAATTGGAGAACCGGTGCACGCTGTCATGCTACGTAAGTCTATATCAATCTAAACTAGAGCCTCACTGTCGTGCAAGCCTAATCTAAATCACTAGCATTAAGATCGACAATTGTGTCCAATCCCTACTCAAGCTCACTTTCACACAACTTGAGTTCGGATCTAGATCGTGATAGTTCGTACTCGTTCACCATCATGCAACAAATATGAGTTTAGGAAAACAATAAAAAAGCTAGCTTTGGTCGCTGTGGCGCACCAAGTCTAGGAAATTTCGATTGTAATCCTAAATAGAATATCTAGGGCTTTCCTTGGATCATGATCCTCTGTCAAGCTCTTAAGATCCAAGAGAAATCCCTATTTATCCGTAGTAAATTAATCACAATCTAACCCTTTAACAATTTTAGCAACATGTGTTTTCAATAGATTTCATATATCAAACCCTAGATCCATTGGGTTCATTCCTTTCCATAGAACAAAGGTCAACCAAGCATAGCAATAATGATATAGAAATCAGTAGAAAACATTGCTTGCATGTATAAATATATCAAATCAAAGATTCAAATAACAATAACAAAGATACTAGCTTTCATGAAGAATTCCAATCCAAATGCAAGCTTTTAGATCCAAGAGTGGGCCTAGGGCATGGCCTAACCTCTAAAAAAATCTCCAAGAAAATAATAGGAACCCTCTTCTAATGACGGCTACAATCCGTTTATATAAGAAAAACACTGAGAGAAATACTTTGCCTGCTGGAATGATAGCAGATCTCAAAATAGTAAGAGGCTGTCCGAAAATCTGGGCACTCAAGCCACTCGGCTGAGTAGGATTTCTCACTCGGACGAGTGGGCTTCCTACTCTGCCGAGTAGGATCCACTGCATAGCTTCAAAAAGTCAGAGAGTTGGATTTGGTTTTCTTCAGAATTTCCGACTCCACTCGGGCGAGTGGAGTTCTTACTCGGCCGAGTGGGAATTTCCATTCGGCCGAGTACATTTTGGCACTCATGCTTGGCAGATATCAGTGTATCAGTATTACTCGGCCGAGTACGCTTCTTCACTCGGACGAGTGGGTTGCATTACTCGACCGAGTGGCCTGTTCCTGAACTCTGATCTTATCTTCCTCGCCTTCTCGTCGATCCTTCCGGTCTCCTTCTTCTTCCACTCATCCTCAAGTGCCGTTAGCTCCCTGATATGGTCATAGGAAATGCTCAGGCACGTGTGCAAGTCCTTTAGGGTCTTTTTTGCTTCCGATTGATTTATATTTCCTGAAATCAGACGAAAACAAGAAATAATGAAAAGTAACGAAATATCGTTGAATAATCATGAAAAGCGCGATATGAGCAATCG
The DNA here is from genome assembly GCA_030789695.1 of Scilla litardierei. Classification (NCBI taxonomy): domain Eukaryota; kingdom Viridiplantae; phylum Streptophyta; class Magnoliopsida; order Asparagales; family Asparagaceae; genus Scilla; species Scilla litardierei. Next base: position 148,326,485 of record CM061134.1, read on the forward strand.
AAATGGCATGCAAATATGTAGAAAAAAGGTGTAAAATATGAGCCAATCAAAATCCCCTAAGCTTACCTCTTACTCGTCCTCATGGAAGATGAATACGAAGCTCACCGGGAGGTAAAAATAAGCAAAACGAAAAAGAATATGAAGTGGAAGGGATCGATAGATTATTCTCTCAGATCTCAAGCCATAAGCTACACATCACGATAACTCAAAAAATATGAATCACATTCTATAAAGATTTCATAATTTACTTAAACATGGTACTTGCAAGCTTTTAAGAACAACAAAAGGGACTCTCTAAATTCATACAATCAATTCATATCCACATCACGCATTTCATAGATTTTGATATACAAATCATTGGCGACACACTTTTCAATCAAGAGTTATAACAGAAGCATATCAGAATCACACCAAGCATGCAATGGAGAATGGAATAAATCATGGCATTCACATATTTATATCGAATCATAAGAAGTCTCCATAACTGAAGTATTTTTGCTAAGTTTCAACATTATCAAACTTCCCCATTCGTGCACCTCTCCACTCTAATGTCGCACTCACTTATATGGTCAAGTGAATTCACCCCCCAAGCTTAGCTTGATGCATCTCATCAAAAGAAATATTATAGTTGAAAATGGGATTTTTGCCTTGGTTTTCCCAAGTATTTTGCGGCTCCAATAATGAGATGGAGAAATAGTTTTCTTTTTCTTTTTGAACTTTTTGTTTCTCATTTTTCTTTTTGGGTTTTTTGTGGGAGCTATATGATTTGTATTTTTGGTTTTTGGCTCCTTTTTGGCTTTTTGTACTTTTTGGAGCTAACCTTTTCTTTTGTATGGATTTTCGGGAAATAGATGCGATATAAGTAGCTTTAGGAGGTGAACTCAATTGACATGTAGAGAATAAAAAGATATATGTGGAGAAGGAAATGGTGTAACGTTCGGTTCACTCTAAGATGTGCACAAATGGTTCAATAAGATAATACATCAACTAAACTTATATGTAAGCATGGCTATTCACAATCATTTCAATAAATAGTGAAGTCAAGCAGTAAAGAGTACAATCATATCAGGCATGCAACAGAAGGTGAATAAGACAATAAGACAGATGCTTCCGATATACAATTGATGCGTGAATCCTGGTGCACTTCCAACAAAAGCATAATAAATACTAATCCATACATTCAACTTCAATTAATATCATGCATTCATATACAGGAATCATCAAAAGAATATATAAGCAAGCACATGGATAGCGGGATACTGAAATACTCCAAATAGCATGGCAAGAATAGTAAGCATCGTGAAGGCTACTAAAGCAATAAGAGATATCATCATAAGGAACATATCTAGCGAAAGGAGGAAAAGAGAATAAAAAAATAAAAGAGAGGAAAGAAAAGAAAGAAAAGCACACAATATGATGCATGAACACACATAAAAGGAAAATAAGATGGAAAAATCAAAAAGATGATGAAATTTTTTTGAAAAATTCTAAAAACCCTAAAAATAGAGTAAAAGTGTAACTAAATGGCATGGAAATGCACTCCCCCAAGCTTAAACTTCACATTGTCCTCAATGTGATCATAATGGAATAATATGAGGAACAACGATAAATATGGTGGGAATAAAAAATGATGAACTGAATGATATGAAATACTAATGCAACTACACGCACAGACAATGATGCATGCGAGCGCCTTCCCCCAAGCTTATACCAAACAATCTTATTCAAATGACTCGATCAAAAATGTCACGGCTTTTCTAAGCGAGATCGAGTTAAGCGAGATCGAGTCAAACGAATAAGAATGTGAGTATTCACTTGAAAGAGATGCTCGATGGGTGGTGAGCATAAAGGATGTGACACATCAAAATGTGAAGAGGAAAATTAATAGCATATAAAGGGTAGGGTGTAAATGATTATTGGTGCCGTCATATGAGTTAATATTTATTTTGAACAAACTAATCAAGAAAATATATACGATCCTCTCGCTGTCAAGAGGATTCATGTTTATTGAAAGCATGAAATACTACACTACTGGATTGATGTCACATATAGTAAAAGGAGGATCCAGTATCTTTGTCGGTGTAGGCAACTGCTCCAATGCTCCTTCAGTGGCTCCGCCAGGCACGTGTGTCCACAAACACCAACAAACTCCAGTAATGCTTCCTCCAGCAATCCCACAAGAACTTCACTTGTACCCTACGATGAATAGAATGCATCAGTTCGTTGCAAAAATTTCACCTTCATAATAAAAGTATTTCAAAGAGGATCGTCTATAGAAATATATGAAATAAATAGTGGTGGATGATACTTCCCTGAATATAATTCAATATCCTCTTGTGATGTGACATCTATCTCCATGGTGCCCGACGTGCGTTTATATTTTATATATTCACGCACGTCTTCTCCGTAATTTTCCGTCGTTTTTCGTTATTTTGAGTCTGTTTTTTGTGATTTTTAGTTCCTTTTCACTTTCGTTGTGTTTGTGTACTTTTGCACGATATTGCTGGTGCAGGGGACATACAAAGCTAACATCATGAGTCCCCGGAGCAACGGGAGGTGTCGCACGAGATCCTGAGAGCAAATCATCAAGAGAAACCACGTATCAGCTCTCAACCGATCGGGCGGACAGTCCCACCTGATCGTTTCATGCGGCCGTATCAGACCCGAAGAAGAAGCAACTCCAACCGATCGATTTAGTGATCGGGTGGATACGACACAGTTCTCTATTTTTTGAGTGCCAAAGTTCACCTGAGTGGTTGACTTGTCAACCGATCGGGTCACCTGTAGCTGCAGCCTCCTAAGCTCGAGAATTCAAGGACTCACCCGATCGATTCAGCGATCGGGTGAGGTTTATCAGAGCCGAAGACCAAGTTCAATGATCGTCTCACCCGATCGGTTGAAGTATCAACAGATCGGGTGGACGTCTATTTTTTGTCTTTTAGTGGAAATATTCCCTGGCATCTTCCCAAAATGTATAAATAGGGCTAGGTTTCCCAGAAAACATAATCCCCATTTTCTTAAGATGTTTTAGGGTTTTGGCTGCTTTGAATTTATTTTCATTTGTAAGTTTTTTTGATCGTTATCATACTTTAATATTGCATTTATAGTATCATTTGCTACAGTAATCTATTGCTTGATTTTCATTTTGATGGCTATAATCTGTTTTATCGCTTTTCATGCCATGATTAGTGAGTAGTTCTTAAATGTGGGACATTGGTGGAAGCCCCTTCGTGGGTTCTCCCTAGAACGACCATAAGATTAGGGATTCGATACGATATATGGATTTAGATGGTTACGTGGGGGCTATTTATTGTCACTGGTGGGAGAAAGACCGCCTTTGACCGTCGGGCCAAGGGAAAATAAAACGGGAGTTTGATCCCCTAGCCACAGCTCACCCCCTTAGCGTAGACATTGATTCCTCACGCGTGTGAACGGCTTGGATGAAATGTCGGGAGGAATCGTTACGAGCATAGTGCTCCCAGAGTCGGGCGGTGTTGGACATGGGAATGCCCACCGTCCAAACCCAGGTAGACCTAGCGTATCATCCTGGGCTTCGACCGGAATATCGGGCCCATGGGACGCTAGGTACCACTATTAGAGGCAACGTCTCACCGCTAAACCCTAGAATCTGATCACATTCCTATCCGTCGGTCGTAATAGTGAGAACTCATGATAGGGCGGAAGCCAAGGTCCTAGGTTGCCCTTTTTATCTCTTACACCTTTTGCATTAGTTTACCGTCGTGACATCCAGCAAGCGATTAAGCTAGCTAACCCACCGGGTGATCATGATCCCGATTGCTCTCAAGCACAACACACGCCTCCCTGTGTTCGACCCCCAAGCCACACTTTGACACAGTGCGCTTGCGGTTACAAATTTTAATCCTAGTATACCGTCCCGATTTGAGTGTTAAACGGATGGGCGGTCAAGCTTTATGGCACCGTTGTCGATGGAGGCAACGTGCTTGTTACATTTAGGACCCCGTAATCCCTGAGACTAGCTCATATCCTTACCCCGTGATAATTTTCACATTCTACACTTTTATTTTTAATTTTTAATTTTAATTTTAATTTTTAATTTTTTGTTTTTTATTTGGCATCATACAATACGCGCTTCACGGTATATCTTGATTTTTCATGCGCAGGAACTCGAGAAGTCTTGACGACTTAGTTCCTTTAGATCCCGAGATCAATGCCACCCTGAGGCGTTTGAACGCCGAGAGAAGAAGGAGAGAAGAAACTACCGCCATGGCAGGAAATATCACTCCTCAGAAGTCTTTGCTTGAGTACTCGATGCCGTCCATTGGGTCCACGTCTAGCATTCAACCTCCGGCCATTACGATCGAAAACTATGAGCTGAAGCCATCACTTGTGGCTTGGATCCAGCAAGACCAATTTTCCGGAGTTCCTATGGAGAACCCGATCGAGCACTTGGGATCTTTTTTGGAGAAGTGCGAGACGTTCAAGATCAATGGCGTATCAACCAGGCTATTTAGTTGAGATTGTTCTCATTCTCTCTTCGGGACAAGGCAAAGCAATGGCTAAGGGGGAAGGACCCCAACACGTTCATGACGTCCCCTAGATGTGAGCATGCAAGTGTGCAATATGATTGGGGACACGAGATTTAAATATTTATACCACAATTGCACGGTGTTGTAGTGTGGCTTGGGGGTCAAACACAGGGAGGCGTGGTTGTGCTTGTGTCAGAAGGGACCCAATTCACCCTATGGGTGAGCTAAGCAGAATCGATCGTAGGTTTGTCACGGAAAATGAATATGAGGGATAAACAATATAAAGGGAAACCCAGTACTTCGGTTTCCACCCTATCATGTGTTCTCGCTACTGCGATCGGCGGATAGGACAAGGATCGGAATTAGGGTTTAATGGTGAGACGTTGCCTCTATGAGTGATACCAGGGTCCCATGGGCCCGATATTCCGGTCGGTGCCCAGGATGATAGGCCGGACTACCCGGGTTCGGTCAGTGGGCATTCCCATGTCCATTAACACTGACCGACTCTGGAAGCACTAAGCTCGCAACGATACCTCCCAACATCTCATCCTACAGTTCCCACGCGCTAGGATTCGATGTCTACGCTAAAGGCGTGAGCTATGGCTAGGGAGTCAACCGCCAAGTTTGTTCCCACTTGGCCCAACGGTCAAAGGCGGTCTTTTTCCCACCGATGACAATGAAACACCCCGCGTAACCAATAAATTCCTAATCCCTATCGATATCCTAGTCCTATAGACGCATCCGGGAGAACCCACGAAGGGGTTTCCACCAAAATCCTAGTTTTGGGAACTACTCACACATTTTAGCTAAAAAGCAATCTAAATGAAAATCGACCTTTAAAAACATAATCAGGCAATTGAAATGAAGTAGTAGCAATGCAATTAACACTATATTAAAGTTTCATAAAGATCGGAACACTTACAAATAACTAAAAAATTCCAGCCGTCACAATAGAGAAAAAAGACAGAAAAATACACCGCTCTCGTTTCTGAAAACTTAGGGCTTCTATATATAGAAAACGACGTCATCCGATCAGTTGAAGTATCAACCGATCGGGTGAGCTGCTTCGTGCTTCGGCTGCGGTCTTCAAAAACTTCACCCGGTCATGTGACACGGTCGGTTGGCGCACGCGGCTCGTCGTTTGGATCTTGCGGTCATCGGGTGAATCGATCGGTTGATAAATCAACCGATCGGTTGGAAACATCTCCCAAAAGACAGAAACTTGCGACGTTTTGGCATGGTCAGCTGGCCGTCGGTGAGCTCTCCAGGTCGTCTCTTGGGGGAATCGGCTACAGATGAACCGATAAGGTGAAGGTCACCCGATCGGTTGGAATTCAGCTTCAATTTTCCGAGAAGTCTGTTGGGCTGAACCGGTCATCGAACCGGTCAGTTGATGCTCACTTTACTTCAGCTGCTGTCTGGATCGTGCACACATGCATCACCCGATCGGTTGGGTGTATCCAACCGATCAGGTGGGGGGCTGAAAGATAGAAATCTTGGTCGTTTGACCCCCTGGATCGTGCGTGACTCCTCCCTTTGCTACGGGGACTTATGATATCTTCGTTATGTGTCCCCTACACGGGCAAACTCTTGCAAACACACAGAAACATGGAAAAGTGAAAGAGAACTAGAAAACACGAGAAAATGGATACGGGACGGCGGAAAATAACGGAAAAACACAAAGAAGACGTGCGTGGATATATAAAATATACACACACGTCAAAATCGCCCAAGCTGAACCCTTCCTCGTCCTCGAGGAAGACGAGTGAGAGTAGGAGCTCGGAGGGAGAAAAATAGAGAGAAAGAGAGAAAAAGAGAAATCTAAATCCTAAATCGCCCGTTAGGGCCAACAAAATCAAAAACGCCACACCAAGCAAGCAAACGACAAATCACAACACTAAACCAAAGGAAATGAGTCCAGACAAGTGCCGTGGGCCCACGCGGTGAAGCGCGAGTGAGTGTGGTCATGTGCTAGCAGACGGTGTCACTATCTACATTGTGCTATAAGCTCCATATACACAAATCCAAGAAAAGACCCAAATATCGAGTTGATTTGAAATAAGCGGTGAATATATAGCTCAAGCATGCATGAGAAGAAGTAAGAATCAAAATGTATCATATGTCAGGGACTACATAGCTAGGGACTAGAAAATCACCACACTATCGCCTAGATAATAGCTAGAAATTCCCTATTCCAAGTGTTTTCGAAAGCGAAGGGGGGTTGAGATGATGTGGAGTAGAACACTCGGTGCAAATTCTCGCCTTTCTTTTATTCTCGATAGGTAGGAAAATATTCACACACATTTTTTGGGTTTTTGATATATGTATTTTTTTTAAATTTTTGGCTATACATATGTATTTTTTTCTTTCTTTCTTTTCTCTTTTTTTTTGAATTTTTGGATTTTGGGGTATATACACGTGTGTACTCTCCCAAGTGGGAGAACGGTACACGACGAGGGGATTTGCACCAAGTAAAATAAAAAAGAAATCGGATTCTAAACACTTGGGCAAAGGAGATTTTTCGCTAATCAGAGCGTAGGCTAAATGGGTTATCCTAGTCCTAATTGTGGAATCCCGACACATGCAAACTGAAGCATACGATATATACATATGTGTGTGTGTGTGTGTGTGTGTGTGTGTGTGTGTAACGGCCTGTTTCTATCGTGCCTTCTTCGTGCACGTGCTTTTGATCGTGCACGTGTTTATTTTAGACTTTATTTGTTTTTGAACGTTTTTGTGTGATATGTCGTCGTGATCGTCTCTGAAAGTATTAGATTGTGGATCAACTTGGGAACGACATATCTCGAGTCGTTCTATCGCGATACTAACTTATTTGAGGTAACGTCGCGACTTTCTGTTTTGATGCGAGACGTTTCTATTTTTAGTTTCGCCTCTTGACGTCGAAATTTAGATCCGTCTTCTCCGATCTCTTTCGCTCGTCATCCCGAACACCCTAAAATTATTTTACAATTTTTGGACTTAATTTGACCTATTTTCCATTTATTTGAAAGTTTTAAATAATTTTAAAACCTATTTTTATAAGAGTTTTAATTACAATAAAATTCCTATAATATAATAACGCTTTAAAGAATTTTCTGACCAAATTTCAGAATTTTTGGCCGCACCCATCTCGTGTGAGGGAGAGAAGAGTAAATCTATTTTTAATTAATTATTTTAAATTATTTTAATTACGTTTTTCCGAACCCTAACCCTAACCCTAGCTTTAACCTATTTATATTATCCCTAGGATAGGTTATTTCCGCATTACAAAAACCCTAGCCGTCAAAAACACCTCCCCGACGTTCGTCGCAACGTTGCGACGATCGCCCAGTGCACGACCGACGGCCGCCCCCGCAATTCCCAGCGCACGACCGGAGCAGCCCCCCCACATCGCCGCTTGCAGCGCACCGCTGCATCGCACCCCGCTGTCGCCCCGCTCCGACCGAGGCTCTCTCTCGGTCTGACCGAGAGACTTCCTCGCACAGCCGCCCGCACCGCTCCGCTCCGCATCGCCAAGCGCCCGACCGACCCGCCTTGTCGGTCTGACCGAGACACCGCCCCGCTGCATCGCCCCCTTCGCTTCGCCCGCACCCGCAGCGCACGACCGACGGGATCTGTCGGTCTGACCGACGATTTCCCTCGCACCGCCGCTGCGACCGACCCCGCCGCATCGCAGCTCGCACGACCGAGAGCCCCTCTCGGTCTGACCGAGAGGAACCACCGCACCGACCAAGCCCGACCGACAGAACTTCGTCGCAAGTTGGTTTCTCCCACACCAACTTCTGTGGTGGGCCCCCCAAGTGCTCCTGAGGTGTTGTGGGGCCCCCTTGGACCCCTAGCACTGCTGTGGGCCCCACTTGGACGTGCTACTTCGCGGATTTGCCGTCTACGACGTTGCGACACGTCGTAGGCCTTCGTCGCAAGTTCGAACTTTTGGAGAGACGTGCGAGGACCAGATCTGAAGCTGAGGAGTTCTCCGATCAGACCCGACATCCAATCTACAACAAACTCCGGTTCAGGTTGGTTCCCCGAAACTCGTAGAAACCCCCACAATAGCTGACTGAACCCTAAACTAAAAAACGTCAACTTGAACTAAATTTACTTTCCAGCTCCTGTAAAACGTTGTACGAACATAGAAAATCGACGAATGGACTTTGTTGACTGTGCACATAGGATAGATCGTCGATTAGGCTGAAACATCAAAAAGTGACTTTTGACGAATAGGATAGTCCCGAAAACCTAGAAACGAAACCTAATAGGATTTGATGAATTTGAGACCTGACATCGTCGCCGTGGCGATATTTCAGACGGACTTCTGCGGACGAGACGCTTGGACGAGACGCTTGGACGAGACGCTTCGAGAGGACGACGCACTCGCCGTTTCAGGCAAGTGTACCCACTTGCGTTTTTGACCGTGCTTTGGTCTTAGATTGCTAGAACTGTTAGACTGTGAATGTATAGAACCGGACGTGAAATGATAGCGTCCGGGACGCCACTGACGACTCAGACTTGACGACGAAGTCTGAGCCTGACAACAACAACTTTGATGCTGTAGGGCTATCATGTGTGTGCGTGTGTGTGGACACCCTAGAATAACTCTCCCGTACACTGGTCGTGTCTTGTCACTGTTATACACACTGGTCGTGTCTTGTCACTGTGTTACAAAAAGCCTTCGGGCGTTTCAGATGCTCTCCTTGCGGGAGTGATCTCCGTGTTACAAAAAGCCTTCGGGCGTTTCAGATGCTTCCCGAGCGGAAGTGATCTCCGTGTTACAAAAAGCCTTCGGGCGTTTCAGATGCTCTCCTTACGGGAGTGATCTCCGTGTTACAAAAAGCCTTCGGACGTTTCAGATGCTTCCCGAGCGGAAGTGATCTCCGTGATACAAAAAGCCTGCGGGCGTTTCAGATGCTTCCCGAGCGGAAGTGATCTCCGTGATACAAAAAGCCTTCGGGCGTTTCAGGTGCTTTCCTTGCGAAAGTGATCTCCGTGCTTCCTGTCCTGAGTTCTGGGGTTTGGGGTAGGGTTGAGCGTGCGCACGGGGAGAGGGTCTGATCCCCCTCAACCCGTAAGGCGTGAACCCTTCGTGTCGTGTCGTGTCGTGCCGTGTCGTGTCGTGTCCTACCTGTCTTGTCTGTCTTCGTCTTGTCCTGACACCTTTAGGTTAGTCCCGTAGTCGGTAGCACACGCTACGGCTACTGCCTGCTACGCTTTACTTTCCTGCTACGTACTTCTTTTGCTACCTTGTTGTAACCTCAGCATGCTAATCAACCAGTAAAACGTTGTTTAATAGTTCAGTACACTTGCAGTTTGGTCTAACCCTTTTTGTAGACCTGACCTGACGTACAGTTCCTTCTTTTGGTGCTGTACGTCAGGTGTTGAGCCAGAGTTCGTGGACGAGGCAGACTCACTGGAGTACGTGGAGCCGAGGACGTCGTCATCAGAGTACGTACCTAACGAGGACCAGACCTTGAGGTCTTTTAGTCGCCACTTTCAGAGGTTACTACTTTCAGTTTTCTTTTAGATAGTTTGTTGCCACGCTTAGGCTTCTTTTAGACTTTGTACTTGTTGGATATCATATCTCTAATTTAATGAATGCAACTTCCTTCCCGTACTTTCTGTTGTTTCGAACTAAATTAATGCAAGAACCTGAAATCTTTTAAAATGGTACCCCTACAGACGCTTATTGGGTCCGAGCTTCTCAGCTCTGGCCTAAGCGGGCCTCGTCACGCTTCGCCTCCGTCCATTTTAGGAAGCGGGGCGTGACAGGTTTTAGTGGTGGCCCATGCAGGTCCTGCAAAAGTTCGGAACAATAAAAGTACCGCATTCATTTGATATCCACGTACAAGTCTGAATTAGTTTCCCAGTCTTAGATAGTAGGAAGACTTAGGTAGACGTCCCAGGTTGATAGTCGGACGCCTTGGTTAAGATCGAGTCGTTCTCGTCCCAGACTACCTTAGCATCCCCATTTGACTCCGATCGTGCTAGAATTTCTAGAGTCCTTCTCTCTTTGTCTTTCGCTCGGATCCATCGACTTCGGACCCAGCACAACGTAACCGTGATTCTCTTAGGAAATTTTCCCCTTAGATCCTGATTTTAGTCTAGCTCATTAGGAAATCTTAGTGCCGAGCTCTCATGATCTTAGACGACCCGATGATTAGAACCCTTGTCCTCTAGCATCCCTCTGATTCTTGCAAATCTTGTGCTATCGACCATAGAGTCCCATCGTAGCTCTTCACGATTCATATCTTACACGTACTCTTCACGCGATCATTTTTCCTTTCTCTCGATTCTCGTGATCGTTTCCTGACGATTATCATCGACCCTTCGAATCCCTTCCTTGACCAATTCTACATCCTCTAAAATTATTTTCGACTTTCCTTATTAAGTTTTCGCTCTGGCTTGATTTCTTTGAAAACCCCTATATTATATATTTAAAATTTATTGTTTTGGATCGAGTTAAAACTTTTAATTGACTTGGAGCTTTCTTGGACGTAAATGTTTTAAGTTAATATCTCGCATTATTTGCCTTGTTTCCAAAATATATATATTACTTTTATAAACTACACAATTTATTTCTACTATCTTGTACTTATTTTCGAATTTTCCCCTTTCCCAAAACCTGCTTCCTTTAAAAGTATTTTCGAAATTCATTATTAAATTATCCGCCCAATTTGACTTCTTTTAAAACTTTTATTAATTATTTAAAATTTCTTACTTTCGGTTGAGTTAAAATTTTTCGTAAATTTTGAAACCTTTCGGTCGTAAAAGTTTTAAGTTACGGCCTCGTACTTATTTTCGAATCAGTATCTATCGTATTTTAGTTTTAAAACTTTGTTACCATTTCGGGAATTCAATATATCATTTTTCTAACCTACGAAATTTATTTTTAACCATTTACGTACGTACTTTAGAATATTTTTCTAAAACAAAGGGGGATTTTAAATTTCTTTACATATAAACATCTCTATGTTCATCGTGCTCATACTTCAAGAACCTTTGTTTAAATTCATTTTCATTTGCAAAACAATCGCTACCTCATCCTACTTTTATTTCTTTTATTTCTTGTTTTCGAAACTCATTACTAAATTTTTCGCTCGGTTTAACCCCCTTGAAAACCCTTTAGTATATATATATATAAAATTTCTTGCTTTTCGGATGAAAGTTTCCTTCTAAGATTTTGAAATCTCCTTAGTCGTCAATTTGCAAGTTACTATCTGGAAATTATTTCAAATCGGTATCGTTCATATTTTCAATTTTTTTTAAAACCGTGTTGACATTTTAATGATTCAAATTTATATTTTCTGGGCTACAAGATCTATTTCTAAATCACTTACTGCATATTTTTTAAAATATTTTTTCTAAACTGCATATTTTTTTTATTATAAAAGTATATGATACCATATTCTACATGTAACTCTCCTGTCATCAATCTAATTATTTTGAAGAATATTTTGTCTCATCCAACCAACTATCTCCTTACACCCGTCTTATTTGAACTCGTTCTTTCCGATCTTATTTCGTTCCGCTTTTGACTTAGTTTTCCTTCCTTCTTTTACCTAGACATTAGACCTTATAGTTATCCATGCTATCTTCAGTTTAGGAGTAGGCCCTTTGGTAGGTGATGTCGTTGCAGTGCCTGAGTATAGGTAGAGTGTGTAGACCTGTATGAGTGTGTCATCTTTAGGATCCTGATGTTTGTTTCCTGTGTCTTGAATGTGTACTCGGCGTTAACCATGGTATGCTGGAAGTTGTCTGAATGACAGTATTCATGCTTATATGAATGGCGTCATCGCAGGCAGATCCTTAGACTTAGTTTTAGTTTTAATGAATGGTTTATCTTGGTTGTATGTGACTGTATCAAAAAAAAACTTTGTTTTCTTTAAACCAAATCTTTAAAGTTTTAAAACTAGCTCACAAGATCACAAATCACTTAACCTCCCTCATCCATTACCGCAACACAACACGTTTTTCCAAATGTTTTAAAATATTTCTTTGGCCTTAAGTCCCTCTTTCTTTTCTTTTCTTCTCCCTTAAAAAAAAAGTTTTCGTGTTTATGGTTGTTATATTAGTTGGGACTAGCTATTATCGTTATAGGATTTTGTTTGCAAGTAGGCTTGGAGTGAGATGAGTTTTATTATGACAATGATTAATTGATTTTGGGAACACGAGGATGATGGATTAGAATACCTTTTGGATAAAAAGAATGAACTGTCCAAGACTTATTTATAATACCGGAGTGTGGCGGACTCAATGGGAAATTCTGGTCAAATGAAATTATATGCGAGGAGATGATGACTCATCAGACTTGAGGCTTAGACGGGTAGTAGATAGGAGTAACTGCGGAGAATGGTATGAGTTAGGATGATCATGAGATTGAGTAGAGCTTATATTAGCATTGAGACTGATTGATGAATTGACGTGAGAAGACTTTGAGGATAACACGACGTGTGGAGATTAATGGATGTTTAGGTAGTCGGACTTAATGTTGGTTGGGATTAGTTATAGTGAGTAGGATGAGGGGTAATTCTGACAGATCAAATTATTTGGTGGATGAATTTATGGGGAGATATGACGAGAATGTATTGAAGACACGACGATTGCTGATTGGTGAAGGTATTATAGGATAGACAAATGTTTTTATCTTGGATTGGTGGATGACTAGAATCTCACTTTTTGGAGATTTATTAATGTTGGGAAAAGATTTAGAAATTTAAAAGATATTAATGAGTGATGATGATGTTTAGTGGAGTGGTACGATATCAGAAGATGATAATTATTTTTATGAGAACTTGGAGTTGGAAATTGGAACGGTAGTGATGGAACTACATTATTAGGAGGTGAGTTTAGTCGTGGCTTTGCCCAGTGAAAAGATGGATTATGAGGGATTATTGAGGAACGTTGTTCGAAGTTACAGGATTAGAAATCTTTATGAGTAGATATGATAGTTGCGGGTATAAGGTTATATGGGTAATATTATTACTAGTGTGAGTGATTCCGAGGGCGGAATCATTTCTAAGGTGGGTAGAATGTAACGGCCTGTTTCTATCGTGCCTTCTTCGTGCACGTGTTTATTTTAGACTTTATTTGTTTTTGAACATTTTTGTGTGATATGTCGTCGTGATCGTCTCTGAAAGTATTAGATTGTGGATCAACTTGGGAACGACATATCTCGAGTCGTTCTTCCGCGATACTAACTTATTTGAGGTAACGTCGCGACTTTCTGTTTTGACGCGAGACGTTTCTATTTTTAGTTTCGCCTCTCGACGTCAAAATTTAGATCCGTCTTCTCCGATCTCTTTCTCTCGTCGTCCCGAAAACCTTAAAATTATTTTACAATTTTTGGACTTAATTTGACCTATTTTCCATTTTTTTGAAAGTTTTAAATAATTTTAAAACCTATTTTTATAAGAGTTTTAATTACAATAAAATTCCTATATTATAATAACGTATTAAAGAATTTTTAGGCAAAATTTTAGAATTTTTGGCCGCACCCATTTTGCGTGAGGGAGAGGAGAGTAATTTTAACTAAATTAATTATTTTAAATTATTTTAATTACGTTTTTCCGAACCCTAACCATAACCCTAGCTCTAACCTATTTAAATTAGCACTAGGCAAAGTTTTTTCGTCATTGCTCAAAACCCTAGCCGCCGTTTCCTCTCCCAAAGCTTCGTCGCAACGTTGCGACGATCGCCCAGTGCACGACCGGAGCTCACCCCCGCAAATCCTAGCGCACGACCGGAGCAGCCCCCGCATCGCCGCTTGCAGCGCACCGCTGCATCGCACCCCGCTGTCGCCCCGCTCCGACCGAGGCTCTCTTTCGGTCTGACCGAGAGACTTCCTCGCACAGCCGCCCGCACCGCTCCGCTCCGCATCGCCAAGCGCCCGACCGACCCGCCTTGTCGGTCTGACCGAGACGTCGCCCCGCTGCATCGCCCCCTTCGCTTCGCCCGCACCCGCAGCGCACGACCGACGGGATCTGTCGGTCTGACCGACGATTTCCCTCGCACCACCGCTGCGACCGACCCCGCCGCATCGCAGCTCGCACGACCGAGAGCCCCTCTCGGTCTGACCGAGAGGAACCACCGCACCGACCAAGCCCGACCGACAGAACTTCGTCGCAAGTTGGTTTCTCCCACACCAACTTCTGTGGTGGGCCCCCCAAGTGCTCCTGAGGTGTTGTGGGTCCCCCTTGGACCCCTAGCACTGCTGTGGGCCCCACTTGGACGTTCTACTTCGCGGATTTGCCGTCTACGACGTTGCGACATGTCGTAGGCCTTCGTCGCAAGTTCGAACTTTTGGAGAGACGTGCGAGGACCAGATCTGAAGCTGAGGAGTTCTCCGATCAGACCCGACATCCAATCTACAGCAAACTCCGGTTCAGGTTGGTTCCCCGAAACTCGTAGAAACCCCACAATAGCTGACTGAACCCTAAACTAAAAACCGTCAACTTGAACTAAATTTACTTTCCAGCTCCTGTAAAACGTTGTACGAACTTAGAAAATCGACGAATGGACTTTGTTGACTGTGCACATAGGATAGATCGTCGATTAGGCTGAAACATCAAAAAGTGACTTTTGACAAATAGGATAGTCCCGGAAACCTAGAAACGAAACCTAATAGGATTTGATGAATTTGAGACCTGACATCGTCGCCGTGGCGATATTTCAGACGGACTTCTGCGGACGAGACGCTTGGACGAGACGCTTGGACGAGACGCTTCGAGAGGACGACACACTCGCCATTTCAGGCAAGTGTACCCACTTACGTTTTCGACCGTGCTTTGGTCTTAGATTGCTAGAACTGTTAGACTGTGAATGTATAGAACCGGATGTGAAATGATAGCGTCCGGGACGCCACTGATGACTCAGACTTGACGACGAAGTCTGAGCCTGACAACAACAACTTTGATGCTGTAGGGCTATCATGTGTGTGCGTGTGTGTGGACACCCTAGAATAACTCTCCCGTACACTGGTCGTGTCTTGTCACGGTTATACACACTGGTCGTGTCTTGTCACTGTGTTACAAAAAGCCTTCGGGCGTTTCAGATGCTCTCCTTGCGGGAGTGATCTCCGTGTTACAAAAAGCCTTCGGGCGTTTCAGATGCTCTCCTTGCGGGAGTGATCTCCGTGTTACAAAAAGCCTTCGGGCGTTTCAGATGCTCTCCTTGCGGGAGTGATCTCCATGATACAAAAAGCCTGCGGGCGTTTCAGATGCTTCCCGAGCGGAAGTGATCTCCGTGATACAAAAAGCCTGCGGGTGTTTCAGATGCTTCCCGAGCGGAAGTGATCTCCGTGATACAAAAAGCCTTCGGGCGTTTCAGGTGCTTTCCTTGCGAAAGTGATCTCCGTGCTTCCTGTCCTGAGTTCTGGGGTTTGGGGTAGGGTTGAGCGTGCGCACGGGGAGAGGGTCTGATCCCCCCTCAACCCGTAAGGCGTGAACCCTTCGTGTCGTGTCGTGTCGTGTCGTGTCGTGTCGTGCCGTGTCGTGTCGTGTCGTGCCGTGTCGTGTCGTGTCTTACCTGTCTTGTCTGTCTTCGTCTTGTCCTGACACCTTTAGGTTAGTCCCGTAGTCGGTAGCACACGCTACGGCTACTGCCTGCTACGCTTTACTTTCCTGCTACGTACTTCTTTTGCTACCTTGTTGTAACCTCAGCATGCTAATCAACCAGTAAAACATTGTTTAATAGTTCAGTACACTTGCAGTTTGGTCTAACCCTTTTTGTAGACCTGACCTGACGTACAGTTCCTTCTTTTGGTGCTGTACGTCAGGTGTTGAGCCAAAGTTCGTGGACGAGTCAGACTCGCTGGAGTACGTGGAGCCGAGGACGTTGATCCAGAGTGCGTACCTGACAAGGACCAGACCTTGAGGTCTTTTAGTCGCCACTTTCAGAGGTTACTACTTTTAGTTTGCTTTTAGCTAGGTTGTTGCCATGCTTAGGCTTTCTTTTAAACTTTGTACTTGTTGGATATTATATCTCTATTTAATGAATGCAACTTCCTTTCTGTACTTTCTGTTGTTTTGAACTATAATAATGCAAGAACCTGGAAATCTTTTAAAATGGTACCCCTACAGACGCTTATTGGGTCCGAGCTTCTCAAGCTCTGGCCTAAGCGGGCCTTGTCACGCTTCGCCTCTGATTTTATATATATATATATATATATATATATATATATATATATATATATATATATATGTTATATAAGGGTATCATATCTGTTTTCACTTTATCTCTCTTCACTTTTTTAGTGAGAGAAGCTCTTCATTTGCGATTCGAACGGCGTTCGTCGCCGGCCGCCCTTGCGGCCGGCTTTGTGGCCGTTCGGTGTTCGTTTCGGTTAGCTAGTCCCCGCTGAGTGAAGATCCTTGGTCTGAGGTCTCCCTCGAAGCTCCGACGGCGTCTGGCGTCCTCCAGGCGATCGGGATCAGAGTGGAAGTTTTTTCGGCGTGGCTCAAGGTTGAAGCGGCTGTGTTCGCTTCTGAAGATTCGAGATCAGTGATCTGTGATCCGAGATCGGCTTTGCGAAGTTCACATCTGAAGATTCTTTTCGTCAAATCTTCAGTCATCCTTCATCGGACGGATCGAGATCTCGCCTCAGATCTCGATCCGGCGGTACGATTTCTCAGCCCAATCTACTTGTGTTTGAGGTGTATTTGATCTTTGCGATCGCTAACTCTCGTTCTCGGTGCTTATTTGTCGGTTGGAGTTCCTGTTTTCATCGAAGTGATCTGAAGGTTTCTGATCGGATCTGGGTGGATCTTGCGTTTTCAAGCTGTAGGATCATGATCTTATTCTAAGATCTTGATCAGCGGTGAGTCACTCAAGATCCGAATTATTTCTCGCTTATTTTTCTTACTCTTGCCTCCGATAACTACTGCCTTGCTGTATGCTATGGGAGCTATGGAGATCGATACATCAGTAAGAGGATGGAGAGAGGTTCCTAAGAGGAATGCTAAACCCCCTGTGCAAGGATCAAAGCGTGGCTATGCGGAGAATCCTGATATGAAGGCTGCGAAGAAACTGGACGCCCGTAAGGCGTTTGAAAGAAGAGCAATGCGGCCAAAGCTCCCGATGACGATCAATGCCAATGCTGAGAAGAGATCCTGGTCGGAGGTCTGCTCTAGTAGCAGGAAATTGTCAAGCTCCCTGAGCATGTCTTACATCGCACCGGAGATTGACGAAGAAGGTGTTGCGATAGCTGTTCTGACAGAGGCGATGCTGGCTGAGGGGGCGGATCGATGGGAGAACACGGTTGTGGGATATGTTGTTGGTGACATCCCATTCTATGGCCAGATCAAAGCATGGGCTCTGCATTCATGGAGGACCAAAGGTGAGATCCAAATTTTTTCTAGGGAGAACGGTTTCTTCTTCTTCCGCTTTGATTCCAAGGAGGATAGAGACATGGTTCTTTACGGCGGTCCATGGCTATTCGACGGCCGCCTCGTGGTGCTGCAGCGGTGGAGCGAGGAGGCGGGCTTTGATCGCGACCTGCTCACGGCAGTCCCTATCTGGGTGCAACTTCCAAATCTCCCAACCAACCTCTGGACGTTAAGCATACTCAATGCTATAACGAGCGTCATCGGAGTACCAATCAGCTTGGATCGGGCAACGGTGAGGCTTGAAAGGCTTTCGTACATAAGATGTTTGGTCAAAGTCAAGGCCGATGATCCTCTTCCAAAGTCCATCGCAGTTCAGCTGGGAGACAAGGCTTCGATCGAGGTAGGGGTTAAATATGAATGTGTTCCTCCTCGATGCTCATCTTGTATTTGTTTTGGACACAATTGTGAGCAATGCCCCGCCGTGAGGAAGGGCGTGGGGGAGAATGTTACCCAGGAAAGTGTTCGCCTGGAGGCTGATGATGTTGAAATTGCGGAAGAGATTGTTGAAACCGCGGCGAGCATGTTTGTTACTCAGGCTATGGTCAGTCGGAATGAGGGGACTGTAAGCTCTAAGGAGGGAGGGGGGGAATGTTGACACTCTAGCTGATGGGGGTCCACAGCGGGTGGAAGAGGGAGCGGATTTCTTGTATCCATGTGGGGATAAGAAAGTCAAGAGCGTGGATGTTAAAGCAGTTGTTGTTGCTGCTCATGAGGATGTTGATAACCTGGCTGCGTCCAGTGTTGGCACTGTTTGTAATAGGAATAGGGGAGAAGCTGCTAAGGTTGTGAATGATGAAAGCAGAAGCAATGGGGGCAGCGGAGGTGTGGATTTGGGCAGATTGGAGCCAGGCCCTGAGTTTGGGCAATCAGTGCCTGTGGCCGTTCAAGTGCGGAAAGGCGGGAGCGGGAGTAGCGGAATCACACACATTAATGAGGCGGAGTCTTCAGCGGGGCTCGGACAAGCGGGAGTTGAAGATCGTAACACCTCTTCGGGATATGAAGCTGATGTATCTTTGTACCCCAAGGAGAGGGCGAGTAACGGCCTGTGTAATGTGCAAGGATGTAATTCTAATGAAAGGGGGGAGGGGCGGGGGTCTCGGATACGGCAAGGCTTTCGGCGCACGCCAAGCCTCAATCACCCATCTCAAATACCAAAACCATTACTCGCGATACCAACGAGACAGCGCCGAGCGATAGCAATCCATTCAACATCTTGAGTAGGGGGAATTTTTCACGTCTAGGAGCCTCCCTTCTTAGTAGCTCCAACGATATCACTGATTCTGAGGAAGAGCCAGTTGATTTTACCATTATCAATGAAGCTTGGCTTCAGGAACAGGAAGAGATGAAACAAAAAAGTAAGGAAAAGAAAAAGAATAAGAGCAACGGGGGAGTTAAGGGCACCCGTAAAAGCTCTAGGATTAATAAGGTTGTGGAGCATCCCACCCCTATCCAATGACTTTACTCATATGGAACACGAGGGGGCTCAATAACGTTGCTAGGCGTAATGAGCTCAGATTCCGAGTCCGTAAGTATGCCCCTGCTATTGTTGGCCTTCTTGAAACCTAAGTTACAAGCAAAATGATCATAGAATCCTCAAGTGTTTTCCTAAGAATTGGTTGACCTTGAATAACCGTTCCACTCATCGTAATGGTCGCATCGTCATTATGTATAACCCGGATATTTGGAAGTGCATGGTTGATGAGATGACGCCTCAACACATCTCCATGAGCTGTATTAATATTGCGGGTTTTTCCATGAAGACTACCATTGTTTATGCGTCCAACTCATATCAAGAGCGTAGAATCCTTTGGAAGGACATCACGGTTGCTGCCAACAATTATAAAAATACCCCTTGGATTATAGGGGGGATTTCAATTGTGTCAGATCCTCCATGGATAAAGTGGGGGGTAGAATTGTTGACGGGCACATGGTTGATGAGTTTAATGATTGCATCAATACCAGTGCTCTTTTGGATCTTAAAACTGTTGGCAACACGCTGAGTTGGACTAACCGTAATATTGGCCAAAGACGCATTGCGGCTACCCTTGACCGCTCTTTTTGTAATGGTGCTTGGATGAACACACTTACATCCTCTTTCTGTGAATATAGTGCTGGGGGTACTAGCGATCAGTCCATGCTCATCATCCATACTCACCAAGTTGGAGGTTCTGATCCTAAGCCTTTCAAGTTCTTCAATGCCTGGAAACGTAGCCCTGAGTTTTTGAAAGTTCTGAAAGATCAGTGGCAAATTAGAGTCAGCGGTTGCCCTATGATTCGTCTTGTTGCTAAACTCAAGAATCTTAAAATGGAGCTCAAAACATTTGGGGCTGCCTTTAGAGGCATAAATGATATCAGTAAAATTCGGTCTGAGCTTGATGTTCTTCAAAACAATCCTGCTGTGGGATCCTGTGTTGAGTTGCAAAGCAAAGAACGTGATCTTATTAAACTTCTGGCTGAGGCCATTGATATAGAAGAATCCATGCTTAAACAGAAAAGCAGACAAGATTGGCTTCGCCTGGGAGATCGTAATTCCCGTTTCTTCTATACTGCCATGAGGGCTAGACAAAGCCACAATAACCTTGGGCATCTCATATCTGTTGATGGCTCTCAGAATAAATCCATTGATTTACTTAAAGTTGAGGCTCCAGAGTACTATTCTGGACTTTATAATCAGACTGACTACTGGAGGGTGTTTCCTCAGCTTATTACCAAAAGGGTTCTTACAAAAAATGCTGCCGATTGTGTTGAGAGGCCGGTGTGTGGGGAGGAAGTTAAAAATGCAGTCTTTCAGATTGGTGTTGATAAATCCCCTGGTCCTGATGGCTTTAATGGGTTCTTCTATCAATCCTCTTGGGATGTCATAGGAAATGATGTAACCACTGCTGTGCTCTATTTTTTCAAAACGGGGAAGATATACCGCCAGATCAATCATACGTTCCTCACTCTCATTCCTAAGAGCGCCAACGCTTCTGGTCTTAGTGACTACATACCGATTTCTTGTTGCAATGTTATATACAAAATTATAAGCAAAATTCTCTGCAATCGCTTGAATAGAGAGGTCATTGAGCTCATTTCCCCTAATCAAGCGGCCTTCCTCTAGGACCGTCTCCTTGCTGATTGTGCGCTTCTTGCTCATGAGCATATAAGGAACTTCAATAACCCTATAGGTGCTCGTGCATGTCTTAAATTGGACTTACGCAAGGCTTTCGACAGTGTCAACAGAGAGTTTATCTTCTATATGTTACATCAAATGGGGTTCAAGCACAAGTTCATAAGCTGGATCTGCGAGTGTATATCTTCCCCCTCCTTCTCTGTCATGATTAATGGCTCCCCTTATGAAATGTTCCAATCTAATAGGGGGTTGAGGCAGGGAGACCCCCTCTCCCCTTATCTTTTTGTGATCGTTATGGAGGATTTTTCTCTTCTCATGGCCAAAGCCAATTCTTCGCACAGCATAATGCCCATGAACAGAGTTGGGGCGGTATCACACCTTCTTTTTGCTGATGACTTGCTGGTCATCTGTCGTGCTAACGCCAAATCATTTGAGGGCCTTAGGGATCTCCTCATTAACTTCAAAAATCTCTCTGGTCTTGAGGTTAACTGGAGTAAAAGTGCTGGTATCTTTAGTAAAGGGGTCAAAGAATCTGGTGGTCTAGCAGAAATATTGGGCATACGTCGGGTCCAATCCCTCTCCACATACCTGGGGCTTCCTTTGTCATCTAAATACCCGAATGCCTCTATGTATGGTCGGCTTATTGACAAATGCAAGAGTAGAATGCAGGGTTGGTCTTCCTCATTGTTATCCATAGCTGGGCGCATTGAACTCATCAAATCGGTTATCTTTGGTATGGTTTGTTTTTGGATGCAGGCCTTTCGTTTCCCAAAGTCTGTTCTCCATACTCTCACCTCCATGTGTCGTAAATTCATTTGGGGGAAAAATCATCTTTGGGCCTGGAATGATGTTTGCGCCCCTAAACAAGAAGGGGGGATGAGAGACCTCACTGAGCTTAACACTGCTTATGGTGTTAGAATGACATGGCGCATGCTTACATATAGAGGTATCTGGGCCTCTCATATGAGGAATCTGTAGGAACCTGCCAAAACAGAGTTAGGATCGATAAATGAAGTTGAGACTTACGCTTGCGTATGCGACACGGTAGTCACAGAACTTTGCCTTCGGATTCGACACGACAGATCGAGTCTTCTCACGAACGGAGTAAGGCTACTAAATCCACAATCTAAATCTCTACTTTTAGATTAAGAACTTGGATAAAGGGAAAGGAAGGATTTCGACAGAGCTTCGCTAGAATGAAAATGCATGCAAGAATGCCATGCAAAAGTGTAAGGAAATGGCTAACCATTGGGTATTATTTATAGCCCCCAAGGTAGTTATTTTAGGAGTAATTGTTCCTTTGGAACAATTTAACTAAGGTGTACCATCGTACATGGCACATTATAAGCTTAAGTTGTACCATATGCATGGTACAACATAAGCTTAAGATATTACCCCTTTATTAGCCATATGTCGCATGCACTTATGCACATATAATGCGACTTTCCCATTAATCTAGAGATCCTCTCCGCAAGGGAACAGATTCCCTTCGCACACGACTTCGTGTACGCGACGTTCGAGGTCCGTATTCCCTCGTACATCCCCCACAAGGGTGTATAAACGTCTTCCATATCCAACATCTCCCACTCACACTTGAGGGGATTGTAAGAGAACGTCTTTCTCTTAGTTCTTTCATCTATCATACCGAGAAATAGACCGTGCGACCATCATGCGCGTAGAGTCTGTTGTTGTGCACTTGTTAGAGATACACAACGACCTCGAAGGTGCAAAGTTGAGTAGTTTAACGCATGCTTTACCCTAGATTATATCTTCACATTTCTTATACTTTATATTCAACAATTGAATCCCATCTGGATCACAATTGGCTGGCCAGCTTTGAATCATTAAAGTCCAAATGCGAATATGAAATCAATCTTCCTCTTCTTGCGAACCTTCTGATCTTGACTTGATTCGCTTTTCTAACGTGCCCCGCCGAGCCGAATTATCATAGCCCATTAGCAACACGTGTTGAATATTGGACTCCCCGGATTTGGTTTTGGATGATGAGCAAACATAAATAATTCATGAACTAACAATTTGTGAGCGCAGTAATGGAGATCGTCGCCAATTTCACGTGAACATTCAAAGCGACATCTCAACACTTTCCAAAGCTCATATTCATGCCTAAAGCTTCGTTGAAGCTCTTGCGACGCTTTGGAAAATATGAAGATTCAATCGAAGCTATCGAAGACCATTTATTAAGGTTTTATTTATAGTCTTTTAGCTTCGATATATAGAATGTTAAGCCTTGAGTATATCTTACGTCTATATCTTCATTACGCTCATTTCGTAGCTCTAGGACCCTTGCACAAGTTCATTCTAACTTCCTCGAAGCGTCGCGCTTCGATTCGGACTTTGTTGTGCATGTTAGTTGGTACAAGAACAAGTACTGACCGACTAGATGGTGATCTAGTCGGTCGGCAACTGTTCTTGGACCGACTAGTTTGATTCCTTAAATTCTTGGACTTTACTGTTTACAGTTAGTCGGTCTACATTGACTCACCGACAGACTAGTTTGTGAACTAGTCGGTCAGTGATGCTTCTTTGACCGACTAGTTGAGACTTACTGTTCACTCTAAAATTCTTCTAAGCTACTGTTTACCGTTAGTCGGTCTAAGAACGTTTGGTGACCGACTAGTTGACAATCTAGTCGGTCAACTTTTGTTCTTGGACCGACTAAGTCAACTTGCCTTCAGACTATGTTGTTTTGCCTCTTAGTCGGTCTACGTTCATTGGATGACCGACTAGTTGTGAAACTAGTCGGTCAGACAGTGTTCTTGGACCGACTAGTTTTCTAGGTCTGAAATTCTATCTCTTCTCAGATCTGCTCTTAGTCGGTCCATGCTTTGTGACTGACCGACTAGTTGATGAACTAGTCGGTCAGTGAGTGTTCTTTGACCGACTAATTCTCACAGATTTCTTTCCGTTGGAGATTGACCTAACTTGTGTTTTTGGGTTCCTATAAATACGAACCTAGGTCATTTCTATCTTCAATAGAGCTGCCATTAAGAGATTCATTGAGTTCTAAAGAGATAGCTATTCTCCCTCAAATCTAAAGCTCTCTTCCTCACAAGAAACCCATTCTCTCTCATTTCTAGATCTAGAGAGAAGCTTGTTCTTGGTGAGCTATTCAAGCTATTGCTTGATTCAAGTTTCCAAATCTTCCCTAGGCACCCATTGCTGCTCATTTCCTTGGTGCTAGGGTTTGGTAACTTCATCTTCCTCAAATCCTTCATTCCACCTATTGGGTAAGAAAAACTCAAGGTATATGATTTTGTGGTAAGAGTATTTATTTCATCTAAACTCTTTTATATTGCTTATTGGCTCTCTCGGTTGTGAGAGAAGTTTGTGATCCCGGGTTGTGGGATTCACTTTGCCATTGCATGTATGATTTGATCTTGTGAAGGTTTTTCACAAGATATTCATAGTGGAAATCTTGAGTTAGGGTTTCTAACTCAAGTATCCGGAAGGGATCAGGGTGGTTGGGACGTAGGATCACCGGGAACAAGTCGGGGAGACTTGGGTGGATCCGAACCCATTAACATCGTTTGTTAGCATTGTTAATTTCATTGTTGTCATTCAATTTAAGCTTCCGCAAATTGATTTGGTAGTTGTGTGCAATTTAATTTGGAATAATACGCCTTATTATTTTAAAGTACTATTCACCCCCCCTCTAGTACTTGTGCAGTAGCTGGTAGGTCATTACATTTGGTATCAGAGCCAGATACTCAGCTATGTCTGCCAACGACAACAAGACCGTGCCTCCACCTTCCAACTACGACACCTTCAGGAACCGTGAAGGAGCGTCATCGGCGATGGAAGGACATTCCTCTACAAGGCCTCCATTCTTCAACGGTACCAACTACGGGTACTGGAAATGTCGGATGGAAACCTTCCTCCGAAGTGCATCTTTATGGAGGACTACAATGAAGGAGTACAACGAGCCCGAAGAAGAAGATTTTGAGAAATGGACTACCGCGGAGGTCGCCGCGGAGGTAAGCAATGCCAAGGCAATGAACGCCTTGCAATGCGCATTGGAGCCCGAGGACTTCAATAAGATATGCACATGTAAGAGTGCATATCAAATTTGGAACTCTCTCCACATACTACATGAAGGGACGAGTCGGGTAAGAGACTCTAAACTCGTTGTCGTAACCAAAGATTACGAAATGTTTCATATGCAACAGGGCGAGAAGATGAAAGAATATTACGCTCGCTTCGTTGACATAATAAACGAGTTAGAGGCCCTCGGCAAGATCTACACTCAAAAGGAGAAGTGCTTAAAGCTTATTGAAGGACTTCCCTCTTCTTGGGAAAAACGTACCTTCGCCATCGAGGAAGGTAATGACATGAACAAATATACCGTAGTTCAACTAATGGGTACCTTGATGTCATACGAGGTACGCAAAGATAGCAAGGTGAAGCTACAAGAAAAGATGAAGTCATATTTGAACCTAGATGCGCCTAAGAAAAAGGCGATTGCATTCAAGGCGGCTTCATCCACATCTTCCGATGATGAAGACTCGGAAAACGAGTTGGACTTGGAGTCCATGGCACTCATGGCCAAGAAGTTCAACCGTTTCTTCCGGAAAGGTAACTTCAAGACCAAAGGTAAATTTGGTTCTTCTAACGCCTCTTCCTCTCCTTTGTGTTTCAAGTGCAATAAGCCAGGACACATGAAAGCGGAGTGTCCTCTCAACAAACAAAAGGAGAAGTGGAAGGCGCCAAAATTCGATAAGTCCAAGAAATACAAAAAGGGGTACAAGAAAGGACTTGTCGGAGCAACATTCACCGACTCCGAGGATTCCTCAAGCGGAGAGTCGGATGATGAGAAAGTGGAGCAAGCACATATGTGCTTCATGGCAAGAGAGGATAACGATCAAGGATCCTCCTCTTCCGATGATAGTAATGACGAAAGCGATGAGGTAACGATGGATGATCTTAGAAATGCTAACTCTCAACTTTGGTCAAAATACACTAAGTTAGTAAATAGATATACTAAGGTAAAAGATGACCTAGCTACAATTCAAACATCGCCTAAGAATATCATCACCAACAACGACACCGTTGTTGAAGAGTTAAGAAATGAGATTGTGAATCTCAAATCTAAACTTGAACATGTTAGCATTGAGGATGCGGAAGAACATGAGATAGCGGATTTAACTTCTCAAAACTCGACTTTGAGTATTGAGAACGAGAATCTTAAATCTCGTGTTTATGTGCTCACATCGCAAATATCCGCTTTGGATACTTCTTTGCGTTCTCTCAAAGAGAAATATGAGGACACATTGGGCAGAATCAACAAATTCAACAAGGGTAAGGGCCATTTGGATAATATCCTAAAAGATTTACTTCCGGCCAAACACCACATTGGCTTGGGGTATATGATGGGAAATTCATCCAAGTAGGTCACTACTTTTGTTAGGTCAACTTCCGAAGCCTCAACGAGTGGGAGCAAACACTCTATTGGAAGTTCATCTTCCAATGGTGCTTCCACCTCGTCCACACCCTCTTTCGGAAAGAAACCCACTTTGGGTGGACCTCCAAAGAAGGGGCATGCCTACATGTACACTAATAACATGCCACGTAGGAACACACGTCCTACTCCACCGTCTCACACTTATGATGATTTTTATGCAACACATTCTCGGGCACGTGCACACCAAGTGAGACACCCTCACGCACGTGTTCCCACACATGCATATGTACACCCACCTCATCATATGAATAATTCTCGTCGTGCACCATTCCATCATGTCCCGTATGCCTATCCACAACATGCATCACGTAGAAATCAACGTAGCATGCATGCACCCAATAGGATGATGGCTTCCAAAATATTCACTATTTGGAGCCCAAAGGACACAAGCATGGACGAAAAACAAATGTACATGAATGCTTATTTTTCGGATGTTGTGCATAGTAAGAATTATGTGGGGAAGTCTAAGTCCACTTGGACTTGGCTTCCAAAGGTCTAATCCCTTGGACCCAATGACCTTGGGTACCATGATATGAAAGTGTCTATCTTTAGGTACTCAAGGAAAAGAAAAAGAAAAGGAGCATCAAATTTAAATTTAGCTCCAAAGGGAATTGGATACTCGATAGCGGGTGCTCCAAACACATGACGGGTGACACTCGTTTGCTCTCCGGAGTGGTTCCCATTGCGAATGGAAACCGCGTCGTATTTGGAGGCAACGAGAGCGGAACCATCATAGGTGTTGGTAAAGTCGGTAACCCTTCTAAACCATTAATTAGTGATGTTTATCTTGTTAGTGGTTTAAATCATAATCTTATTTCAATAAGTCAACTTTGTGACAAAGGTTACAAAGTTAGCTTTGCGAAAGGATTGTGTCATATTTTAAGAAAGGATAATGAAAAATTATTATTTTCCGGAACTCGTTGTAAAGACATTTATATTTTGGATCTTCCTAAGTCATATGAACAATGTCTCGTTGCCAACACAAGTGAACAACACTTATGGCATCGACGCTTTGGACATGTGAACTTTGGAACACTATATAAGCTTTCAAAATTGAATTCTATTAAAGGTTTTCCGAAGCTTGTTTTTGAAAAGAAAAGTTTTTGTGATTGTTGTCAACGCGGCAAGCTTCCTAAATATTCATTTAAACCTAAGAAAAGCATCTCTACTAAACGGCCACTAGAGCTATTACATCTAGATTTATTTGGGCCAACTAGAGTAGCTTCCTTAGGAAATGCAAGGTATGGACTTGTCATCGTAGATGACTATTCAAGATTTACTTGGGTATTTTCATTGTGTAATAAAAATGAAGCTTTTGAAAACTTCACAATTTTTGTTAAGAAAGTACAAAATCTCTTAGGAACCACCATTGTCACTATTCGTAGTGATCATGGAGGTGAATTTGAGAATGAGTCTTTTGAGACATTTTGTGATGAAGTTGGTATTACTCACACCTTCTCTTTCCCTCGTGCACCTCCTCAAAATGGTGTAGTTGAGAGAAAGAATAGGACGCTAGTGGAATGTGCTCGCACTATGCTTGATGATAGCCAACTTGGCCATCAATTTTGGGCGGAAGCGGTACACACCGCTTGCTATGTGTTTAATAGAATACTTTTGAGGCCCGGCACTAAACAAACTTGTTATGAATTGTTGTTTGGTAGGTTGCCTCAAGTTAAACATTTTCGTGTTTTTGGTTCGAAATGTTTTATTAAGAACACATATGGTAGTTTGGACAAATTCGATCCGAGATCCGATGAGGGGATTTTTGTTGGATATTCTACGCGTAGCAAAGCCTACCGGATATTCAACAAACGAACCTCAACGATCGAGGAATCGCTTCATGTCTCATTTAATGAAGGATTTGTTCCAACTAGAATTTCAAATGATAATGATTCTATGGATGTTTTATGTGATTCGTTTGATAATTCTAAGTCTAATGATTCTATTGATTCTATTGAGACTAACCCAACTAATGAAGTTGTTGAGAATGTTCCAAGTGATCAAGGTATTCCCAAACGGCTTCATTCGGTTCGTGACCATCCCCATGAGCAAGTCATTGGCAATATCTATGATAGTGTCAAGACGAGATCGCAAGTTCACCACTTCGCAAATTGTGCCTTTGCCTCATCGATAGAGCCAAAGAATATTAATGAAGCATGCGAAGATAGCGCTTGGATCTTAGCCATGGAGGAGGAGCTCATTCAATTCGAGAGGAATGAAGTTTGGGAGCTTGTTCCATTGCCATCAAAGAACCACACCGTCATAGGGACAAAGTGGATCTTCAAGAACAAAACCGACGAAAACCAAGTCGTCGTCCGGAACAAAGCTCGGTTAGTAGCTCAAGGCTATCGTCAAGAGGAAGGTATCGATTTCGAAGAATCTTTCGCTCCGGTAGCTAGATTAGAATCAATTAGATTACTTTTGTCTTTTGCATGCCATAAGAATTTTAAATTATTTCAAATGGATGTTAAAAGTGCATTTTTAAACGGAGATGTCGTTGAGGAAGTTTACGTTTCTCAACCTCCGGGCTTCGTAAATGAAAAATTTCCAAATCACGTTTTTAAACTAAAGAAAGCTCTTTATGGTTTGAGACAAGCTCCTCGAGCTTGGTATGATCGCCTAAAGAATTTTCTTTTGGATTTGAATTTTAAAATGAGCGAAGCCGATTCAACACTTTTTATTAAGCATGCGAATAATGATATTTTATTAGTTCAAATTTATGTTGATGATATCATTTTCGGTGCTACTAACTTCGCTCTTTGCGAAGAGTTTTCTAATGTGATGAAGGAACAATTTGAGATGAGCCACATGGGCGAACTCAAATATTTCTTAGGTCTCCAAATTCGCCAAATGAACGATGCAATCTTCATCCACCAAACGAAGTACACGGTGGAGTTGCTAAAGCGATTTGGAATGGAGAATGCCTCCGGGAAAAAGACTCCAATGAGCACGACTACGCATCTTGACAAGGATACGGGCGGTAAGGATGTAGACATTCGTCTATATCGAGGTATGATAGGTAGTTTGCTTTATCTTACCGCAAGTAGGCCCGATATTATGTTTGCCGTATGTATATGTGCTCGTTATCAGTCTCAACCTAAGGAGTCTCACTTAGTAGCGGTAAAGCGTATTTTTCGCTATCTAAGTTACACATTAGATTTTGGATTACTTTATCCGAGATCTAGCACATATGAGTTAGTCTCATATAGTGACGCTGATTATGCGGGATGCAAATCCGACAGGAAAAGTACTAGTGGCACTTGCCATTTTATAGGAAATTCTCTTGTCTCTTGGTTTTCCAAGAAGCAAAATTCCGTATCACTTTCAACCACCGAGGCGGAATATATTGCCGCCGGTGCCGCGTGTGCTCAGGTTCTTTGGATGAGACACACTTTGAAGGATTTTGGTATTCATTGTGATACTAGCCCTATCATGGTGGATAACCAAAGTGCTATTTGTCTTTCAAAGAATCCGGTGCACCATTCCCGATCGAAACACATAGATGTCCGACACCATTTCTTAGATGATCATGTTGCTAAAAAGGACATCATTTTAGTGTACGTTGAAACCCAAAAGCAAATCGCCGATATTTTCACGAAACCCCTAAAGGAGGACTCCTTTGTGCGGTTGCGTCGAGAATTGGGGATTATGGGTGAATCCGAGATATAGGATTCATATTTCAATTCAATCATCTTACATGCTAATATATTTCGCGATATTTCATTCATGCTAGATTAATTGAATTTTTGGGAATTTTATGTGATTTTTCGTACTTCGACTCGTGCCCCCGAGGGCACTTCTGCTGGTACTGCTGCTGCTGGTGCTACCACTTCTGCTGGTGTCCCCGAGAGCACACCTGTTGCCACCACTCCTGTGGTGGATACTCCGACTGGTGCTCCCGAGGTCACTACTGATGCTGCTTCTGTCGAGACCTCTGCTGCTGTTGAAATTCCCGTTGTTGAGCATGTTGCTGAGATCTCCACTCCTGCCCCGACGATTCCATCTGTTGAGACACCTCTACTTCCTGCAGATCCTGAGTCCACTCCGTCGACTGGACCCACGGACGCTGCAGATCCAGCCTCCTCCTCGTGATCGTTGTTCCGAGGACTCCCCATATACGTTTTGGATGATATATCTTAGTGAGAGTGTTTTGGGTTAGGCTGGGGCTTGAGAGATGTCTTGATGTATCTTTGTGATTTCTGGATGTCGGAGTTGGATATGATGTTATGATGTTGTTTTGATGTATGTTGATATACTTGGATGATGATGATGATGTATTTCTTTTTGATGATATGTAGCGCTTGATATGATGTATCTCATATATTCGATGTGATATTTTTTTTTGGATATACTCACATTGTCTCTACATATATATATGTTCATCGTCATTCACTTTGTCATTTATTCGTCGTGCATTTTTATATATATATATTCGTTGAATGCATTTGAATTGTGACTTCGTCGCTCGACGATTAAAAACTTGGTTAAATAGATTATATTTCTATATTAATATAGAATTGTTTTCCATGCACAAATTTAACCAAGAAAAATTAAATATTGAAGAGTATGTTTCTTTATTCAAGAAATGAATAATGATTTGGAGTTTTTGATGATTTTGATTTTTTTTGATAATGGAAAATTTGGCACACCTTGTTTTGATTTCCACAATTTTTCCCTTGGTGTCAAGATGATCCATTGCCATTGTCTACGACTCCCGATGTTGGATTTTACATTTCCTAATTGTTGTCGTTGTATGCCCCCCATTTTTGGGATAATGCCAAAGGGGGAGAGATAATAATAATAAAATAGCGCAAATGAAAATTTAACTCAATTTCCAAGAATCTAGTTTGATATGTTAGATTCAGGGGGAGTTAAGATACATATAAGGATTTTCAAAATCCGATATTTCAAAAATCAATTCATTTTATTTATCTTACTCGTCTGCTTGATGCAATTCATTTATATTCATTTTGGAATTAACGTGTCATCAATGCAGGGGGAGTAAGTATTTTACATTTGAATTATTATCTTTGATTATTATTTATGTTGGTTTGTCATCACCAAAAAGGGGGAGAATGTTGAATATTGGACTCCCCGGATTTGGTTTTGGATGATGAGCAAACATAAATAATTCATGAACTAATAATTTGTGAGCGCAGTATTGGAGATCGTCGCCAATTTCACGTAAACATTCAAAGCGACATCTCAACACTTTCCAAAGCTCATATTCATGCCTAAAGCTTCGTTGAAGCTCTTGCGACGCTTTGGAAAATATGAAGATTCAATCGAAGCTATCGAAGACCGTTTATTAAGGTTTTATTTATAGTCTTTTAGCTTCGATATATAGAATGTTAAGCCTTGAGTATATCTTACGTCTATATCTTCATTACGCTCATTTCGTAGCTCTAGGACCCTTGCACAAGTTCATTCTAACTTCCTCGAAGCGTCGCGCTTCGATTCGGACTTTGTTGTGCATGTTAGTTGGTACAAGAACAAGTACTGACCGACTAGATGGTGATCTAGTCGGTCGGCAACTGTTCTTGGACCGACTAGTTTGATTCCTTAAATTCTTGGACTTTACTGTTTACAGTTAGTCGGTCTACGTTGACTCACCGACCGACTAGTTTGTGAACTAGTCGGTCAGTGATGCTTCTTTGACCGACTAGTTGAGACTTACTGTTCACTCTAAAATTCTCCTAAGCTACTGTTTACCGTTAGTCGGTCTAAGAACGTTTGGTGACCGACTAGTTGACAATCTAGTCGGTCAACTTTTGTTCTTGGACCGACTAAGTCAACTTGCCTTCAGACTATGTTGTTTTGCCGCTTAGTCGGTCTACGTTCATTGGATGACCGACTAGTTGTGAAACTAGTCGGTCAGACAGTGTTCTTGGACCGACTAGTTTTCTAGGTCTGAAATTCTATCTCTTCTCAGATCTGCTCTTAGTCGGTCCATGCTTTGTGACTGACCGACTAGTTGATGAACTAGTCGGTCAGTGAGTGTTCTTTGACCGACTAATTCTCACAGATTTCTTTCCGTTGGAGATTGACCTAACTTGTGTTTTTGGGTTCCTATAAATACGAACCTAGGTCATTTCTATCTTCAATAGAGCTGCCATTAAGAGATTCATTAAGTTCTAAAGAGATAGCTATTCTCCCTCAAATCTAAAGCTCTCTTCCTCACAAGAAACCCATTCTCTCTCATTTCTAGATCTAGAGAGAAGCTTGTTCTTGGTGAGCTATTCAAGCTATTGCTTGATTCAAGTTTCCAAATCTTCCCTAGGCACCCATTGCTGCTCATTTCCTTGGTGCTAGGGTTTGGTAACTTCATCTTCCTCAAATCCTTCATTCCACCTATTGGGTAAGAAAAACTCAAGGTATAGGATTTTGTGGTAAGAGTATTTATTTCATCTAAACTCTTTTATATTGCTTATTGGCTCTCTCGGTTGTGAGAGAAGTTTGTGATCCCGGGTTGTGGGATTCACTTTGCCATTGCATGTATGATTTGATCTTGTGAAGGTTTTTCACAAGATATTCATAGTGGAAATCTTGAGTTAGGGTTTCTAACTCAAGTATCCGGAAGGGATCAGGGTGGTTGAGACGTAGGATCACCGGGAACAAGTCGGGGAGACTTGGGTGGATCCGAACCCATTAACATCGTTTGTTAGCATTGTTAATTTCATTGTTGTCATTCAATTTAAGCTTCCGCAAATTGATTTGGTAGTTGTGTGCAATTTAATTTGGAATAATACGCCTTATTATTTTAAAGTACTATTCACCCCCCCTCTAGTACTTGTGCAGTAGCTGGTAGGGCATTACAACACGCTAAGATAGCGATCATCTCGTCAAATCTAAAGGAACCAATTGGAGTCCTTGAGGGTAAGAGTTAAGACCCATATGGCCTTTGAGTCTCACATAATAGCAAACACTATTGCTACTAACTCAGTGGTCGAAATGCATACGTGGTATGAACACGTATTACAACATCACTCCTTTCCCAGGGAGAGTATGTCTTAATGATGTTGTACGGATGAAAGATC
Organism: Scilla litardierei; assembly: GCA_030789695.1. NCBI lineage: Eukaryota > Viridiplantae > Streptophyta > Magnoliopsida > Asparagales > Asparagaceae > Scilla > Scilla litardierei. Next base: position 148,360,000 of record CM061134.1, read on the forward strand.
AGACACCAAAGTGCCTATCTTTTTGAGTCCCCTTACTACTCATGAAACATTCCCGGACTCTCATCCTGCATAAGACAGATATGATTTAAAAAATCCTATGAGATCTCTTTCAAATATCCTTGTGATACAGATCTCAGATCTTTTGTAAGCATCCATATGATGCAGATCTTTCATTCGACTATCTTGTTTAAGTCACGACTCTAAATCATTTGTCTAATGATTTTGACTTTAAACTAGTCTCATCTCTATCTTATCCATCTGATAAGATAAGGCGGTTGCTCATGTGAGAGAGCCAACCTTAATCTGTCCGACATACATACAATTAAAATAGCTGAGACTTAAACACAAATGTATATAAAATCATTTGTAAGAAACTTGTATGCAAATTAAACTTTGATCTTCTATAGACATGGGAAATATTACATGATACAGCTCAGCACCTACGCATTCCCATAGATGATAAGTGTTTGAAAAACACATCTCTAGGGATCGTCTTAGTAAGGGGATCCGCTATCATCTTATGCGTGGATATGTATCCTATGTCTACTTCCTTCCGTTTGTCATAGTTCTTCGCAAACTTGAATCGAATATCAATGTGTTTGGTCTTACAATGAAATTTTAGGATCTTTGACATAGGCAATCGAAGCTTGACTATAACTGTATATAGGAACAGTGCTCGAGTCAGTGGCATCCGTCAGCCTGTCTAAGAATTTCCTAAGCCAAACAGCTTCTTGGACCGCCATGCTGAATGCTACAAATTCGGCTTCCATGGTTGATAGGGCGATGCAGGTTTGCTTTTTGCTGCTTCAGGATATTGCACCATTCCTGAGTAAGAAAACAAAGCCTGAGGTAGATCTTCGCTCGTCAAGATCACCTGCCCAATCAGCATCGGTATAGCCTTCGAGTCTCAAGGTATTGCCTTGATAGCATAACACATAGTCCGCAGTCCCTTTGAGGTACCTTAATATCCTCTTCACCGCTTTCCAGTGTGCCTGTCCTGAATTGGATTGGTAATGGCTTACCATACCAACAGAATAGCAAATGTCTAGTCTAGTACACATCATGGCGTACATCAGACTCCCGACAGCACTGGAGTATGGAACCTTTTCCATAGCTTTCTTTTCTTTTGGATCTTTGGGACACATTTCCAAACATAGACCCTCGCCTTTGCTTACTGGAGGTAAAACGCACGACAGGAGAGAAAGTCTCTTCGTAGTCTATTCTTTCCTGTTGCGTGAAACCTTTCGCAACAAGGCGAGCTTTATATTTCTTGATGGAGCCAACAGCCTTATGCTTGATTTTGAGAACCCACTTGTTCCCAATGGCTCTACGTCCCTTAGGTAAATCAACCAAGTCCCAGACTTGGTTTGTTTTCATGGATTGAAGTTCTTCTTCCATCGCCGCTATCCATTTATCTTTAGCAACGCATGTGACGGCCTGTTTGAAATTTGCAGGTTCGTCATCATCTTGTAGTAATGTCATGAATGTTTGAGAAAATTCATCCTCAAATCTCAGAGGTGTTAGCCTCGTTCGATTACTACGACTTGCTTGAGTTTGATCACTCCCACTTGGAATGACATCACTCCCACTTGGAATAACATCACTCCCACTCGGAATAGGATTGGTATCGTTCGTATCATCCATTTGTGAAGTTTGAAACATATTTTCTTCTTCACCAAGGATTCTCCCACTCGAACGTTCCGATCCTTCTTGATCCCAAGTCTCAAACAAGGATAAGTCTTGACTTATCTCACCCTGTCTTGAAAACTCGTTTTCCAAGAAGACAACATTCCTCGATTCGAATTCTATTAGACCCACATTGTCCTCTTGACCGACGAAAACATATCCTTTGGAGTTTTCAGCGTATCGGATGAAGATACACTTCCTCCCACGTGGCCCAAGTTTGCCATATTTGTGAGAGGATAAATGTGCGTAAGAGGCACAACCCCAAGGTTTTAGAATGCTTAAGTCTGGAGTTCTATTTTTCCACAACTCATAAGGAGTAGAACTTACCGACTTCGAGGGTACATGGTTTAAGATGTATGCTGCCGTCAATAATGCATCACCCCAAAAGGTGATGGGCAAATTTGCCTGAGACATCATTGATCGGACCATTTCCATCAATGTCCTATTTCTTCTTTCCGCAACACCGTTTTGTTGCGGAGTATAAGGCATAGTTATTTGATGAACTATGCCTTTTTCATCACAGAGTTCCTTAAAACTCGTCAATTGATATTCTCCACCCGGATCGGTTCGCAAGACCTTTATCTTGCGATCTAGTTGATTTTCCACTAAACTCATATAGTTTTTGAAGCAAGATAAAGCTTCATGTTTGTGGGAAATCAAATAAATGTGACCGAAACGGGTGAAGTCATCAATGGATGTGATGAAATAGGACTTCCCGCGTCTTGTCTTAACATTCATTGGACCGCAAATGTCCGAATGGATAAGCTATAATGGAACTTCGGCCCTTGTGCCAGTTCCAAACGGCTTGCGACAAGTTTTCCCTACAAGACAATGTTCGCAAGTTGACATTTCAACTTTTGAAACATTAGATAGCAAGCCACTTTTGGCAAGTCTATCCATTCTAGTTGGTCCAATATGACCAAGTCTTGCATGCCAACAAATGATCTCAGATTCAGAGTTAGAAGCATTTGTCAAATGGAAACTTTCATTAATAGAAGAAGAATCATCATACATTGTGTTTAAAACAATTAATCCATTACAAACATTACCCGACCCAACTAAAGAACTATTACAAACAAGGTCAATATTTTGTTTATAGAACCTCCATTCATAATCTAAAGACATTAACATGACCACGGAAACGATATTCCTTCTAATATCTGGAGCAAAGAGGACGTCGTGCAATAATAGAGTCCGGCCGTTGTCGAGAACTAGCTTGCATGTTCTGACGCCCTTGACTTCAACACGAGTTTTGTTGCCGACGTATATCCACTTTGTTCCTTGAGTTATCCTTCGATACTCTACGAAGAACCTTCTGTCCTTCGCTACGTGGTCTGTGGCCCCTGAATCAATCAACCAAAAATAGTTAGATTCAACAAGAAACACGGAACTAGAAACACATATGTAACTAGCCCTACAAGTTACCTTATCACTTCCATCCGTACACGTACGGGCGAAGTGACCGTACTTGTTGCACTTAAAGCACTTGATCTTCTTCAACTTTTTCTTCTTTGAGTGCACATTCTTTTGCCACTTTTTGTTCTTAGTCTTCTTTGAGGTTTCCGGTTCTTGCTTTCGTTCGTTCACAAACCTTAAGCGTTTATTCTTCCGCTTATTTCCTCCATGTGAGGAACTAGCCCATGTGCACTTCTGCACTAGGTTTTGCGGCTTGAATCCGCTCTTCCTCGAGTTCGAGGTGTTTTGATACATCGCTTAAAGTTTTAATGCACTCATTATGAGTGAGGTGCATTTTCATGTTATCCCAGCTATCTGGGAGTGAACGAATGACTGCTTGGATCTGTTGTTCGTCAGACAGCGTAAGACCCGCATCCTTCAATTCAGCTATGAGATTCGCCATGTGGCGGAGATGCTTTTTCATAGAATGATCTCGCCGCATCTTGTACGAATCAAATTGAATATTTAAGGAGCGGAGTTTGGTAACCGAAGTTCCACCAAACTTTACTTCTAGCTCAGACCATATGTCTTTGGCTAGGTCGAATTCCCGAAATAGACGCATTATGTCATTGTCCATTGCGGACAATAACGTAATACGTGCTATTTTGTTCTTTCGTGTCCAAGTCTCATAAGCTTCTCGGTCTCTCTTGTGTTGGGCCGTATTGCCCAACTCAGGTTCTTCCATTATGTTTTGGAGTGTTTCGAGCACATCTTGCTCTTCCAAAACATATTGGATTTTTATTGACCAAAGTTTATAATTGTCGCCGTTGAGCTTCTCACCTTTGTTAAGCTCTGCGACAATGTTCTTAGAAGCGGTAGACATATTCGAATTAAAAAACTGCAAAGAAAATGAAAAACACGATCAAAATTCTATGCATAAAGTTTCGATTCTTTAAACACTTGATAAGTTCCTTGGATAAACTGAAATGTTACTCTAGAATCGAGAAGTTCACTACGTTCCCAACTACCATCTAGAAGTAACTTTCAAAGTATCCCTCTTACTTATCTTATGTAAAAAGGAAATCAGAAATGATACACGTATGGTACCAGCAACGGAAAAATACTTTTGAAAAACATATCTTTCAAAATGGAATAGGTGAGAGTTTGCGCAAAGAATTTTAGCGCAATAATTGCCAAGCCACGAGACCTGTTCTACACACCCATGGGTTAGATAACCATGGCCGGATCGTGGTAGGACTTGGAATTCTAAATTGCGCTATCCCGATTAAGGACGGGACATAACCTATTTGAAAACATCTTTTTCAAAAATTTGAAATACATTGGCTAATCTCCGTAGAGTAGAGCACAACGTCATAAGTACATTGGCTAATCTCCGTAGAGTAGAGCACAATGACATGGCTAATCTCGCATGAAGTAGACCACTATGGCTAATCTTCAAGGAGTAGAGCCCAAGGAAAAACTTCATTAAAATGTTAGCCCCGTATGGGCTAGACGGCACATTCGTGTTTGACCAAGGCCTTTTGACACCCCGTATGGGCTAGTCGGCAAGTTCGTGATCGACCAAGACCTTATGCCAGATTGGTCGACCAAAACACCCAAATTGGTCGACCAAAAAATTGGTCTTCATCACTCCCGGCCAGGGCCCCTGCCCTGGTCGAGGCTGGCCAAGGGCCTCTGCCCTGGCCGGCCAGGGGCGGCCTGCGGCAGCCCTGGCCACTGCCAGGGCCGGCCGGGCCACTGGCCTGGCCTCGGCCAGAGGCCGGCCAGGCCTCTGCCTGGCCTGGCCTCGGCCAGAGGCCCCTGGCCGGGGCCAGGGCCCCTGCCCTGGCCTAGGCCATGGCCCCTGCCTTGGCCTCGGCCAGGGCGGCCAGGCCCTGGCCTGAGGCCAGGGCGCGGCCCTGGCCTCGGCCAGGGCGACCAGGCCCTGGCCGGGGCCAGGGCCCCTGCCCTGGCCTCGGCCAGGGAGGCCAGGCCCTGGCTCTCTGGCCCTGGCCGTGGCCGGCCAGGTCCGGCCGGCCATGGCTTATTGGCCTTGACTGGCCATGGCCCTTTGACCATGGCCGGTCTCCCCCCTTTCATGGGGTGGCCGCATACCCCCGCCGGAGGGGGTTGCCGTGGTGGTTATTGGCCGTAGCCAACCCCCTCCGCATGGGGAGGGGGGTGCATGGCATAGCCCATTTGGCCATGGTGCACATGCACCAAATTTCATCTTCCCCGATGGAAATAACTACCACCTTCTTCTCTGGTGAAGCACCCGTTCGTCGAGGAAGTAGTTGTCCTCCAATGGCAGTGTGCCAAAAATTGACCCTCTTCAAAAATTCGTAAACTACGCGCTCCACATGAAGAGAGCACCCATTCCCTATGAATGAAGACTCAGCATCCATGAAGAGAGCGAGTTTGACGATATGAACGGTAGGTTCTTCCCGTCACGGAGAGTTCCTGCCATATCCATAATGACAGAAGACCCTAACATGAAAAGAACAACCGCTGCGTTCTCTCTGTCACGAAGCGTTCCTACCATATCCATAATGGTAGGATACCCATTCGTGAAAAAGACAACGACTCATTCATAGTTTCGATGGGGCGACGGTTTGACCGGGGCGAACCCGTATGGCTCTGATACCAATGTAGGAACCTGCCAAAACAGAGTTAGGATCGATAAATGAAGTTGAGACTTACGCTTGCGTATGCGGCACGGTAGTCATAGAACTTCGCCTTCGGATTCGCCACGACGGATCGAGTCTTCTCATGAACGGAGTAAGGCTACTAAATCCACAATCTAAATCTCTACTTTTAGATTAAGAACTTGGATAAAGGGAGAGGAAGGATTTCGGCAGAGCTTCGCTAGAATGAAAATGCATGCAAGAATGCCATGCAAAAGTGTAAGGAAATGGCTAACCCTTGGGTATTATTTATAGCCCCCAAGGTAGTTATTTTAGGAGTAATTGTTCCTTTGGAACAATTTAACTAAGGTGTACCATCGTACATGGCACATTATAAGCTTAAGTTGTACCATATGCATGGTACAACATAAGCTTAAGATATTACCCCTTTATTAGCCATATGTCGCATGCACTTATGCACATATAATGCGACTTTCCCATTAATCTAGAGATCCTCTCCGCAAGGGAACAGATTCCCTTAGCACACGACTTCGTGTACGCGACGTTCGAGGTCCGTATTCCCTCGTACATCCCCCACAAGGGTGTATAAACGTCTTCCATATCCAACAGAATCAGTATATGAACACTACGGGATTATTTCAAGCTAAGGCGCATCCTATGTAATCTGGTACCTAGAAATTCATTCTTCATTGTCTTGAGTTCACCAAAAAACTTACCAAACGGAGTGTTAAAGATGGGGCTTCTACCCTCTTCTGGTACGATAATTGGCTCCCATGTGGGCCCCTCAGTGGTACTTATGATGTTCCTGCTGGGGAGGAGGGATATAAAGTTAGTGATTACTGGTCGGGAGTGGGGTGGAAGGAGTGGGATTCTCTCACCCCTGTGCGCCATATAATTGAGGGGGTGGGTTTGACCGCTGGTGTTGACTCTTGGTCATGGACTGCTAAGGCTCCCTCTCTTCTTAATGTTTGGAATGGTTCTCGAGTCATAAAGCCTCTTTTTCCCTTTTACAAAGTCGTCTGGTTTCAAGGGCACATCCCCAAGATGGCCATCACATTACTGCGAGCTTTTCACGGGAAGCTTCTCACTCGTGACAAGCTCGTGCAATGGGGAGTTCCTACTTCTCCTTACTGTTCCTTATGCTCAGACAATATTCATGAAGATCTTAATCATATATTTTTTGAGTGCAGTTATTCTAATTACCTCCTTTGCAGGAGTTTCTTAAAAATGGGGGTTACCACTACCTTGCCTACCTCGTTATCTGGAATTGGGGACTTGATTCTTTCACAATTTCATGCAAAGAACAATGTTGGTAAGTTGGTCAGAACGGTGCTGGCTACATTAATATGGCACATTTGGAGAGAGCGTAACAGAAGAATCTTTGAAGGATCTAGCCAGTTGCAGACTGTTCTTTTTGACAACATTATGGATGATGTGAAAATTGCCCTGAGGCATGTGACTTGGGACCAGGAGGATGATAGTTCTATCCCCTCAAATTGGGGCCTGGTAAACTAGGATTCACTGTATGTACTTTTGTTTTCTAATTTGGTTCTATGGGTAGCAGATGGTGTTTTTGTTTTGGTTGGGTAATGGCGCATGTGCCTTACCCATCATACAAACATCCTTCTTCCACCCATGAGAGCCTTGTAAATTTTACTTGTGATCAATAAAGATGCAAAGCATATTCTTCACAAATATATATATATATATATATATATATATATATATATATATATATATATATATATATATATATATATATATATTGATGGAGCAAACAATCGACGGGTTCGGGAATATTGGGATGGAGTGGATTGGATCGAAGAGGCTGCACTTCCGCATATCAAGATACTACTTCAGCATGTAAAAATAACACCAGGTGCAGATTGCTGGGATTGGAATCGTGGGCAGGAGATGAAGTACAAAGATGTTTGGGATTCGGTCCGATTAAGGTCTGCCCCCTTTAGATTCTACAAGCTTATCTGGTACAAAAACCATGTTCCTAAGATGGCACTTACCCTCCTTCGAGCATTAAAAGGCAAACTTCTCACCAAAGACCGGTTGGAAAAATGGGGCGTTCACTCCTCTCTTGAATGTGTCCTGTGTTCTGACAAAATCCCTGAAACTATAAATCACATTTTTTTCTCTTGCAGCTTCTCGCAGTACATTATCAAGCGCGCGCTGCTAAAGCTTGGGGCTGCCGGCTGTGTAAATGCGGCATGCTGGAGCTCTTTCACTCTACAGGATGCTGGTGAATTAATTCTGGGAAAATTTGGCAAATTAAATTTAGAGGGCCGGCTTGCTAGGACTGTTCTTGCTTCTATTGTCTGGCATCTATGGCGAGAGCGCAACACAAGACAATTTGAAAAGTTAATGAAGCCAAAGACGACACTATTTGATGACATCTCGGATTCTGTCCGAATGGCATTGCGAAATGAATCTGATGATGATATAGACTCTGGTGATGCATTGGAGAATTGGGGAATATTGGATAATGGTTAGCAGCTTTGGATGATTTTCGCATTTTCGCATTTTGTAAACCTGGGCTATAGATATGAATGTAATGGTTTTGGTGTATTGTTCATAGAGGTAAATGTTGATAGTTGAGAGTGACGACGCATGTGTCCTCTCCTCTCTCTGTTAATATTTCACTCTGTGACTATACATGTTGTATTCTCTGTACACTATTAATACTACTGCTAATTTACCTTTCAAAAAAATATATATATATATATTCATGCATATAGAAGCATACGGTGGTGGATGGTGGGGATACGGGGGTAGGTGAGGATGGAGGGGCAAGTGATCGCGATCGCACCTACAATTTCTTGCGGCGCGTGTATGGGGTGATGGACGTGGATGGTGAAGGATCTGTGGGGGCGACTGCAGTGGTCGTGAGTGGATGTGAAGTGGAGGGAAAAGAAACGGTGGGTGTAGAGGAAGTGGTGGAAATGAAAGTGGCGGCGGGAGGGGATGAATGTGAATGTTGAGGTGAAGATCGTCGAGGGGGTGAAGGTGGTGGTGAGGGGTATGGTGTGGGAGGAGGAGGGCCGTAAACGTGCATGAGAATGCGGAGGATGGTGGCCACGTTCCTCTGAAGTGCGAGGAAACGTGGGTGAGTGAAGATGGAAGAGGATGGAACCGAGGAGGTGGAGGAAGATGCGCCAATGCGCAATGCAGCTAAATCAGCCTCAAGACAGAGGCGAGTAGAAGTGGCTCGACGAAAGGTGGAGGTGGTGTTCGTGCGGACCGGAGAGGTGGTGACAGTGGTGGTGGGGACAGAAGCCGGGATGGCGCTACTAGGCCCAGCCCCGGGGTCTCCACGGGACGCCGGAATGTCCTGCTCGCCTAAGTGGGCGGCAGGGGAAGGTGGTCTGAGTGCGCCCGAGATAAATGGAAGATGTAACCCGCCTAGAAAGTCAGGATCGGGAGGGAATGTCCAATCTGCCACAAGCTGGATAGTCATACGAGCGGGGTTGGGTAGAATGGTGTAAGGAGCAGGGGGTGGCCGTAATGGAAAGTGAAACGACCATCGGGTCGGGGCTTGATCATGTGTATATGCCGCAAGACATCGAGATCTAGACGTGAGGGTCCTGCAGCAGTAGGTAAATCTCGGGGGATGGCAATATTAAACTAGGGAGACGAAGCTATGATAGTGATAAGGCCCCTGCAACAAAGCTTGCCCTTGTCGGTGCGGCTAATCTCAAGAAGCTTGTAAACAAGCCAAGCACCGGCATGGATGGGAATAACCTGGGCCCTAAAATAAATCCCGTCATCACTGCGAACAAAAGCAAAGGTCATGGCCCACAAAATGAAAAGATCAGGGATGGTCACGGTACATGACTCATCCCTGGGGAAGAAAGTGCAAGAAATGATTCGGTGGGCCAGACGGAAGAAGGGGTGAATGATGGAGGATGCCTTGGCCTTACCTCGGGGATAGTGATCGTGTAGGGTGAGGTGGAACCAAAATTGATCGACGTCGAATTCGGTGGATACCCGTAGGGACGGATAGCGTCGTCCCCAAGGATGGGGAAACCAAAGATGTTATTAATGGTGTTCAGGTGGGTGCGAATGGTTTTGTTATGGACGCGAAAAATGACGATCGACCCCGACTCACAGACAAGGGAGGATAAAAATTCAAGTGTGAGGGAGGGGTAGGATACCTCGGTGGCGTTTAGGAAAGCTAACCAACCTAAATTGGCGAAGAGAGTCTCGACCTCGGTGAATACTCCGAGATCGATAAGCGTTTGGGTATGGGAAAATTTGGTTGATAGGTTCCCCCGTGCATCAAGTCTATGATAAAAATCTTTTTGTTCTTGATTCCTAAAACGGTAGCCATGCGGGCCCATCAATGGGTCCTCAGTTGGGATGATAGGTTGGGGTTAGGGCTGGGGTTGTGTAGGCTGTGCTTGAGGAGGGCATGAGTGTGGTGGACGTATGGTCTTGCGTCTCTTGCGAGACGACCCCTCCTCTCGCATAATACCCTTGCCCTTATCTTTATCTTTGGCCATGTGAGTGTGTGTGTGTGTGTGTGTGTGTGTGTATGCGAGATGTGATGAATGCACACAAACACAGGCAATCGAGCAAAATAGTTAAACTAGGGCAAAATTGAAAATGGAGCTAAGGAGCGAAGTTACCCAGTAGAGATGAAGATCCTTACTCGTAGATTATCCAACGCAGCGCAATGAGAGGGAGTGTGAAGTCGCGACACTTCTTTTCAGCAAATTTTCGAAACGGGGGGAAGTTGGGGGAAAACTAGGGTTTTTATGGGGGTTAAATCGAAGATGGAGAGAGGGAGATTGATGGGGGAAGGAGATAGGGAGTGGAGAGATCGATTGAAGGGGATTTGTGGTCGGTTGAGGGAAGAACAAGGCTGGTCGGAGGAAGAGGAAGGCGAAACAGCGAAGGAGAATTGAAATCGGGTGAGGGAGAAATGAACGGGTGAAGTCGGGGTATTTATAGGGTTTAATTCGAACCGATCGGGTGAAAACTCACCCGATCGGTTGAATATTAGGTCGAAAAATTTGCTGAAAAGAGGCTACAGGTGAACCGATCGGTTGAGAACTCAACCGATCGGTTGGCCGCTTCACAGTTTTTCCCGAGAATTCAGTGCAGCTCACCCGGTCAGTCATCCGACCATGCTTCATATCAACCGATCGGTTGATTAAATCCCAAATTTTTCGAGACTTCAGTCGTTCCCACACGGTCAGCCACCCGGTCTCACTTTGCTTCACCTGACCGGTTCGCTTGAGAACAGATACATGCCATTGTCTGATACGTCTCACCCGATCGGTTGTGTGGTCACCCGATCGGTTGAGGGCTTGTCTCCTGCAAAAATTCACAAATGGCCTATGTCTCTCGATGGAAGTTCCCGCGGCTGGATTTATTTATTTAAAATAGGAAAAATTAAGCTAAAAAATAATCCTGAAAACGAAGATGAAAGTTTAGAGCATGGGTTGCCGCCCATGAAGCGCTTTTGTTTAACGTCGTTTTCTCGACGCCTGTAGATGATATTTAAGGTGGACGGGGGTGATGCCCTAAGATTGGCATCGCTTCAGATTCTGAGTTGGTGGCTTTTGGTGTCATTGGCGGTGACAAGTAGACTTGCTTGATGACCCTCCCTTCGTTGATGGAATCTGAGGGCTTCTCCCTTATATTGGCGTCTACCGCCACTCTTTTCAAGATCCGGATCTCATCTCTGGTGAGTCCCATGGGCTCTTTCCCTTTCCTCCTCGTCAGAGGAGCTTTTTGAAATCTGGAAGGGATCGTATGTGCCGCATCCGCCTCCCCAGCAACATCTCCTTTCTTCAGGCTGACATGTTCTTTAAGGTCCCCCAAGCTGTCGGGGGAATTTCTTGAAAGAATTTCCCAGGCCCCAGATTCCACAACTCTCTCTTCTTCTATCTCCAGTATATTGCATCTTGGATCATCCGGGGGGTTGGGGTGATTCATTGATAACCACAAGTCAAACTCGACCTTTTCGTTGCCAACGTTAAGGGAAAGCTTCCCCTTCTTCACGTCTATTAGTACACTGGCGGTGGCCATGAAGGGCCGTCCAAGGATGATGGGTGTATGGGTATCTTCAGGCATGTCCATCACCACGAAGTCCACTGACACTTGCACTCTACTAAAATCAACATGTAGGTTGTCTACTATTCCCACCGGGTATTTAACCGATCTATCGGCTAATTGAAGTGTCATACCCGTGGGCTCCAGGTCTCCCATCCCTATTCTCCTGTACAGTGACAGGGGCATTAAACTGAAGCTCGCTCCTAACTCCACGAGCGCCCGATGGATCTTTACTTCCCCTATTGAACAAGGGATGGAGAAACTTCCCGGGTCTTTTAGCTTGGGCAGATTCGCTCTCTGAATGAGAGCGCTATATTCCACCGTTAGAACGACATTTTCCTTCCTGGACCCTCTTGTCACCAAATCCTTTAAAAATTTAGCATAGGAGGGAATTGTCTCAATAGCTTCGAGGAACGGGATCTGCAAGCTTAAATCCTTTACCATAGCGAAGAACTTGCCGTTTTTTCGTCTATCTTTGCTTGGGCAAGTCGTTGTGAAAAAGGCACAATGGGCTTAAACACGTTGAGGCTCCCTTCCTCATCCTTCTTCTTCTCCTCTTCAGGGACTCCCTCCGGAGTCGTAGACTTTGGTGACGAAGCGTCGTTGTCATTGGCTTTTTCAATTGGTTGCTCTACGACCAACGGTGCTTCCGGTTCCTTGGCGGGCACTCTGGTAGGAATTTGTGTTCCTCTTCTCAAGACGATGGCGGACACATTCGCATGATCATGCGTGAGTGCCAAATTCTGGTTCGCCCCGTTGGGTTCCCTTCCGGTTGTGGCGGCAATAGATTTTGCGACCTTTTGAAGGTTCGCCACCTGCAACCCCAGTTGGGTTACCTGGTCAGTGAGAGCCCTCTACCTCATCTCCAGCTTCAAATTTATATTCTCCTGGTTCGTAATGTACTGAGTCAAGAGGGACTCAACCGGGGAGATGACCCGCTGCTGGCCATAAGGCTGCTGCTGCTGCTGCATGGGCTACTGGTTCCTTGGGTGATATTGCTGATACTGTTGTGGAGGCTGCTGCTGCTACTGATACTGTTGTTGTTGTTGCCTAGGCAGCTGATATACTAGCTGCTGCTGCTGCTAGGCGGCTGTTGATAGGGTGCCCGATAGCTAAGGTTGGGGTGGTTTCGGTTATTGGGAGAATAAACCGGATTCGAGCTAGTCTTCGATGGATACGACGCATTACCCGTCGGGTCTAAGAAAAGCGCACTTGCTTGATCCACCGATGGCGAAATATCACCACCCTCGAAGTCTCCCAGGACTTCCGCTTCCACCATAGATACTTGTTGGGTACCGGCACCACCAGCTCCTACCATGAGCGCAGAGATCTGGGTCGATAGCAAATCAAATTTGCTAGATAACTTGTCGACGTCCTCGACTCTATGAATTCCTCCATATCGGGGTGTGGCATGCTCATCGCACCACCGCTCATTGTTCGATGCCATATTTTCTAATATGTTCCCGGCATCTTCTTCACTTCTGGACATAAAGGACCCCCGAGCCGCGGCGTCCATCGAAGACTTCAAGTCATCCCTCAATCTGTTATAGAACAGATTTATAATCTACCACTTCGGGAGCTCGTGATGAGGGCATCTCTGCTGCATTTCCTTATATCTTGTCCAAGCTTCGTGCATGGACTCGTGGTTGGCTTGGGAGAAGGAGGAGATCTCACTCCTCAACTTCATGGTATTTCCCGGAGGAAAGAACTTAGTCAAGAACGCATTTGAGATCTTCTCCCAAGTGTTGAAGGTGTTCGGGTCCTTTCCCCTAAGCCACTGCTTGGCCTTATACCGCAGAGAGAAGGGGAATAACTTCAGACGGATCGCTTCAGTTGTGACACCATTAATCCGGAAGGTGTCACATTTTCTAAGAAGGCGTCCAGATGTTCAATAGGGCTCTCCATGGGTGCCCAGAGAATTAATCGTCCTGGATCCACATCACTAGAGACGGCTTGAGCTCGAAGCTCTGCGCCGTAATAGCAGGAGGTCGGATAGAGGAGGTGGACCCGATGGATGTCATCGAGTACTCCAACAGGGACTTATGAGGTGGGGTATTCTCCCACGGCTTCGGACTCTTCTCTTCTTCTCTTCTATGCGGCCAGACGCCTTAGGGTGGCGTTTATCTCCGGATCAACAGGAATCAAGTCGTTAAGACTCCTTGTGTTCCTGCACATTAAAAGCAACAAACACCCGTGAAGCAAAAGTGGGACAGAAACAGATAAAAATAGAAAATAAAAATTAGAAAATAAAAACGAAAAAGAAGAATGTGAAAATTATCAAGAGATAGGGATATGAGCTAGACTCAAGGGTTCATTGGTCCTCAAATAACATGCACGTTGCATCCCTGGCAACGGCGCTATAAAGCTTGATGTCCCCTAGATGTGAGCATGCAAGTGTGCAATATGATTGGGGACGCGAGATTTAAATATTTATACCGCAAGCGCACGGTGTTGTAGTGTGGCTTGGGGGTCGAACATAGGGAGGCGTGGTTGTTCTTGTGTCAGAAGGGACCCAATTCACCCTATGGGTGAGCTAGCCCGAATCGATCGTTGGTTTGTCACGGAAAATGAATACGAGGGATAAACAATATAAAGGGAAACCCAGTACTTCGGTTTACACCCTATCATGTGTTCTCGCTACTGCGATCGGCGGATAGGACAACGATCGGAATTAGGGTTTAATGGTGAGATGTTGCCTCTAGGAGTGATACCAGTGTCCCATGGGTCCGATATTCCGGTCGGTGCCCAGGATGATACGCTGGACTACCCGGGTTCGGTCAGTGGGCATTCCCATGTCCATTAACACTGACCGACTCCGGGAGCACTAAGCTTGCAATGATAACTCCCAACATCTCATCATGTCGTTCCCAAGCGTTAGGATTCTATGTCTACGCTAAAGGCGTGAGCTACGGCTAGGGAGTCAACCGCCAAGTTTATTCCCCCTTGGCCCAATGGTCAAAGGCGGTCTTTTTCCCACCAATGACAATGAAACACCCCGTGTAACCAATAAATTCCTAATCCCTATCGATATCCTAGTCCTATGGATGCATCAGGGAGAGCCCACGAAGGGGTTTCCACCAAAATCCCAGATTTGGGAACTACTCACACATTTTAGCTAAAAAGCAATCTAAATGAAAATCGACCGTTAAAAACATAATCAGGCAATTGAAATGAAGTAGTAGCAATGCAATTAACACTATATTAAAGTTTCATAAAGATCGGAACACTTACAAATAACTAAAAAATTCCAGCCGTCACAATAGAGAAAAAAGACAGAAAAATACACTGCTCTTGTTTCTGAAAACCTAGGGCTTCTATATATAGAAAACGACGTCACCCGATCGGTTGAAGTATCAAACGATCGGGTGAGCTGCTACGTGCTTCGACTGCGGTCTTCAGAAACTTCACCCGGTCACGTGACACGGTCGATTGGCGCAAGCGGCTCGTCGTTTGGATCATGTGGTCATCGGGTGAACCGATCGGTTGATAAATCAACCGATCGGTTGGAAACGTCTCCCAAAAGATAGAAACTTGCGATGTTTTGGTACGGTCAGCTGGCCGTCGGGTGAGCTCTACGGGTCGTCTCTTGGGGGAATCGGCTACAGATGAACCGATCGGGTGAAGGTCACCCGATCGGTTGGAATTCAGCTTCAATTTCCCGAGAAGTCTGTTGGGCTGATCCGGTCATCGAATCGGCAGTTGAGGCTCACTTCACTTCAGCTGCTGTCTGGGTCGTGCATACGTGCATCAACTGATCAGTTGGCTGTATCCAACCGATCGGGTGGGGGCTGAAAGATAAAAATCTTGGTCGTTTGACCACCTGGATTGCGCGTGACTCCTCCCGTTGCTTCGGGGACTTATGATACTTCGTTATGTGTCCCCTACATGGGCAAACTCTTGCAAACACACAAAAACATGGAAAAGTGAAAGAAAACTAGAAAACACGAGAAAATGGATACGGGACGGCAGAAAATAACGGAAAAACACAAAGAAGACATGCGTGGATATATAAAATATACACACACACACCAGTTCACAACCTGGGAGCGGCTCTCAAATGCAATCCCGAACAAGTTCTTCCCTCCAGGGAAGACGATGAAGCTAAGGAGCGAAATCTCATCTTCCCCCAGGCAAGCCATGAGTCCCTGCATGAAGCGTGTGTGAGGTACAAGGAAATGCAGAGAAAATGTCCTCACCACGAGCTCCCCCACTGGCAGATCATTAACTTGTTTTACAATGGACTGGGGGACAACTTGAAGTCCTCTATGGATGCCGCAGCGGGTGTTTCCTTGATCACTCCATATTTTATACCATTTTTCTGCATGTTTGCATGTTGTTTTGATCGCCCATATCGCGTTTTTCACGATTATTCGACAATATTGCGATGCTTTTCACTATTTCTTGTTTTTGTCATATTTTAGGAAATTTGGAGCGATTTGGAGCGAATTTGAGATCAAGAGATTTGCACGCGCTTTAGAGTGTCGCCCACGGCTCATTCGAGGACTTATCAACGATGGAGGATGAGCGGAAGAAGAAGGAAATCAATAGGAGTGACGATGAGGCAAAAAGAAGAAGAAACGAGCACAACAGCACATCACTCGGCTGAGTAGACCACTCACTCGACCGAGCAATAAGCCCCATGTAATGCCCTGCTAAGCTACTGCACAAGTACTAGAGGGGGGGTGAATAGTACTTTAAAATAATTAAGAGGATAATTCCTAATTATCTTGCAATCTCTACCAATAATGTGGAAATGCGGAAATGTAAATATTAGACAACAAAGACAAACAATCGCAAACAAGCAATTTAACGGGTTCGGATCCACCCAATTCTCCCCGACTTGTTCCCGGTGATCCTACGTCCCAAACACCCGGATCCCCTCCGGATACTTGAGTTAGAAACCCTAACTCAAGATTTCCACTATGAAATACTTGTGAAAAACATTCACAAGTCAAATCATACACAAATGAAAATTGTGACTCCCACAACCCGGGATCACAAACAAACTCTCACAACCGAGAGTGAATCACTTGCAATATCAAAGTAAATTGAAATAGAAATTCTTACCGACAAAATCTTATGCCTTGAGTAAACTTACGATTTAGGGCAAAACGGATTTTGGGGAAGATAAAGAGGCACCAAACCCTAGCTCCAAGTAGATGACCAGCAATGGAGTCCTAGGTGGATGTTGGTGACCTTGTATCAAGCACTTGGCTTGGAAGGCCACAATCAATGAATCTCTCTTTTGAAATAAGAGTGAGGGAGAGATTCTTGAATGGAATGAAAGATCTTTGAATGAGGAATGCATGCTTCTCTTTTGATCTCTAAACTTCTCTTAATATCAGCCTTGAGTGCAATGAATGCAGCACACCAAGTATTTATAGGTTAGAGGAAAGAGAGAGAGAAAAACGTTTCAATTAAAGCTCCAACGGCTCTATTCTAAACCAGACTAGTCGGTCAAAGAACAACCACTGACCGACTAGTTCATCAACTAGTCGGTCGGTCAAACAGCATGAACCGACTAAGAGGTGAACAGTGAATAGATGAAGTTTCAGAATTAAAGAACTAGTCGGTCCAAGAAGACTTGCCAACCGACTAGTTTCACAACTAGTTGGTCGGTGAGTGAACTTAGACCGACTAAGAGATAAAACAAATAGTCTGAGAACAAATTGAATCAGTCGGTCCAAGAACAAATGTTGACCGACTGTTCATCAACTAGTCGGTCGCCAAATGTACATAGACCGACTAACGATAAACAGTAGCTCAGGCTCAAAAATGGAAGTTCAACTAGTCGGTCCAAGAAGGATTCATAACCGACTAGTTTCACAACTAGTCGGTCGGTGAACCTTCTTTGACCGACTAACTGTAAACAGTAACTGAGCTAGAAATTGAGAAGGCAAACTAGTCGGTCCAAGAAGCTTTGCCGACCGACTAGATCACCATCTAGTCGGTTGGTTCTTCTTCTTGAACCAACTAACATGCACAAGAAGTCGCGAATCGAATCGCGAAGCTTCGAAAAAGTTCGTATAGACTTCTACTAAGATCTTAGATCTAAGATAGGAGCCTTATGAGATTAAAACGTAAGCCCTACTCAAGGCTTAACATTCTACGAAAATGAAGCTAGAAGACAATAAATAAACTTGACGAACCGTCTTCGAAAGCTTCAATCGAATCTTCATGACTTCTAAAATGGTCCTTAAGCTTCAACGAAGCTTTAGGCATACGATCACGTGCTTTGAGAAGTCTTGAGACGTCGCTTATGATGTTCATATGAATTTGGCGACGATCTCCATAACTGCGCTCACAAAGTGTTAGTTCACGATATATTTATGTTTGTTCATCATCCAAAACCAAATCCGGGGAGTCCAATATCCAACATTCTCCCCCTTTTTGGTGATGACAAACCAACATAAATAATAATCAAAAATAATGATTCAAATGTAATTTACTTACTCCCCTTGCATTGATGACACGTTAATTCCAAATCAAACAATACTCATATGCATCAAGCAAACGAGGAAAGTAAAAAATGACAATTCAATTATTGCAATATCGAATTTGAAATCAATTTTTATATCTTAACTCCCCCTGAATCTAACATATCAAATTAGATTCTTGGAAAAATGCTCTAAATTATCATTTAGCTCATCGTCATTATTATATCTCTCCCCCTTTGGCATTAGCAAAAAGAGTGGGAGGAGATCAACGACAACAACAATGGCTTCAAATAATAGCACGGGAGTCGTAGAATATGACCACGGTCCAAATGACACCAAAGGAAAATACGAATTAAATCAAAGCGTGTCAATGAGAACAAAGTCGAAAGTCGATAAATAAAATCATCAAAACTCAAATCAATTTTACGGATTGAGTTATGGAATATACTCTCCAATATCAACATTCTTGGTTAATTTAGTGCATGGAAAACAATTCTATGTTTCCATAGAAATAATTTCTATTTAACCAAGTTATTATCGTCGAGCGACGAAATCAAACATCAGAGACATAAAAATAATATATAATGTGCACAAGAGAATGAAATGTCAACATCGATGTATATATATATAAATATGAACAAGGAGTACATCAAAATGATACATCGACAACATACATAAGCGATCCAACGATCGAAGCACAAAATACATCATATCACACAGCTGATATCAGAGTATCACAAAACATACAACAATCAGAAAACATCATATGAGATACATCAAAATACATCAAAATGATCCAAAATCATAACCACCCACACTATCCTACCCAAACTCTCTCAAACTAGATCTATCATCCAAAGTGCACTAAGAGAGTCCTCAGAGAAGCTCAGGAGGCAGCGGGAGGATCTGCAGCAGCAGCAGGCTCTGCAGCAGGAGTGGTGGTCACCGGATCAGCTGAAGTGTCCACGGGAGCGACGGGAGTGGCCTCGGGAGCACCAGTCGTAGTATCCACCGCAGGAACGGTGGCAACAGGTGTGCTCTCGGGGTCACCGACAGACGAAGCAGCAGCACCAGATGTGCCCTCAGGGGCACGAGCAGCAACACGAACAAGCTCCTGGATATCCTCCTCATCCAACTCCTCCTCGTCAGAAACTGACGGAGGGATATCAATACCTAAACGAGAGGCGATACGAGCAAGTATCTCCTCAGTACGAGCATAACAAGACTCCATACGTTTCACCGAACGTGCGAGCTCATCAAGAGTAGTAGAGGGAGTAGGAGCAGCTGAGGCTGAAGCAGACGCTGAAGCAGAGGGGGTCGTCCTTTGAACATGACGAAGTGCCGCAAGAGACTTCTTGACGGCCGTCGCATTCAGAGGGGGACCGAGAGGACGCTCATCATCACGAGGCAAAGGGACACGAAAGTGATGAAATACGAGTGTCAGAAGGCACGGATATGGGATATGAGCAGACTTTGTGGACTTTCAGATACACTCGAAAGAATCCATCTTATCGAGAATGATCCGAGCCCAGTTAATCTCACTCCCCATGAAGATGGCATAAATGAGCTTGAGGAATGGCTGGGATGGCAAAGAAGAGGAGCCGTACTTCGGAAGGAGGCACGACTTCAGAATCAGATTTAGGACCCAGCCATTCGGCTTGAAAGACTTCGAGGGCACGCCAATCATGGCAGGAGGAATCTCATGAAAAATCTCAGAAAGTATGACCTGGTCAAGGGAAGAGATGTCATCGACGGAGATATCGGAAGGGAGGAGGCCAGACGAGGAGCAACCAATCAACTTCCCTAAGATTTCTGCCGTGAGGACCATCGGTGTCCCCAAAATAGTCGTCTCAATGGAGTGGGTCTCGTCGTACTGACCCCGGACACGGTTTGCATAAAACAGCTTGACCAGACGGGGGTAAGGATGTGGATTCGCCTTAGGGTCATATGGAAGATAATCGATAAGACCGGAAGACGACAGAAGATCAGCAAGGCTTGGGAAGTCTGAAAACTGTATGAAATGCTCCAACAGCAGCGGATAGTGTTCAATACGGTTATATGCCGCGAGACACATCGAGTCGTCGCGACATAAAGAGATATCGACACCGCCAACTGGCATCGGACCCTTTCCCTTAGGCTGACGTGTAGAAGAACGGGGTGGAGGAGTAGGATCCCTATGGGTCTCGGTCTCAGGGATGTATTCCGTGTCAGAATAACCAGGAGGAGTGGGTGCACGGAACGAAGCTGGAGAGACACGTTGCTTCCTAGGCTGAGATCGGGCTCAGGGTTTGGCGGTCGCTGTCCTCTTCTTCTTAAGAGGAGGCGAAGACGACGAAGGATGGGTAGATTTCGATCGGCGTTTGGGTTGCGATGGTTCCCTAGGAGGTGAATCGACGGTCATAGGGGACGGGCTCGAGGGTCGGATCGGGATTCTTGTCTTCGCCATAAGTGTGACGAGACAATCACAATTAAATACGATCGGAATCTAAAACCCTAAAGATCAAACCCTAGACAAACTGAAATCGAGATAACCCTAGGTCTAAGAGCTGAAAACCTAACCCTAGACAGCTAGGAGAGGGAGGAGAGATCACCTAAGGAGGATCGACGGCTGGAGTTTGGTCAAGATGGCCGGAAAAGTGATCGGAATCGACGGAGGGAGAGAGTGGAAGTCGATGGGGCACGGGGGTTTTTGAGCTGGAGAAAGACAATGACCCGACTAAAAAGAAGAGAAGTCGGTTAGATGAGTTTTAATTCGATCGGAATGCGAAAAGACGCAACTGTCCCCGATGCAATTAGTCGGTCACAGTTCAAGCGCTGACCGACTAGATGACAATCTAGTCGGTCGGCCAATGAGCTTGAACCGACTAAGTGCAAACAGTAACTGAAGCCAAATTTAGGGCTTGAGTTATTCGGTCTGAGTTCATTCACTGACCGACTAGATGCTAATTTAGTCGATCGGTCAATGAACATGATCTAGTCGTTCTTCATGCTAGCGGCTTAGGCTAGAATTTGCACGAGAGTGGGCCCTATCCTAGGTTTGCTATAGAGCGAAAATAGCGCGAGAGCGTGAGCTTGGTTCTACATTAAGTTGCAACTAGTTCACCTATATTCAAGCTTAGTAACAATAAAACTTATGAATCACAAGGATGAGAGACGGTCCATAGTGGGGATTTCCTAGCCCTAGACGCTTTTTATGATATTGATATTTCTCTGCTATTGAACGATTGAGACTATTGCACCAAATTATTCTTGTTCTCTTGATAGCTAGGTTATTGGAAAAAGACACGGTCATTTGTCCTCCCTGAGTTCGATACCCGCTCGCCGCTACATCGTGCGCTTGCGGTAAGACTACAAGTCGTTTTTTCGGGTGTACACTCGGACGCGATCAAGTTTTTGGCGCCGTTACCGGGGGAGGCGACAGTGTTTTATTTTCCTTACACAGTTATTTCTTTTTTTGTTTTATTATTATTATTATTTTACACCTCTATAGTGCTAATAATTCCATCGAAGCTCTGTTTTTCTTTGCATGTACACAAGATCAACGGCGGACCCAGAGGATATAATATTTGATACAGAGATCGAACGTACTGAGAGGAGGATCAGAGCCGAGAAGAGACTCAATATAGAGGATAATTGTATGAACCGCCCGGAGACACCGGAAGAATTAGCGACACGTATGGCGAGGATTATATCTATCAGAGATAGGCTTCGGCCTAAAACTTCTTCCACCACTTCCTCCATCGCTATGCCAGAGTTGGTGGCGGATAAGAATTTTGAGCTCAAGACGGGATTAGTGGTCTTAATGCAACAAGACCCATTCCATGGGAACTCCCATGAGAATCCACATTATCACCTGCAGCTATTCTTGTCCAAGTGCACCACCTTTCAAATGCCGGGTGTTTCCGTTGATGCTATCAGATTGCGACTCTTCCCCTTCACCCTCAGAGACAAAGCTCTATATTGGTTGAGAACGCAAGCGGAAGGTATATTCACTACTTGGGATGAGTTGGCTAGTGCTTTTGTCGATAAATTCTACCCGCCATCTAAGACAGTAAAGATTAGAAGCGCACTCATGTCCTTAAAGCAAGGACCGCAGGAGACCCTATACGAGGCATGGGAGCGCTTTAAGTATCTACAGCATCAGTGCCCCCATCACAACATAGAAGCATGGGAGCTAGTTCACAGCTTTTATAATGGACTCCAATGGAGCTCATAGATACAACCACCAACGGAGCCATTCTTTCCAAAACACCGGATGAAGCTACGTCCCTATTAGAGGATATGGCCTCTAATAATCAACAATGGGTCGACGAGCGAGGGCAATCTTCTACCTCCTTGAAGCCAATGAGCATATATGAGGCCAAGGCCGTAGCAGAGCTTTCCAATAAGTTTGACTCTCTCCACAAGGTAGTGGAGAGATTGGAGAGGTATATCACCGAGCCACATGGAGCTCCCTCCACATCTACGCCGGGAAGAAATATGAGTGATTGGCAAGACCAATCTCAAGCTATGTTCGTAGGAGGAGAGCATGGAGAGGGAGCCTGGGAACAAGTGCAATATGTTGCGAGGAACTCCGGTTAATGGGCCAACCTGGCTGTAAGGAATCATCCGAGATTTTCGTATGCGAATAATGAAGGGGCTCTAAACCCGCCGCCGCCGCAACAACCTCAAGCTAGGCCTCCACCTCCATAACCTCAATACCAATCAAGGGGCCACCGCAACAAAGTTACCCGCCTAGGCAACAAGCGGGACCGTATAGGCCGCCCAGTTATAACCAAAGTTGGAGAGCTCCAAACCCACCACAAGCTCAACCAAGATCGAATCATGAAGCTAGGGTGGAGGAATTCATGGCAGAGGAAAGAAAAATAAATGCTAGGTTGACGGCGCAACAAGACTCGCTTAATACCGTCGTTGCGCAACTTGGAGAGCAAGTTGCGTTGCTAAACAAAAACACTCAACAATTACCGGCTCAACCGGAGCCTAATCCACGAGGCGCTACTGGCCACATAAATGCGGTAGTGGCGGTTACTACTAGGGGTGGGAAGGATACTACTCCCACCATGGTCCAAACCAAGGAGCCCGTGGAAGAGATTTTGAACGACAAAGAGCCGGCTATTGAAGAGGAGAGCACAAAAGAGCCGTAAGAAGGTGAAAATTATGAAATAAAGAAGCCTAATGAGGAGTGCACCTACATGCCGCCAGTGCCCTTTCCGCAACGGTTGGCAAGAGCCAAGATCAAGAAGAGGCTTGCCAAGTCCTTGAATACTTGAGGGGAGTTAGCCTCAATATACCTTTCTTGGATGCTATAGTAGAGATCCCGTCATATGCCCAGTTCTTGAAGGACTTAATATCGGGAAAGAAAAGGAAGGAGAAAATAATGCTTGCCGAGCAAGGAACTTGGTTTACCCAGTGGGAAAAGGAGCCGACAAAATTCAAGGATCCCGGAAGCTTTCGCATCACATGCACACTTGGAGAAGTGCCACTACAAAAGGCTTTAGTGGACTTGGGAGCAAGTGTGAGCCTAATGCTCTTTAGCATGTTTCGGAAATTAAATACGGGGACCGACTTGAAGCCAACCGACATGAGAATACAACTTGCGGATGGTCAGGTTACTAGGCCGGTAGGGATTGCGGAGAATATCCCGCTCCAAGTCCCAGGAGGAATATGCTTGCCTTGCGACTTCGTCAACATGGACATCAAGGAGGAGGGCTACACATCACTTATACTTGGACGCCCGTTCTTGGCCACCACCGGTGTTATAGTCGACATGAGAGAAGGTACATTATCCTTGAATGTCGGTAACATCGAGGTTGAGCTCCACATATTCAAAGCCATGAAGCGAAGCATATGCCCTACCAAGAGGAGTTGGATTATGTGGACCTCCTTGATGAGGTGATCGACGAAGCCATTCCGCATTCTATTGGCGCTCTACATGATGATGGCCTTGAGGAAGGCCAAACTTCTAGCATTGAAGAAAAGTTGGATGATCCTCTGAATAGCTCTACGGCCGATGATAAAGACAACACTGATGTCATGAGGATAAGGGAGCTTTGCAAGCTCTCCATGGCCAACAATTCAAAGAAAGCTCCGCCGAATAAAAGATCGGCGTCACCGGTGAGGAAGAAGATTGGTTCTAGCTCAAGCTTGGGGGACTTATCCCCCAACTCTACCCATGATGAGGGGACGCCAAGGAAGGCCGACGAGCATCAAGAACCAAATCCAAGTGGCCTTATCGGCAAGTTTGACGGGCGTATCTCACATGCGCCCAATATCACGCACTAAACGATAATCATGAGGGTCGAGCTCATGCCTTAAACGAGCATTTGTCGGAAGGCAACCCAACGGTTTTATATCATTTTTAGATGATTTTTATTTTTATTTTAGATTTTCCTTAGTGTTTAGAGTCTAGCGTCTATGAAAATCGTGACAACGGGATCTATTTTTATTGACAGGAGATGGAGAACGAGAGATCATTCATATGGAGGATAGCCATGGCAAGGGAGAGCACTCCAGGAATGCGCTCAGGCCCCAGGAGAAGCAGTAGACTGACAGGAGGAAGAAAAACAAAGAATAGAGCGAAAACAGAGAGCCGTGGCAGAAAATAGGATGCCACTCGACCGAGTAACATATGTCACTCGGCCGAGCAAAGACTCCATTCGGCCGAGTGGAGTACAGATCAGGGAAGATTCTATAGACCAACTCTCTGTTATTTTCTGTGTTTTACTGTATAATTTTCCACTCGGGTGAGTGACTAGTCACTCGGCCGAGTGAATCAGATACCAGCATGCTCTAAAAATTGCTGAGTGGCTGAGCCACTCGGCCGAGTGGAACTTGTCCATTCGACCGAGTGGGAAAAGCCACTCGGTCGAGTCGTAACTTGTGGGAGATATTTCAAAATTTATTACATATCCCACTCGGCCCAGTGAGCTCGTCACTCGGCCGAGTCGTAATACTCCTATATAATGCCGAGGCGCTGCGCGAATTTCGAAAACGCAAAAATTTCCCAAAACTCTCGCCAGTGCCCAAGCCCGCTTCGACTTCCTTCGCCCGATCCATCGCTTCCGACGCCCGAGCCGCTGATGCGCCATCGACCGACGACCCCTGTCGGTCGCCGACACCGCCCCGACGCCGCTCCTCGCCGACGCCGCCTCCCTCGCTGTCGTTCACCCTCATTTTACCCCAAATTTGATTTTCTTCTCCATTCTTCCGATTCGTACGCCCATTGCGCCCCAAATTCAAATTAACTTCTATATATATCTGTTATCCCCTATCTTCCCCATGTATATTGATCATCATTTGCTTATTTTATTGTTTGCTTTTCAGGTTATCTTGGGAGAGATTGGGGGAGCTTCTGGACGCACTTGGAGCTTCGCGGAGGAGGCGTTTCTTCGCACACTTCAGATTTTGCACTCACGTCGTGCTCAGGTATACTAGTTTCATTACATAGCACGTCGCATTTTTTATTTTGGGAGGTCACGTCTCGCGACACATATACCGCCTCGCCTTAGGCCACGCACCCTGGAGCCCGCTTCCAAGCGGAAGAAGTCAGGTGATCCTGGCTCTTCTTCCGCTAGGGCAGACGCCCCTCCACCTAGCCCACCACCACCTACACAGCCGCCTCCGCCTGATCCCATTCCACCACCTGCACAGCCTGCCCCCGCGTTCGATGCAATGGGGATTACGTTCGAAGACGACGCCCAGTGCGCCAGATTTGAGCGTATGTCCCATCGCTCGATCGTACCCACTAGGTTCGCACACCTCGCTGACTTAGAGCGCCTAGGGGTTCTAGAGGGGCTACTCCAGTTGTACGATAACGTGGGGTGGCGTAATTTCTTGTCGGTGTCGACGGACACTTATTTCTGCCCAACACTAGAGGTCCTTAGCTCTATCGAGCGGATCCCTGGAGGATGCTCATTTCAACTGATGGATCAGGAGTGCCAGGTCACTCTTGACATGCATCGAGCATTCTTCCAGTGGCCTGCTGTCCCTGACCCAGACCGTGCTTATAGTCCCACGCATATCCCACCCCCGTCGTTCGACACGCACACCTTTTAGACTCGGATTACAGGATCACCCCTTGCCTTTGACCCTAGTTGGGCCAAGGCCTCTGTCGTCCTCCACCCGTGCCTCTGCATTGCAAAACGCCTTATGGCGACCACTTTTCTTGTGAGGTATGAGCCCGGGACGTTGTCAACACCAGAGCTCTACATGCTCTATGCGATGACACGTTCCAGGGTTTTTGATGGAGACGACGTTCTGGTCCCCGCCGTAGAGATCGATATCGCCAGTTGGTACATCGACCACATCATTATTTCTGTCGATGCTCTTATGCCTATTTGCTGCTGCGGTCTGATTACCCTCTTAGCCCTATTATGCGGAGTTGACCTCCCAGCTGGCTTGCTGAGACCACCGAGCCCCACCTCACTTTCGATAGATGTTATGGCCCGGATGAGGATGCTTCATCCTCATGGTCAGTGGCACTGGGTGTGGCTGCACGGTCCCCATAGCGCTGATTACATGATTCTCCCGAGCCCTGCTCGGACGCATATCGGACCCGTGGGCGGGGAGTGGATTCCACCTATGGATCTTCTCATCCCTGCCGCGTACGTGCTTGAGCCTGAGGGTGCTCAGCAGGAGCCCCTCCTTCCACCACTTGACCTTGTGATCCCTCAGTCTGCGCTTGCTTCGTCTGCACCTCCTGATACCTCTGTCTACACTTCTGTTAGTGCCGGGAGCACTTTAGCTGAGTCCACCCACCACACCACCACCACTGTGCCCTTGTCGATAGATCCCATTTCTACTGCCAGCCCCGAGCGTCCCCCCACGATAGTTGAGTGCGACGAGCCTTCTTTTGCTTCCGCGGTAGAGACCCTGTCTTCATTTTTGTTCTCGACCCCTGGGGAGCCTCTTCCTTCACATTTCATGACCTCCCCAATCGTCGACCTCACTGTCTCCACCACCGCTGTGTTTTCTGAGAGCGTAGTGACGTCTGTCCCCACTTCTATGTCACTGACCTCTCCACCCGCTTCGTCGTCCATTTTCACTTCCACTTCTGCTGCCGCTCCATCCTCTTCTACTCTTCATGTGTCTCAGCCTCTCCCAGAGACTGGGCGTCACTTAGCGAGCATAGCACCCCAGCACCACCCCACTGTCACACCCATACTTTACAGTAGCCGTGCGAGATATCCCCGCGCTTCATCTGTTCGTCCGTCCTCTCCACCTCCCCCCGACACTTTAGTTCAGCATCTCCGTGCTCTAGAGGGGGCAGTTAGTGGACTTAGAGGAGACTTTAGGGCTCTCTCTGCTACTGTCAGCTCCGTGGAGAGTCTGGTCGCTTTACTGCCTAGTATTCTGGCTTGCCTAAGCCAGATCCTTGCCCGACTGCCTCCGCCACCCACACCCTCCCAGCGTCCACCTCACCCACCACCTCCACCACAGGACGGTGCTGGTGCACCCCCACCCCCTTAGGCACACACTGGATGCCTTCTATATTTTTGCTGTCGATACGCTGGATACTTTTTGTGCGCCTGCTTATTTTGCACCCCTCCTCCACGCGCTATTTTGTTCACATTTTGGTCCTATCTGTATATATCTATTTGGGAGAGAGGGAGTACTTTTTGGGGACACTTATATCTGCACTATTTTGAACTCTGCATGCATCACTTGCATACCCATCATATTCTTATTTTGTTTTTCTTTTTTTCTTTTCATCATACATGCATCCTCACCCGCCCCACCCATATCTTGTCTCTCGATGTGCCACACTTCACACATTGAGGACACTGTGCACTTTAGCTTGGGGGAGTGAGTTCTCACACTTTTCATTTTTTGTCGCCTTTCATTTTTATTTTCTCGCATTTCTTCGCTTTTACACCTATTTTCACCCACTTTTTCCTTTATTATCATGCATCACTTTTTTTTCTATTTCTTGAGTGTGCTGCATTGTACAGTAGTTTTTATTTCCTTTTTATCCTTATTTCTTTCATCTTTTTGCTAGAGATGAATTTTCTGTGATGACGACGACGTGGTGTTAGCTTATCTCTATATGCATATTACTTTGTCATGCCATAGTTTTTATTTCAGATATCATATGCTATGTCTTGCTATGCATTTGAGATAGTAACCCGCACTCTCATGTATGAATATGGATGAAATTCTTTTATTAGCTGAGTCTGATGATTTTCACTGTATACTCTTCGTAGAAAACACACCAAGCTTCACGCATTGATTGCTTATATCTGGAGTACTGCTTTCCTTTCTTATGTCACTTCTTATTGCATGAAAATTGTACGCTTCACTTTCAGGTTGAATGGATGTATGTTAGGTTGATATAACTGGATTAGTTTACTTTCTGAGATTAAACTGAGTAGATTACATTACTCTGCTGAAAGTTGTCATGCACGTCCTATAGAGTGAACCGAGCGTTACATATATTTTTTCTCCACATATCTTGAGCATTATTTCTATACTTATATTCATTGGTGAATCTCTCTTTAGCGATTCTATTATTGGCATTTCCCCCGCTATTAAATTCCATGCTCCAATACCCCAAAATCAAAAAGAAAAAAATATGTGAATATCTTTCTATCTTTTGATTTGGGATCTCAGATGTATATATGCTATGTTAAAAAAAAGAGAAAGAGAAAAAGAAAAGAAAAGAGAATAGAAGCTTATACATGATCCCATCTCATACTCTTTCACTCTTTCTTCCCTCTTTTTTTTATTTTTATTGGAGCTCCAAAAATGGGGAATGTACTTATTGATTTACTTATGCCACCACGCTTATAGATAAGCTTGGGGGAGAGGATCCAATGATGTGTGAGAGAGTGACTACTTGACTGTGCATGAAAACCTAAGCTAGGTAATTTTCTATATTCGGTGAGATTACTAAAAGTTTTACGAAATCAAGGAATTGAAACTTAGCATGCATTTCACGAAAGCCATACCTTTCTATTCTTATTGATCCATAATGTGTGATATCTCTTATACTCCAAATAGAAAGCATTCAATTGAAAAGTGTGTGGTCTATGATTATGTATACCGCTTTAGATGCTTCAGACGATGTTAAATCTAGAACGATTCCATATTTCATATTGCTGTGATATTCTCGGGTTTTCTATTTTGAATGCATTCATATGATTATGATATCGAGATAAAAATCTTTGGCATGTGTTTATTATATTCGATGTATGCTATATGAGTAAGCAAAGCCCACGTCCTGAGAAAATGATCTAGCACCTCTCTCTTTGCTTTCTTTTCTTTCTTTATTATCTATTTCTTCCATTTTTCATTTTTATTATTTTTCCCGTCGGGTTCGCCTTTTACATATCTTCCTCGAGGACGAGTAAGAGGTAAGCTTGGGGGATTTTGATCATATTTCAGGTCGGGTTCGCCTTTTACATACCTTTTACATATCTTCCGTCGGGTTCGTCTTTTATACCTTTTCTGCATGTTTGCATGTCGTTTTGATCGCCCATATCGCGTTTTTCATGATTATTCGACAATATTGCGATGCTTTTCACTATTTCTTGTTTTGGTCATATTTCAGGAAATATGGAGCAATTTGGAGTGAATTTGAGATCAAGGGATTTGCACGCGCTTTAGAGTGTCGCCCACGGCTCATTCGAGGACTTATCATCGATGGAGGAAGAGCAGAAGAAGAAGGAAATCAATAGGAGCGACGATGAGGCAAAAAGAAGAAGAAACGAGCACAGCAGCACATCACTCAGTCGAGTTGACCACTCACTCGGCCAAGCAAGAAGCCCCACTCGGCCGAACAGAACGGATACGCACGCGAAGTTTTCAGCGTATACTCGGCCGAACAAAGAAAGCCCACTCGGCCGAGTGAGAAACTTCACTCGCCTGAGTGGTACAGGGAATTCGTCCAGAGAAAAGGCCGAAGTTACTGGAATTTTCAGAGATCCATTGGAGGCCCACTTGGCCGAGCGTGAATGCTCACTCGGGCGAATGAAGAAATCCACTCGGCCGAGCCACCCCCGAAGACAGACACTGAGAACCCCCGAAGTTACTGTTTTTGTACAGGGTTTGTCACTCGGCCGAGTGACAAGGGTCACTCGGCCGAGTGTCCCTCTCCGACTGCTATTAGGGCTGCGATTTTTGAGCTGTGCATGGGAAGTTTGGTCACGATTTTTTGGACGATTTTAGAGGGTATTTAAGCCCTGTTTTTACCCTAGTTTAGGAGAGCTTTTGAACAATTAATTTTTAGACTTTCTTTTAGGATTCTGACGGCTACTCTTTGTGAAATCTCAGCTGGAGATCGTCGGCAATTACATTGGTTTGTCTATTTCTATTAAAAATCAATTTTTATGCATTATTTCTCTTTTGCAATGAATTGTGCCGTGATTATTATCGATTTTTCTGAGATTTGCATGATGTCTAGTGAGTAGTGACGACGTCCTCGGGCGTAGGGATGAACCCTATGGACCATATTTCTAAATTGTGATGAATTTGTAGAATTGTTGCTAGAATTGATTAAGGTTAGGTTGTGATCAATTGATTACGAATAGCTAGGAATTCATGTCGATTGGGATTTGCAAGAGATTGGATCCCAATTGATAGGAAGGCCTAGATATTCAATTTAGATTGACAATTGGATTTCTCTAGATTTGGTTTGCAAGAGATTGGACCAAAGCTAGGATTTTTAATTGTGAATCTATACTAATATTCGTTTGCAAGAGATTGGACGGATAAGAACTATCACAACCTAGGTCGTAGCTTGAGTAACCTCATCAGCAATAGGGCACCTTACCAGCAACCTCAATAACCTCATCAGCAACAACTATATCAGCCTCCTCCACCTCAACAACAGATGTATCAACAGTTCCCTCCTCGAAATCAGTAACCTTTGCCCCAACAACGACGAGTGGTCTCTCCTATTGAGAACATCTTGACTCAGTACATTGCGAATCAGGAGAAGGTCGCTCATCAACTACAGCTTGGGCAGAAGGCCTTGGCCGATCAAGTGACCTAGCTGGGGTTACAAGTGGCCAACCTCCAGAAGGCACAAGGACAACTGCCGGGTCAACCGGAGGTGAACCCCAGGGGACCAAGCCAAACACTAGCCTTGACACACGGTCCAGCGAATGTCTCTGCCATTGCCCTGAGGAGTGGAATGAAGATTCAGGTGCGGGAGGCCGAGAGAGATTATGAAGAACCATTTGTCAATGAGAAACCAAATATGAAAATGGACAACAATGGAGCTTCTACATCGAGCCCCGTGACTCCGGAGGGAGATTCTGGGGAGAAGAAGAAGAATGAGGGCGACAAATCGATGGTTTTCAAACCTTCAGTACCATTTCCACAGAGGCTTGCCAAGGCCAAAATTGAGTAAAAGTATGGTAAGTTCTTCGAGATGGTGAAGGTCCTAAGTCTGCAAATCCTGTTTCTGGAAGCAATCAAGACTATCCACTCGTACGCGAAGTTTCTTAAGGACCTGGTAACGAAGGGGACAAGAAAGGAAAAAGTGGTCTTTACGGCAGAATGTAGCGCCCTAATTCAACGAGCAAATCTGCCGAAACTCAAGGACCCAGGAAGTTTCTTTATCCCGTGCTCCATAGGGGAGGTATCTATAAATAGAGCGCTTGTCGACTTGGGAGCGAGTGTAAGTTTGATGCCCCTATCACTGTACCAAAGGATTAATATGGGTGAATTGGAACCCACGTGGATGACACTGCAGCTCACAGATAGATCAGTGAATTACCCGGTGGGAGTCGTTGACGACTTGCCAGATAATGTCCGCGGTGTGCGAGTGCCGGTGGATTTCGTGGTTAGGGATATGCCCGAGGATAATCACACTTCAATTATCCTCGGAAGACCTTTTATGGCAATTGCCGGTGTGCTCATTGACGTAAAGAAGGGAAAATTTTCCTTAAACGTCGGAGATCAAACAGTAGAATTTGACTTGGCGCCGTCGATGAAGTTACACCAGAGGAACCCAAATGCAACCTTCTGGAGATAGAGGAAGAAAGAGTAAATGAAGCAGGAGCTTGGGAAGTTCTTTCAAGGAACCCCCCTGAAGACTTGGATGGAATAGAGGAGCAGACTAGGCTGGATAGAGAGAAAGTTTTTGAGCCGGAATGTGTCTCACAGTCCACCCCCGGACCTGGAAAGTGAGCTCAGACGAAGAGCAAGGGGAAAGAGCCTCTGACGCTCACCGCTGACGAAGTCCAGATTTTGAAGAGAGTGGCGAGCGTCGCCAGCACAAAAGAGAAATCCCCAGATATCACCAGTGGGGGAGTTGTTGAGACCATCCATTTGTCACCGATGTCAATAATCAGAATTTCTACCCCAACCGCTGAGAGGACACCGACTGTTGAGTGTCACCCGTACAAGCCCCCCTGAATATCATATCGGGAGTCGAGCAAACGACTATAAACAACAGTGCTTCATGGGAGGTAACCCATGTTCTAAACTTCTGTCGGTTTTTGATAGGATTAGCTTACTAATTTTTGTGAATAAATACTGCTGTGGGGATTTTTGTTGGGACACTTAAAGGATTTTTTACTTTTTTTGCAGGATTGCCCCACCCGATCGATTTATACATCAACCGATCGGGTAGATCGTTTCAGTAAGCAGCCAGCTTTAGTCAAAGAGTGAACCGATCGGGTGATAAAGTGGGCAATCGGGTCGCTGATCGGGTGATGAAAATAGAAGCTTGGGATGTTTTTCGAAGAGTGGTCAACCGATCGGGTGAGATCTCACCCGATCGGGTGACCTGTAGCAGCTGATCCAACAGAAATTTATGAAAGTTGATCTATCCGATCGGGTGATTTTCACCCGATCGGTTCACCCAAACCCTATATATATCACTCCCCACCCGACTTCATTTCACCCGACCTCCAAAATTTCCGTTCGAGCGGTTCGTTTCCCCTTCTTCCAAATCGATCTCTCCCATCACTCCTACTACTCCTAATCACACTCGCCCACTTCTTCCACCACTTCCCTGCCATCAACCTCCTCCATCGACCACGTTCAAGATGCAACCCACTCAAAACCCTAGCCCTAACCCCCAATTTTCAAAAAGTTCAGTTTTCTTTGGATTGGCTTGTGGAGGCTCCCCGAATCACTCCTTTGTGCATTACGAGATCTTTTGTGAGCTAGGAATCACATCTTTACTGGGTAAACTCGCTCCATAGCTTGATTTTTACATTGCCCAGGAATTTTAATTTTGTTACTTTGTCATTTGTTGCGTGCATCCATATATCATCATGTATATCACACCAAATCGCCACAACATCATGGCAAAAGACAAAGATACAGGTAAGTAACCCATGGTGGAGAAGGAGCCGTCTCGCAAGAGACAAAGATCCACACGTTCTACACATGGACGTGTTTCTCCACCACTGCCCACCCAACCACAACCCCAACCTGTGGTACATGTGGTAGACCCACTGCTTGGACCGCAGGGAGATTGTTTTATGAGCCAAGCACATAAAGATTTCTATTCTCGTCTCAGCCGACGTTCTCACCTAGCCACCAAGTTCACGCATGATCAAACCCTATACGATCTCAGTGTTTTCACCGAAGCCGTATCCATATTCGCAAACTTAGGTTGGCTTGGTTTCTTCCACTCCCATGCCCTATCCTACCCCGTTCTCACACTAGAATTTCTCTCAACTATCAAAATTGAGACGGGGTCAAATATCAATTTTTGCCTTCGAAACCGAAACTTCCGTGCCCCTCTGACCACCATCAACAATATTTTCAGTTTTTCCAATCTTACAGGCAGCCTCCTACCCTATGAATTGCATGCCGACTTTGATGTCATCCACTTTTGGGGATGCCTCACATTACACGATCATTATCCTCGAGGCAAGGCCAATGCCTCTTCTATTATCCACCCAGTATTCCGTCTCGCCCATCGCATTATCTCTAGCACCTTCTTTCCACGGGATGAGTCCGGCACCGTGATCATCCCAGATTTATTCATTTTATGGGCGATGACCTTTCCTTACATTTCCGGTGTTGACGGGATTACTTTCGAGGCATCGCGCGTACGCATAAACGCTGCTACGTGGCTAATTCAAAAGCTTATTGATATTAGCTGTACAAACAAAGGAAAATATTGTTGCAGTGGCCTCATCACTATCATTGCCCTACACCCTCCCTTCAACATCGAGCTTCCCCCCGATTTGCCCCGTGCCCCAGGATCCACCTATCTTGACATCGATGTCCGAGGCACACTCATATGATCAGACCGCTAGGCGACGATCGGTTTGCTTTCCACTACAGCCATCCCCCAGCTCCTTACACCATTCTGCCCAACCCTGACCGTGTCACCAGCAAGCTTCAGGAAGATTGGTCTTTTCCACCAGATCCTGAATTTCTGGGGGGCTACACCTTTAGTTTGTTCTCACTGACGCTCCTAGACCACCTTCCCCTACCGTCCACTTGGACGAGCAAGATATCCCTCAGTTCAGAGGAGACCCTGGGGCTGGACCTAGTGTCACCACCCCGGCAGCTGTTGTCGTTTCTTTCGAGGCCCTGATCACGGCCCTGAATGGTCTGGCCTCTCATGTCGACACGACCGCTGCTACCGGTACACACTCTGTCGTGCACCGTGCTACTTCATCTCGCCTAGCTCTCGAGGCCGAGATGGCTGCCTTGCGCACTGGCATAACCTCCACCACCTCGTCAGATCCATCTACTTCTTTCCTATCACATCCCTGTTTCCTCGCTCTCGATCGAACCATCGCCGCCATTCTCTACCTTCTTACACATATCCACGGTCCTCCACCATCATCTCCACCCCTATCTCCACCTCCATCGCCTCCTCGATGATCTTCCCCTCCCATCACCACTACCGTTGACCCTCCACTCCCACCACCTTTCACCTCCATCACCACCGCCAAATCGCGTCACAGGAAACAGATGGCTGTGCCCGTGAGATCACTACCCACACCCTCCTTGTCAGTCACCGTATCCTTACCACCTTCCGTTACCATCGACACCCCACCCATAATTCACACCCCCATCGAGCCCATCTGTCCACCATCTCCACCCCTTTCTCCACTTCTTCGTACGCCCGTCACCTCTCCCACCCACACCCCTCCACTCCCTTTTGAGGAGGATGAGGAGCCTTCTGCTCATGCACCTTAACTTCCCTTTTTTCTGATTTTCCCCTAGCCATTTTTCTGATTCACCATGATCACATCTTTTTTCTAGCATTATTGAGATCAGCTTGGGGGAAATCAATATTTCGTGATTGTTGTCGTGTCACTTGTTTGCTGTGTGTTTATTTTGTGTGTTTGTGTGTATCTCTTTTGTATAGTTCGTTCCAGTATTCATTTTCTTTATTTTTCTATGTCTCTTTTTGTATTTTTTTTGTATTTTTCCCGTTTATTTGTCAGTGCGTACTTCCCTCCCATCTTTCGTTACCCTCCCATCTTTACTCCTATTGAATTGAGGGCAATGCAACGTTCAGCTTGGGGGAGTCGCACTATGCGCGTCAATTGCGTCTTTTTCACCGTTTTGAGTCGTTTTCATCGTGTTTTTCTTTTTCTTTCCATCCTTTTATTCTCCCTCTCCTAGAGATGACCCCGCATGATGAAACTACTGCTAAACCACATGCAAACTTAGCTTAGCTACGATAACCATTCTCACTAACCCTAGGATGTCGAGTTCTATTGCATTTTATGATCCGTGGGTTCACTTTGCCTTTTGTGTGAGTAGTGTGTCGTGACTAGCTAGTTGGTGTGCTTCTATGTTGTGATTTTGTTTTTATATGCATGTCCTTGGATGACCCCCAGACTATCATGCTTCAATTTCGAATATGCGGTATATTGCCTCCATTGTCTGCTTCTTTATGCATGAATCATCTATTTATTTATGCTTCAATTCACATGCGTTAGGACTCTACCAATAGGACTAGGATAACCCATTTTGCTTATGCTCTGATCAGCGAAAAATTTCCTTTGGCCAAGTGTTTAGAATTCGAATTCTTTTTGGTTTTACTTGGTGCAAATCCCCTCGTCGTGTACTGTTCTTCTACTTGGGAGAGTACACAAATTTTGCCACTTACCTACGCATCGTTCTCCCGCTTTTGAAGAATGCGCATTATCCCACTTTAAAAAAGAGAGAGAAGAAAAGAAAGGAGAAAAGAAAGAACATTTATAGCCAAAATCCAAAAAAATATCCAAATATCCAAAACCTAAAAAAATTCATGTTGTGAATATTACTC
Source organism: Scilla litardierei (assembly GCA_030789695.1). Taxonomy (NCBI): domain Eukaryota; kingdom Viridiplantae; phylum Streptophyta; class Magnoliopsida; order Asparagales; family Asparagaceae; genus Scilla; species Scilla litardierei. The sequence goes on from CM061134.1 coordinate 148,396,431, forward strand.
CTATCCGTCGTGAATAACGGGAAGGCGAGAATTTGCACCAAGTGCTCTCCTCCACACCTACTCAACCCCTTTCGTTTTTGAACACACTTGGCATAGGAGCTTTCTAGAAATCATCTAGGCAATCGTGTTGTGATTCCCTAGTTTCTAGTAGTAGAGTCCCTGATATGTGATATGTTTCTATTCTTACTCTGTTCTCATGCATGCTTGAGCTATTATTCGTCGCTAATTCGAATTGATTTGATATTTGGGTCATTCCATGTATATGTGTATATGGAGCTTGATTGTATAATTTAGATAGTTACACCGTCTGCTAGCTCACGACCACACTCACTTGCGCTTCACCGGTGGACCCACGACACTAGTATGGACTCGTATTCTGGGCTTAGTGCTTTGCTTATCGCGTGCTTGCTTAGTGTGGTGTGTTAGTTTTCGTTGGCTCTGACGGGTGATCTAAGATTTCCTTTTTTCTGTTTCTTTCTTTCTATTTTCCCATCCGAGCTCCTATTCTCACTCGTCTTCCTCGAGGACGAGGAAGGGTTCAGCTTGGGGGATTTTTACGTGCGTTTATATTTTATATATTCACGCACGTCTTCTCCGTAATTTCCCGTCGTTTTTCATTATTTTGAGTCCGTCTTTTTGTGATTTTTAGTTCCTTTTCACTTTCGTTGTGTTTGTGTGCTTTTGCAGGATATTGCCGGCACATGGGACATACAAAGCTAACATCATGAGTCTCCGGAGCAACGGGAGGTGTCGCACGAGATCCTGAGAGCAAATCATCAAGAGAAACCACGTATCAGCTCTCAACCGATCGGGCAGACAGTTCCACCCGATCATTTCATGCGGATGTATCAGACCCGAAGAAGAAGCAACTCCACCCGATCGGTTCAGTGATCGGGCGGATGCGACACAGTTCTCTGTTTTTTGAGTGCCAAAGTTCAACCGATCGGTTGACTTGTCAACGGATCGGGTCTCCTGTAGCAGCAGCCTCCTAAGCTCGAGAATTCAAGGACTCACCCGATCGGTTCAGCGATCAGGTGAGGTTTATCAGAGCCGAAGACCTAGTCCAACGATCGTCTCACCAGATCAGTTGAAGTTTCAACCGATCGGGTGGACGTCTATTTTTGTCTTTTAGTGGGAATATTCCCTGGCATCTTGCCAATACGTATAAATAGTGCTAGGTTTCCCAGAAAACGTAATCCCCATTTTCTTAAGCTGTTTTACGGGTTTTGGCTGCTTTGAATTTATTTTCATTTGTATGTTTCTTGATCGTTCTCATATTTTAATATTGCATTTATATTATCATTTGCTACAGTAATCTATTGCTTGATTTTCATTTTGATGGCTATAATCTGTTTTATCACTTTTCATGCCAGGATTAGTGAGTAGTTCTTAAATCTGGAACATTGGTAGAAGCCCCTTCGTGGGTTTTCCCTAGAATGACCATAGTATTAGGGATTCGATAGGATATAGGGATTTAGATGGTTACGCGGGGTGGTTTTACTGTCACTGGCTGGAGAAAGACTGCCTTTGACCATCAGTCCAAAGGGAAATAAAACGGGAGTTTGATCCCCTAGCCACAGCCACCTCCTTAGCGTAGACATTGATTCCTCGCGCGTGGGAACGGCTTGGATGAAATGTCGGGAGAAATCGTTGCGAGCTTAGTGCTCCCGGAGTTGGACGGTGCTGGACATGGGAATGCCCATCGTCTGAACCCGGGTAGACCTAGCGTATCATCCTGGGCATCGACCGGAATATCGGGCCCATGGGATGCTAGGTACCACTATTAGAGGCAACGTCTCACCGCTAAACCCTATAATCCGATCACATTCCTATCAGTCGGTCGTAATAGTGAGAACTCATGATAGGGCGGAAGCCAAGGTCCTAGGTTGCCCTTTTTATCTCTACACATTTTGCATTAGTTTACCATCGTGACATCCAGCAAGCGATTAAGCTAGCTCACCCACCGGGTGATCAGGATCCCAATTGTTCACAAGCACAACACACGCCTCCCTGTGTTTGACCCCCAAGCCACACTTTGACATCGTGTGCTTGCGGTTACAAATTTTAATCCTAGTATCCCCGTCCCGATTTGAGTGCCAAACGGACGGGCGGTCAGTGCCCTCTCTCAGCTGCTCAGGTAACTCTGGATCATACGTTTGGACCTCCTCGGCAGGTTCGTCAAGCTGTGACCATCCAAGCATACGTCCGGTCCATAATCGTAAGTGTGTTGCATAAGGTACGACGTGTCAAAAATGGAATACAAATGTCAAAAATGTCAAAAATATCTGAATCAAAATAAATATCAAATGGAATACATGATTCAAAAAATGGAATGAGTAAAAATATCTCCCTGAGTGGGACCAGTAAGCTCTGGTGAATGCTCCTCAACTGGATGATCAGCCTAAATTGAAGGTAGAGGTTGCTACAGAAGCTCAACTGCAGGTGGGAAAGACTCTGGATCTATCTGAATGAAGATATCCTCGACCCAAAGTGATGCCTCCTCAATAGTAGGCTCTGGCTATGCATGTGAGGCCTCCTCATCACTATGCTCTGGCTCAACAGGGTGCTTTAGGTGCTTCCCCTTATCATCTATCAACGTAGGCTCTCTTTGGAATGGTGGTGATGGCTGCTCATGTGTGTCAACTCGTGGGGATGTATCGTGTGAGGGAGAAGGCTCGCAAGTAATCCAAGAATATAGTCTATCTCCCTCAAGACTGACATAGACGTCCTCACCAATTGTTTCTGCAGCCAAAACATGGTTCATAAAAAAATTTGTAAATCGTAGCTCGAATGCATCACCTGCTGAAGTTCTCTCTAAACCATGAACTTCACTGACTCGAAGATGCCCTCCAATAATCTCTGAAATGTGTCCTCCTCTGACGGTGCATATGACCCAATTTCTACTTCCTCCACTGCCTCTTGTCCATCCACTCTTCATATGCAATAGCTGTATCGTAGGAAGGTGGATCGACGACGACACATTTTGGCTCTGGTAATATGACTGGCGATGCTTCTTGCCCATAAGATGAAGAAGTAGAACTGATATCTTTGGAAATCCCTGCAGCCTTAAGCATAAGAGAATTCATTTTAAGTTCCCTCTTCACCCATTCCAATTGGAGGTTTCTCTTTCCAATCATGGCTAGCATTTCAACCTGGTGTGCAAGGATCCCTTCTAGGGGCATATCACAATACGTGGTCCACATAATATCATCCATAATACCTGATCAGCAAAGATAAATACCTGGAGAAAAATATCAGTGGCACAAAAGAATATAGAAATGATAATAATGGTGGCGGGGGTGAAAATTTCTTTCTGTTAATAATAATTTTTTTCGTAGTCTAATCAACCTAATTATGACAAATTGGCATCCAACAGGAAACACCTCCCTGAAAAAGGCGCCAATGGCTTGGTCGCGTCGAGATGTACTCCCAAGATAATGTAGTTTACCGCAAGCACATGGTCTAGTGGCGAGTGGGTATCGTATCCACAAGGAGGTGGTGTTGGCTCCAATCTATCTTAGGTTGGCTCGACTACTAAGATTTATTGGTGGAGATGGTTATGGTGTGATATAATGACAATGGTGATGGATGTCGGTGTTGATGATAAATATGTCGGTTGTAAATTCAATTAATAAGAATGTCTAGGGCTAGGGAATCCCAACAATGGATTTCAAGTCATCAATGTGAGTTAAGAATTACCAGGCAATTAAACTTGGTTTAAGGTGAATTTGCTGCAAATAATTGGAGAACCGGCGCACGCTGTAGCACTACACAAGTCTATAGAAATCTAAACTAGAGCCTCGATATCAGGCAAACCTAATATAAACCACTAACATTAACATGCAATTATGTCCATCCCAACTCAAGCTCACTGTCGCGCAACTTGAGTTCGGATCTAGATCGTGATAGTTCGTACTCGTTCACCGTCGTGCAACAAATATGAGTATATGAAAACAATAAAAATGCTAGCTTTGGTCGCTGTCACGCACCAAGTCTAGGAAATTTCGATTATAATCCTAAATCGAATATCTAGGGCTTTCCTTGGATCATGATCCTCTGTCGAGCACTCAAGATCCAAGAGAAATCCCTATCCATCCGTAGTAAATTAATCACAATCTAACCCTTTAACAATTTTAGCAACATGTTTTTCAATAGATTTCACTTATCAAACCCTAGATCCATAGGGTTCATCCCTTTCCATAGAACAAAGGTCAACCAAGCATAGCAATAATGATATAGAAATCAGTAGAAAACATTGCTTGCATGTATAAATATATCAAATCAAAGATTCAAATAACAATAACAAAGATACTTAGCTTTCATAAATAATTTCAATCCAAATACAAGCTTTTAGATCCAAGAGTGGGCCTAGGGCATGGCCTAACCTCTAAACAAGTCTCCAAGAAAATAATAGGAACCCTCTTCTAATGACGGCTACAATCCCCATATATAGTCCCGTCAAAACCCTTGCAAATAACCCTAGAAACCCTCTAAAATTCGTGCCCAAAGTCAGCTCTGGCCACAACTTAAGTTCTATGCCTGCACTGACTCGGCCGAGTGAGATTCTCACTCTGACCGAGTAGCGATTTCAACACTGCAGTGTTAACTTACAGAAATTCCCCAGATTTTATCCGACCTCCGATTGGTGCATTCTTTGCAGAGTTGGAACCGTCATGAAGTCTACTATCCGTAAAAAATATGATAAAAATACTTTGAACGCTGGAATGATAGCAGATCTCAAAATAGTGAGAGGCTTCTAAAAAATTGGGCGCTCAAGCCACTCGGCCGAGTAGGATTTCTCACTCAGGCGAGTGGGCTTCCGACTCGGTCGAGTAGAATCCACTGTAGAGCTTCAAAAAGTCTGAGATTTGTCTTCGGTTTTCTTCAGAATTTCTGACTCCACTCGGGCAAGTGGAGTTCTTACTCGATCGAGTGGAAATTTCCATTCGGTCGAGTACATTTTGGCACTCAGGCTTGGCAGATGTTGGTGTATCGTATTACTCGGCCGAGTATGCTTCTTCACTTGGGCGAGTGGGTTGTGTTACTCAGCCGAGTGGCCTGTTTCTGAACTCTCATCTTCTCTTCCTCGCCTCCTCGTCAATCCTTTCGATCTCCTTCTTCTTCCACTCATCCTCCAGCGACGTTAGCTCCCTGATATGGTCATAGGCAATGCTCCGGTACACGTGCAAGTCCTTTAGGATCATTTTTACTCCCGATTGCTCCATATTTCCTGAAATCAAAGAAAAAAAAGAAATAGTGAAAAGTAATGAAATATCGTCGAATAATCATGAAAAGCACGATATGAGCAATCGAAATGGTACGCAAATATGCAGAAAAAGGTGTAAAATATGAGCTGATCACTCTCTCACACTTAGGAATTCCTAAATATGCTTTAAAATATTTTTAAAATCATCCCTAAGAATCAAAAAGGTTAAAAACCCACCTTTATAGGTTGACTAGATGACTAGAAACAGATACCTAGTCAACTGGGCAAATTTGAGCAATGGTTAGTGACGTGCATTTATATTTTATATATTCACGCACGTCTTTTTTGTGCTTTTCCGTTGTTTTTCGTCGTCCCGCACCCATTTTCTTGTGATTTCTAGTTTTCTTTCACTTCTTTGTGTTTTTGTGTATATGCAGAAGATTGCCAGTGTTGCGGACATATAAAGAAGATATCATTCGTCCCCGGAGCAACAGAAGGAGGCACGCACGATCTAGAGGGTCAAACGATGAAGATTGCTATCTTTCAGCCCTCAACCGATCGGGTGGACACAGCCAACCGATCGGTTGATGCACACGTATCTCACCCGGATAGGAGCTGAAGAGAAGAGCAGCTCACCCGATCGGTTCAGTGATCAGGAGAGATCGACAGAGCTCTCTGTCTTTTGGACTTAATTCCAACCGATCGGGTGACATCTCACCCGATCGGTTCATCTGTAGTCGTAATTCCTCAATTGGAGAACCGATGGCGCCAACCGCTCGGGGACTGCGACCGGTTGAAGTTCTGAAGCCCGATAGCGAAGTGTCACGCAGCTCACCCGATGGGTTGATGCTTCAACCGATCGGGTGACATCAATTTCTATAAATAGCTGACCTAGGTTTCCAGAAAAAGGATGTTGTTATTTTTTTGTCTTTTTCTTGGGTTGTGACGGCTGGAATTTTATCTGTTTTTGTAAGTGTTCTGATTACTCTTAAACTTTAATATTGTCTTAATACCATTGCTAGTATCTCATTTCAATTGCCTGATCATGATTTCTACCGTTGATTTTTGTTTAGATTGCGTTTTAGCTATGATTTATGAGTAGTTCCATAATCTGGGATTTTGGTGGAAACCCCTTCGTGGGTTCTCCCTAGAGTGACCATAGGAATAGGATTTCGATAGGGTTTGGGAATTTAGATGGTTACGCGGGGTGTTTCATTGTCATTAGTGGGAGAAAGACGGCCTCTGACTATCGGGCCAAGGGGGAATAAACTTGGCGGTTGACTCCCTAGCCACAGCTCATGCCCCTAGTGTAGACATCGAATCCTAGCGCGTGGGAATGACATGATGAGATGTTGGGAGTAATCGTTGCGATCTTAGTGCTCCCGGAGTCGGTCGGTGTTAATGGACATGGGAATGCCCACCGACCGAACCCGGGTAGACCTAACGTATCATCCTGGGCACCGACCGAAATATCGGGCCCAAGGGATGCTAGGTATCACTCTTAGAGTCAACGTCTCACCATTAAACCCTAATACCCAATTGCATTCCTATCCGTCGGTCGTAATAGAGAGGGCACACGATAGGGTGGAAACCGAAGTCCTAGGTTTCCTTTTATATTGTTCATCCTTAGTATCTACATTCTGTGACAATCCATCGATCGTTCGGGCTAGCTCACCCGTAGGGTGAACCGGTTCCTCTTTGACACAAGCACAACACACGCCTCCTGGTGTTCGACCCCCAAGCCACACTACAACACCGTGCGCTTGCGGTATAAATATTTAAATCTGGTATCCCCGATCCTATTGCACTTGTATTCTCAAATCTAGGGGACGTCAAGCTTTATGGCGCCGTTGCAGGGGAGGCAACGTGCTTGTTCATTTTAGGACACAGTGAACCCTTGAGTCTAGTTCACATCCTTACCTCACGATAGTTTTCGCATTCTACCTTTTCACTTTTTATTTTCTATTCTTTGGTTTCTGTTTTTATCTGTTTTATCCCATACTTGCTTCACGGGTATTTCTTGTTTTTCATGCGCAGGAATACAAGGAGTCTTGACGACTTGATTCCTCTTGACCCAGAGATTAACGCCACTGTGAGGCGTTTGAATGCAGAAAGAAGAAGAAGGGAAGAAGCTGAAACCATGGGGGAAAACACTCCTCCCCGGAAGTCCCTGTTGGAGTACTCGATGCCATCCATCGGGTCCTCGTCCAGTATCCAACCTCCGGACATCACGGCCACAAATTTCGAGCTAAAGCCGTCACTAGTGACGTGGATCCAGTAGGATCAATTTTCAGGGGCACCCATGGAGAGCCCGATTGAACATCTGGACTCCTTCTTGGAGAAGTGTGACACATTCAGGATCAACTGTGTCACAGCTGAAGCTATCCTGCTCAAGTTGTTCCCCTTCTCTCTGTGGGACAAGGCCAAGCAATGGCTAAGGGGAAAGGACCCCAACACCTTTACGACTTGGGAGAAGCTATCAATGCTTTCTTGAGCAAGTTCTTTCCCCCGGGGAAGACGATGAAGTTGAGGAGTGAGATCTCCTCCTTCTCCCAAGCTAGCCACGAGTTCTTGCACGAAGCTTGGATGAGATACAAGGAGATGCAGCAGAGATGCCCTCACCACGAGCTCCCAAAATGGCAGATCATAAATCTGTTCTACAATGGGTTGAGGGACGACCAGATATCTTCGATGGATGTCGCGTCTGGGGGGTCCTTTATGTCGAGAAGCGAGGAAGATGCCGGTAAAATTCTTGAGTGTAACGACTGGTTTTCATGTATCTGGATTAATTATATTATATATATATGTTTTGGTGGATTTTCTCCTCATGTGTAAATTTCGTCTCCGTAGCTTTCATTTTCGATCGTTTCGTCGTGATTTTCTAGCTTCTTCCTTGAAATCGTCGATTTTGGAGTAAGTCATTCGTGACGGGCTCTATATCGGTCATATCTTATTGTTAGATCAAGCCTAGGAGTCTTAGGAATCGATCCCGGAGCTTCGCGCTCCATTTCAGAACTTTCTGTGCACGTTAGCCGGTACAAGAAGGGGAACCAACCGACTAGATGACGATTTAGTCGGTCGGCAAACCTTTATGGACTGACTAGTTGGCTTTGTTAATTTCTCAGGAGTTACTGTTTATCGTTAGTCGGTCTAAGAACATTTGTCGACCGACTAGGTTGCAAACTAGTCGGTCAGTTATCATTCTTTAACCGACTAGCTCTATGATCATTTTGATACCAAGTATTATTCATTCTTAGTCGGTCTAAGAACGTTCGTCGACCGACTAGATTCGAAACTAGTCGGTCAGTAGTTGTTCTTTGACCGACTAAATCTAAATCCTATTTTTGTACAGAAATTACTGTTTGGACTTAGTCGGTCTGCGTTGGTCAACCGACCGACTAATTCCCAAACTAGTCGGTCAGTGGTTGCTCTTTGACCGACTAATCAGTGTTAAAACCCTAATTTCTGGGCAGCCGCCAGCACTTCCTATTTAAACCCTCAAACATTTTTCTTTTCTTCTTTCATTTCTCCTGAGCCTCCTTCTTCCCCAAATCATCATCTATCTTCCCATAGCCCTCCTCCTTCATCAAGAGCTCATCCCCCTCTCCATTTAGGCCGGCCATCTCCTCTAGGTCGCCGGAAAACCTCCAAACCCCCCAAAATCTCATTTTCTCCAGATTTCCCCATCCATTCCAGATCTGAACCCTAGGTTACCCGGATCGTTTTTTCCGTCGCCGTGCTTGCTCGATATCGTTCTTCCGCTTCCTAAGGTAGTGATCGATCCTTTGATGTTCTCATAACCCGTTTTGTGATTTTAGTGAAACCCTAATAAAACTAGGTTGGATGTTGTTCTAATATTGTTTTGCCATGTCAGCGATCTCATCTCCGTAATTAGCATTTGTGTGACGGCCTAGTTGATCGTCATCCTCGGTGCTAGGCAAGTGAAGCTTGCCACTTAGGGTTTTGGGCCATGTCTTAGGCCATTTGCTTGTTGTTGGTGTAAAAGAGACTAGGCGACGAAATGATACTCACCTAGGCGCAATTTCAGGAACTAGCTTGACAACGAAGCTAGACCCGACATTTATCATGTTGCACAACTACCATGTCATGTTTAATTTCAATTAATGGTACGCGAATTAATTGTCATGTCATTGCATTCTTTAATTGTTCCCGTGATTGCCTAGCTCCGCTACACCTTGTGAAATGATTGAGGCTAGGTGCACCCCTATGCCAAATGAAATACACTCCTGGTTTGTGATCCAGGAAACGAGCTCTTGTGCGGGGCAACCCTGGCTCATTTACTGAGCTCGTGTACAGGAACCCTGGCTCGTTTACACGTGGGTTTTGGGGTAAGAGTTAAGCGACCATTCAACTGGGAGTCTGCCCGATCAGCAACTGTAGTTGTATGGCGTAAACTCTGGGTTCTGGGGTAGTGTTAAGCAGCCAATCAGTGTGAATGTCCAACAGTTCAGCTGTAAGGCGTAAACATCTACAAATAACTTGAAACATGACTAGTGAAAAGATTGAGATTGTTAGTAGCTTGGCTACTCTCGACATGCCCTGATAAATTGTTTGCTTGCACTTATTGTTTCACCATGTCTTACTTGTGAACTCATACCATAACTGCCATGTCATGCATACTATAACTGCTAGGTTGTTAGTTTACCTTACTTTTAGTTTCCTTGCCCAAGTCTTTTAGACTTGCTGACATATGCCCCTTTACTCTTTTGGGTGACACATGTTAGATCCTGAGCCTGAGTTCATTGTTGAGGACGAGGTGTTTGCGGACGCCGAGCCCGAGCCTGTGTTTGGCGAGGAGTACGTGGATACTGGGGACCAGTCCTAGTGTTTTCATTGAGCCTTCCCCTTTTGTTTTAGACTGCTGTAGTTGTCGGTGCGCAGCACCTATACTTTGTTATGTTGTCCCTTTTGTTGGCCTTGTTCTGGGCCTTTAGACTCTTTCTTTTAGCCTGGTGGCTTTTCAGGATGTTGAACTTAATTTTCATGTTGGACAAATTCTGAGATTTGAGATTTTATTTCTGTCTCTCCTTGTGTTATTATTGTTGTTCCGTTTGTGGTTACAGGGACCTGCTTATGTTTTATTGACGTTTATCGAGTTTGGGGCTTCACAGCTCCACTCCCGTGCGGACCTTTTCACGTCTCGCCTCCATTTTAGGGAAGCGGGGCGTGACATTGAGGGTACGTCATCAAACAATGAGAGGTGGTGCGATGAGCATGCCACGCCTAGATCTGGAGGCATTCATAGAGTCGAGGATGTCGACAAATTATCTAGCAAATTCGATTTGCTATCGACTCAGATCTCGGCGCTTATGGTAGGAGCTGGTGGTGCCATCACCCAACAAGTAGCAGCGGTTGAAGCTGAAGTCCTGGGAGACTTCGAAGGTGGTGATATCTCACCACCGGTGGATCAAGCTAGCGCACTTTTCTACAACCCGACGGGTAACGTGCCATATCCACTAAGGACTAGCTCAAATCCGGCTTATTCTCCTAATAATCGAAACCACCCTAACCTGAGCTATAGGGCGCCATATCAGCAACCCCAGCAACCGCAACAACAATTATATCAGCTGCCTCAGTAACAGCAGCAGCAGCACCAACAACAACATCAGCCCCAGCAAATGTACCAGCAGTATCCCCCTAGGAACCAGCAGCCCCTGCAACAGCAGCAGCCGTATGTCGAACAGTGAGTTATCTCCCCGATGGAGAGCCTCTTGACCCAGTATATTATGAACCAGGAGAAGATTAACTTGTGGCTGGAGATGGAACAAAAGGCCCTAACCGACCAAGTAACCCAACTGGGCTTGCAGGTGGCGAACCTTCAGAGGGCGCAGAACCAATTGCCAGGCCAACCGAAAGTAAATCCAAGGGAGCCGAATCAAACACTGGCACTAACGCATGATCATGCAAATGTGTCCGCTGTCGTCTTGAGAAGCTGCACTCAAATTCCAACTAGGGTGCTCACTAAGGAACCTGAAGCTCCGTTGGTCGATGGGCGACCAAATGTACAAGCTAATGACGACGGAGCTTCATCATCAAAGACCGTGACTCCGGAGGGAGTCTCTGAGGAAGAGAAGAAGAAGAATGAGGAGGGGAACTTGAGAGTCTTCAAGCCCGTTGTGCCTTTCTCACAACGACTTGCCAAGGCAAAGATTGATGAAAAATATGGCAAGTTCTTTGATATGGTCAAAGACTTGAGCTTGCAGATCCCTTTCCTCGAAGCTATAGAGACTATATCCTGTCCTATGTAAAATTCTTGAATGACTTGGTGACGAGGGGTTCCAGAAAAGAAAAAGTCGTTCTCACGGTGGACTGCAGCGCTCTGCATCAGCGAGCGAACCCGCCCAAGCTTAAGGACCCAGGAAGCTTTTCTATTCCTTGTTCGATTGGAGAGGTGAAGGTTAATCGGGCGCTCATCAATTTGGGGGCAAGCGTCTGTCTGATGCCTCTGTCACTATATAAGAGGATAGGAAGGGGCGACCTTGAGGCCACCGGTATGACCCTATAACTTGCAGACCGATCAGTCAAGTATCCGATGGGGATTGTGGACGACCTGCCAGTAAACGTCAGTGGAGTGCATGTGCCCGTAGATTTTGTTGTAATGGACATACCGGAGGATGCTCATACCCCGATCATCCTCGGGAGGCCCTTTATGGCGACCGCTGGCGTGCTGATTGATGTGAAGAAAGGGAAGCTATCCCTTAATGTTGGCGACCAGAAGGTCGAATTTGATTTGGGATTATCTATGAAGCATCCCCCTGAAGAGCACAGTTGCAATGTGCTGGAAGCTGAGGAAGAAAGAGTAATAGAAGCTAGAGCCTGGGAAATCCTCTCGAGGAACCCCCCTGATAGCTTGGGGGACCTTGAGGAGCGTTTCGGATTGAAAGAAGAAGAATTTGCTCGGGAAACAGGTGTCTCACAGGCGACTCCTCCCGGATTCCAGAAGGCTGGTCTGATAAGGAGAAAAGGGAAAGAGCCCATGGGGCTCACTGCTGAGGAAGTCCGGATCCTACGAAAAGTAGCGGTCGACGCCAATGTAAGGGAGAAACCCCTGGTCACCACCAGCAGGAGGATCGTCGAGCGCGTCTACTTATCACCACTGTCAACACCAAGTGCCACCACTCCGGAAGCTGAAGAGATGCCAAACATTGGGCATCGCCCGCATCAACCCCCTTGAAAATCATATACCGGGCGTCGAGCAAACGACGTTAAACAATAGCGCTTCATGGGATGCAACCCATGTTCTAAATCTTCGTCTTTATTTTTAGGATTATTTTTCTTATTTTTAGTGAATAAATTCAGCAACGAGAGTTTTCGTCGGAAGAACTTAGACAAATTTTGTGTTTTTTGCAGGAAATAGCCTCAACCGATCGGTTCATTCATCAACCGGTCGGGTGGGCTGTGTCTGAAGATGGCCCGTATCTGAATATCATCCAACCGATCGGGTGGAAAAATGGCTGACCGGGTGGAAGATCGTGTGAGATCTTCAGTGCTCTCGGGAATTTTGGCAATTAATTCAACCGATCAGTTGATCTAGAGCTGTGATCGTGTCGCTGTCCGGGTGAAGTCGACAGTGCTCTCGGGAAAATCGTGAAGCGACCAACCGATCGGGTGAAAACTCACCCGATCGGTTCGCCTGTAGCTGCCTTCCAACAATATTTTTCAAAAATTTACCCAACCGATCGGGTGATAACTCACCCGATCGGTTCGCCTAAAACCCTATAAATACCCCCGACTGAACCGATTCGTTTTCTCTCACCCGACTTCGATCTTCCCCCGTCATTTCATCTCCCCACTCTCCCAAATGGCCTCACTACTCCACCGCCCGATCTCCACTCCCTCTCAACCGACCTCTCCCACACTTCCTTCGTCTCCCTCTCCATCAATCCCACTCTCTTCCTCCACATCCAACCCTAATTTCCTCCCTAACCCTAACTCCACTTCCCCATTTCGAAAATTTTCAGTTTTGTTGGATCGGCGTGCCGCGGCTTCACACATCTCCCAATTGCGCTGCGTAGGGTGTTTTGCAAGCAAGGATTCACTTCGCTACTGGGTAAATTCGTTCTTGAGCTCTATTTTTAATATTTCCCTAGTAATATATTTTTGCTCAATTGTATTTTGGTCGTGTGCATCCATATAGACTTGCATTCACTTGCATCACACACCCACACACTCATGGCCAAGGACAAGGATAAGGGTAAGGCCATCATGCATGAGAAGGAGCCGTCTCACAAGAGACTAAAGTCCACACGTCCACCTAGTTCACGTCCTCCTCCTACACCGCCTACACAACCCCCTCCCCAACCCATCGTTCCCGTTGTCGACCCACTGATGGGACCATGGGAATACCGCTTCTTGAATCGTGAACAAAAATATCTTTACAATCAACTCAAGGAACGGTCACACTTAGCCACTAAGTTTGCACATGCACAAACCCTGATTGATCTCAGAGTTTTCTCCGGGGCGAGACTTTATTTGCAAATTTAGGTTGGATAGGGTTCCTAAACGCCCATGCACCATCATACCCCGCCCTCACACTAGAATTCCTATCTTCCCTCAATTGTGTGGCGGGGTCCATCGTCGATTTCTGCGTCCGAAACCGATCTATCCGCACCAACCTAAACACAATCAATAACATTTTCGGTTTCCCCATTCTCGGCGGCGACGCTATCCGTCCCTACGAATATCACCGCGACTTTGATGTCAATTATTTTTGGCGTCACCTCACCCTCCACGACCACTATCCTCGAGGCAAGGCCAATGCCTCCTCCATCATTCACCCCGTATTTCGTCTGGCCCACCGTATCATTTCTAGCACATTCTTCCCCAGGGAGAGTCCGGGACCGTGACCATCCCTGACCTATTTATTCTGTGGGCTATGACATTTGATTTTATTCGCGGTGATGACAGGATCGCCTTCGAGGCCCCTCGCATACCCATTCATGGCGGTGCTTGGCTTATTCAAAAACTAGTTGATATTAGCCGTGCCGGCAAAGGCAAGTATTGTTGCGGGGGCCTCATTACCATTATTGCTTCACATCCCCCATTCAATATCATTATCCCCAGATATTTGCCTTGTGTCGCATGATCTACATATCTAGATCTTGATGTCTTGCGTCACACTCACATGATCAGACACCGACCCGACGGTCGTTTTACCTTCTACTACGGTCACCCCCTGCTCCTTACACCATTCTGCCCAACCCTGGTCGTATGTCTATCGTTCTTGTGGTAGATTGGACGTTCCATCCTGACCCAGAGTTTCTAGGGGGGTTACATCTTCAGTTCCCTATCCCTGGCGCACCACGACAACCGTCCCATGTCGCCCACTTAGGCGTGCAAGACATCCCTGCGTCCAGTGGAGACCCCGGGGATGGCCCTAGTGGCGCCACCCTGGCTTCTGTCCCTATCAATTCTGAGGCACTCTCTTCAGCCCTCTTAGGCCTTGCCTCTGGTGCCGGCACGACCACTGCCACCAGCACTACTTCCACCGTTCATCTGGCCACCACTTCCTCCGTTCGTCGAGCCACCTCCACTTGTCTCGCTCTAGAGACTGAGTTAGCTTCTCTACGCACTGGCGCAGCCTCTTCTGCCCCTCAATCCCATCCTCTTCTTTCTTTTCCCACCCACGTTTCCTCGCACTCGAGTGAAACGTGGCCGCCATTCTATGCATTCTCACTCAAGTTCACAGTCCCCCCACCCACTCCTCCCCCTTCACCACCCCTTTGCCTCCTCGACGATCTTCACCTCCACCATCACATTCCTCACCTCCTCCGTCACCTCCTCGACGATCATCCCCTCCCGCCACCACTGTTTCCATTCCCGCCACTACATCTCCACTCACGAAAACTACCGTCGACCCCATAGATCCACCACCCTCCACTTCCATCACCCCATACTCGCACCGCAAGAAATTGCAGGTGCGCTCGAGATCACTTTCCACACCATCCTCTTCTATCGTCGTATCTCACCCATCCTCCACTGCCTTGGTCGCCATGTCCCTAGCACTCACCATCATCACCACCACTCCACCCATTTTTCACACCACCACCGCACCCATCCATTCACCCCCTCCACCCCTTCCCCACTTCTCCGCACACCCATCACCTCTCCCGCACACACCCCCACATCCTATTCCGAGGTGGACGAGGACAGTTCCTCTCCTGCATTTTGTCTTTTTCTTTTTCGATCTTCCACTAGCATATTTCTGCATCATCATGATCATATCATATTGCTAGCATTGTCATGTTTAGCTTGGGGAAATCGCTTTTTATGTGTTGTCGTGTGATGTCTTTGTGGTGTGTCTGTTTATATGTGTTCTTATTTGTGTATTTCTTTTTCTTTATTTTTTCAGTTTCGTTGGTGTGATTTCTATGTTTTTTTCTTTTTGTGTCGGTGCGTACCCCCCATTTTCATTGCACTCCCATATTTACTACTATTGCATTGAGGGCAATGCAAGTTTCAGTTTGGAGGAGTCGCACTTTGTGTGTCAGTCGCGTCTTTTTCATCGTTTTGAGTCGATTTCATCGTGTTTTTCTTTTTCTTCTTTTCTTTTTATCTCCCTCTCCTAGAGATGACCCCATATGATGAATTGCTACAGAAACACACACACACCTAGCATAGCTTCGATAATCACATTCGCTAACCCTAGGAAGCCGAGTCCTATTGCATTTCATGCATCGTGGGTCCACTTTGCTTTTATGTGAGTAGTGTGTCATGACTAGCTAGTGGTGTGCTTCTACTTTGTGATTTTGATTTATATACCTGTCCTGGGATGACCCCTAGATTCTCATGCTTCGATTTGAATATGCGGTATTTGCTTCTACTGTCTGCTTCTATATGCATGAAATATATAGATATCGTATTCTTCAATTCGCATGTCTTGAGATTCCACAAATAGGACTAGGATAACCCATTTAGCCTATGCTTTGATTAGCGAGAAAAATCTCATTTGCCCAAGTGTTTAGAATCCGATTTCTTTTTTATTTTACTTGGTGCAAATCCCCTCGTTGTGTACTGTTCTCCCACTTGGGAGAGTACACATGTATATATCCCAAAATCCAATAATACAAAAAAAGAGAGAAAAGAAAAACCTAAAAATAAAAGAAAAGAGAAAAGAAAGAAAAAAATATGTATAGCCAAAAATCCAAAAAAATACAAATGCTCAAAACCCAAAAAAATTCCAGTGTGAATATTTTTCCTATCTACCAAGAATAAAGGAAAGGCGAGAGTTTTCACCGAGTATTCTACTCCACACCTTCTCGACCGCCATCATTTTCGAATACACTTGGCATAGGATCTTTCCAGCGGTTATCTAGGTGATATTGTGGTGATTTCCTAGTCCCTAGCTGTGGAGTCCCCGATACATGATACGCTTCGATTCTTACTCTGTTCTCATGCATGCTTGAGCTATTTATTTCACCGCTATTTCGAATCGAGTCGATATTTGGGTCGTTCCTTGGATTTGTGTATATGGAGCTTTACTGCACAATGTAGATAGTGACACCGTCTGCTAGAACATGACCACACTCACTCGCGCTTCACCGCGTGAGCCCACGACACTTGTATGGACTCATTTTCCTTGGTTTAGTGTTGTGATATGTCGCTTGCTCGCTTAGTGTGGAGTGTTTGATTTTGTTGGCTCTGAGGGGAAATCTGGGATTTTGTTTTCTCTTTCTATCTCTCTCTATTTCCCCCCTCCAAGCTCCTACTCTCACTCGTCTTCCTCGAGGATGAGGAAGGGTTCAGCTTGGGGGATTTTGACGTGCGTTTATATTTTATATATTCACGCATGTCTTCTTTGTGCTTTTCCATTGTTTTCCGTCGTCCCGCACCCATTTTCTTGTGATTTCTAGTTTTCTTTCACTTCTTTGTGTTTTTGTGTATATGCAGGAGATTGCCAGCATTGGGGACGTATAAAGAAGATATCATGAGTCCCCAGAGCAACGGGAGGAGGCACACGTGATCCAGAGGGTCAAATGATGAAGATTGCTATATTTCAGCCCTCAACCGATTGGGTGGACACAGACAACCGATCAGTTGATGCACACGTATCTCACCCGGACAGGAGCTGAAGAGAAGAGCAGCTCACCCGATCGGTTCAGTGATCGGGTGAGATCGATAGAGCTCTATGTCTTTTTGGACTTAATTCCAACCGATCGGGTGACATCTCACCTGATCGGTTCATCTGTAGCCGCAATTCCTCAATTGGTGAACCGACGGCGCCAACCGCTCGGGGACTGCGACTGGTTGAAGATCTGAAGCCCGATAGCAAGGCGTCACGCAGCTCACCGATCGGTTGATGCTTCAACTGATCGAGTGACATTGATTTCTATAAATAGCTGACCTAGGTTTCCAGAAAAAGGATGTTGTTATTTTTCTGTCTTTTTCTTGGGTTGTGACGGCTGGAATTTTATCTGTTTTTGTAAGTGACTTTAATATTGTCTTAATACCATTACTAGTATCTCATTTCAATTGCTTGATTATGATTTCTACCATTGATTTTTGTTTAGATTGTGTTTTAGCTATGATTTGTGAGTAGTTCCCTAATCTGGGATTTTGATGGAAACCCCTTCGTGGGTTCTCCCTAGAGCGACCATAGGAATAGGATTTCGATAGGGTTTGGGAATTTAGATGGTTACGCGGGGTGTTTCATTGTCATTAGAGGGAGAAAGACCGCCTCTGACCATCGGGCCAAGGGGGAATAAACCTGGCGGATGACTCCCTAGCCACAGCTCACACCCCTAGCGTAGACATCGAATCCTAGCGCGTGGGAACGACAGGATGAGATGTTGGGAGTAATCGTTGCGAGCTTAGTGCTCCCGGAGTCGATCGGTGTTATTGGACATGGGAATGCTCACCGACCAAACCCGGGTAGTGTATCATCCTGGGCACCAACCGGAATATCGGGCCCAAGGGACGCTAGGTATCACTCTTAGAGGCAACGTCTCACCACTAAACCCTAATACCCAATCGCATTCCTATCCGTCGGTCGTAATAGAGAGGGCACACGATAGGGTGGAAACCAAAGTCCTAGGTTTCCTTTTATATCGTTCATCCTTAGTATCTACATTCTGTGACAATCCATCGATCGTTCGGGCTAGCTCACCCGTAGGGTGAACCGGTTCCTCTTTAATACAAGCACAACACACGCCTCCCTGTGTTCGACCCCCAAGCCACACTACAACACCGTGTGCTTGCGGTATAAATATTTAAATCTGGTATCCCCGATCCTATTGCACTTGTATGCTCAAATCTAGGGGACGTCAGTTAGGCATGTATCAAAAAACTATTGAACAATCATTGGTGATGGTCGACCAGTCACTATTCATGGTCGACTAGAAATAACATAGAGTAATCTAACTAGCCCTAGTCGATGAGAGCACTTTCACTAATTTGTTATTCTTTGCAGTGGTGCCGCCTTCATCTTTTGGTCTCTGATCTTTGTTATTCTTTTCCGCGTTCTCCCCCATGCTCCAAATATCAACAATTTGCATCGTTTTATGCTTGAATTATCTGAAATACACAAACAAACCCCCAGAAGCGTAAAATAGATGAAAACTATTATAAATGGGCAAAATGGTGAGAGTGGTATAGAATAAACGTGGAAAATGATGGGTGAAAGGGTCGGAAAAAGGTGTATAAAATACGCCTAACAATGACCCTCAGCCAATTATAAAATCTAGTAGACATTCCAAACCATCAGTAATATACTAAGGATTTCTCATATACGGTGGTGTTAAGGATAGTATCATAATTGATGATGAACCTACTAGTTTCCAAAAAGCCATGCAGAGTTGAGACTTTACGAAATGGCTTGATGTTATGAAATCTAATATTAAATTCATGCTTCCAAAAAGTATGGATTTTAAAGGATTGTCTCAAAGGGGCAAAGACCATTAGGAGCAAGTGTATCTTCAGGAAGAACATCGGTACAGATGGAAAGGTAGAGACCTACATGGCATGGTTGGTAGAAAATGGATATCGTTAAAGACTTAGTATAGACTATGATGAAACTTTTTCATCGGTAGCTATGCATAACTCCATTCAAATACTGCTTGTTATAGAAGCCTTCCATGACTACGAAATTTAACAAATGGATGTAAAGACGAATTTTCTAATTGGAGATTTAGAATAGTGTGTTTACATGACTTAGCCACAGGGTTTTGAAGTCAGTAGAAGTAGCAGAAAAGCATACAGATTACTTGAATCTATTTTTAAATTAAAGCAAGTGTCAAGAAGCTGGAACTTTCAATTTGATAATATAGTCAAAAAGTGTGGCTGCTATATATATTATTTTTAATAGGTAATATGTTACATGACGCTGCTCTCCTCGATAGCAAAGGAGTCAATTATTGATGGGTTAATGGGAGAGAAGAGAAAGAACCGGTAACTGATGAGATGATGTGAGACCCGAGAGTACATACCATCGACTGGTTCTTCATCAGACTACATTTTTTGGAGAAACACATAAAGAACACATTCTTGTGTCGACAAATTATACATGGCTTCCTATGATCTTAACACTAACGCTCCCCCTTCTTCCTTCGATCGACTGGAGGAGAAGACTTAGTAGTTCAGCAACCACTGTACTACTACCATGATCCTCCCCTTTCACCTCCAATGACTAGCTATTTTCGACCTCAAAGTTATTGCTACTACACCTACGAACTCAACCCTAACCCTAATTGCTTCCCACTGCTTCTTCACATCTCCTCAATATCTCCACCCAGGTCTTATTAATACCCACCCTTTTCCATGATCATGACATTAGCCGAATCTCAACGCCCATCTTGGACTCATCAAACTCCATGATGTGGTTGATAACCTCTTCACTCTTGGCTTTTGCTGCTCTTGTACTTCACCAATCACCTCATCAGTGGTAGCCCCAATAAGGGAGAGGTGAGAGAAGGGCATTGCCAAGTCATGATGGTGATTAGTAGGGTTGAGGTGAGATAAGAGAGTCTGAGAGTAGTAGCCTTAGTAAGCTGACATAAGAGGGGCTTAGTAGCAGTCGTTGTTCCCATAGCTTTACGATTTGTACCACTGTCATGATCAAGGACATACGTAACAAGCTCAGGTTTGATTAAATTAACATTCTAGTCTTTAACCAATATATCTTACTTAATGCATGCATGCCAATCTAATTTTGATCTTGTTTTTGGTTGTAGTCTAAATTTATTGATTACTTTGTTGGATGAGCACTACGCTTAGTAGAACCGTAGTACTTCCACTGAAGGATCATCTCTCTCTGAGTATGACTTCGTTCATCTCTCCATGGACTTCAAGTATGATACCATTCTAAAACGCAATTATATCTGATTTTTGATGTGTTTGGATTAATTATGATTAAGATACATATGACATTATATATCTTAAATCACCCCACCCTCTCTCACACACATACACACATATATACCATATATATATATATTCCTTTTTGTTTCTCTCACTAAAATTTTTTTGAGAGAGGAGCTCCGATTGAGGTGATCGGGCAGAGCTTCTGTCGGAGGTGGCGATCGATACGGCTGGCTCCGACAGTGACTGGAGCGACACTAGCGGAGAGGGAGTGCGTTCTCTTCTCATTCGCAGATCCTTGAATCCTCGTGTTGCGATTAAATTTGGGTGGATCAAGATCTTGATCTGAGATCTTCATGCAGCGGTGAGTAGCTCGTCTTCTAAGTTTTCATTTGGATATTGAGTGCGATCTTAAACTTGATCTGAATCTTCGTTGCTGTCATCTTCTTGTTGATCTAGAGCTAGATTTGGATGCTTGGAAAAGCTGATCTAGCCCTCAGATCCTCGATTTGCGATTTATCTTAGGCGGATCAAGATCTTAATCTGAGATCTTGATCCGGCGGTGAGTTTCTTTGTCTTCTTAGATCTTGATTGCCTTGGTTCTTGATTTCGATCTTGACCTCCCTACTGCGATCTTCTTTCTTTCTATGGTGCTCATAGAGTTGGGAGCTGCGGGCTCTGGATATGGATCTGGTTCCGTAGGGGTGAAGGAACTGGGGAACAAATCTGACATTGGTGCTGCTGTAGGAAGTGGCGATGGCTGGCAAGTTGTTGATCGAAGGAAGCCGAAGGCAAGATTTGTTGATAAAGGGAAGGCTATGAGATTTGAGATTAGGAATCGATCTCAGGATGCTAAGGGGATGGAGATCGATCATCTAGGGAAGCATCTACTGTGGATCATTCGGAATCGATTAGAGCTGCTTCGGTTGCAAGGAAAATGTTCGAACGTAGGTAACTTAGACCGTCGGTGGAAATCAAGAGTAACCCTCAAGCAATGAAGCTTTCTTGGCTTGAGGAATGTTCTAATAAGCGTAAGATTGCTTATTCACTCGAGATGGCTTTTGTTTCACCTGTTATTGATGAAGATGGGGAAGTCATAGCAAAGCTATCTACGGAGCGTCTTGCTGAAGTAAACACCTACTGGGAGTTCACATTAGTAGGATACGTGCTGGGGGACATTCCTTACTACGGTTAGATCAAGGCATGTGTTCCAAGGAGATGGAAGAAGCAAGGGTTGTCTGTCTTCTCAAGGGATAATGGCTTGTCGATTTCAAATTAAGGAAGAATGCAAATCGATGGTGTTTGGAGGTCATGGGCTCTTCGACGACAGGCTGGTGGTGTTGCAACGGTTGTCGCCTAACATTGCTTACGAATGCGACATGCCATCGTTGGTACCAATTTGGGTGCAATTTCCAAACCTACCGCTTAACCTGTGGTCGCTACAGATTCTCAATGTGATCGCCAGTGTGATTGGAGTGCCTATTTGATTAGACAAAGAAATGGCGATGATGGATAGACTGGCCTACGCACGATGCTTGGTGGAGGTGTCGGCTGCTACTCCACTGCCTCGATATGTTACGGTTCAAGTTGAAGGAAGCTCAACTTTCAGAGTTGATGTAAGATACGAGGGTGAACCACCACGTTGTGCTGATTGCAGATGCTTTGATCACTTGGTTCAGCAATGCTCATCGACTGAGAAGGAAGAGGTGATGCAGTCTATGAAGGAAACGGAAGGTAAGAGGCTGTTTAAAGCTCAAGAATTTATTCATAATTTTGATCCTTCTTCTACCTACTTGGTTTCTGAGAAGGGAGTTATTTGTTGTGAGCTTGATTCGGGAGAAAGGAAAGGGATTGTTGGCAATGATGTTGACTTGTGTAGCCCTGGGTTGTGTGTTGCATGTAACCCTGGGTTGTGTGTTGAACCTGAAGGGGTGTTGAATGAGGGGCTTGTGAAGGAAGTTTGTAATGTGAATCATATTATAACTGAAGTCGGGGGAAGGGAGAGGCTAGAGTCGTGACTGGAGATGGGGCTAGACTAGAGCTGGCTGGGTTGTCAAATGAGTTGTCAAATATTTGTAATGTGGCACTGGCTACGTCCAACGTGAGAAAAAGCCGCCTGGCGAAGGATCTGTCTCCCAATGTTGTTGAGTATTGATTCCCCAGATTTGGTTTTGATGATGAATAAGCATAAATATCGTGAACTAACTCTTTGTGAGCGTAGTTATGGAGATCGTCGCCAAATTTCTATGAACATCTAAAGCGACGTCTCAAGACTTCTCAAAGCGCGTGATCGTGTACTTGAAGCTTCGTTGAAGCTCAAGGACCATTATTGAAGTCAAGAGATTCGGATCGAAGCGATTGAAGACGGTTCGTCTAGTTTTATTTATAAGCTTCTATCTTCGTTTCGTAGATTGTTAAGCCTTGAGTAGGTCTTACGTTTTAATCTTCATAACGCTCATATCTTAGAGCTAGGATCTTATTAGAAGCCCATCGAATCTTTCCCGAAGCTTAACGCTTCTCATCACGGCTTCTTGTGCATGTTAGTTGGTTCAAGAAGAAGAACCAACCGACTAGATGGCAATCTAGTCGATCGGCAATCCTTCTTGAACCGACTAGAATGCCTTGTTCAATTTCAGCTCACTTACTGTTTACAGTTAGTCGGTCCAAGAAGGTTCACCAATCGACTAGTTGTCAAACTAGTCGGTTAGGAATCCTTCTTAGACCGACTAGTTGAGCTTTCATTTTCCAGCCTAACTTACTGTTTACAGTTAGTCGGTCAAAGCACAACGACCGACCGACTACTTGAGAAACTATTCGGTTGGACGTTGTTCTTAAACCGACTAGCTGTCTTTGAATTTAGCCTTTTCTATTTCATCTGTTAGTCGGTCAAAGAACACTCACCGACCGAATAGTTGTGAAACTAGTCGGTTGGCAAGTCTTCTTAGACCGACTAGTTCTTTATGTCTGAACTTTCTCTTTTGGATGTTGTAACGACTGCTTTTCATGAATCTGGATTTAATATAATATAATATATGTTTTGGTGGATTTTCTCCTCTTGTGTGGTTTTCTTCTCCGTAGATTTCATTTTCGATCGATTCGTCGTATTTTCTCGCTTCTTCCTTAGGATTATCGATTTCGAAGTAAGTCACTCGTGACGGACTTCATAACGGTCGTATCTAACTGTTAGATCAAGCCTAGGAGTCTTAGGAATCGATCCCGGGGCCCCGCGCTCCGTATCGGTACTTTTCTGTGCTCATTAGCCGGTGTAAGAAGGGCCACCGACCGACTAGATGACGATCCAGTCGGTCGACAATCCTTCTTGGACCGACTAGTTAGCTTTCTAAATTTCTCAGGAGTTACTGTTTATCGTTAGTCGGTCTAAGAGCGTTGGTTGACCGACTAGGTTGCAAACTAGTCGGTCAGTAATGCTTCTTGAACCGACTAACTCATCAAATTATTTTTGTATCAGTTACTGTTTACTCTTAGTCGGTCTAAGAACGTTCATCGACCGACTAGATGCCAAACTAGTCGGTCAGTACTTGTTCATGGACCGACTAACTCTAGAATCCTATTTTCGTTCAGGAGTTACTGTTTGCACTTAGTCGGTCTGCGTTGGTCGACCGACCGACTAGTTGCCAAACTAGTCGGTCAGTGGTTGCTCTTTGACCGACTAACCAGTGTTAAAACCCTAATTTCTGGGCAGCCGTCAGCCCAACCTATTTATACCCAACCCAAACGACTTCTTCTTCTCCAACACGACCCAAAACCCTAAAATCTTCCCCCTTCAGCCCCCATCTTCCTCCAAGCTCCATTTCTCCATTCCAAGCCCTAAGACCTTCTTCCAAACCATCCATTCACTCTATCTACCCCTCATCTTCCCCAAATCTCCATCAAAACCCATCAAAACCCCCAAATCCCCCAAAACCCTAGTTTCCCCAAACTTCTCCAATCTTCTCCAGATTTGATCCTAGGGTTCCCCGGAGTGTTTCTTCCGTCTCCTCTCGGTAAGAAATCGATCTACCGTTGTTTTCATAGCTTATTTATAATTTTATGAAAACCCTAATTAATTTCATGTGTTTGGTGTTTGTTTCCCCCATAACAGCGATTTCCCCGTAGATAGCATCCGTGTGACGAAGTGATCGTCAATCCCCGGTGCTAGGCAAGTGAAACTTGCCACTTAGGGTTTAGGCCATGTTTTAGGCCATTTGCATGTTGTATGCGTAAAAGAGGCTAGGCGACGAAATGATACTCGCCTAGGCGCAAATTGGGGAACTAGCTTGACAACGAAGCTAGTTCCAACACAAATAGCATGTTGCACAACTCCCATGTCATGTTTACTTTCAATTAACGGTACGCGAATATGTTCATGTCATTGCATTTCGCCTGTCACGTTTAATTCAATTAACTGTACGCAAATAAATTGTCATGATCTCGCATTCCTTAGGTATTGCTGTGATTGCGTAGCTTCGCTACAATGTTATGTTCCTGGCTCGTGTTCTAGAAGCGGGCCATGTGTTGGTTGATAGCCAATGCCCGAATTGCGTGTTCCGGCTAGGTGTTCCCTACGCCATACTAGTGTTCCTGGCTCGTGACCAGAAGCGAGCATAATGAGTTGGAAACCCCAACGCTCGATGTATTGAATTGTGAACTAAGAATGCGAGCTCAATGTGCGGGGCAACCTCAGGCTCACTAGCTGAGCTCAATGTGCGGGGACCCCAGGCTCCATATCGTGTGAATATTGGGTAGTGTTTAGTGCCGATCGGTCTGAAATGCTATGCCATTCAGCGAATGGCGTAAACACCTACAAAATGTGAATGTATTGAATTGATAGTAGCTTGGCTACTCTTGTCTTGTCCCGATGATTGTTCTCTTGTACAAATTGTCTTGCCATGTTTTAATTGAGCACTCATGTTATAACTGCCATGTCATGCATACTAAACTGCTAGGTTGCTAGATGCCTCACTTTCAGTTTCCTTGCCCAAGTCTTTTTAGACTTGCTGACATGTGCCCTTTACTCTTTTGGGTGACACATGTTAGATCCTGAGCCCGGGTACCTCGTTGAGGACGAGGTGTTTGCTGACGCCGAGCCTGAGCTTGTGTTTGACGGGGAGTACGTGGACACTGGGGACCAGTCCTAGTGTCTTCGTTGTGTTTTACTTTTATTAGACAGTTGTTTTGTTATCGGTGCGTAGCACCTATACTTTGTTGTTGTCGTTGCTTTTGTTGGCCTTGTTCTGGGCCTTGGACTCTTTTCTTTTAGCCTGGTGGCTTTTCTGGATGTTGAACTTATTTTTGATGTTGGACATTTTGTGAGATGTGGAATTTTATTTCAGTCTCTCCTTGTGTATTATTGTTATTCTGTTGTGGTTACAGGGACCTGTTTATGTATTTGTGGATGCTTATCGTGTTTGGGGCTTCACAGCTCCACTCTCGTGCGGACCTTCTCACGTCTCGCCTCCATTTTAGGGAAGCGGGTCGTGACAGGTTTTAGTGGTGGCCCATGCAGGTCTCCTTCTGTAACTGCGATTTTTGGAATAGCGATAATAATATTAGAATGTCCAATAAATTAAGTTCGACGTCCGAGTCATAAGCTATGAGTCTAATCTGATTTGTTCTCCGTGTCACAGATGGCAGGAAGGCGTTTCACCCGTGGTGGGGGCAGTGGTGCGCTCCCTCATGATGAGGAGCCTGAGCGGGAACCCACCAGCGGTGAGATGATGCGGATGATGATCCAGATGATGCAAGTGCAGCAGGGCATGCTTTTGCAAGTCCAGAATGCTCCACCTGCTCGAGCTGCCCGGGCCCTTCCGGATGCCCCTCGCTCTAAGCCAGGAGCGAAGCAATTTCGGGAGCTGGGTCCCGCATATTTTGATGGTTCTGAGGGTCCTCTGGCTGCCGATGAGTGGATTCGGAACGTCGAGGACAATCTGAAGATGGCCAAGATCACCCCGGCTGGATGGGTTGATTTGGCGAAAAGGCAGCTGAAGGATAACGCCAGGAATTGGTGGGATGCGGAAGAGAAGTTGTTGGTGGAGCCGATAGTTTGGGCTACCTTCAAAGCCAGATTTGAGGGTGAGTTCTTCCCGAAGGCTGCCAAGGAGGAGATGTTGCAGCGTTTTATCGATCTGAAGCAGGGGAACTCGTCGGTGGACATGTACCACCAGGAGTTCATGAGGCTGAGTCGGTTTGCACCAAAGATGGTGTAGGACGCTGAGGAGAGAGCTCAGAGGTTTCTGCAGGGGCTTGCTTCGGAGCTCCAGAGTTTTGTGACCTCCTCTGACCGGGAATCTTATCAGAAGGTTCTGGTCGCTGCTAAGAGGCAGTAGCTGCTCGTGAACTAGAGGAAGGGATCTGTTGTTGGTGCTGGGAAGAGGCCTGTGGAACAGGCGAGAGCCGTGGTTAGACCTGGATTCAGGCCTAACCAGTCTGCTCAGTTTAAGAGGCCAGGAGGGTCTATTCCGAAGTTTTGCCATTTCTGCGGCAAGCCTGGCCACGTCAAGGATCAGTGTCGGAAGTTTTTGGGCCAGTGTCTGGTTTGCGGCGATGCTTCTCATGTCGCGAAGGATTGTCGGCATGCGGATCCGCTGCGAAGGGCTCCTGTTGCAGCTCAGCCGTTGCAGCAGCGAGCGCCTGTTCCTGCTGGTCGTGGGGCAGCTCTTGTTCCACAGGGACAGGCTTTTCGGCAGGCTGTTCCGCCGAGGAGGCAGGCTTTTCTGATGACCGCTGTGGAGAGCGCGGCTGTGGATGAGGTTATCGCAGGTAATCCTCACTCAAGCTGTTACTTTCCTAGCTGGTTTTGATTGTTAGATTATGTTGTTTGCTTGGACATGGTTGTTTGCTAGATTAGGGTTTGATTGTTAATTGCTTGATTAGGTGTGATTTTGGTTTGCACATTTCCTGCACGAGTCCTCTTTGACTCTGGTGCATCGATGTGCATTATTTCTCGGAGCTTCGTGGAGAGGCATTCCTTGTCGACGTCCCCTCTTCCCAAGAGTTGGAACATCGTTACAGGGAATGGCGTGGTCTCGGTGCGTCATGGTTGCAATTCTTGCCCGTTGGTGGTCTGTGGACGTGAGCTTTG
Source organism: Scilla litardierei (assembly GCA_030789695.1). Classification (NCBI taxonomy): domain Eukaryota; kingdom Viridiplantae; phylum Streptophyta; class Magnoliopsida; order Asparagales; family Asparagaceae; genus Scilla; species Scilla litardierei. The sequence continues at coordinate 148,424,033 of CM061134.1, forward strand.
TGCTGATTTCATTGTCCACGACATCATCAACTATGATGCAGTTCTTGGGGTGGATTGGCTTGCGAGCTTCTATGCTATGATTGACTGCAGGAGAAAGAAGGTGGTGTTCGAGATTCCCGGACACCCGGTGTTTGAGTTCAGTCGTGGTAGCAGTTCGCTTGGTCCTGTCAGATTTCGGGCCAGGCCGATGGAGGCTGTGGCTATGCAGATGGAGCTGGAGTGGCCAGCTGTGGTGCGTGATTTTGGCGACGTCTTCCCCGAGGAGATGTCTGGTTTGCCGCCTGATCGAGCTCTGGAATTTTCTATCGATCTTGTTCCAGGTGCGCAGCCGATTTCGAAGGCGCCGTATCGTATGGCACCTGCAGAGTTGGAAGAGTTGCGGAAGCAGTTGGATGAGCTTTTACAGAAGGGTTACATTAATCCTAGCGTGTCTCCGTGGGGAGCACCGGTGTTGCTGGTTAAGAAGAAGGATGGTTCGCGTCGCATGTGCGTGGACTATCGGGAGTTGAATGCGGTGACCATTAAGAATAAATACTCGTTGCCTCGCATCGATGATATTTTTGATCAGCTTGGAGGTTCGAGGGTGTTTTCTAAATTGGATTTAAGGAGTGGTTACCATCAGTTGAAGGTGAAGAAGGGGGATGTTCCGAAGACAGCGTTCAGGACGAAGTATGGACACTATGTGTTCGTGGTTATGCCTTTTGGCGTAACTAACGCGCCCGCAGTTTTCATGAATCTGATGAACCTGATTTTCTACGACTTTTTGGATAAGTTTGTCGTTATCTTTATTGACGACATTCTGATCTATTCGAAGTCGGAGGAAGAGCATGCCTCTCACTTAAGGACGGTGTTGGAGATTTTGAGGAAGCATCGTTTGTATGCTAAGTTTTCGAAGTGCGAGTTTTGGCTGGATCGAGTTGCTTTTCTCGGGCATGTGGTGACTGGAGATGGTATTTCAGTGGATCCCGAGAAGATTCGGGCCATCAGGGAGTGGTCTGTTCCGTCGTCAGCGTCTGAGATTCGGAGTTTTCTTGGACTTGCTGGTTATTATCGGTGATTCATTAAGGACTTTTCTCGTATTGCTGAGCCGATGACCAGGTTGACGCGGAAGGATGTTGCTTTTGCTTGGTCGGGTGATTGTGAGAGTGCTTTTGGTATTCTGAAGGAGAGGTTGACGACTGCCCATATTCTTGTTGTGCCTGATCGCAGCGGTGGATTTGAGATCTTTTGCGATGCCTCTGGCAAGGGTCTAGGTTGTGTGTTGCATCAGCATGGGCATGTTGTGGCGTATGCGTCTCGTCAGCTTAAGGTTCATGAGAAGAACTATCCGACGCATGATTTGGAGTTGGCTGCCGTTGTGTTTGCTCTTAAGATTTGGAGGCACTTCCTGCTGAGTGAGAAAGTGAAGATTTTCACCGATCACAAAAGCTTGAAGTATATTTTCACTCAGAAGGAGCTCAACATGCGACAGCGTCGGTGGTTGGAGCTTATGGCGGATTATGATATTGATTTGCAGTTTCACCCTGGCAAGGTGAGTGTGGTTCCGGATGCTTTGAGTAGGCTTCCGGCGGTGATGATTTTGACCTCGTAGTGGAGATTGCAGCAGGATTTTTGCGAGTCTGGTGTGGAGATTGTTCTTCCTGGAGAGGCTTCGTCGTTGATGTACATGCAGGTACAGTCGACGATCGTGGATCGGATTAAGGCTGGCCAGGCCGAGGATCCGAAGCTGGTGAGGATTCGGGAGCAGGTGGAAGCCGGTCTGTGGACTGACTTTTTGATTTATGAGGATGGCTCGCTGAGGTTTGGAGCCAGGTTGTGTGTGCCTGCTGGGGATATCAGAGAGGAGCTGATGGTGGAGGCACACAGTTCGCCGTATTCTGTGCATCCTGGTGGCACCAAGATGTACCAGGATCTTCGTCTGAATTATTGGTGGCATGGCATGAAGAGGAGTGTGGCTCGGAGTGTAGCCAAGTGCTTGGTTTGCCAGCAAGTGAAGGCGGAGCATCAGCGTTCGGCCGGGTTGCTACAACCGCTTCCGATTCCGGAGTGGAAGTGGCAACACATCACTATGGACTTCGTGACTGGACTACCTTGGAGTCCGAAGCAGAATGACGCGATTTGGGTGATCGTAGATCGATTGACCAAGTCTGCGCACTTTATTCCGTTCCGAGTGGGACAATCCACTGAGGCGCTAGCGAGGAGATATATGGAGGTAAAATTATTTTACTCTCCGTTTTTATTTCCTTTTTCCTAGTTTGGATAGTGATGTAACGTGAATCGTGCAGGAGGTTGTGCGACTTCATGGAGTCTCCGTGAGTATCGTGTCTGACAGAGACACGAGGTTCACATCTCAGTTCTGGCAGAGTTTGCAGAAGAGCTTGGGTACGCGTCTGAGTTTCAGCACGGCGTACCATCCGCAGACGGATGGCCAGTCCGAGAGGACGATTCAGATTTTGGAAGACATGCTGAGGGCGTGCATGTTGGATTTCAAGGGTTCGTCGGAGGACCATCTACATTTGGTGGAGTTCTCTTACAACAACAGCTTCCAGGCGAGTATTGGCATGGCGCCTTTCGCCGCTCTTTATGGGAGGAAATGTCGATCGCCATTGAGTTGGGATGACGTTGGTGATCGGGAGTTGTTGGGACCTGAGATGATCGTGGAGGCCGTGGATATCGTCAGGAATATTCGGGAGAGGTTGAGAATTGATCAGGACCGTTTTAAGCATTGGGCGGATGCTAAACGTCGTCCTTTGGAGTTTCAGCCGGGCGACCATGTGTTCTTGAAGATTTCCCCGAATCGTGGTGTGATTCGTTTCGGGAAGCGTGGAAAGTTGAGCACGCGATACATTGGACCGTTTGACGTTTTGGAGAGGGTTGGCGAGGTAGCTTATCGCTTGGCCTTGCCGTCATCTTTGGAAGGAGTTCACAATGTTTTCCATGTGTCGCAGCTTCGTCGATACATTAGCGATCCGTCTCATACGGTGGATTTTTCGGAGATTACCGTTCGCCCCGATATGACGTATGACCAGCATCCAGTGCAGATTCTGGACAGGCGTCAGAAATCACTTCGGAACAAGATTGTCAATCTTGTGATGGTGATGTGGCGACACGGTTCACCTGGAGAGTCTACTTGGGAGAATGAGGATGAGATGCGAGAGCGTTTCCCACTTTTGTTTCCGGACTCATGAGTTTTTGGAAATTCCGAGGACAGAATTTTTCTTAAGTTGGGGAGGATGTAACGACTGCTTTTCATGAATCTGGATTTAATATAATATAATATATGTTTTGGTGGATTTTCTCCTCTTGTGTGGTTTTCGTCTCCGTAGATTTCATTTTCGATCGATTCGTCGTATTTTCTCGCTTCTTCCTTAGGATTGTCGATTTCGAAGTAAGTCACTCGTGACGGACTTCATAACGGTCGTATCTAACTGTTAGATCAAGCCTAGGAGTCTTAGGAATCGATCCCGGGGCCCCGCGCTCCGTATCGGTACTTTTCTGTGCTCATTAGCCGGTGTAAGAAGGGCCACCGACCGACTAGATGACGATCCAGTCGGTCGGCAATCCTTCTTGGACCGACTAGTTAGCTTTCTAAATTTCTCAGGAGTTACTGTTTATCGTTAGTCGGTCTAAGAGCGTTGGTTGACCGACTAGGTTGCAAACTAGTCGGACAGCAATGCTTCTTGAACCGACTAACTCATCAAATTATTTTTGTATCAGTTACTGTTTACTCTTAGTCGGTCTAAGAACGTTCATCGACCGACTAGATGCCAAACTAGTCGGTCAGTACTTGTTCATGGACCGACTAACTCTAGAATCCTATTTTCGTTCAGGAGTTACTGTTTGCACTTAGTCGGTCTGCGTTGGTCGACCGACCGACTAGTTGCCAAACTAGTCGGTCAGTGGTTGCTCTTTGACCGACTAACCAGTGTTAAAACCCTAATTTCTGGGCAGCCGTCAGCCCAACCTATTTATACCCAACCCAAACGACTTCTTCTTCTCCAACACGACCCAAAACCCTAAAATCTTCCCCCTTCAGCCCCCATCTTCCTCCAAGCTCCATTTCTCCATTCCAAGCCCTAAGACCTTCTTCCAAACCATCCATTCACTCTATCTACCCCTCATCTTCCCCAAATCTCCATCAAAACCCATCAAAACCCCCAAATCCCCCAAAACCCTAGTTTCCCCAAACTTCTCCAATCTTCTCCAGATTTGATCCTAGGGTTCCCTGGAGTGTTTCTTCCGTCTCCTCTCGGTAAGAAATCGATCTACCGTTGTTTTCATAGCTTATTTATAATTTTATGAAAACCCTAATTAATTTCATGTGTTTGGTGTTTGTTTCCCCCATAACAGCGATTTCCCCGTAGATAGCATCCGTGTGACGAAGTGATCGTCAATCCCCGGTGCTAGGCAAGTGAAACTTGCCACTTAGGGTTTAGGCCATGTTTTAGGCCATTTGCATGTTGTAGGCGTAAAAGAGGCTAGGCGACGAAATGATACTCGCCTAGGCGCAAATTGGGGAACTAGCTTGACAACGAAGCTAGTTCCAACACAAATAGCATGTTGCACAACTCCCATGTCATGTTTACTTTCAATTAACGGTACGCGAATATGTTCATGTCATTGCATTTCGCCTGTCACGTTTAATTCAATTAACTGTACGCAAATAAATTGTCATGATCTCGCATTCCTTAGGTATTGCTGTGATTGCGTAGCTTCGCTACAATGTTGTGTTCCTGGCTCGTGTTCCAGAAGCGGGCCATGTGTTGGTTGATAGCCAATGCCCGAATTGCGTGTTCCGGCTAGGTGTTCCCTACGCCATACTAGTGTTCCTGGCTCGTGACCAGAAGCGAGCATAATGAGTTGGAAACCCCAACGCTCGATGTATTGAATTGTGAACTAAGAATGCGAGCTCAATGTGCGGGGCAACCTCAGGCTCACTAGCTGAGCTCAATGTGCGGGGACCCTAGGCTCCATATCGTGTGAATATTGGGTAGTGTTTAGTGCCGATCGGTCTGAAATGCTATGCCATTCAGCGAATGGCGTAAACACCTACAAAATGTGAATGTATTGAATTGATAGTAGCTTGGCTACTCTTGTCTTGTCCCGATGATTGTTCTCGTGTACAAATTGTCTTGCCATGTTTTAATTGTGCACTCATGTTATAACTGCCATGTCATGCATACTAAACTGCTAGGTTGCTAGATGCCTCACTTTCAGTTTCCTTGCCCAAGTCTTTTTAGACTTGCTGACATGTGCCCCTTTACTCTTTTGGGTGACACATGTTAGATCCTGAGCCCGGGTACCTCGTTGAGGACGAGGTGTTTGCTGACGCCGAGCCCGAGCTTGTGTTTGACGGGGAGTACGTGGACACTGGGGACCAGTCCTAGTGTCTTCGTTGTGTTTTACTTTTATTAGACAGTTGTTTTGTTATCGGTGCGTAGCACCTATACTTTGTTGTTGTCGTTGCTTTTGTTGGCCTTGTTCTGGGCCTTGGACTCTTTTCTTTTAGCCTGGTGGCTTTTCTGGATGTTGAACTTATTTTTGATGTTGGACATTTTGTGAGATGTGGAATTTTATTTCAGTCTCTCCTTGTGTTATTATTGTTATTCTGTTGTGGTTACAGGGACCTGTTTATGTATTTGTGGACGCTTATCGGGTTTGGGGCTTCACAGCTCCACTCTCGTGCGGACCTTCTCACGTCTCGCCTCCATTTTAGGGAAGCGGGTCGTGACAGATGTTCTCTTGTTAGTCAGTTCATGTTGAATCACCGACCGACTAGTTGAGAACCTAGTCGGTCAGTGATCCTTCTTTGACCGACTAGTCTGCTTCAGAATAGAGCCGTTGGAGCATTAAATGCCACGATTTTTGCTCTCTCTTTCCTCTATCCTATATATACTTGAAGGGCTTCTTTCATAGCATTCAAGGCTGATATTTATTGAAGTTTAGAGAATCAAAGAGAAGCATTAATTCTCATTTCCAAGCTCATTCATTTCTCAAGAATCTCTCTCTCACTCTTATTTCCAAAGAGAGATTCACATTGATTGTGAGCCACTCAAGCTAAGAGCTTGATCCAAGGTCACCAACATCTTCCTAGCCTCCCATTGCTGGTCAACATCTTGGAGCTAGGGTTTGGTGCATTCATCTTCCCCAAAATCCTTCTTGCCCTAAATCGTAGGTTTTACTCAAGGCATAAATTTTTGTGGTAAGCATTTCGTATTTCATTTACTTTGAATATTGCAAGTGATTTACTCTCAGTTGTGAGAGTTATGTGTGATCCCGGTTTGTGGGAGTCACATTTTCATTTGTGTATGATTTGATCTTTTAGAGGTTTTCTACAAGTATTTCATAGTGCAAATTTGAGTTAGAGGTTTCTAACTCAAGTATCTGGAGGGGATCCAGGTGTTTGGGACGTAGGATCACTGGGAACAAGTCGGGGAGACTTGGGTGGATCCGAACCCGTTAATTCGTTTGGTTGCGATTGTGTTTTTATTGTTGTCACTTTTACATTTTCGCATTGTTGGTTGAGTTTGCAAAATAATTAGGAATTATCTTCTTAATTATTTTAAAGTACTATTCACCCCCCTTAAGTACTTGTGTAGTAGCTATCAGGGCATTACATTTGGTATCAGAGCCAAGTTCATAGCTATGTCTTCCAACGACAACAAGAACGTTCGTCCACCTTCAGACTATAGCACCTTCAGGAACCGTGAAGGAGCTTCTTCGGTGATGGAAGGACACTCCTCGACTAGGCCTCCTTACTTCAACGGTACCAATTACGGGTACTGGAAATACCTGATGGAAACATTCCTCCGGAGCGCTTCACTATGGAGAGCCACGTTGACGGAGTACGTCGAGCCCGAAGAAGAAGATTTCGCTAAGTGGACTACCGCGGAGGTCGCCACGGAGGTAAGCAATGCCAAGGCAATGAATGCCTTGCAATGCGCTTTGGAGCCCAAAGACTTCAATAAGATATGCACATGTAAGAGTGCATATCAAATCTGGAACTCACTCCTCATCTTGCATGAAGGAACGAGTAGGGTAAGAGACTCCAAACTCGTTGTTGTAAATAAAGATTTCAAATAATTTCATATGCAACAGGGTGACAAGATGAAGGAGTATTATGCTCGCTTCGTTGACATCACCAACGAGTTGGAGGCTCTTGGAAAGACCTACACCCAAAAGGAGAAAGTCTCAAAGATCATTGACGGACTTCCTTCGTGTTGGTAAAAACGTACCTTCGCCATCGAAGAAGGTAATGATATGAGTAAGTATAATGGGTACCTTGATGTCTTATAAGGTACGCAAGGATAGCAAACTAAAATTGCAGGACAAGATGAAGTCTTACTTGAAACAAGACGAGCCAAAGAAAAAGGAGATTGCATTCAAGGCCGCTCCATCTACATCTACATCTACCGATGATGAAGACTCGGAAGACGAGTTGGACTTGGAATCCATTGCCCACATGGCAAAGAAGTTCAACCGATTCTTCCGGAAAGGTAATTTCAAGAACAAATCTAAATTTAGTTCTTCTAACGCCTCCGCTCCTTTGTGCTTTAATACAATAAGCCAGAACACATGAAAGCGGATTGTCCTCAAAACAAGTAAAAGGAGAAGTGGAATGCGCCAAAGTTCGACAAGTCAAAGAAGTACAAGAAAGGGTACAGGAAAGGACTTGTCGGCACATTCACCGACTCCGACGAGGAATCCTCAAGTGGAGAGTCGGATGATGAACAAGTGGAGCAAGCACACATATGCTTCATGGCTAGAGAGGAACATGATCAAGGATCCTCCTCCGATGATAGCGAGGATGAAGGCGATGAGGTAACTATGGATGACCTTAGATTAGCTAACGAGCAAATTTGGTCTAAGTATTCTAAACTAGTAAATAGATATACTAAGACTAAAGATGAGTTAACTAGTCTCCAAACCTCACCTAAGGCTATCGTCATCAACAACGACCGTTGTTGAAGACTTGATAAATGAGATTGTAAATCTCAAATCTCAACTTGAGCATGTTCATATTGAGGATTCGGAGGAACACAAGATAGCGGATTTGACTTCTCAAAACTCTACCTTGAGTATTGAGAATGAGAATCTCAAATCTCGTGTTTATGTGCTCACATCGCAAGTGTCCACTTTGGATGCTTCTATGCGTTCTCTCACCGAGAAGTATGAGTGCACATTAAGCCGAATTAATAAATTCAATAAAGGTAAGGATCATTTGGATAAAATCCTAAATGACTTTCTTCCGGCCAATCATCACATTGGCTTGGGGTATAAGATGGGAAATTCATCCAAATCGCCTACCACCTTTGTTAGGCCAACTTCCGATGCCTCAACGAGTGGGAGCAAACACCCCGTTGGTAGTTCATCTACCAATGGTGCTTCCACATCATACACACCCTCATTTGGAAAGAAACCCACTTTGGGTGGACCTCCAAAGAAGGGTCATGCATATATGTACACCAATACCATGCCACGTAGGAACACACATCCTACTCCACCGGTTCACAATTATGATGATTTTTATGCTACACGTCCACGGGCACGTGCACACCAAGTGAGACACCCTCATGCACGTGTTCTCCCACATGCATATGTTCATCCACATTATCATATGAACAATTATCATCATGCATCATATCGTATGTCGCCAACACCATTTCATCATGTGCCATATGCATATCCACGACATGCATCACGTAGAAATCAACAACGTATGCATGCTCCCAATAGGAATAGGGCACCCAAATTATTCACTATTTGGGGCCCGAAGAACACTAATATGCATGAAAAACAAGCATACATGAATTCTTATTTTATGGATGTGGTGCATAATAATGATTACATTGGGAAGTCTAAGTCCAATTGGACTTGGCTTCCAAAGGTCTAATCTTTTAGGACCCAATGAACTTGGGTACCATGGAATGATATGTTTATCTTTATGTAAAGAAAAAGAAACGGAGCAACAAATCCAAATTTAGCTCCAAGAATAATTGGATACTCGATAACGGGTGTTCAAAAGACAAGACGGGTGATGCTCAATTGCTCTCCGGAGTGGTGCCCATTGCAAATGGGAACCGAGTCGTCTTTGGAGGCAACCAGAGCGGAACCATCATTGGTGTTGGTAAAGTGGGTAATCCTTCTAAACCACTAATAAGTGATGTTTACCTTGTTAAAGGATTAAACCATAATCTTATTTCAATAAGCCAACTTTGTGACAAAGGTTACAAAGTTAGCTTTGCGAAAGGAATGTGTCATATTTTGAGAAAAGATAATAATGATTTGTTATTCTCTGGCACACGTCATAAGGATATTTATATATTAGATCTTCCAAAATCACATGAACAATCACTACTACAAAATGGACCTTTAACAGCGCTTAAATAAGGCCTTTAATAGCGCTTTACAAGCGCTGTCTATCTCCCCGCTGCTATAGGGGGGCTGGTTTTAATAGCGCTTTAAAAGCACTGTTAAAGGGGGCCTTTAACAGCGCTTGTTTGTACAAGCGCTGTTACAGGGGGGCCTTTAACAGCGCTTGTTTGTGCAAGCGCTGTTAAAGGGGGGCCTTTAACAGCGCTTGTTTGTGCAAGCGCTGTTAAAGGGGGGCCTTTAACAGCGCTTGCACAAACAAGCGCTGTTAAAGGCCCCCCCTTTAACAGCGCTTGCACAAACAAGCGCTGTTAAAGGGGGGCCTTTAACAGCGCTTCTTTAGTGCAAGCGCTGTTAAAGGCCCCCCTTTAACAGCGCTTGTTTGTGCAAGCGCTGTTAAAGGGGGGGCCTTTAACAGCGCTTGTTTGTGCAAGCACTGTTAAAGGGGGGGCCTTTAACAGCGCTTGTTAGTGCAAGCGCTGTTAAAGGGGGGCCTTTAACAGCGCTTCTTTGGAGCAAGGGTCGGCCCGTAGAAAGCACGAGCTTATGGTGTTTCCTTTCAATCTCGACCACTGTTGATGATAAGACCCTATATTGCGCCAACGTTTCATTCAAACTCTATTGTTTTCCATCGGCCATCAGAGACGTTCCCGTCATTCAAATTTCCAACACACGTTCCTTCCATGTGCTATCTTTCAATGGACATTACGTTGCATGCGAACAATAGAGAGATGTGACAAGATAATATATTAAGTAGGAGGAAATAATTAAGCATATAATTCATCAGTTACATAACACAGAGCATGCTCCCAACGTACGTACATGCATTATAAGCTTCAAGAGAGCATGATATCGGTATAAGCTTGAAGAAACAAAGCTGCATTAACTACTAGCTTATGGCTATAATTATGTAGGACTCTTGAAGCAGCAACAGCAGCAAAGTAATGACTAGTGCATCTTCTTTCCGATTTGTTTCCCATATCGTTCTCCTAAACCTGCAACCAAGGAAAAAAAAAGCAAAAAAAATAAAAAATAATTTCCACCTAATTCTAGTCACGGAACAAGCACTAATTAATTCTAGAAACTGGCCAAGGCATGCCACCAACATTTTCATAAAATCTTGTTTCACTTAAAGTTGGCTCATTCTCTTGAGTCAGATTTTGATTTAAATTAGGTACATTCGTCAATAGATAGATTAGCAATTTTGCATACCGTTCTCTTGCGAATTTAAATTAGGTACTCCGACAACTCCCGAAGGAAGACGTAGCACCAGTTGCCCACCAAAAACACTGTTACAAGAGAAAATTTAGTTACTTGAAACTATATGAATTCTCGGGAAACTAGAGCCAAAAATCCAACCTCTTCACATAATAATAACAAAAATCGGCAAGGATTAAGGTCTGGACAACTTCAGCAAGCAGAACCAATGATGGCCACAAGCCATATCCCAAGGGGGTCAGCAAGCGTCCTCGCGTATCCAGAACCTGAAAATTAGTTAAACAGATATTAACCACAAGTTATAAGACTTGATTCTATGATCATGCTATTTTCCCACGAACAAAGCAGTACAAGTCTGCATGGAGACTAGTTAAGGTATAATATAACCATCTCCTTTGGTTGCAAAAAGGATAAATCATTTTTTTTGGTGCTTACCCGCAAATTTTTTCAGTGCATGCTTTGCAAACAAAAGGAAAAGTGGAGAATGCAGTGTAATTACAGCTTTGGATGACTTCTGGCTGTAGCGTGCTTTTTCCATGGAAAAGGAAAGCCCCGGTGCTCCCCGTGCCCCCACAGATAACATTTCAATGAAACAACAGTACACGCTAAATACAAGCCCAAGCCACCGAATACAAAATTATGAACACGTCAAAAAATACAGAACGCCAAGCGCGCCGTGCTCAACAAACGCATTCAAAAGAAATCAGTAGGAACTGAATACAAAATCATTTTGCATATTTTTTTTCTTATCTAACAATTGGGTTTAGTGCACCGGAATGCGAATTGCTGGTCTTATATCCAAATCATTCTCCCCTCATCTATCTCTCGTACCTTTTGACCTCCGAAGAAGTTACAACTGCATTGCAATGTTTTAAGCAGAGCACAAGAAATTCAGTTTGGACGAAAAAGAAAATACAATGACTAAAAAGCAGAACCATTGTTCAAAAGTGACAAAAACACCGCGGTGAAAAAGAAATTCAACTTGTATCATGAGTTTAGGCAGATACTGAAGCAGACTTGGAAGCCGCAGCTGAAAGGCGAGACCTCCCAATGCACACTCTCATATATTTGATACGGTATCGCTTCTTTCATATATTTTTTTTTCTTAACTCAATATCCATGACCCCAATGCACACTCTCATATAACCGTTGGACTGTAGGTATTTATAAACATAATCTCCCATGATGGTATTTACAATGAATTAATATGATCTCAAAACTCCCACAAGAAGTATCATGCATTCTGTTTTCTGGTTATTAATCATTAGTAATAGGAGAAAACAAACATATACGAATCAACCACTGTAACCAAGCATATACCATTGCATAGGATCATGTTAGGATACAGCATATGAGAACATATTATGCTATCAATTTGGCAAGTTACTGATTGATGTGCATATGTAATATTGTACCTTAAGGAGAATATCCTAACAAAGAAATATATAGTGTGATGTTCTTAGTATACTGGGACTATGTACTTCACCTGTAAAGCGTAGAGGGCGATAGCGCCCATCCCAAACCAAGAGTGCATGGTGTACATATCGGCGAGCCCCACGTCCTTGTGGAATTTGAATGCAGCGTAGAGCCCCAAACCCCCTAAGCCAAGAGCCAACAGATGGAACAATAGGTGAACAAATTTCCGAGTCTTCCTAGTCCCCGGAACTGTCTTATAAGCCATGATTGCTGCAACACTAGCAATAATAAGCTTTTTCCTTTTCAGAAGAGCCAAGTTTGTCTTTCATGCCATATACAATCTAATATTTTTTTCCTGTAAGCAATATCTTACCTTGGCCCCCTAAGAAAATGAGCCCAAGCAGCATGAAAAATGGGTGTCCCTAATAAGAGAAACAAATCGAGTTAGAAAATATGCAGTCGTGTACCAACAAGTATGCTGACCTGTTTGTTTTCAGCCTTATGAGGTATCTTCCATAGCTTGCAGATTAACCCAAATCAGTGTATTATGCATATTATCGAAATACAGCAGAGTACACACATAATTGAACCTACAATCATTATCCGTTTAACTAAAATTGTTATCTTCTTACCATTAACCCACCAACAAAGCCCCTAGTCAAATCACACATCACTATCTTAATTTTTTTTAAGAAACCGTAGCAAGGCTTGTAGAACGTTAATCAAGAACCACATGTATTGTGCCAAACCACATAAATGACGTTTTTTCTATGTATTGTCATTATCCTCCCTCATCTTTTGTTGCTGTCAACATTTTTGTTTTCTATTACGTTGGGGTTATTCATAATAACAAACATGTACAATCTATTTTCAATGAGCATATGAATTGACAAGATTCTAATTCCCCTGGCTAAGATTATTGCCGGAGTCACAGAGATGCGATAGCTTGCCCCGTCCTTGACCGCCATGAGAGGCACGTCAGAGAGCTTGGCGATTGAGAGAGTTCTTCACTGACTGCCAAATCTATGCATAGACTATATATGTGTCGTATCTTGACCTATGTCTTGGATGTTCAATTTCCTGAATATAGATATTTCCAAAGATTGATGCTGGCATTGACAAAATCAAAATTTTCTAGCTAAAGAATTCAGACACATCCAAGGGGATTGAGATTGCTTATGCAGCTGCCGGTTCATATGAAGTTGGGTTGTTGGCCGATTACTTGGTGACTCCGCTTACTATGTTGCTAAGGAAACCATAATCTATGTGTGAATAGGACTTTCAGCATAGATTAGTTGTAATTTTTGGAATAAGCCGTACAGTAATCTTCATCAAGCGTCATTAAGAAATGTTTAGCCACAAAATGTGGACATGTGGAAACTAGTACCTAGTTGCTCTTGTCACCTTGTCTTCTGCAATGGGTTCATGTGAACAAAGGGAGGTTCCTAAGTTGTCTTCTGCAATGGGTTCATGTGAACAATCGCAATCTCAGATCCCGCCGCACTTCCTTAACGAGCGGCACATATAAAAACCTTTATTACATCCAAATCCTTATGTTTCAAAACATGAAGTACTGATAATATGGTGTCCAGCTAATGAATACTCATACCACTTTTTTAACTTTCGGTGCATATGCCCAAACCAACATAATGGGTCTTACCACAATTGATCCTGTTATGATATTACTTATAATATGGTGCAATATATGAGATTGTGAGTAACTTTTATGTTAAAAAATTGCAATCACAACTTTATAATGCTACAAAAAGCAAGCATTATTAATGCAAATTGACCAAATATCACAACTTTATCAAAGGGTTAAAAAACAAAGTTTCACTGAATACCGACCTTTAGGGTGCACATCTATACTAAAGTGATATATTTCTGGACCACATAACGACACCAATCTTCCTTGACTTCAGCTAGTTGATCAGGAGAGTAAGTAGCACATTGGTAGTCAGGGAAGTACTACAAAATAGAATATCATAGCAAATAACAAATATATGTTATAATCAAATATTAGCAAATATAACTAAAAAATGCGAAAAATATAAATTAAAACTAAAACTACATACCGTATCTGGGATGATGTTTTCATTTTGTGAAAGGATTTCTTTCATGAATCGCATAACATAATAACCACAATCAATTGTATTTTTCTGAAGGGGGCACTATACAATTCAAAAAATGAAAAATTATATGAATGGTGAGTTATCCTTGGTTGATCTAGATTTGAGCAACATATGAAATTAGAAGAGACCGTTGTACATACATTTATACGGATCCACGTGGGTTTGTTTGATCTAGATTTCGGTCCCCTGGTTCCCTTAGAAGCACGATAAATGAACAAAGCTCTAACAAAATAAAATAAATTTAGTCAACTCGTTATATTCAACATATATCATATTTACATATTGACATAAAACACAATTAACTTACTTGTCGAATGTATCCTTCATGGTTCGATTATATTTTGGATCATATTGCAAGGAATCCAAATAATATATTATCTCTGATGTGGCATTGATGACTAACAACACCCAATGACCCCTACAAAAGTAGTTAGCAAATTCTAAGTGACTACATTCTTAGGAATTCATTAAATTAAATAAAATATATTAAAAAGTTATTTACCCTGTATTATATGGTGCCAAGAATAACTTCCCTGTCTCGTTATTTTCAATAAGTGCATCGGCTATATACTTCGTTGGCTCATCAACAAAAAAAGATGTGTTATGTGGGCATAAGAATGAGAATCTCCTTGTGTTTTGTCTGATGACAACCAACTCATAATACAAGTACCTTGAATGAAGATTAAAAATAAGTTATCAATAATATCAACGTTTAATTGAAATGAAATTCTAAAAATTGTTTACTTAAAGTACCTGATATATACACAGATTACCGGACAATCCAACCACTCGTGTTGAAGAAGTTCATTGACAATTTGATGACTAATTAACTCCATATATGATATACCAAAAATGTCTCTCTCCATGTCTATTTGTAACAGCGCACCACCTTGAAGCTTTTGTGTAGCATATATCTGAATAAAATTGCAATACATGGAGAGATTATTTGCAGCAACTGCAGGAGAGGACTCCTGATGTTTTGACTCTACTTTTTCGTGTTTCTTTTACTAGTTGCACGACCAGCATGGGAGGGCTCCTGATCATGTTTTGCCTTTACTTTTTCTTGTTTCTTTTTAGGAGTACCTGACTCCTTTGTTTTAACCGACTCTTTGACGTTAGATTTTGCGGGCATCTGTATAGGAAATCATTTAAGTGAATCATTTGGTTAGAAAATAATGAAACAACAATATAAGAATCTAATGTATACTATAAGAAGTCTTACCGTAGAGACCAAATCAATAAGGTTGGTTGGCCATGCAACAAAAGTACCAATCGCATCACCTACTACCATGACTCCTGCATCCTCTATAGGTATTGGTAGTGGTGCATCTGACTCTATCACATGTTCAACCATAACTTTCATATGAGTCATGGGTAATGATATATTGTGTAGTTTTCTATCATCAGGACGATTGAAGACCTTTCCCTTCCCAACTATGCGATGTGTTGGGGATGATAAATAGAAATTGCATGATGAGATGTCCTAAAACAAAATTTTCATAAAGAAAACATCAATTAATGTTGTTAATCATACAGGAATGTATTTTGCTAAAAATATCTTGAATTAATTATTTGTAAATGCAATAATTTAATAGAAAAACACTTACTTCAGGAATATTACAGGAAAGAAGCGTGCAACTACCACTTTTGCTGATTGTAGCTAATTCTTTGGTGTGACCCATACTCTCAAATACTTTCATCTTCTCTAAGAGCAATGCCACTGTTTCTCTCAAGTCCGCGTTATCATTATTTCTTCTGCGCTTTTCACTTGGGAAACAATCTTTTACTGACGGCCCGAATCCATAACCTCTAACCCGTCCAGGATACTCTGGGACATTTAAGACTCGAGAAAGAATATCCTGCGAGTCCTGTAACTGATCCTGTGATGTAGTTTGTGAAATGGTCTCCTGGCACATAAATTTGAAAGGTAACATGTACATCATTAGTGATAAAATAAGAAAATAATAAAAGAACTAGAGTAAAATGATATCATACTTACAATTTTCTCACACACTTGCTGAACATTTTCATTATCAACCACTCCTAACTTATTTACACGAGCACCCTTCCATAAATCATGACGGGCTATGGATGTGTCATTTGATTCTGACTCCTTTAACTGTACATTAAGACAATTAAGATAATTAATAAATTGATTGAAAATCATTTCTAACATCTTGAACGTTATATCTTTTGCATACTTACCATCTTTTGCTCAAGGCGTGCGTAACCCATACGGCCCTTTCTATATGGGTACATATGATTTAATGCTCTTTTTCGATTTTGAGTGCTTCGCATCTATTTAGGCACAAAGCAACTATATTAATACAAAGTAATATGTTTAGTCAGATTCCTCAAAATGAGTAACATTACCTTAAATTCATCGCACTGACGTTTAGCAACAAATGCTCTCCATTGATCTTCAGATATGAAAGGATACTCATGTGGAGGATGCTCAATAACACTACCACTTTCATCATAAACATAATTCTTTGTTAAGTAGGTTCTGAAATTTCTACAAAGTTTGCCTGCTTCTTTAAGAATATATCTCCGATGACTATCATCAACAATGAAAGATGTCTACAAAAGTGTGCTCAATTGTGTTAGTATGTTTGTATAAGAATAAAAACATATGAGAGTATGTATATTACCTGTATATCCTTCCAGATGTTTTCTTTCACTACTTTTAAAGCCGACGATTTCCAGTTATCACATGTTATTGGCACCATCTGTCGGGTAATTGCCCCAATATAACTCACAAATATAGCACTGTTAGGATCAATTGGTTGACCCCTATCATTCCATCCAACCTAATAACAATGATAGAATAAGAAAATGAATATATGTTGATGAAAATTAATATGATTAAATAATAAAAACTTGTAAGTAGAATACCTTAAATGATATCCCTTTGCTGCGTGCACGAATAACTCCCTCCATAGCGGTCACTCCACGTTTAATAACATTTTCCTCAATATTAGGAGCATCACCATCAAGGGGAACACAGTTGTCATCACTAGAAGACATTTATCTACAACAAAGTAAAACAACATTAAATTGTTAGTTCACAAGAAAAGATGCAAGAAAAATGAATTAAGATCAATATACAATATCACTCACCAGAAAAAGTCGTATGAACTTAATTAGGTTAATCTTTTCCTTTTCCTTGTTGGATTAATACTTGTTTGTCCCTTCATGACATGAAATGACGGATTGACCCAAATCCCCTCATCATGATCATCTCTCATATAGAAACCATCATCTACAGTAGGATCAATATCAAGTGATTGTGATGTCCCTAAGAAAGGATCATCCTCAGTATTGATATCTTCATGTGCTTGGCTACGACAGTCATTTAATTTGTTATTCAACAACACAATGGACCACTTCACATCAGTGGGATCTGTGACATAGAATACTTGTTGAGCTTGCGAAGCTAAAATAAAAGGCTCATCCTTATACCCCTCCCTATTGAGATCCACCCGCATGAACCCTAACTCATCAATTTGAACCCCATTATTATTGTCTGCCCACTTACAACCAAACACAGCCAATCGAAACATACTATAATCCAACTCCCATATGCGTTCAATAACACCAAAGTATGACATATTTGCATATATGGGATTTCTGTCTTTTGCACTAGAGATGTGCATAGCTTCAGCTACAAGAGTCACTCCACTGTTTTGCATTGTACTTTGATCATCATGGTCTTTAGTGTAGAATGTGTACCCGTTAATAAGGTAACCATTGTGAGAAAAAACGTGTACACTTGGACCATTTGCTAACCATCTCAATCTATCTGAAACTGAAGCTCTATTTATAGCCAACTCTCCAAAGACTTGTTCTTTCAGCCATGTTATAAAAGACCGATTGTGTTCTCTTGTTACCCAATTCTCATTCCTATTTGGGTTTGAATTTCGAAGTAGTTCCTTGTGTCTTTCAGCATACGGCTCAACTTCAACATCATTGTGCAGAACATATAAATGTGCTTGCTCCCACTCTGTCCTTGATATGAGCACTACATCACCTCCCTTAATCCCTTCCCCTGATATTCTTCCTGTGTGACGAGACCTTGGAAGCCCTATGGAATCAACATTGCTGAGGTACTCTGTACAAAATTCAACAGCTTCTTCAACTATGTAACGTTCAACCATACAACCTTCTGGTCGACTACGGTTTTTCACATACCCTTTTAATATCTTCATATAGCGCTCGATCGGGTACATCCATCTCATATAGGCTGGTCCACACAATTGTGTCTCTCTAACCAGGTGAACAGTCAGATGAACCATTATGTCAAAGAAGGATGGTGGTAAATACATCTCAAGCTCACACAATGTGACAACAATTTCTTTTTGCAATGCCGGTAACTTTCCAGGATCAATAACTTTACTGCAAATTGCCCTGAAGAAGAAACATAGTTTTGTGATGGTCACCCTCACCTTTTTTGGCAAAATGGAACGTATACCCACTGGTAGTAAGTGCTCCATCAAAACATGACAATCATGAGATTTTAGACCTTTTAACTTGAGATCTTTCATAGATACGAGGCTTCTAATGTTTGACGAGTATCCCTCTGGAACTTTAACTCCATCGAGAAACTTACAAAAAACTTTTTTTTCTTTCCTAGATAGAGTATGAGCTGCAGGAGGTAGATATGTACGCTTTCCCTTCTTTACCGGTCCCAATTCTATCCTCATTCCCATACTTACCATGTCCAACCTCGCATTTATCCCATCTTTACTCTTTCCTGGAACATTAAGCAACGTCCCGATAACACTTTCAAAAACATTCTTTTCAATATGCATCACATCAAGGAAATGTCTTACATACAATGACTTCCAATATGGTAATTCAAAGAAAATAGAGTTTTTCTTCCACCCGCTGGTGACAAGTTCTCCTGCAAATGGCTTACCAAAATTACTACTTAAATTCTTTACCTTTTCAAACAGCTTATCACCGATCAATGGCACAGGAGCTCTACATTCCTCTGTATTCCCATTGAATGCTTTCCTCAACCACCGGTAACGATGCCTCACGGGTAAAAATCTACGATGTCCGAGGAAGACATTCTTCTTACAATGTTCCAACCGCATCCAATACGTACTCTCTTCACATAAAGGGCATGCACACTTTCCTTTGATACTATATCCTGACAGATTACCATATGCTGGAAAATCATTAATTGTGCCAAATAACATAGCCCTCAAGTTGAAATTCTCTTTCTTGTACCCATCGTACACCTCTACACCTGTGTCCCACATTTGTTTCAAATCTTCAATTAACGGAGACAAGTATATGTCTATATCATTTCCTGGTTGTTTAGGCCCAGAAATTAACATAGACAACATCATGTACTTACGCTT
This sequence comes from Scilla litardierei, assembly GCA_030789695.1. Taxonomy (NCBI): domain Eukaryota; kingdom Viridiplantae; phylum Streptophyta; class Magnoliopsida; order Asparagales; family Asparagaceae; genus Scilla; species Scilla litardierei. Next base: position 148,443,540 of record CM061134.1, read on the forward strand.
CATGCATAACCATGGAGGTAGATTATAAATCATCAAAATCACTGGCTATGTGCTGTGGGAACTACTTTGAATACCATGTGGGTTCATTCCGTCGGTAGACAATGCAATTCGTAGGTTTCTTGCTTCTTCCCCAAATTCAGGATAATCGTGATCAAATTTTGTCCATTGAGGAGAATCTGCCGGGTGACGGAACATGACATCTTTAATCCGTTCATTTGAATGCCACGTCAAGTGTTTTGCATCTTCTGGACTGCGATACATGCGCCTAAATCTCGGTATTATGGGGAAATACCATGCCACCTTCACTGGAGTTGATTCTTTTCTTTTATATCGTGAGGCATTACATTTAGGACACATGTTTAACGATGCATATTCATTACGAAATAAGATGCAATCGTTAGGACAAGCATGAATCCTCTCATAGCTCATGCCTATAGAGCATAACATTCGCTTAGCCTCATATGTTCGACTAGGAAGCACATTATCTTCTGGCAACATATCCTTTAGAATTATGAGTAACTCTGTGAAGCTCTTATCAGACCATCCATTGCTCGCTTTCAAGTTATACAATTTTAATACCGCCGATAATCGGTTGAACTTAGTACAACCACTGTACAATGGCTTCTCCGCATCACTTACCAACCTCGTAAACATTTCAGGACAATCCCGGAGATCCTCTTCAACCATATTTGCCATCTCTTCTAGGCGATCGTCATCATATGTATTTGTGTTTGTATCACTTGTAGCATACCTCTCTGTACTTCCAAATTCACTGCACTCTTCTCTTGTCTCACCATGTCTTGTCCAACATGTATAACTTCGATCAATTCCATTGCACACTAAATGATCTTTCAACTCATCCTCGCTAACTCCCCTTGCATAGCAACACTTTAAACAGGGGCATATGATTTTCCTTGGATTTTCTGCATGATCAACTGCAAATCTAATGAACTCTTTCACTCCATCCTCGTATTCTTTCGATAAACGATTTGCAGACATCCATTTTCGATCCATATTTATCAATCTAACAAAAAAATTATTAACATTAGTTATTTTGTTATTTGAGAGGTGAAGGTCTGAATGAAAGTAGAAGGCTAACCTGGAGATAAAACAAGCAGATGGCAATGGCACCGTTATATCAAAGTAGGCCTCAGAGAAGACCAATCACAAAAGTATTTACTCCTGCAAGTAACACGAAGTTGTTTTTAGTTATGTATATATAAGCACCTAATAGTAAAATAATATATAAACCATTTTCTTTTGTCAAAAAGAGGCAAATCGATTTCATATTTACATTATGTTTTACATGAATAAAGATCTTGTGTTTTTAGATATATATATGAGTATGTTAATAAATGAATACATGCTAAACATACCAAATCGAAATAGTGTAGACTAGCATGCTTTTAGATATATATATATAACGCACGTTTTGTGTTGATATTGTCGCTTCCGTCTACAAAATATAGTTTGTTATACACACCATGTTTTCCCTCCTTCGAGGGATGATTTATTTCCATTTTTCTTATAATTATTCGTTTAATCAATATTTATGTAGAGCATTCTAAGGATACCAGGTGTATGGCTGGACTTCCCCGAGTCGATCTGTTAATGGTGGAATTTGAGGTCCAGTTGCAGCTTGAGTTCGAAATATGTTTTTGGTGTAATTGCAAACAATGGTTGTCAAATTTTAGTTAATTTTCCATGAATTTTGGCTAATGAGTTTACCAAGAAGAATTTGCAGGTACAAGATACACAAGTGAATCCATCAAAAAGATGTGGCGGTCAGTGTTAGATGATTTTTTAATCTTTTTGACCCAAATTAAAACAAAAATAATTTTGTAATTTAAAATTAGTTATAAATTAAAAGGCTAATTTTTTAAATTGCTTTTTTAAAACCATACTTGTAAATAAGACTTGTACTGGGGCTGGCGCCGGCGAGACCTGGTTGGACCTAACAGAGAGGGCCCACAATGCATACACTACTAAATCTAACCCTTACAAACCCAAAAAACTCTACATACACTACTTCGATATAAGCCAAAACTGACAACAAATAAGCAATCTTAGACCCTAGAAGGGAGTTTCTCAGTTTAATATTTAAAAACATCATAGCTCAATCCTTTCAACAAAACATGTACAATTTAGTGAACAAAAGATGACCTTTTAAGCTATAAAGGACAGTAGGAAGGCAGTCAACAAATCAAGATAACTACAGAGAAGGTAGAAGCACACCATAATCAGGAAACCAATGTTTACCCATGCACTACCAAGGATAATAATGTTTTTACAGGCATATATAACCATGCACTAGCAATGATCCTAGCCATCTAACCATTCACTGTCTAAATTTTCTCACATGAACAGATGCTACCTTGTTTTAAAGAAAATTACCTTCTTGATATATAACATGAGGTTTGCTGAAGGATATAGTTGTGCCAGGGCCCATCCAAGGCAAGAGGACATCAAACTAACAAAGTATCCTAAATCTACATATTTACATGCCTTAGAAAAATTCATTTCATTATCTACCCAAATATTGTCAACCTAAAATTAAGGTGGCAAAAACAAAAGCAATAAGCAGTGCATCAGTTCAATCCCCTCTCCACGTATAAGCCCAGGACATCACCATGTGATTTATAAAAGTAATATGTAATATTCTTACCGTTCACTGCAAAAAGGGTCGAGTATCATTGCTCCCATATTTAGCAAGGTTCTAAATTATGGATTCATTGCACCTAATGGGATGTCATATCGATAGCAAAATTAGACAACATATCAGAAAAAATTTAAGAAGATATCGGGCACCACAATGGAACGAAGGATATGTATTTATGTATATAACCATTGAAAAGTTTATTGTAAGTATTGTATCCTAATTGTGATTTGTCTGATAAAATTGTAAAACCCAAATGTAGAGCCATTAACAGGCATATTTATGTTGTGTAACCAAACTAACAATAAAGTACCTTAAAATTTTAGCTCTTTAACATTAAGAATAAATGAACAAATACATGAAAAATCACAACATTATGATAGTTCATGTACAAAGTACCATAGCAGGAATATGCCAGGCAAAATATCAAACAACATGTCTGGTTTGCACACGATATGTCGGGAAAGTTGACTACAAATACTTTGAATTAATTTGCCTTCATGGTGTTGTGGTAAGTGCTCAAAACTATATATCAGACACATGTTGAGACGTATCAGGGACATCTAATTTTTCGTATTTTCTACATCACCCCTCAAGGCTATGTTTAGCGTTAAAGTTTTTTAAACTATAGTTATTTCTAAGTTATAGGTAGATGTTTGCGAATTATAATTTGCAGACCATTAACTTCACTCTTGTAAAGTGTAGTGCCAACCATTTTGAGTACTATTTGGATCCAAAATGGAGGCACATATTTTCCCTTTGAGTGTTGCATCTTAAAATATATATTCTAATAGGATTTTTCTTAGCGCAATGTAGGCTAACTAAACTCTAGAAACCTACAGTTTAAAAAAACTTAACTCGAAAGCCAAGCATGCGCCTAATTAGTTATGCACTTGATCATGAAATGGAAGGCCTTTTGTCTATCACATGATTTATAGTAACATTCATTTCTAAGAAAGGACTGGCCATTTCCTTGTTTACTTCCATATCAACAAATTAACATGGGGTTGTTAACAATTAAAGAAAACATAATCTCAAAATGGATCCCTTAGATAATATTGATGCTTTAGCTTCTTTTTTAACTTCGATCAGTTAAATTAGAATGTTACACAAACTAAGTTCACATAATACCATGTTTTGTACCTTGGTTGTAATCCAAATGATAATCAGGGGTGTTGTAGCTGCAGCTATCCCAATATTCTCCCACATCAAATACTGGATTTGACTCCTCAATATATTCTTTCACAAACTTTGTTGCATATATATCTAACCTTGTCCAGAAAAACAAATGGTGAAAGCTGACAATAAACATTAGCAGAGTGATTAATCAAAGCTAATAAGTCTTATGACCTTTTAGAAGATGATTACTCTTTGCAAAATCAAAGCGGAAGTCTTGGAATCTAATACCTCTCTGAAGCCATTTTAACCACGTGATAATGTCTTTCCTGACAACAGTTTGGGTATGATTTATGTTTGGAACACCATCAAAGTTAACACCAGTGCTTTGATTTCCCTAAAACACATACATATGTGCTTTTGTGCGCTAGCAATCACTAAAATTTGGGCAAAAATTAATGAGGATACATTTGTGCTTTTGTGAAATGAACATTCCCATCAAATCTTTCACTTAATACATCAACTCAGGAAATTAATTCAACTAATTATTAACAGATGCTACCTTGTTTTAAAGAAAATTACCTTCTTGATATATAACATGAGGTTTGCTGAGGGATATAGTTGTGCCAGGGCCCATCCAAGGCAATAGGACATCAAACTAACAAAGTATCCTAAATCTACATATTTACATGCCTTAGAAAAATTCATTTCATTATCTACCCAAATATTGTCAACCTAAAATTAAGGTGGCAAAAACAAAAGCAATAAGCAGTGCATCAGTTCAATCCCCTCTCCACGTATAAGCCCAGGACATCACCATGACGATCACTATACATAAGTCAAAAATGACCCAAAAATCAACATATGATCCTACACACTATAAGAAACATCTACTAAGCTTAAAAACCTCATCCAATCATAATGCAGCTATAGGGTTCAAAATCATATCACTCGATACTATGGCAAAAGATAATCTAAATACAAAGCCCTTATTCCCAAACTTCTGGGGTAGGCTACATGTACCCCTTCTTCCTCCATTTCGTAGTGTTGAGGAGCCAACACATAAACTTACTCATGTCTAAGAAACTGGTCAAACAAAACAGCAATATTTCCTTTCGTACATAAAGACTGCGTCTACAAAAAGGAGAAAATTTAAAGAACAGCTGAAGAGGGAGAGTACCAAAAGAAGAGAAAGTGCTATATCTGCATCCACGCTCAAGAAGTACTGCAATGCTTTGCCAGCCTGCTCCTGCAACCGGATGCAAATAAACATGCTCAACTGATTTAAATAAAGACATTAACTATAACGGCGGGCGGACCATGAAGAATGGACATTACCGTGACATGCCGAAATACATGATAAACTGACAGGCCGCGTGCATGAATATAGTTGCCACCCTGGTTCAAAAAATAAAATGACTGCAGTTAGAACATAGTGAAAATCTTGAATATGATTTGGACAGCATGGATTAGGAATCGCTAAATCCTACTTTCTCGTGAGAACTGGTAAAGAATCCTACTCCAAGTATCAGTACAACATGGTTTTCAATCAGAAGGGAAAAGGTAGAATATCAATACATATATAAACAAAATTATGGGAAAATACCATAGTATTTGTCTGCCCTTGTCATTTAAATACCAAACCAAAAAGCACATGACTATACACAATTAAGGCTGGGTTAATGTTTAATCAATTTAGGCCGAAATAGTTAATTAAGCAAATTTAATCAACAGTTAATTAAGTTAAACTAAAATATGCAATTAGGCTAGATTAAATATTAAAGGAATTAGGCTAAAATATGCAATTAAGCCAAACTTAGACGTAATCGAATACAAAGAAAATCTATTGCTTTGGTTTAGTCAAGAAATTCAGTTTATTTTACCAATCAGCAAACAAAACAACATAGAAAAAGAATTAAATCACTCAAAGATTAACTTGACACTTAGAAAGAAGTAGAGTTACATGTAGCTTTGAAAACTCAGGACCTGATTCTTTTCATGTCAGGCTCATCTACAAGATAAATATTTCAATAAAAGCTATAACCTGACAACATCATTAATCCAAGCAATCCAACAATCAATGAACAACAAATTTGCTGACAGCAAAGGAAATACATGTAATTGATTGGTATATTTTTGACAGCAAATTTGAAATCCTACATCATCGAAATGTTCTAACAATAGCGCAACATAACTTTGTATTTGGTAACATTGGTTGGTTGTTATTTTCTGAATGCATGTCAAGGTAAGAAAATGAAGAAATGCATAAGTCGATCATATGAAAAAACAAAATCTAGGCCAAGAAATGCATAACTCTCATTCTCTCCTCTTATCTCCTCATCTCTACCATTTCCTGGACAAGTTAACCCAACATTGTTCGCAATAACATATGGATGATAATAAGAGGGATATTGTGATTACCTGATGGTTGGGGTTTGCGCGTGCTTCTGGAATCGGGTTAGGGTTTAGGATCAGCCTCGTCGACGATGGTTAGGATCAGCCTCGACGATGAGAAATTAAGGGTTGGAATCTAAAACGGCCCTCGATGCCGGTATCCTAAATTCCCGCTTCTCCCCTTTCGAGCAGCGGTCGGAGACGCTGCTGAGCAGCGGTCGATTCCCGCTTCTCCCCGAATCGCTCGATTCACAAGATTCAGATACTGTACACTACGCCTGTGAGGAGGTGGAGGTCGAAGATGGCCGGGAGGAGGAGGAGGAGGCCTGAGACGAGGGTTGGGCGGAGGAGGAGGCCTGAGACGAGGGTTGGGAAATTACTTTAGGGTTATACGAGAGGGAAATTAATTTAGGCCATGAGACGAGGGTTATACGAGAGGGTTACGCGCGCGGGTATCGCGAAATTGCGAACCGCTGAGCTGAGCGTAAATGTATATATCTTTCACAGCGCTTGTTTCAAACAAGCGCTGTTCAAGGCCCCCCTTTAACAACGCTTGCAGATACAAGCGCCGTTAAAGGGTGGCCTTTAACAGCGCTTGTTTATGAAAGCGCTGTTAAAGGCCCCCTTTAACAGCGCTTGTCTGTGCAAGCGCTGTTAAAGGGGGGCCTTTAACAGCGCTTGCACAGACAAGCGCTGTTAAAGGGGGGCCTTTAATAGCGCTTCTTTCTACAAGCGCTGTGTATTATCTGTGCCTCTAATACACAGCGCTTGCAGAAAGAAGCGCTGTCTATTATCCGACCTTTAACAGCGCTTGTAGAAAGAAGCGCTGTCTATTCTCCGACCTTTAACAGCGCTTGCAAAAAGAAGCGCTGTCTATTATATGTGCCTCTAATTAACAGCGCTTATAATTGGCAAGCGCTATTAAAGGTGTGCTATTAAAGGTCCTTTTTGTAGTAGTGAATGTCTCATTGCCAACACGAGTGAACAACACTTATGGCATCGACGTTTTGGTCATGTGAACTTTGGAACACTTTTTAAGCTTTCCAAGTTAAATTCTATTAGAGGCTTTCCTAAGCTTGTCTTTCAAAAGAAAAGCTTTTGTGACTCGTGTCAACAAGGCAATCTTCCTAAATCGTCATTTAAACCTAAGAAAAGCATTTCATCTAAGCGGCCTCTAGAGCTATTACATCTAGATCTTTTTGGGCCAACTAGAGTTGCTTCATTAGGAAAATGCACGATATGGACTTATCATCGTTGATGACTTTTCTAGGTTTACTTGGGTATTTTCCTTAAGTAATAAAAATGATGCTTTTGAAAACTTCACAATATTTGTTAAGAAAGTACAAAATCTCATTGGAACCACCATTATCACTATCTACAGTGATCATGGAGGGGGATTTGAGAATGAGTCTTTCTCAAATTTTTTTGATGAAGTTGGTATTACTCACACCTTTTCTTTCCCTCACGCACCCCCTCAAAATGGTGTTGTTGAGAGGAAGAATAGGACGCTAGTGGAATGTGCTCACACTATGCTTGATAATAGCCAACTTGGCCATCAATTTTGGGCGGAAGCGGTACATACCGCTTGCTATGTGTTTAATAGAATACTTTTGAGGCCCGGCACCAAACAAACTTGTTATGAATTGTTGTTTGGTAGATTTCCTCAAGTTAAACATTTTCGAGTTTTTGGCGCAAAATGTTTTATCAAAAACACGTACGGTAGTTTGGACAAATTTGATCCAAGATCCGATGAGGGGATATTGACGTGCCCCCGGTTTGCGAGCCGCAAATGGCCGGGGGACCCGCGTGAGGGTTTAGATATTTGTAACAGCAAGAGTACGGTGTTGTAGTGTGGCTTGGGGGTCAAACACAGGGAGGCTAGGATGTGCTTGTGTCAAAGAGGACCGAAATCACCCCGTGGGCGAGCTAGCCCAGATCGGATGATGGGTTGTCACGGTAAAGGAATGCAAGGTATAAACAATATGAAAATAAAACCCGGGACTTTGGTTTCCACCCCAACGAGCGACTCTCGCCGATACGGCCTACGGGTAGGATGGCAATCGGAATTAGGGTCTAATGGTGAGACGTTGCCTCAAAAAGTGGTACCGGCATCCCATGGGCCCGATATTCCGGTAGATGCCCAGGATGATACACCGGACTTCCCGGGTTCGATCAGTGGGCACTCCCGTGTCCATTAACACTGATCGACTTCGAGAGCACTAAGCTCGCAACGATAACTCCCAACGTCTCATCATGCCGCTCCCGCGCGCTAGGATTCGGCGTCTACGCTAAGGGCGTGAGCTATGGCTAGGGAGTCAACCGCCAAGTTTATTCCCCCTTGGCCCAACGGTCAAAGGCGGTCTTTTTCCCGCCGATGACAATAAAAACACCCCGCGTAACCGTTAGATTCCTAATCCCTATCGATTTCCTAATCCTATGGACGCATCGGGAAGAGCCCCCGAAGGGGTTTTCGCCAAAATCCCAGATTTGGGAACTACTCACAAATATTCATTAAAAAGCGATCTAAACGAAAATGAACCGTTAAAATCATAATCAGACAATAGGAATGCAAAGATAGTAAAGCAATTAAGATAATACTAAAGTTTTACAAAGATCCGAAAACTTACAAAAACTGGGAAATTACAGCCGTCACAAAATGAAGAAAACATTAAAAATAACCAACTCCCGAATTTGGGAAACCTAGGGTTCTATTTATAGAAAACGACATCACCCGATCGGTTGACAAGTCAACCGGTCGGGTGAGCCGCTTCACAAAATCACAGCGCAATGCGGGAGTTTCACCCGGTCAGTATGAACCGGTCGGTTGGAACTTGGTGCGGTCGGTTGGATCTTGGTGCCGACCGGTTGGATCTTGGTGCGGACCGGGTAAGGAGACCGGTTGGCGCTTCGAGTCTTGGCTGTTGAAATTCAGCTACAGGTGAACCGATCGGGTGAAGGTCACCCGATCGGTTGGAAATCAGCTTCGAATTTCCAGAAACTTTGAGCTTTTGACCCGGTCACTGAACGGACCGGGTGACTTCTCGTGAGCTCCAAGCTGCGTCCGGGTGATGCACGCGTGCATCACCCGATCGGTTGGAGATGACCAACCGACTGGGTGAGGGGCTGAAAGATGCAATCTTCGTCGTTTGACCCCCTGGATCACGCATGACTCCTCCCGTTGCTTCGGGGATACATGATATCATCGTTTTACGTCCCAAATGCCAGCAAACTCCTGTAAAACACGGAAAATACGGAAAAGTGAAAGAAAACAAGAAAATACAAGAAAACACGAGAAAACAAATAAAAGACGGCGGTAAATACGGAAAAACACGGAAGAAAACGTGCGTAAATATATGAAATATAAACACACGTCAAAATCCCCCAAGCTGAACTCTTCCTCGTCCTCGAGGAAGACGAATGAGAGTAGGTGCTCGGAGGGGAAAAATAGAGAGAAAGAGAGAAAAAGAAAACTCTATATCCTAGATCGCCCGTCAGGGCCAACAAAATAAAAAACGACACACCAAGCAAGCAAACGCCAAATCACATCACTAAACCTAGGAATACGAGTCCAAATAAGTGCCGTGGGCCCACGCGGTGAAGCGCGAGTGAGTGTGGTCGTGCGCTAGCAGTCGGTGTCGCTATCTACGATGTGTAATAAAGCTCGATATACACAGACCCAGGAAACGACCCAAATACCGATTCGAAATTGAAATTGAGGTGAATATTAGTTCAAGCATGCATGAGAAGAGTATAAGAATAGAGGCGTATCATGCATCGGGGATTCCACAACTAGGGTTAAGGAAATCACACCACTGTAGCCTAGATACTAGCTAAAAAGTTCCTAAGCCAAGTGTTTTCGAAACCGATGGGGGTTGAGATGATGTGGAGAAGAACACTCGGTGCAAATTCTCGCCTTCCCTTTATTCTCGACAAGTAGGAAAATATTCACACGAGAATTTTTTTTTGGGTTTTGGGCATTTGTATATTTTTTTGCTTTTTGGGCTATACAAAATTTTTCTTTTCTTTTTGGGTTTTTCTTTACTTTTCTCCCTTTTTTGGATTTTTGGGTTTTTGGCTATACACATGTGTACTCTCCCAAGTGGGAGAACGGTACACGACGAAGGGATTTGCACCAAGTAAAACAAAAAATAAATCGGAATCTAAACACTTGGGCAAAGGAAACTATTCTCGCAAAATATAGCATGGGCTAAATGGGTTATCCTAGTCCTTAATTGTGGAATCCCGAGTCATGCGAAATGAAGCGTACGATATATATAGCATGCAGAAGAAGCAGACAGTAGAAATAAGTACCGCATATTCATATCTAAACATGATAATCTAGGGGTCATTCCTGGACAGTTATATAAAGTAAATCACAAAGTAGAAGCACACCACACGGTTAGGCACGACACACGACTCACAAAAAGCTAAGTGGACCCACGATGCGTGAAATGCAAGAGGACTCGAAATCCTAGGGTTAGTGGATGTGATTATCGATGCCATGCTAGGTGTGTGTGATTTTGTGGCGATTCATCATAGGGTTCATCTCTAGGAGAAAGAGATAAAAAGAAGAGAAGAAAAAATAAAAACACGATGAAAACGACACAAAATCGAAAAAGAAAGACTCAAATGACGCACAAAGTGTGACTCCCCCAAGCTGAATCTTGCATTGCCCTCAATGCAATAAGAGTGAGTATGAAAATGGGGGGGAATACGCACCGACACAAAAAGAAATGAAAAACGAGGAAAACACAAATACGAAACTGAAAATAAAGAAAAATCAAAATCAAACCACACGACACGAAAAACGAAATAAAACCACACGACACGACAAAATAAAAAGTAAAAACAAGCACACGCACATAAGAAGAAAATAAAACAAAACACAACAACACACCAAAATAGACGTCCAACAAGCTAGACATGACAATGCTAGCAAAGAAATATGATCGTGAAAGTGCAGAAATATGCGAGGGGGGGTGGTGTCAAACGGACTCGCTGGTACTAGAATGGTATGGAGAGGGAGAGGAGGGTGGGGAGTAGTGGATGAAAGAATACTCAGAGGATGAGGAGGGCATGCCTATAGGGGAAGGAGGGGCGACAGGCTGGAGCACGGGTGGATCGATATGTACCAGTGGGATGTGGTGTAGGAAGGTTGTATCAGGTGGGCCGACAGTTGGGTGCCAATCGGGAGGATCCAAGGGTGGTAGATGCACTAATGGGGAATACCAAGGATCGGGGTAAAACTCCCATGGCAGGTGAGACGGGGGGTAGGGTAGCCGCAAAGGTGCTAAAGGTGGCAGGATCGCGAAAGGTGCGCAGGCGGGGCTATAGAGATAGACAGCACGGTCTTCACCGAAGGGAGTGAGCATATTAATATCGATCAAGTAATCATGATCAATACGGCTACGTCCAGGCAAAATAGGGAGGTCGGGCAGCACTCTCAAAACACAGCTGACAATAAGAGTGATCATCCCACCACAACAGATGTGTTTCAGAGTGTTTTCTCACTACAAAAGCGTTGACCGTGGACTACCCGGTCAACGTGGTCAAGGGGCCGACTTGGGTCCCTCGGGTGCGTCGAGTCTGTGTAGACACGACGCTAATCAGAGCTGCGGATGTCGTGGAGCGCGTTGGACGGGCCGAATCTGGATCCTCGGCCGCAAGGTGGGCGAGGGGAAGCCTCAGCCCGGTGGGAGACGCTCGGCCTCGGACGGTCTGATGACGAGGAGTAGCCTCGACGCCTTGTGAGCGGAGGGGAAGCCTCTGCTTGGACGAATGTGCTCAGCCTCGGTCGGTCGGACGACGAGGAGTAGCCTCGGCCGTCTTGTGAGATGTGTGGCCGGCGTGGGCGGAGGGGAAGCCTCGGCCCGTGGATCTGATGTCCTCCTGCGTAGACGAGAACACTCGTCAGGGGGGGGGCCGGACCTTGGTTCCGGCCAAATCCCCTCCGATGCCTAAGTCAGACAGTAATCTGAAAGAGGAGGCCCGACGGAGACGGTTCGACTCGAGAGGAGATCGGAACGACGTCTACCAGCGCGAGCGGGGGAGGAAGGAGATGGAATGGGGGAACTAGGTCGTTGATGGAGTACCTTAGGTTTTAGTTACCTGAGATGCCCCCCCCAGTCCTGTCGTCCTCCTAGCCCTTTTATTGACCTCCCGTCGTGACTGTCCACGACTCACGTCCCTCGTCCGCCCCCGATCGTGCCTCCTCAATCTGCCTCCCTATCGCAGTTCCCTGCGCCATGCCAGCACCTCCCCATTACCGCCATTAAGTGGTCGTCGGACCGGGGGAGCGGTTATCGCTGGAGTGGGCGAGTGACTTGCGTGTTTCCGGGGCCGGGTTGGATCGTCGTTCGGGGGCCCTCTAAGGGGCTTTGTCAGGCGGGCCTGATCTCGCAGACGGGCTTCCGGTCGGTAGTTGGGTTTCCAGCTCCATGTTCCTTCGGGCTTCGTTCGGTGGGCTGCGCCTTTGGGCCTATGCTGTTGGGCTTCAGTAAAATAGTCGTATCAATTGCCTCCATCGATGGGGCCGATCGGCCTTGGCCGGTTCAGTTCGACCGATGTAACTCCTGGGGTTCCGAGTGGCGCGTCAGTCGAGGCGTGGTCATAAATGAAGGTTATGATGAGACGGATCGATTGGACTTCCTTTGGCGCCGATTTCGAAATGCCGCCGGCTCTTTGAGGCCTGCCACGCGTTCCTGTCAGGCGTTTCGAATTCGCCCCTGGGTCTGGTATATAAGATCCCCGGCTGCGTTGATCCCAACTTCCTCCTCGCTCTTCCCTCTGTTCTAGGCTTTCCACGACTCGGAGTCTTCCGCCGCCTTCGTTTCCTTGTCTTCTCCAAATTAACAAAAAGGTAACTCCTTTCTCATTTTCATATTATGGCTGCTCTTAGGATAGGTGGTTCTGGCCAAGGGGCGAGGGATCCTCCCGAGTCCAGGCGGGGCGGGTCCCGACTTGTGGGATCAGGTTCCTCCTCCAGGAGCCGTCTCCTCCGAGATAAAGGGAAGGGGAAGCTCTTCCCGGACTACGCCTGCGATGATGTGGCGTCGGCTGCCGTGCGGCTTAATGTACCCCCGGTTATCCTCCGAACACCATCGGGAACTCCTCCTCTAGTGGCCGCGGAGATCCGGGAAAGGTATCTCTGCTACCCGTACGATGTTCGAGTTCCCTTCCTCGACGAGCGGATCTGCCTTCCGAGGAGCAATAAAGTCGGCGTTTACGTCGAGATGTTCTGCCTGGGTCTTCGTTTCCTGCTCAATCCCTTCTTCATCCAGGTCATGGAGTATCTCATGGTGCCCCTTTGCCAGTTCACCCCCTGCTCGATTGCGGTACTGACGGGCTTCGTGGTGCTCTGCTGTACCTGTGGTCTGGAGTCGTCTCTCTCCCTTCTCTTCTACTTTTATCAGATCCAGACAGTCGGCCCAGGGTCATGGCTGCAACTCCGAGCCCGCTCGAGGAGGGAATGCCTGATCGGGCTACCCCGCTGGTCGGGGGATTGGAGCTCGGATTACGTCTTCGTGGTTTTCCTGGAGGGTGCCCAAATTTTGACAGGCTGGGGCCGGTCGGTCCGGCCTTGTTCAATGCTAGCCCTCTCCGAGGCTGATTGGGCAGCCGTCGCGCTGCTGTCGACCCTCCCCTTGGAGGCGAAGTCCATCTGGTCTTTATTGGACGACCTACTCCTGAAGGCCGTCCTGTGGTCTCCGGGTAGGTCGCTTTTCCAGTCCCGTATTGCCCCGTGGCTTACCCTGATTTCGGTTTCCCTTGCAGGAATGGCTGGTCACGAGTTCACCCGCGATGTTGAGGAGCTGATCTGTCGCGGAGCCACTCGGAGCCGGGGCAATACCTCTGGAAGGGCGCCTCGACGGACCGTTGAGGAGGAGGTGCGCCGAGCTGAGCCCTCTGTTGGCAAGGTGGTGGCCGCACCTCCCGCCTCTTCTTCTGCCGATCTCCTCCCCGGGGGGGTCGCGAGGGCCGGATCCGTCCCTCCAGCCCAAGTGGCGGGGGGTAACGACGAGTCCGGTGCAGTCTCTCCTGCACTTGGCGTCCCCCCTCTCGTCCCCGAGGGTGGAGTTGGTGCGAGGTGGAAGCGTTCCCCTTCGGCGCCTGTCGAGCCTCGCGGAGGAAAAAGGAGGAAGGAAGATATGGATCCCTCCAGTCCGGTGTGCTCTGTGCCTCCGGCGGTGACCGCTGGGGATCTCCCGGTGGCCCTGACAACCACCCCCATCGTAGCGTCCCTGCCTACATTACCGGGAATCGGAACCCTGTTGGCGAGCAGCTCGGCTTCCCTCGAGGTCACCCCCGGGGGTTCAGTGTTTGTCGACCGAGCCTTGGCCCAGCAGGTTGCCAAGGGCTCCGTCCTTCCCTGGGACCGTAGTCTCCTCGAGAGGATCCCCGCCGACAAGGTGTCGGACTCCTTGGTCTGGACCCTTCAACAGGTTTGGCTATCCTGTAGTCCTTTCCTTCCTTTCACTCTCTTCTTGGCTCATGTCTCGTCTTTCAGGGTTCAACGCTCGCTGTCGAGTTGCAGCGTCGAGCCGTCTGTTTGAGGGAGTTTGAGGAGTCCTCTGCGAGGGCCCATGAGCGGGCCGGGGCGGCGGAGGTAGCTATGACGGAGGCCCAGATGGAGTCTCGGCATCTCAAGCTCCGGGTGGCCGAGCTGGAGGGATGAGTGGGTGACCTCCAGGGAAAGTTGGAGGACGCTCGGCAGTCGGCAGAGGAAGCGGCGGAGTCGTTCCGCCTGGAGAGGGAGGAGTTTCAGAGGAAACTGTCGGATCGGCGTCAGGTGGAGCGGTTTGCGGAGGAGGTGGAGAGGGGCGTCGTCGGGACCCTGGGGGAGAGGATCTTCGAGGTTCTTAGGGGGGCCTTTGGTACGTACGAAGACCTCATCGGCCCTCGGATCGTCGAAGTCGTCCAGTCTTCCTTCCGGGATTGTGCGGAGCGCATCCGGCAAGCCCCTCCGCCTGTCGATCCCCCTCGTTCCGAGCAGGGCGAGGTGCATGAGGACGCGTCCTCCCAATCCCGGGCCCCCTAGGTCGTCCTTCCCAGCCTGCCACCCCTGCTTTTATCCTCAAATTTTTTAGCATCCGCTTCGCTTTGGCCCGGCCTACTTGAAATGGATCCCTGACCTCGCAATCTCCTTCGGCTTCGCTACCGGTTCCCTGCTTTGGAGCCAATAATTGCTGGTTGCATGGATGTTTGCTTAGGCCAGCAACTTTGGGTTCTTGGTCGACAAGTTTGGCTCTGCCGGTGTTACACTAGTTTCTGTAGGTGACGAACTTTGTTGTCCGTCGAGAGCGGATTGTTTGTAGGAAGGTTTCTCCACTTCGATTTCCTGTAAATAAGACACACTTTTGTACCTTGATTAATTGTTGGAAATGAAATTGACTTACTCGAACTTCTCGCGTATTTTGCTTTGTTGCTTCGTCCTCGGCCTAGGCCGGTCGGCGCCCGAGCTGGCTGGGGGAATTGCCTCCAGATTTACGAGCGGATGAGACGGTCGGCGAGGGCAAAGCTCCTCGGCTTAGGACCGGTCGGGATTTGTGCTAGCTGGGGGAATTGCCCCAGACTTACGAGCGGAGGAGACGGTCAGCGAGGGCCAAGCTCCTCGGCTTAGGACCGGTCGGTGTTTGCGCTGGCTGGGGGAATTGCCTCCAGACTTACGAGCGGTGGAGTCGGTCGGCGAGGGCAAAGCTCCTCGGCTTAAGACCAGTCGGCGTCCGCGCTGGCTGGGGGAATTGCCCCCTGACTTACGAGCGCAGAAGTCAGTCGGCGAGGGCGAAGCTCCTCGGCTTAGGATCGGTCGGCGTCCGAGCTGGCTCGGGGAAATGCCCCCAGACTTACAAGCGAAGGAATCGGTCGGCGAGGGCGGAGCTCCTCTGCTTAGGACCGGTCGGCGTCCGTGCTGGCTGGGGGGATTGTCCCCCAGACTTACGAGCGAAGGAGTCGGTCGGCGGGGGCCAAGTTCCTTGTCCTGGGACTGGTTTTGTCCCCCCCCATCCGGTGAGGTGGCGGTCATCACTCTTGTGCACCCTTAGTGAAATGTTGATTCTGTCGAAGAAAAGATAAAAGGGAATGCATTTGTACTCTTAAGGGTCCTATTGGACTAGTACATTTGGAGGAAAGAAAACAGTGAATAAAGCTAGACGAAGGGATGTAAACCTAGATAATCTCCTCCGATCCAGGCTGCGACTGGGGGGAGGGGCCTCGCCTACTCATTCTATGATGCGGAGGGGTCCTTGGACGGTGTTGATCTTCTTCCCCTTGTCCTGCTGCATGGAGGTTCCTTCTCCGTGCGCCGGGTCGTCAGCTAAATTCCGTGCGTGCCCTCGGCTCATCAGCTTCTCAATGTCCTTCTTTAGGTGCCAGCAGTCTTCGGTGTCGTGGCCATTGTCCTTGTGGTATTTGCAGTACTTTTCCCCACTCTTCCCCCCTCTTTTTGTCTTTGGTGGGGGGCGATCGGCGCGCTCTTCCTTCTGTACTTGAGCGAGGACGGCGTCTGGGGTGGAGTCCCTGGTACCCTCTCCTCGCTGCCTGTTTCTCGTCCTCTTCTCGGTCCGGTATCCTTCGGGGCTGCGACGCTCACTATCGCCGCGCTTGGTCCCTCGTCTGGCCTTTCCTGCCTCAATGGCCAAGGTCTCCTCAGTCAGCATGAAGCGCTCGGCCCTCGCCATGATCCCCGGGAGGTCATTTGGGGGATCGTTGTGCAGGGATTTCTTCAGGCCTCTGTGGCGCAGCCCTTTCTTTAGGGCCGTTTGGACGACAAGGTCGGGGGGGCTGTTCACGTTCAGCCGTTCCGCGTTGAAGCGGCACATAAACTGTCGGAGCGGCTCGGTCGGGCCCTGCACTATGTTAAACAAGTGTTCAGCATCGGGCATTACCTGTCGCACTGCCATGAACTGTTTGCAGAACAGCTGGGTGAGTTCCTCGAAGCTGTCGATGGAGCGGTTGGGTAGGCTGCGGTACCAGGTTCTCGCCGCTCCCCTGAGGGTCGAATAGAAGCCCCTGCAGAGCAGGTCATCGTCGGCTCCTTGGAAGGACATGTCACCCTCGTAGTCCATCACGTGGTTTCCCGGGTCTCCTATCCCGTCGTACTTCCCTAGCGCCGGGATCTTGAATCGAGAGGGGACCCGCGCGTCGGTTATTCTCCTCGACAGAGGGCACCGGTCTCCGTGGATGCCCCCGGGGGTCCAACACCCGCCTACCTCCAGCTCGTTCGGTGGTGGAGGGGGCACAGGCGCCGGCGGGGCTGGCTCCACGGCCCTCGCCACACTGGGGGTCGGGCTAACCCGGCGTTCCCGGCTCCTCCGGCGAGAGCTCCCGCTCCGCCGGGATCGGTCTCTCGAGTGGTGTCGATCGCTTCTTCTGCGGTGGGGTGATCGTGGCCGACGAGACGACGCGGTCACCGACTCGTCCCCCGTGCCTTCGGTTTCTCTTCGGCTCCTTTCACGATAAGGGGAGGAGGCGCGTGATCTCGCCTGACGGGAGCCGGACAATGTGGACCGACGCTCCATGTTCAGTCTTCGGTTCCCGTGGTCATCGACCACAGCGGATCGTAAGAGCGGGGGGCCCCCCGCCCACCGATGGTCGTCGCCCAACATGTCTCCGTTGGCTGGCGCAGCGCCGACGAGCTGCTGTACCGTTGCGACCAACGTCTGGAGGCTCGCGTTGGTCTCTTGGGCCAGGGCACGGAGCTGCCCCTGCGTGGCTAGTTCCGACCCGCCAGTCTCTTCGGTTGAGGGGGCGGGGTGATTGTCGTCAAGTGCGTTCTCAAGGTTGCTGTTGGGTGCGCCATTCCCCTCCTCCGGGATGGGGGGCATGCGTCTCTTTCCGTTGTAGGCTCGTGCCATTGCAGGTGCGGTTTGTTTCTTCGTGGGAAAGTGCGGTTCCTACAGACGGTGCCAGATGTTTCAGAGTGTTTTCTCACTACAAAAGCGTTGACCGTGGACTACCCGGTCAACGTGGTCAAGGGGCCGACTTGGGTCCCTCGGGTGCGTCGAGTCTATGCAGACACGACGCTAATCGGAGCTGCGGATGTCGTGGAGCGCGTCGGATGGGCCGAATCTGGATCCTTGGCCGCAAGGTGGGCGAGGGGAAGCCTCAGCCCGGTGGGAGACGCTCGGCCTCGGACGGTCCGATGACGAGGAGTAGCCTCAACGCCTTGTGAGCGGAGGGGAATCCTCTGCTCGGACGGATGTGCTCAGCCTCGGTCGGTCGGACGACGAGGAGTAGCCTCGGTCGTCTTGTGAGATGCGTGGCCGGCGTGGGCGGAGGGGAAGCCTCGGCCCGTGGATCTGATGTCCTCCTGCGTAGACGAGAACACTCGTCAGGGGGGCCGGACCTTGGTTCCGGCCAAATCCCCTCCGATGCCTAAGTCAGACAGTGATCTGAAAGAGGAGGCCCGGCGAAGACGGTTCGACTCGAGAGGAGATCGAAACGACGTCTACCGGCGCGAGCAGGGGAGGAAGGAGATGGAATGGGGGAACTAGGTCGTTGATGGAGTACCTTAAGTTTTAGTTACCTGAGATGCCCCCCCAGTCATGTCGTCATCCTAGCCCTTTTATTGACCTCCCGTCGTGACTGTCCACGACTCACGTCCCTCGTCCGCCCCCGATCGTGCCCCCTCAATCCGCCTCCCTATCGTCGTTCCCTGCGCCATGCCAGCACCTCCTCATTACCGCCATTAAGTGGTCGTGGGACCGGGGGAGCGGTTATCGCTGGAGTGGGCGAGTGACTTGCGTGTTTCTGGGGCCGGGTTGGATCGTCGTTCGGGGGCCCTCTAAGGGGCTTTGTCGGGCGGGCCTGATCTCGCAGACGGGCTTCCGATCGGTAGTTGGGTTTCCAACTCCATGTTCCTTCGGGCTTCGTTCGGTGGGCTGCGCCTTTGGGCCTATGCTGTTGGGCTTCAGTAAAATAGTCGTATCAAGATGGATCCAGAATTGGCGCGGCTAACAGCGAAAATTTCGTGGATGATCCAATGAGCGGCGTTTATGGGCATAGGGATTTGCCCAAGGATCCTGTCTTCGGACATGGCATAGAGAAAGAAAAGCTCATCCCTAGAAACAGTGGACACATCCACGCGGGCGAAAACAGTGTTGGCAAGGATGCAATGTGCGAGGCGGTAACATGGGTGAATAATGTAGGAGGCAAGAGCCTCAGGTGGGAAGGCGGTGTACCGGGTAAATCGTTGCCAAACACCATCAGCCCGAAATTGAGAGTAGATGTCAGTTCGATCGTGGGTGGAATGTTCAGTATCAAGATCGGGGTGACGGAGATTGAGGATATTGTTCAAATCGATGAAACCCAGAGAAAAATCGCAGTTGAAAGCGCGGAAGGAGAAACCCCCGTCAAACACCTCGAGGGAACTGAGGAATTCAAGCGTGAGATTTCGGTGTGTGTGAGCATGGATGTAAGAATGGGTATGGCAACCGATACAGTTGAAAATTCTGCCGACGCCGTTCGAAAGCCTTAGAGCTTCGAGTGTGGGGCGATCGGCAAAGAGTGTAGGTCGAATCGGGTGATGAAGTAGTGCTCGCAAACGGTCAGACTGCTCTTCCGTAGAAGGGTTTATGCCAAGGAAAGAGGACGAAAAGGGGCCGTAGAGCGGATCACGGCGCAAAGATGAGGCAATCTCTTTCCCTTTCTTAGACATGACGACTATGTGGTTGGCGAAAAGGAGAGTAGGAGCGTGCCTATGATGATTATAAAGCAGGTGAAGCAGGTATAACACCAACTCAGGACATTACAGATAAGGTAAGAGATGTGTAGAGTGGAAAGGTGTTACCCATCAATGTATCAAGATCAAGCTCCCGGGGGACTCGCGTAGTAGGAGGAAGCAATTCGGGAAGCCGCCGCTCGCTGATCCGACAAGAAACAGGTTTTCGAAAATTTTGGGGGCTAGGGTTAGGGTTTGGGTGTTTTGATGATGGAATGTCGACGATGGCAAGGTGGCGAGGGTGGGGAAGTACGGGAGTGAGTGGGGATGAGGGTTTAGGGGCAGTATGTTGGGTGGAGGAGGTCGATTTGACAGATGGAGGGTGTGTAACCGCGTGAAGGGGATTTTCGGGGGTCGAGTGGAAGTCATCGTGAGGTAGGGGTATTTATAGGGGCGAAACTGAACCGATCGGGTGAGTTCTCACCCGATCGGGTAGGCAAATTTCGAAAGTTTCCTGTCGGCCAACAGCTACAGGTGAACCGACCGGGTGAATAGTCACCCGATCGGTTGACCGCTTCCCAAATCTTTCCCGAGAACATGTGATATTTCACCCGTCCACTTACACGATCGCGATATTACGCAATCGATCGGTTGGTGCGATCTCCAGATTTCCCGAAAGTTCAGCACTACCTACACGGTCAGCGACCCGGTCTCGGCTATTGTCACCCGGTCGATTCGTTTGGAAACCGATTCAGCCATTTAGCTGATACGTCCAAACCGATCGGGTGAGTTATCACCCGATCGGTTGGAGTCTTGTTTCCTGCAAAAATGCACACGTGGCATCAATCCTCAACGGAAGTTTTTTTGCGGCTGGATTTATTTATCAGAAATAGATAAAAATGAAGTTAGAAATAATTCCAAAGATTGGAGATAGATATTTTAGAGCATGGGTTGCCTCCCATGAAGCGCTTTTGTTTAACGTCATTCGCTCGACGCCTCTAGCGGTGGTAAATTAGGATCCGGAGGGTTAGAGGAAGAGTTGTCACTCGTTGGGGATCCGACCGGAGAGAATTCTGGTTCTCCAACTGCATAGTGTTTTAGACGCTGTTCGTTGACTTCAAACGGCTCATCCCTTCTCATTATCTCAATAGCCCCATGCGGGAAAACCTTGGTGACGCGGAACGGTCCCGACCACCTTGACTTGAGTTTTCCAGGAAAGAGCTTCAGCTTTGAGTTGAATAGGAGAACTAAGTCCCCTTCTTTGAATTCCCTCTTCAAGATTCACTTATTGTGCCATCGCTTCAGCTTCTCCTTGTAGATCTTGTCGTTCTCATAGGCATTGAGCCGGATTTCATCGAGCTCGTTGAGTTGTAACTGCCGGTGCCATCCTACCTCCTTGGCGTCGAAGTTTAGATTCTTAATTGCCCAAAATGCCTTATGCTCCAATTCCACAGGAAGATGGCAAGCTTTCCAATAGACAAGCCGGTATGGAGTCGTGCCGATAGGAGTTTTAAATGACGTCATGTAAGCCCAAAGCGTGTCAGGAAGCTTTGATGACCAGTCCTTTCTAGAATTGGCCACCGTCTTTTCTAGTATGCTTTTAATCTCCCGGTTAGAGACTTCCGTCTGACCGCTGGTCTGCGGATGGTAGGCATGCCCTACCCGGTGTTGTACTCCGTATTTTTTTAAGAGGGCCTCGAATCTCTTCTCTATAAAGTGGCTCCCTCCGTCACTGATCAGGACACGAGGTATACCAAACCACGGGAAGATGTTGCTTTTGAAGAACTTGGCCACCACTCTGGAATCATTGGTTGGACTGGCCATCGCTTCAACCCATTTCGACACGTAGTCCACTGCCACCAAGATATACTGATTCCCCGAGGAGGACGACGGTCCCATGAAGTCCACGCCCCACACATCGAAGATTTCTACCTCCAAGATGTTGTGTTGAGGCATCTCATTCCTTTTGGAGATATTCCCCACTCTTTGGCATTTATCGCAGGCTTGGACATAAGCATGTGTGTCCTTGAAGAGTGTAGGCCAGTAGAATCCGCTCTGGAGAATTTTTGCGGTGGTCTTATAGGTGCTCGCGTGCCCTCCACATTGCTGCCCGTGGCAGTGGAAAATGATGGAGGTTGCCTCAGTTTCAGGGATGCATCTTCGTATCACCCTATCATTACAGGTTTTGTATAGGTGGGGGTCATCCCAATAAAATTTGCGGACCTCATGGAAAAATTTCTTCTTCTGCTGAAAGCTCACATTGTGGAGGACGATGGCACAAGCCAGATAATTTGCGATGTCGGCGTACCAGGGGGTCCAGGAGGAGGAGACAGAGAAAAGATGCTCGTCAGGGAGTGAATCATCGATCGGCGTAGCATTTAAATCGAGGGTAGGCATCCTGGACAGGTGAACGGCAACAACATTCTCCGCCCCCTTCTTGTCTCTGATTTCCAGGTCGAATTCCTGGAGGAGGAGAATCCATCTAATGAGCCGCGGCTTAGCTTCTTTCTTGCTCAATAGGTATTTAAGAGCCGCGTGATCCGTGTGCATGATCACCTTGGCGCCAACGAGATATTGTCAGAACTTATCCATGGCGTAGATGACCGCGAGCAATTCTTTTTCCGTGGTAGTATAATTTCGTTGGGCGGCGTCAAGGGTTTTGCTCGTATAATATATGACATGAAGATTTTTATCCTTCCTCTGCCCCAAGACGACACCAACCTCATAATCACTAGCGTCACACATCAGCTCAAAGGGTAGATTCCAGTTCGGTGGCTGTATTATGGGCGCGGAAATCAAAGCTTGCTTCAAAGTGTGGAAGGCCTCCATACACTCCTTGCTGAAGACGAAAGGCACGTCCTTCACGAGGAGTTGGGTCAGCGGCCTGGAAATCTTCGAGAAGTCTTTTATGAAGCGGCGATAAAATCCCGCGTGTCCTAAGAAACCACGGACTCCTCGAAGATTAAGCGGTGGTGGAAGCTTTTCAATCACTTCAACTTTAGCCTTATCAACCTCGATTCCCCTCGAAGAGATGACGTGCCCCAGCACAACTCCTTCTTGGACCATGAAGTGGCACTTCTCCCAGTTTAGGACTAGTCCTTTTTCTTGACATCTCTCGAGGACCTTAGTTAGATTACTGAGGCACGAGTCAAACTTAGTTCCAAAGACGGAGAAGTCGTCCATGAAAACCTCCATGATGTCTTGGGAGTACTCGGAGAAGATAGCGGACATGAGTCTTTGGAATGTAGCAGGGGCGTTACAAAGTCTGAACGGCATTCTTCTATAGGCATATGTCCCGAATGGGCAAGTGAAAGTCGTCTTCTCCTGGTCATCGTTATGAATAGGGATCTGAAGAAATCCTGCATACCCGTCCATGAAACAGAAATAATTATGCTTCGCTAGTCTCTCGAGCATCTGGTCAATAAAGGGGAGAGGGTAATGATCCTTCCTCGTTGCCTTGTTCAGCTTTCTATAGCCAATGCACATCATGTACCCCGTGACGGTCCTCGTTGGTATTAGCTCGTTCTTCTCGTTGCGAACCACTGTCATTCCTCCTTTCTTGGGTACGACGTGCACCGGGCTAACCCAGCGACTATCGGAGATAGGGTATATAATACCGGCATGTAGAAGCCTAACAATCTCCTTTTTTACAACTTCCATCATTATGGGATTTAGCCTCCGCTGTGGCTCAATCGAGGAGGCTTGCTTATCCTCAAGCAGAATTCTGTGTGAGCAGAGGCCTAAGCTAACCCCTTTTAAATCTTCAATTGCATATCCAAAAACTCCTTTAAACCTTTTTAAAACACCAAGAAGTTTGGTCATTTGGTCTTCAGGCAGTGAAGAGTTCACTATGACCGGAAGGGTCGAGCCAGCCCCCAAATATTCATACTTCAGCCCCGGGGGTAACTCTTTCATCTCAACTTCATGAGGGCTCGACGCATACTTCTCAAGCTGAGCATCCTCAAGGGAAAGGAGTTCTTCGTGGATTTCTTGGAAGCCAGCATCCGGAATCTCACTCCCGGCCGCGTTTCCGCGTGGCAATGTTTTGCAAGGTATTGTGGGAACGATCGAGGAAGGCACTGTGTCTCTTTCAAACTCATAATAATCGTCCGGGAAGAAGGCTTCTAAGTGAAAACAGGTTTCAACTGTCGATGGTTCCCCACAACTGTTTCTAGCTTCCTCATTGTCCAAAGATTCGGGATGCTCGATAGAAGTCTGCAAGGAATAGATCGGTTCCTGTCCAACGTAGTCCACAGACTCAGCCTGATGGTTCTCCTGACAAAACTCCACGAACAACTCTCCTTCACTAAATTCGGGACTAGGAATGTCGATATATGCCACTTCACCATGAGGAAAGAGAGTTGCCGTGGCAAGGTGCTCCTGCGTATCTCGATATCTCTTCTGATTTTCCACGGCGGCAGACAGGAGGGATAATATATTCGAAGTATTCAGGGATTCTGCTAAGCTTCGTGCCAAACAGCGGATATGGTGTGAGTGATCCCAGATGTCTCCTGAAACTGCATGCAACATCCTCGTCGTGGGACAAAGAACCTATACGAAAGGAGAGAGAGAACAGCACAAGTAGCAAACACGTCAAAAGCACGGGTTGCATAAACTGGAACCGAAAGTAGCGATGGTAGTACAGCGATCCAGTCAATTAGCACTATACAATTACTATCTACGATATATACAAGTGAAATTGAAAAGTGTAGAGTGCGAAAATTATCGCGAGGTAGGGATAAGAGCTAGACACTAGGGTTCATGAGATCCTAAAATAACAAGCACGTTGCCTCCCTGACAGCGGCGCCATAAACTTGGCGTGCCCTCGGTTTGCGAGCCGTAAACGGCCGGGGGACCCGCGTGAGGGTTTAGATATTTGTAACCGCAAGCGCACGGTGTTGTAGTGTGGCTTGGGGGTCGAACACAGGGAGGCTAGGATGTGCTTGTGTCAAAGAGGACCGAAATCACCCCGTGGGCGAGCTAGCCCAGATCGGATGATGGGTTGTCACGGTAAAGGAATGCAAGGTATAAACAATATGAAAATAAAACTCGGGACTTTGGTTTCCACCCCAACGAGCGACTCTCGCCGATACGGCCTACGGGTAGGATGGCGATCGGAATTAGGGTCTAATGGTGAGACGTTGCCTCAAAAAGTGGTACCGGCATCCCATGGGCCCGATATTCCGGTCGGTGCCTAGGATGATACACCTGACTTCCCAGGTTCGATCAGTGGGCACTCCCGTGTTCATTAACACTGATCGACTCAGAGAGCACTAAGCTCACAACGATAACTCCCAACGTCTCATCCTGCCGCTCCTGCGCGCTAGGATTTGACGTCTATGCTAAGGGCGTGAGCTATGGCTAGGGAGTCAACCGCCAAGTTTATTCCCCCTTGGCCCAACGGTCAAAGGCGGTCTTTTTTCCGCCGATGACAATAAAACACCCCGCGTAACCGTTAGATTCCTAATCCTTATCGATTTCCTAACCCTATGGATGCATCGGGAAGAGCCCACGAAGGGGTTTCCGCCAAAATCCCAGATTTGGGAACTACTCACAAATATTCATTAAAAAGCGATCTAAACGAAAATGAACCGTTAAAATCATAATCAGACAATAGGAATGCAAAGGTAGTAAAGCAATTAAGATAATACTAAAGTTTTACAAATATCCGAAAACTTACAAAAACTGGGAAATTACAGCAGTCACAAAATGAAGAAAATAGTAAAAAAATAACCAACTCCCGAATCTGGGAAACCTAGGGTTCTATTTATAGAAAACGACATCACCCGATCGGTTGACAAGTCAACCGGTCGGGTGAGCCGCTTCACAAAATCACAGCGCAATGCGGGGGTTTCACCCGGTCAGTATGAACCGGTCGGTTGGAACTTGGTGCGGTCGGTTGGATCTTGGTGCCGACCGGTTGGATCTTGGTGCGGACCGGGTGAGGAGACCGGTTGGAGCTTCGAGTCTTGGCTGTTGAAATTCAGCTACAGGTGAACCGATGGGGTGAAGGTCACCCGATCGGTTGGAAATGAGCTTCGAATTTCCAGAGACTTTGAGCTTTTGACCCGGTCACTGAACCGACCAGGTGACTTCTCGTGAGCTCCAAGCTGCGTCCGGGTGATGCACGCGTGCATCGCCCGATCGGTTGGAGATGACTAACCGACCGGGTGAGGGGCTGAAAGATGCAATCTTCATCGTTTGACCCCCTGGATCACGCGTGACTCCTCCCGTTGCTCTGGGGACACATGATATCATCGTTTTACGTCCCAAATGCCAGCAAACTCCTGCAAAACACGGAAAATACGGAAAAGTGAAAGAAAACAAGAAAATACAAGAAAACACGAGAAAACAAATAAAAGACGGCGGTAAATACGAAAAAACACGGAAGAAAACGCGCGTAAATATATGAAATATAAACGCACGTCAGATATTTGTTGGATATTCCTCCCGTAGCAAAGCCTACCGGATATACAACAAACGAACATCAACGATTGAGGAATCACTTCATGTTTCATTTAATGAAGATTTTGTCCCTTCTAGAATTATTAATGATGATGACTCCATGGATGTCTTATGTGATTCTATTGGTAATTCTAATTCTATTGATTCTATTGATACTAACCCTACTAATGAATCTTTTGAGAATGTTCCTAGTGATCAGGGAGTTTCCAAACAGCTTCATACAGTTCGTGACCATCCCCATGAGCAAGTCATTGGCAACATCCTTGATAGTGTCAAGACGAGATCTCAAGTAAACTACTTCGCTCATTGTGCCTTTGCCTCCTCAATTGAGCCAAAGAATATTAACGAAGCGTGCGAAGATAGTGCTTGGATCCTAGCCATGGAGGAGGAACTCATTCAATTTGAGAGGAATGAGGTTTGGGAGCTTGTTCCATTGCCTTCAAAGAACCACACTGTAATGACCACTTTTCGTGGTACGTTGTTCGTGCACGTGCTTTTGACCCGTGCACGTGTTTGTTTTAGAATTTGTTTGTTTGTGAACACTTTCGTGTGATATGCCGTTATGAGCGTCTCTGAGAGTATTAAATAGTGGCACTATTTTGGAACGACGTTTCTCGAGTCGTTTTCCCACAATTCAATCTTATTCGATGAGACGTGGCGATTTTCACTTTTGACGGGAGACGTTTCTATTTTTAGTTTCGTCGTCCGAAGTCGAAATTGAGATCCGTCTTCTTAGTTAGCTCACTCTCGTCATCACGATCACCCCGATATTTATTTTATAATTTTTGGAGTTTATTTGACCACTTTTATATTTTTAACAAGTTTTATATTATTTTTAATAATTAATTTTAAATTATTTTCGGCCAATAAAATTTATTTGAGTTTTAAACGTTTTTAAAGAATTTTGAGCCAATTTCCAGCTCATTTGGACCAAGTCAAATCCTTGGGTGAGTCGGAGAAGTTGAATTTCGAATTTCAAATTATTTTAAACTTCTAATCCTATTAGATTTAGCCCTAGACCAAGTCAACCCATCTACACTATATAAGCAACCCCTAGGAAGACCCATTTTCGCAAGAGATTAGCCCTAGCCTCTTCCAAAACCCAAATTGGACGTTGCGACGATTCGTCGCAACGTTGCGACGTTCAGCCACCGCTCTGACCGAGAAAACCAACCAAAATCCCCCGCACCGACCGCTGCCAATGCCCGCTCCTCCGCTCCGCCCGCTTGCACAGCCGTCGCTCCGCATCTCCCGTGCCCGACCGAGAGAAGCTCTCGGTCAGACCGAGAGCTGTCGCCCGCTATCGCCGCTCCCCGCATCGCTGCAAGCCCCCGCACCAAGCTCCGCTCCGCTCCCGCTCCGCACCGAGTCTGACCGAGGCGTCCGCCCGCCATCACCGAAGCCCGCAACGTTGCAACGCTTGCAACGTTGCAGCGCCCGCTCCCCCACATCCAAGGCGCCCGACCCGGTGTTGTCCCTCGCACCGACCGACAGATCCCTCCGCACCAAGGCCCGCACCGACCCCAAACACTGCAACCCTCGCATCACATGTGTCTGACCGACGGAGCTCCCCGCACCGAGGCTGTACGACCAAGAGCCACTCGTCGCAACCCCGCACCCGTCGCACCGCTTGCCACCGTGGGCCCCCCAAGTTCTCCAGAGGTATTGTGGGTCCCCCAATGGTCCCTAGGACTACTATGGGCCCCACCTAGGTGCGTTCTCTTCGACGATTTGCTGCGTACGACGTCATCGCACGTCGTAGCCCGTCGTCGCACGTGCTAGTTTTGGAATCTGGAATCGTCGCCCCGGTTGATTGCTCTGAAATTTCCAGCGAGGAATCTAATTGGAATCTGGACTTGGAGCGCGTTCTCTTATTCCAACCCCCGGCGTCGCTACCCGACGCCGGTGTAGCTTTCGGCGTCGTGTTAAGGTAACGCTTTGCACCCCTAGGACCCCCAACCCATTGCCTGTTAATCAAGACTAAAAATCAGTATTTTTAAAGTATTTTAAATGTTTTAAATTCACTAATCAAGATTAATAATATGGACTTTAGGCCGGTGGACTTGTGCACGTATGATAATTGTGATTTTTGGACTCATTGGACGGTGTGCTCAGACGTCATACTTGCAGGCAAGTGAAACTTGCCAACTCTTGTGTAGGGCCAAGTTTTTAGGCCACTTCCTTGCTTTTAGCGTAAAAGAGACTAGTCAGTGAAATGATAGCTGGCTAGACGCCTACTTGATCTAGTTTGACAACGAAACTAGATCCGTCACCCTAATTGATCTAGCTTGACAACGAAGCTAGATCCAACCCTTTAAACTTGTTGTTCATGCATACTAAACTGTCACGTTTACTTTTCTTATCTGTACATACTTTTAACTGCCATGCATTGCATCTTACATGTCATCCAAATTGATTATTTCATCGTAGCACACGCAACAAAATACTTGTACAATCCGTGTTTCCGTGTTTTCCGGCTAGGTGCACCCCTATGCCATACTTGTTAAAAACACTTCCTGGCTCGTGATCCAGAAGCGAGCATTCCGTTCGGGGGGTAAGGCCCTGGCTCGATACACGTGGAGGGGTAGGGTTGAGCGACCACTCAGCTTAGGAGTTGGCCCGATCAGCCACTCTAGCTGTAAGGCGTGAACTCTGTGCACGAGGTGCTTACTTTACTTGTCTTGTACTTGTCTTGTGAATGCCATGCCATGCTCGTACTTTACTTTACTTTACTTTACATGTTGCACTCATACTATAACTGCCATGTCATCGCATTCATGCTAGAACTGTTAGGTTGCTTTACTTTTGCCTACTTTCAGTTTCCTTGCACAAGTCTCTTGTAGACTTGCTGACATGTGCCCCTTGCTCTTTTGGGTGTCACATGTTAGACCTGAGCCAGAGACCGTTGCTGCGTACGTGATGTGTCGCTGACGCTGAGCCTGAGTCCTTGTCTGCCCAGGAGGATTTTGTGGTCACCGGCGACCATTCTTTGAGTCTTTGATGAGCTTTCTTTTGTTTTAGGCCTTTTGTTAGTTGTTGGTGCGAGGCACCTATGCTTTGTACTTTTGTTGGCCATGTTTGGGCCTTTACACTCTTTTTCTATTCAGCCTGGTGGCTTTTCTGCGTTGTTGGAATTTATATTTATGGATATTCTGAGATTATTCTTTTGTCTCATTTCATTATTATTATCCTTGTTTCGTTCGCGTTGCAAGGACCTGTAGTTTTAAATTTGATTGACGCTTATCAGACTTGCAGCTTTGTAGCTTCAAGTCTGAGCGGACCTTCTCACGCTTCGCCTCCATATTTTTGGGAAGCGGGGCGTGACAGGTTTTGTTGGTGGCCCATGCAGGTCCAGTCTTGCATTGCGAATTAACGGACAACGATAATAACGGAATGTCCATTAAATAAATTACAACATCCAAGTCATAAGCCCCGAGTCTAGTCGTTTTCTTAGGACACTAGGTGATAAGAAGACTTAGTTAGACGTCTGTGCTTGCTATTTAGAGGCCCCTGATTGATAGTTATACCCCCTTCTAGCAATTGACTTAATTGTCGTAGGAGTTACCTTAGTGGTCCTTGTTTACCCCTGACCATATTAGACTTCTAGAATTTCCTTTAGTCGCTCGCTTGGGTCCATCGATTTCGGACCAAGCTGAACGCATTTCTTTACCGTCTAACCTTTAGAAGTCTTAGCGCTTAGTTTTTAATCTTTAGTTGGTCGACCGTAGGAGTTTCCCGTAGACTCTTCTAATTCATATCCTAGGCGTACGAATGTTTTGATCTCCGACCAATTTCCTTGCCTCGATTCACGAGATCGCCTCATGACGATCGTCGTCAATTTTCAAACATCTCCATTGCAAATCTTGAACCTTCTGAAAGTATTTTTCAATCTTCTCTTCCACTAAGTTTAACTTTGTTCAAAATCCTAATATACTTATACTTCATTCTCCTTCATTGATTTAAATTTTTTTTAAAACGTTGTCGGGATTTTTTTGAATACTAGCTTATAGTATTTTCCCAGCCTATGTTTTTCGTACTTATGCAAATGCGTCGTCCCTTCATATATTAATTTTATTCTGAATCGTACTTTGATTCAACTTGTAATTTTCCCTCCTGATTTATGCCATTCATATACTTTTCAAGACACATGGAATTTCAGCCTTCAGCAAGTTGGTCGTTCTCGCTATTTCATATTTTTGCAAAATTACTATTTTCATAACCACTTCCTGATTTAGACCCTCCATGATTTGATTTTAAGACTTGCTATTCGATTTCGATAATTCTACTACTAAGATAATAATATTTTTCCGTGCACCATACATACTTTCAATTATTTTTATGTCCGTACCAGACTTGTTGTGCTCGTATATTAAGAACCTTGTGTAAATCAGTTCCTCATTTTTGGCAAACCATGGTTTTCTAAAAGAAGTTTCAAATTGATTATTTTAAATCTTCCGTAGCCTAAAAGTTTTGAAAGCATTTAACCTGAGTTTAAATCTTTCCGTTACTTGATTTCATTCTTCGACTTTCCAAAACCTTTTGACAACATTATATTAAATCACTGACGTATAAATTTTCTAAACCACGTCCTTAATATTCGTGTAAATGATTTTACTTCCTTTTAAAATTTTTAAAACCAATAGACCATTTTCTTTTATTATGAATGTTCGACTCAAATTTATTTTGAACAACTCGTTTTATCGACCTCCAATATTTCTTTTCAGACTGGGATTTCAACTTTTGAAGAACGACAGTTTTCAAAATCCACGTATTTTAGCTTATGCTATTCACCCTATTTTCTTTTCTGTATCCTATTTAAGCATCACTGCATCTCTTTTTTTTCCTCAACCTAAACATCACCATTGAGTTAATGTTTCGTCTAACCAAGCTGTCTCCTTGTATTCGTCCTATCTGAATTCGTGCTTATCGATCCTTCTCTCGTCACGCTTTCGACCTCCCTCTATTGCTTAGGCTTAAGTGTCCGTCAAGGTCTGTGTCCACTCTAAGTTGTTAGTAGACCATTGGACCTTTGTGAGGTGTCGTTGTGCACGTACCTAACTTGTGTACGTGGGCTTGAATGAGTATACCCACATAGTATATTGATGTTTGCCTATTGTGTGATATACATATACTCGGAGTTATTCGTGATAGTATGAAGTTGTTGTGTGTTAGCAGTTATAGATTTTGTGTGGATAGCTATACTATACTAGGGATGCATGTGTATATAAGAGTTAGCGTTGAAATATCTGAGCTGTGTATGTAGTAAGAGATACTTGTAATGGTTGAAATAAAATGATTGGTAAAGCTATGTGTATGATAGGTTGTAATAATAATATGTGGATGTATAGTTAAGTGAGTAGGCCTATTATATGACCTATATATTAGTACTTATGTGTATGTGCTCGTATGTAGGTATGTATTATGCTTAGACGTAAGTAGTTATGTTTTGTTGCCTGAGTATATAGGTGATATGCATATGATAGTAGAATTATAATTTGATTGGTATTGCTTGCTTTGCGGGATGTTGCATGCGTGCATACCGTGAGGTGTACACGACTATTGCACATCTTAATTATGTATGTGTGGATGTGTTAGTATACTAATTATAGGTAGTATGCTATGGTGTGAATATATATATATATAAGTTACATGAGTGTGTGACTATACGATGATACGTATGCATGTATTAGGGAGTGTATTATAATTATACGTGTGCTGATGTCTGTATTACTATGGTATATAAATTGATTTAACCATGTGAGTATTACCTGACTAAATTTTAGGTGTGAATGACTTATGGTATGTATACAGTTGTATTGGTAGACATATATATATATATGTTGGAGTGGTATTGGTATAGGTATGAATGCAGTGTTACGTATATAGAATATTCTAATATGTGTATTGAGTCTCACTCAAGCTTGAGTGGGTATACTCTAAGTATATTGAATGTATGTTTGTAGTTTGAATATAGCAATGCTTGATGTATGTATAGTGATAGAAGTGTTTGTGCCTGGTTGAGTTACGCACATGATTGTGGGTCGCTACGCCAGTATATAGTTATAGGTGTTGGTCTTGTGGTATAGTTAATTACTAAGGACTTGCCCGTGTGAACATATGTGTACTAGCTAAACTAGGTGTGTAGGTGTGCTAGTTATATAATGATATGATTGGTATGCGTAAATGAAATGTTAGCGTGTAAGGGTGTGCACCATGCACGGGTAAGTATGTGCTTAGTTATAGGAATTGATGACTATGATATATGTGGCGTGTCGTAAATACAGTTATAGGACCGTACGTGATGTGAATATATGGTGAACTTGATTTAATAATGGTATGGTGTGACTATATGTGTTGAGATGTTTGGTATTGGATGAATATCAGAGGGTAGTATACTCTTGATGTTTGTGCATGGGTAGCTACATATAGGTAGAGCAATGATTGTATTGGCTAAGTGTGAGACTATCCTTATGTGAGTATCTGAACTATTGTTTTGTGAGTAGTAGTTATATAAGGGATGTATGTTTATATATATGATTGAAATACATGTATGAATTTGACTGACTATAATAGGTATAAGTGTATACGTATGTGAATGTATATCTATACGTGTTGGTAGTGTTAATGTTTGACTACCTAGTGCATACCTAAGCACTTGTAATGACTATACTTGGTTTGAATTATAATGTGGCTTGATTGGGGTAGTTACTAGAGTGACTAGCTATATTAGAAAGTCCGAGGACGGACTTTATTCTAAGGTGGGGAGGATGTAACAACCACTTTTTGTGGTACGTTTTTCGTGCACGTGCTTTTGACCGTGCACGTGTTTGTTTTAGAATTTGTTTGTTGTGAACACTTTCGTGTAATATGCCGTTATGAGCGTCTCTGAGAGTATTAAATAGTGGCACTATTTTGGAACGACGTTTCTCGAGTCGTTTTCCCACAATTCAATCTTATTCGATGAGACGTGGCGATTTTCACTTTTGACGGGAGACGTTTCTATTTTTAGTTTCGTCGTCTGAAGTCGAAATTGAGATCCGTCTTCTTAGTTAGCTCACTCTCGTCATCACGATCAGCCCGATATTTATTTTATAATTTTTGGAGTTTATTTGACCACTTTTATATTTTTTAACAAGTTTTATATTATTTTTAATAATTAATTTTTAAATTATTTTCAGCCAAATAAAATTTATTTGAGTTTTAAACGTTTTAAAGAATTTTTGAGCCAATTTCCAGCTCATTTGGACCAAGTCAAATCCTTGGGTGAGTCGGAGAAGTTGAATTTCGAATTTCAAATAATTTTAAACTTCTAATCCTATTAGATTTAGCCCTAGACCAAGTCAACCCATCTACACTATATAAACAACCCCTAGGAAGACCCATTTTCGCAAGAGATTAGCCCTAGCCTCTTCCAAAACCCAAATTGGACGTTGCGACGATTCGTCGCAACGTTGCGACGTTCAGCCACCGCTCTGACCGAGAAAACCAACCAAAATCCCCTGCACCGACCGCTGCCAATGCCCGCTCCTCCGCTCCGCCCGCTTGCACAGCCGTCGCTCCGCATCTCCCGTGCCCGACCGAGAGAAGCTCTCGGTCAGACCGAGAGCTGTCGCCTGCTATCGCCGCTCCCCGCATCGCTGCAAGCCGCCGCACCTAGCTCCGCTCCACTCCCGCTCCGCACCGAGTCTGACCGAGGCGCCCGCCCGCCATCGCCGAAGCCCGCAACGTTGCAACGCTTGCAACATTGTAGCGCCCGCTCCCCCGCATCCAAGGCGCCCGACCGGTGCTGTCCCTCGCACCGACCGACAGATCCCTCCGCACCAAGGCCTGCACCGACCCCAAACGCTGCAACCCTCGCATTCCATGTGTCTGACCGACGGAGCTCCCCGCACCGAGGTTGTACGACCGAGAGCCACTCGTCGCAACCCCGCACCCGTCGCACCTCTTGCCACCTTGGGCCCCCCAAGTTCTCCAGAGGTATTGTGGGTCCCCCAATGGTCCCTAGGACTACTATGGGCCCCACCTTGGTGCGTTCTCTTCGACGATTTGCTGCGTACGACGTCGTCGCACGTCGTAGCCCGTCGTCGCACGTGCTAGCTTTGGAATCTGGAATCGTCGCCCGGTTGATTGCTCTGAAATTTCCAGCGAGGAATCTAATTGGAATCTGGACTTGGAGCGCGTTCTCTTATTCCAACCCCCGGCGTCGCTACCCGACGCCGGTGTAGCTTTCGCGTCGTGTTGAGGTAACGCTTTGCACCCCTAGGACCCCCAACCCATTGCCTGTTAATCAAGACTAAAAATCAGTATTTTTAAAGTATTTTAAATGTTTTAAATTCACTAATCAAGATTAATAATATGGACTTTAGGCCGGTGGACTTGTGCATGTAGGATAATTGTGATTTTTGGACTCATTGGACGGTGTGCTCAGACGTCGTACTTGCAGGCAAGTGAAACTTGCCAACTCTTGTGTAGGGCCATGTTTTTAGGCCACTTCCTTGCTTTTAGCGTAAAAGAGACTAGTCAGTGAAATGATAGCTGGCTAGACGCCTACTTGATCTAGTTTGACAACGAAACTAGATCCGTCACCCTAATTGATCTAGCTTGACAACGAAGCTAGATCCAACCCTTTAAACTTGTTGTTCATGCATACTAAACTGTCACGTTTACTTTTCTTATCTGTACATACTTTTAACTGCCATGCATTGCATCTTACATGTCATCCAAATTGATTGTTGCATCGTAGCACACGCTACAAAATACTTGTACAATCCATGTTTCCGTGTTCCGGCTAGGTGCACCCCTATGCCATACTTGTTAAAAACACTTCCTGGCTCGTGATCCAGAAGCGAGCATTCCCGTTCGGGGGGTAAGGCCCTGGCTCGATACAGTGGAGGGGTAGGGTTGAGCGACCACTCAGCTTAGGAGTTGGCCCGATCAGCACTCTAGCTGTAAGGCGTGAACTCTGTGCACGAGGTGCTTACTTTACTTGTCTTGTACTTGTCTTGTGAATGCCATGCCATGCTCGTACTTTACTTTACTTTACTTTACCTGTTGCACTCATACTATAACTGCCATGTCATCGCATTCATGCTAGAACTGTTAGGTTGCTTTACTTTTGCCTACTTTCAGTTTCCTTGCACAAGTCTCTTGTAGACTTGCTGACATGTGCCCCTTGCTCTTTTGGGTGTCACATGTTAGACCTGAGCCAGAGACCGTTGCTGTGTACGTGATGTGTCGCTGACGCTGAGCCTGAGTCCTTGTCTGCCCAGGAGGATTTTGTGGTCACCGGCGACCATTCTTTGAGTCTTTGATGAGCTTTCTTTTGTTTTAGGCCTTTTGTTAGTTGTTGGTGCGAGGCACCTATGCTTTGTACTTTTGTTGGCCATGTTTGGGCCTTTACACTCTTTTTCTATTCAGCCTGGTGGCTTTTCTGTGTTGTTGGAATTTATATATTTATGGATATTCTGAGATT
Organism: Scilla litardierei; assembly: GCA_030789695.1. NCBI lineage: Eukaryota > Viridiplantae > Streptophyta > Magnoliopsida > Asparagales > Asparagaceae > Scilla > Scilla litardierei. The sequence goes on from CM061134.1 coordinate 148,479,300, forward strand.
ATTCTTTTGTCTCATTTCATTATTATTATCCTTGTTTCGTTCGCGTTGCAAGGAGGTTTGGGAGCTTGTTCCATTGCCTTCAAAGAACCACACCGTTATAGGAACGAAGTGGATTTTCAAGAACAAGACCGACGAGAACCAAATCGTCGTCCGGAACAAAGCTCGGTTAGTAGCTCAAGGCTACCGACAAGAGGAAGGTATAGATTTCGAAGAATCCTTTGCTCCGGTAGCTAGATTAGAATCTATTAGGTTATTGTTATCTTTTGCATGCCATAAAGATTTTAAACTCTTTCAAATGTATTTAAAAGTGTGCTTTTAAACAGAGATGTTGTTGAGGAAGTTTATGTTTCTCAACCTCCGGGTTTTATAAATGAAAATTTTCCAAATCACGTTTTCAAACTTAAGAAAGCATTTTACGGTTTGAGACAAGCTCCTCGAGCTTGGTATGACGTCTAAAGAACTTTCTTTTGGATTTGGGTTTTAAAATGGGTGAAGTTGATTCTAAATTATTTGTTAAGTATTCGAATAATGATATTATTTTAGTTCAAATTTATGTTGATGATATCATTTTCGGTGCTACTAACTTCACTCTTTGCGAAGAGTTTTCTAATGTTATGAAGGATCAATTTGAGATGAGCCACATGGGTGAGCTCAAATATTTCTTAGGTCTCCAAATTCGCCAAATGAACGATGCAATCTTCATCCACCAAATCAAGTACACGGTGGAGTTGCTAAAGTGATTTAGAATGGAGAATGCCTCGGGCAAGAAGACTCCAATGAGGACTACTACACTTCTTGATAAAGATACGGGCGGCAAAGATGTAGACATTCGTCTATATCGAGGTATGATAGGTAGTTTACTTTATCTTACTGCCAGTAGGCCCGATATTATGTTTGCTGTATGTGTATGTGCTCGTTATCAGTCTCAACCTAAGGAATCTCACTTAGTAACGGTAAAACGTATTTTCCGTTATTTAAGTTACACACTCGAATTAGGATTACTTTATCCAAAGTCTAGCACATATGAGTTAATCTCATATAGTGACGCAGATTATGCAGGATGCAAATCCGACAGGAAAAGTACTAGTGGCACTTGTCATTTTATAGGAAATTCTCTTGTCTCTTGGTTTTCCAAGAAGCAGAATTCTGTATCACTTTCTACCACCGAGGCGAAATATATTACCGTAGGTGCTGCGTGTGCTCAGGTTCTTTGGATGAGACACACTCTTAAAGACTTTGGTATAAACTGTGATACTTGCCCTATCATGGTGGACAACCAAAGTGCAATTTGTCTCTCTAAGCATCCGGTACACCATTCCTGTTCTAAACACATAGATGTCCGTCACCATTTCTTAGATGATCATGTTGCTAAAAAGGACATCATTTTAGTGTACGTTGAAACCCAGAAGCAAATCGCCGATATTTTCACGAAACCACTAAAGGAAGACTCCTTTGTGCGGTTGCGTCGAGAATTGGGGATTATGGGTGAATCCGAGATTTAGGATTCATATTTTTAATAATCTTGCAAGCTAATAATTTTCGTTATATTTGTTCATCTAAATGTGATGAAATTTTCTGGATTTTTTGGTTGAATTTTCGGAATTTATGTTCGAATTATTCATGAACGTCGTATTTAAGATTTTTGATGTTTTATGGGGTAGTATAATGATATATGAGAGTATTTCGATGTTTCCTCCAAGTGCGATTAGGAGAGAACTCAAAATTTCGACATTTCAATTTTTGGACTCTCTTAGTCGGTCCAAGTTCATTGGCCGACCGACTAGATTCAGTTCTAGTCGACTAACTCATGCCCTAATTTTGGCTTCAGTTACTGTTTGCACTTAGTCAGTTCAAGCTCATTGGCCGACCGACTAGATCGTCATCTAGTCCGTCAGCGCTTGAACTGTGACCGACTAAATGCGCATGGGTTGTTGTGTCTTTTGGCATTCCGATCGACTTATACCTCGCCCGCACCTTTTAGAACTCATTCTAATCAGTGCGCTCGTTCCTCCTAAAACCCAAACCCTCCGTCTCCTCCGCCGTTTGCGTCGTTTTCCGGCCATCTCCGACCCTAGCAGTCGATCTCTCCTCCACCTAGGGTAAATCTCTATCCTCTCTTTGTGTTTTAGGGTTCCATTCTAGGTCTCTTCGTCGATTTCCATCATTCTTAGGGTTTGTGTTAGGGTTTCTAGTTTGATCTCGTGCGTTGTTTGCACGTCTCGTCTCGATCATGGCGAAGACGCATATCCCCATCCGTCCATCTAGTCCGTCTCCTATGACTGTCGAGTCTCCTCCTACGGACCCCCCTCAAACCAAACGCCGAGCCAAATCGACCCATCCATCGTCTTCTTCGCCTCCTCTTAAGAAGAAGAGGACAAAGACCGCCAAGCCTAGAGCCCAACCCAAGCCTAGGAAGCAGACTGTGTCTCCCGCCTCATTTCGTGCACCCTCTCCTCCCGATGACTCTGACATTGAGTATATTCCGGAGACCGAGCATACCGCTAGGGCTCCTACTCCTCCTCCTTGGTCTAGCACTCGTCCGTCTAAGGGGAAGGCTCCCATGCCAGTGGGCGGTGTCGATATATCGTTATGTCGCGATGACCCGTTGTGTCTCGCGGCTTACAACCGTATTAAGCACTGTCCATTGCTATTGGAGCACTTCATTCAGTTCTCCGATTTCCCACATCTCGTCGATCTTCTTTCCCATAGCGGCCTCATCGATTATCTTCGCCATGACCCTTAGGCGAATCCTCCTCCGTACCCCCGTCTTGTCAAGCTTTTCTATGCGAATCGTGTCCGGGGTCAGTATGACGACACCCACTCCATTGAGTCCACTGTCTTGGGGACACGTATTGTCCTCACTGCAGAGATTTTAGGGGAGTTGATAGGTGTCTCATCTTCTGGCCTTCTTCCAGCTGATATCTCTGTTGATGATATTTCTGATCTTAACCAGGCGATGCTTGTCGAAATGTTTCATGTTGTCCCTCCCGCCATGATTGGTGTCCCTTCTAAATCTTTCAAGCTAAATGCCTGGGTTCTTAATCTTATCCTGAAGTCGTGCCTCCTTCCAAAGTACGGCTCATCTAGCTTACCCTCCCAGCCATTTCTTAAGCTGATCTACGCCCTTTTCATGGGGAGCGAGATCAATTGGGCACAGATTATTCTTGACAAGATGGATTCCTTTGAGTGTATAAGGAAATCCATCAAGTCAGCCCACATTCCATATCCTTACCTATTGACTCTCGTTTTCCGTCACTTCGGCGTCCCTCTCCCTCCAGATGACCATCGTCCTCTTGGTCCTCCTCTGAATGCGACGGCCGTCAAGAAGTCTCTTGCGGCGCTTCGTCACGTTCAGAGGACGACCCCTTCAGCTTTAGCTTCTGCTTCAGCTCGTCCTCCTACTCCTACACTCGTTGAGTTTGCCGTTTCTCTGATACGTGTGGAGTCTCGTGTCTCTCATTCTGAGGTGATGCTAGCTCGCATCTGCTCTCACTTGGGCATTGGGGTTCCTCCGTCTGTTTCTAACGAGGAGGAGATGGATGAGGATGAGCTCCAGGAGCTTGTTGGATCTTCTGCTCGTGCCCCTGAGGGTACGTCTGCTCGTGCTGCTGCTACTTCTGCTGATGATCCCGAGAGCACACCTGTTGCCACCATTCCTCCGGTGGATACTTCGTCTTTTGGTGCTCCCAAGACCACTCTCGTTGCCACTCTCCCATCAGTTGACACTCCTACCGTCCTTGAGACCACCACCCCTCCTGCAGAGCCTGCTGCTGCTGCTGACCCTCCCTCTGCCTCCTGAGCTTGCGTTGGAGGACTCTCCCTATGCACATTGGATGATATATTTTGTAGTGAGAGTGTGGGGTAGGATAGTTGGGTGGTGATGTATTTTGATGTCTTTTTTGGATGGATTTTTGTATGTTTTGTGATACTTCGATATCTGCTGTGATATATTGTTGTATGATGCGCTCCGATCGTTCGATCGTTTATATTATTGTTAGCAGATGTATACTTTTGATGTATCCATGTTCTTATATATATATATATATACATCGTGTTGCCATTTACTTCCATGTACACATTACTTATATTTTTGTCTCTGATGTTGACTTCGTCGCTCGACGATTACATTTGATTTAATGGAAATTAATTCTATGAAAACATAGAATTGTTTTCCATGCACTTAATTCATCAAGAATGTTGATATTGGAGAGTATGTTCCATAACTCAATACGTGAAATTAATTTGAGTTTTGATGATTTTATTTTTCGATTATCGACTATGGTCTCGTTGGCACGCTTTGATTTACTTCGTATTTTACTTTGGTGTCATTTGGACCGTGGTCGTATTCTACGACTCCCGTGCTTTTATTTTATTTTAGCCATTGTTGTTGTCATTGATCTCCTCCCGCTCTTTTTGCTAATGCCAAAGTAGGAGAGAATTAATAATGACGATGTGCTAAATGATAATTTAAAGCAATTTACCGTGAATCTAATTTGATATGTTAGATTCAGGGGGAGTTAAGATATAAAAATGGATTTAGATCCTAAATTTCGATAATTGGATTCACATTTTATACTTTCCTCGTCTGCTTAATGCTTATGATTATTGTTTAATATGGAATTAACGTGTCATCAATGCAGGGGGAGTAAGTAAATTTCATTTGAATCATTATTATTGATTATTATTTATGTTGGTTTGTCATCACCAAAAAGGGAGAGAATGTTGAGTATTGATTCCCCGGATTTGGTTTTGATGATGAACAAACATAAATATCGTGAACTAACTCTTTGTGAGCGCAGTTATGGAGATCGTCGCCAAATTTCTATGAACATCTAAAGCGACGTCTCAAGACTTCTCAAAGCGTGTGATCGTGTGCTTGAAGCTTCGTTGAAGCTCAAGGACCATTATTGAAGTCAAGAGATTCGGATGAAGCGATTGAAGACGGTTCGTCTAGGTTTATTTATAGTCTTCTAGCTTCGTTTCGTAGATTGTTAAGCCTTGAGTAGGTCTTACGTTTTAATCTTCATAACGCTCATATCTTAGAGCTAGGATCTTATTAGAAGCCCATAGAATCTTTCCCGAAGCTTAACGCTTCTCATCGCGGCTTCTTGTGCATGTTAGTTGGTTCAAGAAGAAGAACCAACCGACTAGATGACAATCTAGTCGGTCGGCAATCCTTCTTGAACTGACTAGAATGCCTTGTTCAATTTCAGCTCACTTATTGTTTACAGTTTGTCACGCCCCGCTTCCCAAAAACATGGAGGCGAAGCGTGAGAAGGTCCGCTCAGACTTGAAGCTACAAAGCTGCAAGTCCGATAAGCGCTAATCACTTTAAACTGCAGGTCCTTGCAACGCGAAACGAAACAAAGATAATAATAACGAAAAGAGACAAAAGAAACATCTCAGAATATCCATAATAATAAATCTCAACATCGCAGAAAAATCCACCAGGCTAAAATAAAAGAGTCTAAAAGAGGCCCCAGCATGGCCAACAAAAGTACAAAGTACGAAAACAAAGTGATGGTGCAAGCACCGACAACTAACAGCAACCTAAAGCAAAAGCAACTCATCAGTCTCTAAGACTGGTCTCAGGTATCCTCGAACTCCTCAACAAACGTAGGCTCGGGCTCAGCGTCAGCAAACACCTCGTCCTCAACAACCGTCCTTGGCTCAGGGTCTAAGATGTGACACCCAAAAGAGCAAGGGACACATGTCAGCAAGTCTGGAAGACTTGTGCAAGGAAACTGAAAGTAGGTGAAAGTAAAGCAACCTAGCAGTTCTAGCATGATGCAATGACATGGAAAGTTAAATTAATGAGTGCAACAGGTAAAGTAAAGTGAAGTAAAGTACGAGCATGGCATGGCATGAATCATTCACAAGACAAGTACAAGACAAGTAAAGTAAGCACCTCGTGCACATAGATTCCGCCTTTTGGCTAGAGTGGCTGCGCGGGCCAACTCCTAAGCTCCAGTGACCGTTTATCCCTACCCCTCCACGTGTATCGGGCATTGGTTTTCAACCAACACATGAGGCCCGCTTCTGGATCACGAGCCAGGAAGTGTTTTAAACAAGTATGGCGTAGGGGTGCACCTAGCCAGACAAGGAGTACGAGTACAAGTATTGTAGCGTGTGCTACGAATGCGACATTCAATGCATGGATGACATGACATGGCAAGTAGTAAGGCGTACAGGTAAGGAAAGTAAACGTGACAGTTTAGTATGCTTGAACAACAAGTTTAAAGGGTTGGATCTAGCTTCGTTGTCAAGCTAGATCAATTAGGTGACGGATCTAGTTTCGTTGTCAAACTAGATCAAGTAGGCGTCTAGCCAGCTATCATTTCACTGACTAGTCTCTTTTATGCTAAAAACAAGGAAGTGGCCTAAAAACATGGCACTAAGCAAGATTTGGCAACTTTCACTTGCCTGCAAGTATCACGTCAGAGAAACACCGTCCACCAAGTCCAAAGTCACAATCCCTACGTGCACAAGTCCACCGGCCTACATCCGTTTTATTAATCCTGATTAGTGAATTCTAAAACATTTAAAATACTTTTAAAATACTGATTTTAGTCTTGATTAGCATGCAATTGGGTTGGGGGTCCTAGGGGTGCAAAGCGTTACCTCAACACGACGCGAAAGCTACACCGGCGTCGGGGTAGCGACGCCGGGGGTTGGAATAATAATATCGCGCTCCAAGTCCAGATTCCAATTAGATTCCTCGCTGGAAATTTCAGAGCAATCAACCGGAGCGACGATTCCAGATTCCAAAGCTAGCATGTGCGACGACGTGCTACGACGTGTCGCAACATCGTACGCGGCAAATCGTCGAAGAGAACGCACCTAGGTGGGGCCCACAGTAGTCCTAGGGACCTATGGGGACCCACAATACCTCTGGAGAACTTGGGGGGCCCACGGTGGCAAGCGATGCGACGGATGCGGGGTTGCGATGAGTGGCTCTCGGTCGTACACAGCCAATGCGGGGGATTTGCTCGGTCAGACACGCTGGGTGCGAGGCTTGCAGCGCAGCGGGCTACAGTGGTGCGGCGGGGCCTTGGTGCGGAGGGTTTGGTCGGTCGGTGTGGAGGAATCGATCGGTCAGTGCGGGCGACAGAGTGTTGCAACGTTTGCAACGTTGCAACGAAGTGGCGAGCGGCGATGCGGGTGGGCGCCTCGGTCAGGCACGGGGCGATGCGGGGCGACAGAGCGGGCGACAGCTGCGGTGCGGAGCAGAGCGTGAGCGGGGGAAGCTCTCGGTCAGACCGAGGGCTTCTCTCGGTCGAAGCGGGGAACGGAGGGAGCGGCTATACTGCGATGGGGACGGGGCTTGGTGCGGGGGCGGCTAGCGGTCGGAGCGGGGTTTTTGGCTTGGTTTTCTCGGTCGGTGCGGCAGCTGTTCGTCGCAACGTTGCGACGAATCGTCGCAACGTCAAATTTGAGTTTTGGAAGAGGCTAGGGTTAATTTCTTGCGAAAATAGGTCTTCCTAGGGTTTGTTTATATAGTGTAGATGGGTTGACTTGGTCTAGGGCTAAATCTAATAGGATTAGAAGTTTAAAATGATTTAAAATTTGAATCTCAACTTCTCCAACCCACACAAGGATTTGACTCGGTCCAAATGAGCTGGAAATTGGCTCAAAAATTCTTTAATACGTTTAAAACTCAAATAAATTTTATTTGGTCGAAAATAATTTAAAAATTAATTACTAAAAATATTATAAACCTTGTTAAAAATATAAAAGTGGTCAAATAAACTCCAAAAATTATAAAATAAATATCGGAGTGATCGTGATGACGAAAGTGAGCTAACTAAGAAGACGGATCTCAATTTCGATATCGGACGATGAAACTAAAAATAGAAACGTCTCCCGTCAAAAGTGAAAATCGTCACGTCTCATCGAGTAAGATTAAATTGTGGGAAAACGACTCGAGAAATGTCGTTCCAAGATAGTGCCACTATTTAATACTCTCAGAGACGTTCACAATGGCATACCATACAAAAGTGTTCACAATCAAATAAGGTCTAAAATAAACACGTGCACGGCCAAAAGCACGTGCACGAACAAAGTACAACGAAAACAGACCGTTACACAGTTAGTCGGTCCAAGAAGGTTCACCGACCGACTAGTTGTCAAACTAGTCGATTAGGAATCCTTCTTAGACCGACTAGTTGAGCTTTCATTTTCCAGCCTAACTTACTGTTTACAATTAGTCAGTCAAAGCACAACGATCGACCGATTAGTTGAGAAACTAGTCGGTTGGAAGTTGTTCTTAAACCGACTAGTTGTCTTTGAATTCAGCCTATTCTATTTCATCTGTTAGTCTGTCAAAGAACACTCACCGACCGACTAGTTGTGAAACTAGTCGGTTGGCAAGTCTTCTTAGACCGACTAGTTCTTTATGTCTGAACTTTCTCTTTTGGCTGTTCTCTTGTTTGTCGGTTTATGTTGAATCACCAACCGACTAGTTGAGAAACTAGTCGGTCAGTGATACTTCTTTGACCGACTAGTCTGTTTCAGAATAGATCCGTTGGAGCATTAAATGCCACGATTTTTGCTCTCTCTTTCCTCTATCCTATATATACTTGAAGGGCTTCTTTCATAGCATTCAAGGCTGATATTTATTGAAGTTTAGAGAATCAAAGAGAAGCATTAATTCTCATTTCCAAGCTCATTCATTTCTCAAGAATCTCTCTCTCACTCTTATTTCCAAAGAGAGATTCACATTGATTGTGAGCCACTCAAGCCAAGAGCTTGATCCAAGGTCACCAACATCTTCCTAGCCTCCCATTGCTGGTCAACATCTTGGAGCTAGGGTTTGGTGCCTTCATCTTCCCCAAAATCCTTCTTGCCCTAAATCGTAAGTTTTACTCAAGGCATAGGGTTTTGTGGTAAGCATTTCGTATTTCATTTACTTTGAATATTGCAAGTGATTTACTCTCGGTTGTGAGAGTTGTGTGTGATCCCGGTTTGTGGGAGTCACATTTTCATTTGTGTATGATTTGATCTTGTAGAGGTTTTCTACAAGTATTTCATAGTGCAAATTTGAGTTAGAGGTTTCTAACTCAAGTATCCAGAGGGGATCCGGGTATTTGGGACGTAGGATCATCGGGAACAAGTCGGTGAGACTTGGGTGGATCTGAACCCGTTAATTCGTTTGTTTGCGCTTGTGTTTTTATTGTTGTCACTTTTACATTTCCGCATTGTTGGTTGAGTTTGCAAGATAATTAGGAATTATCTTCTTAATTATTTTAAAGTACTATTCACCCCCCTCTAGTACTTGTACAGTAGCTATCAGGGCATTACAAATGTTGGCTTGATGAGGGAGATAGCTTTGGATGTTAACCTAGCAAAGGAATGTAAAAGAGTCGAACTGGCTGCACACAGTAGTGTGTCGATGACTGTTGGGAAGCAAAGTGGGGAACAAATGCTGGAGGGGTATGTTGCGCCTGAGGCTATGAGTGCTACGCAGAGAATCAAGTTGACTCTAGCTAGCAATAACGAAGATGTTTGTAATGGTCTAGCTGCGCCCAGAGATGTATTAGCATATGGATGTGAACACTCTGCTGCGAGATGCCCCAGTGTGCTAGCTGCGACTAGACTGGGGATGGATGTAAGCATCGATGTTTGTAATTTGGGAGGGGAGTGGTCTGGCAGTGTCACTGGGGAGGGTTTTGGTACTTAGACTCTGGACCACCACTCGGGCATTCTACCCCCAAACTCGGACAACCACTCCCTAAATGCTAGAGCCATGACATGCTCTTACTCGGGCATGCTACCTGATGATCATGTCACGCCAAACTCAAGTATGAACGGTATTTCCAACTATCGGATGAATGCAATGAACATGAGTGTGCGAGGTCCGAATTTGAAGAATAAATCACACAAAATTAAACCTAACTTGGATCACATAAGCTGTAATAAGAATCCATTTGAATTACTGAATATGGATAACCATCGAACCCATGCGAGGCCCTCCTTGCTTGATGAAACTGAGGACCCCACTGATGAACCAAATGAATTGACGGTCGATAATGAGGCCTGATATATAGAACAAGAAGTGTTGAATAAAAACAACAATTGGCACACAAAAAACTAACAAATTGCATACGATGGTTGATTCATTGAAGGCCGTTCGGAAGAGTACTAGATTAAAGGGGGGTATGTTGATTCCCCCTTAAACTCTCATTGATGGTGTAGTTCATTTGGAATACTCGCGGCCTAAACAATGTCACGAGGCGGAATGAGCTTAAAGCTATTTGTAACCCCCTGAGTTAGTCCAATCGAAGTATTGGCAATCGACGTATTAATGCTACTCTTGGTCGATCCTTTTGCAATAGACAAACTTCCCTCATCCTATTGTGAATATGTTACTGGTGGTTCTAGTGATCATTCGTGTAATGGCCTGTTTCTATCGTACCTTCTTCGTGCACGTGCTTTTGATCGTGCACGTGTTTATTTTAGACTTTAGTTGTTTTTGAACGTTTTTGTGTGATATGTCGTCGTGATCGTCTCTAAAAGTATTAGATTGCGGAACAACTTTGGAACGACATATCTCGAGTCGTTCTTCCGCGATACTAACTTATTTGAGGTAACGTCGCGACTTTCTGTTTTGACGGGAGACGTTTTTATTTTTAGTTTCGTCTCTCGACATCAAAATTTAGATCCGTCCTCTCCACCCTCTTTCTTTAGTCGTCCCAAACACCCCAGAATTATTTTGCAATTTTTGGACTTAATTTGACCTATTTTCCATTTTTTGAAAGCTTTAAATAATTTTAAAACATACTTTTATAAGTATTTAAATTACAATAAAATTCCTATTTAAAACTAACACTTTAAATAATTTTTGACCAAAATTATAGCTTTTTTGGCCGCAAACTTTTTGTGTGGGGGAGAGGAGAGGGTTTTATTCTTAAATAAACTTTTTAAATTATTTTTATTCATCCCCTAAACCCTAGACCTAGCCCTAACCCTCATTACTATTTATATTAACCCTAGGAAAGATTATTTTCGCAGCCACCCAAACCCTAGCCGCCGTTTCCTCTCCCAAAAGCTTCGTCGCAACATTGCAGCAGCAGCTCCCCGCACGACCCACGATCTCAGCCCCGTTCTCTCGGTCTGACCGAGAGGCCGCCCGCACCCAAGCCCGCTCCGCTCATTGCAACTTGCAGCGTTGCAACACCCCCGCAGCCGACCGCTACGACCGAGAGCGCCGCTCGGTCTGACCGACGCCCGCTCCCGCATCCCGCACCCCGCTTCGCTCGTTGCAAACCGCTCAGCGTTGCAACCCGCACCCGCAAGCGCCCGACCGGAAGCCCCGCCCGCACCGACCGAGAGATCCTCCGCCCCGCTCCGCACATTGCAGCGCTTGCAACATTACAAGCCCCGCCAAGCGCATGACCGACCCGCCCCACCGCACTGACCGAGGATTTCCCTCGCACCGCCGCTGTGACCGACCCCGCTGCGCTGCTCTCGCCGTCCGCAGTGTCTGACCGAGCCAAGCCCCCGCAGCGGCTAGTGTTCGACCGACTGCCGTTCGTCGCAACTTGGATTCTTCCACACCAACTCCTGTGGTGGGCCCCCCAAGTCCTCCAGAGGTGTTGTGGGTCCCCCATTGACCCCTAGCACTGCTGTGGGCCCCACTTGGACGTGCTACTTCGCGGATTAGCCGTCTACGATGTTGCGACACGTCGTAGGCCTTCGTCGCAAGTTCAAACTTTTGGAGAATCGTGCGAGGACCAGATCTGAAGCTGAGGAGTCCTCCGATCAGACACGACATCCAATCTACGACAAACTCCGGTTCAGGTTGGTCCCCCGAAACTCGTAGAAACCCCCACAATAGCTGACTGAACCCTAAACTAAAAACCGTCAACTTGAACTAAATTTATTTTCCAGCACCTGTAAAACGTTGTACGAACTTAGAAAATCGACGAACGGACTTTGTTGACTGTGCACATAGGATAGATCGTCGATTAGGATGAACATCAAAAAGTGACTATTGACGCATAGGATAGTCCCGAAAACCTAGAAACGAAACCTAATAGGATTTGATGAATTTGAGACCTGACATCGTCGCCGTGGCGATATTTCAGACGGACTTCTGCTTGGACGAGACGCTTGGACGAGACACTTCGAGAGGACGACGCACTCGCCGTTTCAGGCAAGTGTACCCACTTGCGTTTTTGACCGTGCTTTGGTCTTAGGTTGCTAGAACTGTTAGACTGTGAATGTATAGAACCGGACGTGAAATGATAGCGTCCGGGACGACTCCTGACGGCTCAGACTTGACGACGAAGTCTGAGCCTGACAACAACAACTTTTTAATGCTGTAGGGCTATCATGTGTGTGCGTGTGTGTGGACACCCTAGTATAACCCTTCCTGTCTTGTCACGTCCCGTCCCGTCTTACACAGCCCGCTGGGCAATAGGGCACTCTTTGAGTGATCCCTTGTACAGATTCACAGCCTACGGGGAATAGGGCACTCGCCAAGCTAGAGCGAGTGATCCCTTGTACTGGTGTCATGTCTTGTCTTGTCTTGGGGTTTGGGGTTGGGTTGAGCGTGCACACGGTAAGAGGGTCTGATCCCCCTCGAACCATAAGGCGTGAACCCTTTCGTGTCTCACTTGTCTTGCCCTGCCTTGTTTCCGTCACGTCCCGTCTTGTCTTGACACCTGTAGGTTAGTCCCGTAGTTGGTAGCACACGCTACGACTACTACTTGTCCCGTTTTTACTTTCCTGCTGCGTTAGTTCCTGTCGTGTTACTCTGTTATCACCACAACATGCTAATCAACCAGTAAACTGTTGTGTAAAAGAACCTCAGCATGCTAATTAACCAGTAAACCGTTGTTTAAAGTTCGGTGCACTTGCAGTAAAGTCTAACCCTTCTTGTAGACTTTACCTGACGTACAGTTCCTTTTTCTTAGGTGATGTATGTCAGGTGTTCTGCCAGAGATCATGGACGAGGCAGACTCGCTGGAGTACGTGGAGCCGAGGACGTCGTCATCAGAGTACGTACCTGACAAGGACCAGACCTTGAGGTCTTTTAGTCGCCACTTTCAGAGGTTACTACTTTTCGGGTTGTCTTTAAACTTTTGTTGCCATGCTTAGGCTCCTTTTAGACTTTGTACCAGTTGGATATTATTTCTCCATATAAATGAATGCCACTTCCTTTCTGTACTTCCTATTGTTTCGAACTTTATTAATGCAAGAACCTGAAACTTTTAAAATGGTACCCCTACAGACGCTTGTTAGGTCCGAGCTTCTCAGCTCTGGCCTAAGCGGGCCTTAGTCACGCTTCGCCTCCGTCCATTTTGGGAAGCGGGGCGTGACAGGTTTTAGTGGTGGCCCATGCATGTCTTGCAAAAGTTCAGAACAATAAAAGTGCCGCATTCATTTGATATCCACGTACAAGTCTGAATTAGTCTCCCAGTGTTAGATAGTAGGAAGACTTAGATAGATACCAAGGTTGATAGTCGGACGCCTTGGTTAAGATTTAGTCGTCCTCGTCCTAGACTATCCTAACATCCCCATTTGATTCTGATCGTATTGGATATCTAGAGCCCTTCTTTAGTTAGTCACTCGCCCAGCTCCATTGACTTCGGGCCCAACAGAACGTAACCTCGATTCTCTTAGGAACCTTCTCTTTAGATCCCGATTATATTCTAGCTCATTAGGAAGTCTTAGAGCTGAGTTATCCTAAATCTTTAGACGACCCGATGATTAGAACCCTTGTCCTCTAGCATCCCTCTGATCCTTGCAAATTTTGTGCTATCGACCATAGAGTCCCATCGTAGCTCTTCACGATTCATATCTTACGCGTAATCTTCATGCGATCATTTTTCCTTTCTCTCGATTCTCGTGATCGTTTCCTGACGATCATCATCGATCCTTCGAATCCCTTCCTTGACCAATTCTACCTCCTCTAAAATTATTTTCGACTGTCCTTATTAAGTTTTCGCTCTAGCTTGATTTCTTTGAAAACCCCTATATTATATATTTAAAATTTGTTGTTTTGGATCGAGTTAAAACTTTTAATTGACTTGGAGCTTTCTTGGACGTAAATGTTTTAAGTCAACATCTCGCATTATTTGCCTTGTTTCCAAAATATATATATTACTTTTATAAACTACACAATTTATTTCTACTATCTTGTACTTACTTTCAAAATTTCCCATTTCCCAAAACCTGCTTCCTTTAAAAGTATTTTCGAAATTTATTATTAAATTCTCCGCCCAATTTGACTCCTTTGAAAACTTTTATTAATTATTTAAAATTTCTTACTTTTGGTTGAATTAAAATTCTTTCGCAAATTTTGAAAACCTTTCGGTCGTAAAAGTTTTAAGTTACGGCCTCGTACTTATTTTCGAATCAGTATCCATCGTATTTTAGTTTTAAAACTTTGTTACCATTTCGGGAATTCAATATATCATTTTTCTACCTACGAAATTTATTTTAACCATTTACGTACGTACTTTAGAATATTTTTCTAAAACAAAGGGGGATTTTGAATTACTTTACATATAAACATCTCTATGTTCATCGTGCTCATACTTCAAGAATCTTTGTTTAAATTCATTTTCATTTGCAAAACAATCGCTACCTCATCCTACTTTTATTTCTTTTATTTCTTGTTTTCGAAACTCATTATTAAATTTTTTTTTCGCTCGGTTTAACTCCCTTGAAACCCCTTTAGTATATATATATTTAAAATTTCTTGCTTTTCGGTTGAAAGTTTCCTTCTTAGAATTTGAAACCTCCTTGGTCGTCAATTTTCAAGCTACTATCTGGTAATTATTTCAAATCGGTATCTTTCATATTTTCATTTTTAAAACCGTGTTAACATTTTGATAATTCAATTTATATTTTTCTGGGCTACCAGATCTATTTCTAAATCACTTACAGTGCATACTTTTAAAATATTTTCTGGACTAGGTGGAACTTCAATTATTTTTATTATTATTATCATATCTGTTCTATGTTCCTCGTGACCACATTTCAAAATATTTATGTAAACTTATTTTCATGTGCAAAACAATCGTTATTCCACCCTACCCATCCTTCCCTCGTCTTACTTTTCCAAAATTTTAAAAACTCTACCATCTACTCACTCCCTCCTACATTTATATATATATATAAGTATATGATACCATATTCTACATGTAATTCTCCTGTCATCAATCTAATTATTTTGAAGAATATTTTGTCTCACCCAACCAACTATCTCCTTACACCCGTCTTATTTGAACTCGTTCTTTCCGATCTTATTTCGTTCTGCTTTTGACTTAGTTTTCCTTCCTTCTTTTGCCTAGACATTAGACCTTGTAGTTATCCATGTTATCTTCAGTTTAGGAGTAGGCCCTTTGGTAGGTGATGTCGTTGTAGTGCCTGAGTATAGGTAGAGTGTGTAGACCTGTATGAGTGTGTCATCTTTAGGATCCTGATGTTTGTTTCCTGTGTCTTGAATGTGTACTCGGCGTTAACCATGGTATGCTGGAAGTTGTCTGAATGACGGTATTCATACTTATATGAATGGCGTCATCGCAGGCAGATCCTTAGACTTAGTTTTAGTTTTAATGAATGGTTTATCTTGGTTGTATGTGACTGTATCAAAAACTTTGTTTTCTTTAAACCAAATCTTTAAAGTTTTAAAACTAGCTCACAAGATCACAAATCACTTAACCTCCCCCATCCATTACCGCAACACCACACGTTTTTTTCCAAATGTTTTAAAATATTTCTTTGGCCTTAAGTCTCTCTTTCTCTTCTCTTCTTTCTCCCTTAAACAAAATTTTCGTGTTTATGGTTGATATATTAATTGGGACTAGCTATTATCGTTATAGGATTTTGTTTGCAGGTAGGCTTGAAGTGAGATGAGTTTTATTATGGGAATGATAAATTGATTTTGGGAACTCAAGGATGATGGATTAGAATATCTTTTGGATGAAAAGAACGGACTGTCCAAAGACTTGTTTATAAAATCGGAGTATGGTAGGAGTTAGGACGATCATGAGATTGAGTAGAGCTTATATTAGTATTGAGACTGATTGATGAATTGACGTGAGAAGACTTTGAGAATAACACGACGTGATGAGATTAATGGATGTTTAGGTAGCCGGACTTAATATTGGTTGGGATTAGTTATAGTGAGCAGGATGAGGGGTAATTCTGACAGATCAAATTATTTGGTGGATGAATTTATGGGGAGATATGACGAGAATGTATTGAAGACAAGACGATTGCTGATTGGTGAAGGTATTATAGGATAGACAGATGTTTTTGTCTTGGATTGGTGGATGACTAGAATCTCATTTTTGGAGATTTATTAATGTTGGGAAAAGATTTAGAAATTCAAAAGATATTAATGAGCGATGATGATGTTTAGTGGAGTGGTACGATATCAGAAGATGATTATTATTTTTATGAGAACTTGGAGTTGGAAATTGGAACGGTAGTGATGGATCTATATTATTAGGAGGTGAGTTTAGTCGTGGCTTTGCCCAGTGAAAAGATGGATTATGAGGGATTATTGAGAAATGTTGTTCGAAGTTACAGGATTAGAAATCTTTTTTTGAGTAGATATGATAGTCGCGTGTATAAGGTTATATGGGTAATTATTACTAGTGTGAGTGATTTCGAGGGCGGAATCATTTCTAAGGTGGGTAGAATGTAACGGCCTGTTTCTATCGTACATTCTTCGTGCACGTGCTTCTGATCGTGCACGTGTTTATTTTAGACTTTAGTTGTTTTTGAACGTTTTTGTGTGATATGTCGTCGTGATCGTTTATAAAAGTATTAGATTGCGGAACAACTTTGGAACGACATATCTCGAGTCGTTCTTCCGCGATACTAACTTATTTGAGGTAACGTCGCGACTTTCTGTTTTGACGGGAGACGTTTCTATTTTTAGTTTCGTCTCTCGACATCGAAATTTAGATCCGTCTTCTCCACCCTCTTTCTTTAGTCGTCCCGAACACCCCAGAATTATTTTGCAATTTTTGGACTTAATTTGACCTATTTTCCATTTTTTTGAAAGCTTTAAATAATTTTAAAACATACTTTTATAAGTATTTAAATTACAATAAAGTCCCGAACACCCCGCCCGCACCGACCGAGAGATCCTCCGCCCCGCTCCGCACATTGCAGCGCTTGCAACGTTGCAAGCCCCGCTAAGCGCACGACCGACCCGCCCCACCGCACTGACCGAGGATTTCCCTCGCACCGCCGCTGTGACCGACCCCGCTGCGCTGCTCTCACCGTCCGCAGTGTCTGACCGAGCCAAGCCCCCGCAGCGGCTAGTGTCCGACCGACGGCCGTTCGTCGCAACTTGGATTCTTCCACACCAACTCCTGTGGTGGGCCCCCCAAGTCCTCCAGAGGTGTTGTGGGTCCCCCATTGACCCCTAGCACTGCTGTGGGCCCCACTTGGACGTGCTACTTCACGGATTTGCCGTCTACGATGTTGCGACACGTCGTAGGCCTTCGTCGCAAGTTCAAACTTTTGGAGAATCAGGCGAGGACCAGATCTGAAGCTGAGGAGTCCTCCGATCAGACACGACATCCAATCTACGACAAACTCCGGTTCAGGTTGGTCCCCCAAAACTCGTAGAAACCCCCACAATAGCTGACTGAACCCTAAACTAAAAACCGTCAACTTGAACTAAATTTATTTTCCAGCACCTGTAAAATGTTGTACGAACTTAGAAAATCGACGAACGGACTTTGTTGACTGTGCACATAGGATAGATCGTCGATTAGGATGAACATCAAAAAGTGACTATTGACCTATAGGATAGTTGTCACGACCCGCTTCCCTAAAATGGAGGCGAGACGTGAAAAGGTCCGCACGAGAGTGGAGCTGTGAAGCCCCAAACCCGATAAGCATCAATAAAACGTAAGCAGGACCCTGTAACCACAACGGAACAACAATAATAACACAAGGAGAGACTGAAATAAAATCTCGCATCTCATAAATTGTCCAACATGAAAATAAGTCCAACATCCAGAAAAGCCACCAGGCTAAAAGAAGAGTCTAAAGGCCCAGAACAAGGCCAACAAAAACAACGACATAACAAAGTATAGGTGCTAAGCACCGATAACAAAACAACTGTCAAAACAAAAGTAAAACACAACGAAGACACTAGGACTGGTCCCCAGTGTCCACGTACTCCCCGTCAAACACAAGCTCGGGCTCGGCGTCAGCAAACACCTCGTCCTCAACAAGGTACTCACGCTCGGGATCTAACATGTGTCACCCAAAAGAGTAAAGGGGCACATGTCAGCAAGTCTAAAAGACTTGGGCAAGGAAACTGAAGGTAAGGCAACTAGCAACCTAGCAGTTTAGTATGCATGACATGGCAGTTATAACATGAGTGCACAATTAAGACATGATGAACAACAAGTACAAGAGTACAATTATCGGGACAAGTCAAGAGTAGCCAAGCTACTAACATTCTCAATCAATTCACATTATTTGTAGGTGTTTACGCCCTTCAGCTGAATGGTACATCATTCACACCGATCGGCACTAAACACAATTCACGTTTCACTGTTGTTTGTAGATGTTTACGCCCTTCAGCTGAATGGTTCATCATTCACACCGATCGGCACTAAACACTACCCCACCCCAGAGTTTACGCCTTTCAACTGCAGTTGCTGATCAAGCAGACCCCCAGTTGACTGGCCGCTTAACCTTTACCCCATCCCACACGTAAACAAGCCAGGGTCCCTGCACATGAGCCCAGCAAGTGAGCCAGGGTTGTCCCGCACGGGAGCTTGTTTCTTAGTTCACATTTCAATATATCGAGCGTTGGGGTTAGCAACTCATTATGCTCGCTTCTGGTCACGAGCCAGGAAACACAAGTATTGTAGCGATGCTGCGCAATCACGGGATCACCAAAAGAATGCAATGACATGTCATTTAATTTGCGTACCGTTAATGGAAAGTAAACATGTCATGGTAATTGTGCAACATGCTAAATGTCGGAACTAGCTTCGTTGTCAAACTAGTTCCCCAATTTGCACCTAGGCGAGTATCATTTCGTCGCCTAGCCTCTTTTACGCCTACAACAAGCAAAATGGCCTAAAACATGGCCTAAACCCTAAGTGGCAAGTTTCACTTGCCTAGCACCGGGAATGACGATCACGAAGGTTCGTCTCGCGGATGCTAATCTACGGGGGAAATCGCTGTTATGGGGAAACAAACATCAAACAACATGAAATTTCATTAGGGTTTCATAAAAATACAAATAGGATATAAAAACGTCAAAAGATCGATTTCTTACCGAGAGGAAGCGGAAGAAACACTCCGGAGAACCCTAGGATCAGATCTGGAAACAAATGGAGAAGTTTGGAGAGTTAGGGTTTTGGGGGATTTTGGGGATTTGATGAGATTTTGGGGAAGATGGGAGGTAGATAGAGTTGATGGAGGGTTTAGATGATGAATCTAGGGCTTGGGATGAAGGAATGGGGCTTGGAGGAAGATGGGGGCTCAATGGGAGAGATTTTAGGGTTTGGGTCGAGTGGAGGAAGAAGAAAACGTTTGGGAGGGGTATAAATAGGATGGGCTGGCGGCTGCCCAGAAATTAGGGGTTTAACACAGATTAGTCGGTCAAAGAGCAACCACTGACCGACTAGTTTGGCAACTAGTCGGTCGGTCGACCAACGCAGACCGACTAAGTGCAAACAGTAACTTCTGAACGAAAATAGGATTTAGAATTAGTCGGTCCATGAACAAATACTGACCGACTAGTTTAGCATCTAGTCGGTCGATGAACGTTCTTAGACCGACTAAGAGTAAACAGTAACTGATACTAAAATTAGATGATGTGTTAGTCGGTTAAAGAAGCATTGCCGACCGACTAGTTTGCAACCTAGTCGGTCAACCAACGTTCTTAGACCGACTAACGATAAACAGTAACTCCTGAGAAATTTAGAAAGCCAACTAGTCGGTCCAAGAAGGATTGCCGACCGACTGGATCGTCATCTAGTCGGTCGGTGCCCCTTCTTATACCGGCTAATGAGCACTAAAAGTTCCGATACGGAGCGCGGGGCCCCGGGATCGATTCCTAAGACTCCTAGGCTTGATCTAATAGTAAGATACGACCGTTATGAAGTCCGTCATGAATGACATACTTCGAAATCGACAATCCTAAGGAAGAAACGATAAAATACGACGAATCGATCAGAAATGAAAGCTACGGAGACGAAAACCACACAAGAGGAGAAAATCCACCAAAACATATATTATATTAAATCCAGATACGTGAAAAGTAGTCGTTACATCATCCCCAACTTAAGAAAAATTCCGTCCTCGGAATTTCCAAACACTCACGAGTCTGGAAACAAAAGTGGGAAACGCTCTCGCATCTCATCCTCATTCTCCCAAGTAGACTCTCCAGGTGAGCCGTGTCGCCACATCACCCTCACAAGATTGACAATCTTGTTCCGAAGCGATTTCTGACGCCTATCCAGAATCTGCACTGGATGCTGGTCATACGTCATATCGGGGCGAACGGTAATCTCCGAAAAATCCACAGCATGAGATGGATCGCTAATGTATCGACGAAGCTGCGACACATGGAAAACATCGTGAACTCCTTCCAAAGATGGCGGCAAGGCCAAGCGATAAGCTACCTCGCCAACCCTCTCCAAAATGTCAAACGGTCCAATGTATCGCGGGCTCAACTTCCCTCGCTTCCCAAAACGAATCACACCGCGATTCGGGGAAATCTTCAATAACACATGGTCGCCTGGCTGAAACTCCAAAGGACGACGTTTAGCATCTGCCCAATGCTTAAAACGGTCCTGAGCAATTCTCAACCTCTCCCGAATATTCCTGACGATATCCACGGCCTCCACGATCATCTCAGGTCCCAACAGCTCCCGATCACCAACGTCATCCCAACTCAATGGCGATCGACATTTCCTCCCATAAAGAGTGGCGAAAGGCGCCATGCCAATACTCGCCTGGAAGCTGTTGTTGTAAGAGAACTCCACCAAGTGTAGATGGTCCTCCCACGAACCCTTGAAATCCAACATGCACGCCCTCAGCATGTCTTCCAAAATCAGAATCGTCCTCTCGGACTGGCCATCCGTCTGCGGATGGTACGCCGTGCTGAAACTCAGACGCGTACCCAAGCTCTTCTGCAAACTCTGCCTGAACTGAGATGTGAACCTCGTGTCTCTGTCAGACACGATACTCACGGGGACTCCATGAAGTCGCACGACCTCCTGCACGATTCACGTTACATCACTATCCAAACTAGGAAAAGGAAATAAAACGGAGAGTAAAAGAATTTTACCTCCATATATCTCCTCGCTAGCGCCTCAGTGGACTGTCCCACTCGGAACAGAATAAAGTGCGCAGATTTGGTCAATCAATCTACGATCACCCAAATCGTGTCATTCTGCTTCGGACTCCGAGGTAGTCCAGTCACGAAATCCGTAGTGATGTGTTGCCATTTCCACTCCGGAATCGGAAGCGGTTGTAGCAACCCGGCCGTACGCTGATGCTCCGCCTTCACTTGCTGGCAAACCAAGCACTTGGCTACACTCCGAGCCACACTCCTCTTCATACCATGCCACCAATAATTCAGACGAAGATCCTGGTACATCTTGGTGCCACCAGGATGCACAGAATACGGCGAACTGTGTGCCTCCACCATCAATTCCTCTCTGATATCCCCAGCTGGCACACACAACCTGGCTCCAAACCTCAGCGAGCCATCCTCATGAATCAAAAAGTCAGTCCGCAGACCGGCTTCCACCTGCTCCCGAATCTTCACCAGCTTCGGATCCTCAGCCTGGCCAGCCTTAATCCGATCCACGATCGTCGACTGTACCTGCATGTACATCAACGAAGAAGCCGCCCCAGGAAGAACAATCTCCACGCCAGACTCACAAAAATCCTGCTGCAACCTCCACTGCGAAGTCAAAATCATCACCGCTGGAAGCCTACTCAAAGCATCCGGAACCACATTCACCTTGCCAGGGTGAAACTGCAAATCAATATCATAATCTGCCATAAGCTCCAACCATCGACGATGTCGCATGTTGAGCTCCTTCTGAGTGAAAATGTACTTCAAGCTTTTGTGATCGGTGAAAATCATCACTTTCTCACTCAGCAGGAAGTGCCTCCAAATCTTAAGAGCAAACACAACAGCAGCCAACTCCAAATCATGCGTCGGGTAATTCTTCTCATGAACCTTAAGCTGACGAGACGCATACGCCACAACATGCCCATGCTGATGCAACACACAACCGAGACCCTTGCCAGAAGCATCGCAAAAGATCTCAAATCCACCGCTGCGATCAGGCACAACAAGAATAGGGGCAGTCGTCAACCTCTCCTTCAGAACACCAAAAGCACCCTCACAATCACCCGACCAAACAAAAGCAACATCCTTTCGCGTCAACCTGGTCATCGCCTCAGCAATACGAGAAAAGTCCTTAATGAACCGCCGATAGTAACCAGCAAGTCCAAGGAAACTCCGAATCTCAGACGCAGACGACGGAACAGGCCACTCCCTGATGGCCCTAATCTTCTCGGGATCCACTGAAATACCATCTCCAGTCACCACATGCCCGAGAAAAGCAACTCTATCCAGCCAGAACTCGCACTTCGAAAACTTAGCATACAACCAATGCTTCCTCAAAATCTCCAACACCGTCCTTAAGTGCGAGGCATGCTCTTCCTCCGACTTCGAATAGATCAGAATGTCGTCAATAAAGATAACAACAAACTTATCCAAAAAGTCGTAGAAAATCATGTTCATCAGATTCATGAAAACTGCGGGCGCGTTAGTTACACCGAAAGGCATAACCACAAACTCATAGTGTCCATACTTCGTCCTGAACGCTGTCTTCGGAACATCTCCCTTCTTCACCTTCAACTGATGGTAACCACTCCTCAAATCCAATTTAGAAAACACCCTCGAACCTCCAAGCTGATCAAAAATATCATCGATGCGAGGCAACGGGTATTTATTCTTAATGGTCACCGCATTCAACTCCCGATAGTCCACGCACATGTGACGCGAACCATCCTTCTTCTTTACCAGCAACACCGGTGCTCCCCACAAAGACACGCTAGGATTAATATAACCCTTCTGCAAAAGCTCATCCAACTGCTACCTCAACTCTTCCAATTCTACAGGTGACATACGATACGGCGCCTTCGAAATCGGCTGCGCACCTGGAACAAGATCGATAGAGAATTCTAAAGCTCGATCAGGTGGCAAACCAGACATCTCCTCGGGGAAGACGTCGCCAAAATCTCGCACCACAGCTGGCCACCCCAACTCCATCTGCATAGCCACAGCCTCCACCGGCCTGGCCCGAAATCTGACAGGACCAAGCGAACTGCTACCACGACTGAACTCAAATACTGGATGTCCAGGAATCTCGAACACCACCTTCTTCCTCCGACAGTCGATCGTAGCATAGAAGCTCGCAAGCCAGTCCATCCCAAGAACTGCATCATAGTTGATGATGTCGTGGACAATGAAATCAGCGAAAAGCTCATGTCCACAAACCACCAACGAGTAAGAATTGCAACCACGATGCACCGAGACCATGCCATTCCCTGTAACGATATTCCAACTCTTGGGAAGAGGGGACGTCGACAAGGAATGCCTCTCCACGAAGCTCCGAGAAATAATGCACATCGATGCACCAGAGTCAAAGAGGACTCGTGCAGGAAATGTGCAGACCAAAACCACACCTAACAAACAATTAACAATCAAACCCTAGTCTAGCAAACAACCATGTCCAAGCAAACAACATAATCTAACAATCAAAACCAGCTTGGAAAGTAACAGCTAGATTGAGGATTACCTACGATAACCTCATCCACAGCCTCGCTCTCCGCAGCGGTCATCAGAAAAGCCTGCCTCCTCGGCGGAACAGCCTGCCGAAAAGCCTGTCCCTGTGGAACAAAACCACACCTATATGAACTCTTGGTGATATAGGTCCACCGACGAGCTCCCCTGCTTCAAATCGATAAAACGCTGCAGCATCTCCTCCCTGGCAGCTTTCGGGAAGAACTCACCCTCAAATCTGGCCTTGAAGGTAGCCCAAGCTATCGGCTCCACCAACATCTTCTCTTCCGCATCCCACCAGTTCCGAGCATTATCCTTGAGTTGCCTCTTCGCCAAATCAACCCATCCAGCCGGGGTGATCTTGGCCATCTTCAGATTGTCCTCTATGTTCCGAATCCACTCATCGGCAGCCAGAGGACCCTCAGACCCATCAAAATATGCGGGACCCAGCTCCCGAAATTGCTTCGCTCCTGGCTCAGAGCGAGGGGCATCCGGAAGAGCCCGGGCAGCTCGAGCAAGTGGAGCATTCTGGACTTGCAGGAGCACGCCCTGCTGCACTTGCATCATCTGGAGCATCATCCACATCATCTCACCGTTGGTGGGTTCCCGCTCAGGCTCCTCATCATGAGGGATCGCGCCGCTACCCCCACCACGGGTGAAACGTCTTCCTGCCATCTAGTGACACAGAAAACGAATCAGATTAGACTCATAGCTTATGACTCAGACGTCGAACTTAATTTATTGGACATTCCAATATTATTATCGCTCTTCCGATAATCGCAGTTACAGAAGGACCTGCATGGGCCACCAACAAAACCTGTCACGACCCGCTTCCCTAAAATGGAGGCGAGACGTGAAAAGGTCCGCACAAGAGTGGAGCTGTGAAGCCCCAAACCCGATAAGCATCAATAAAACGTAAGCAGGACCCTGTAACCACAACTGAACAACAATAATAACACAAGGAGAGACTGAAATAAAATCTCACATCTCATAAATTGTCCAACATGAAAATAAGTCCAACATCCAGAAAAGCCACCAGGCTAAAAGAAGAGTCTAAAGGCCCAGAACAAGGCCAACAAAAACAACGACATAACAAAGTATAGGTGCTACGCACCGATAACAAAACAACTGTCAAAACAAAAGTAAAACACAACGAAGACACTAGGACTGGTCCCCAGTGTCCACGTACTCCCCGTCAAACACAAGCTCAGGCTCGGCGTCAACAAACACCTCGTCCTCAACAAGGTACTCAGGCTCGGGATCTAACATGTGTCACCCAAAAGAGTAAAGGGGCACATGTCAGCAAGTCTAAAAGACTTGGGCAAGGAAACTGAAGGTAAGCCAACTAGCAACCTAGCAGTTTAGTATGCATGACATGGCAGTTATAACATGAGTGCACAATTAAGACATGATGAACAACAAGTACAAGAGTACAATTATCGGGACAAGTCAAGAGTAGCCAAGCTACTAACATTCTCAATCAATTCACATTGTTTGTAGGTGTTTACGCCCTTCAGCTGAATGGTTCATCATTCACACCGATCGGCACTAAACACTACCCCACCCCAGAGTTTACGCCTTTCAACTGCAGTTGCTGATCAAGCAGACCCCCAGTTGACTGGCCGCTTAACCCTTACCCCATCCCACTCGTAAACAAGCCAGGGTCCCTGCACATGAGCCCAGCAAGTGAGCCAGGGTTGCCCTGCATGGGAGCTTGTTTCTTAGTTCACATTTCAATATATCGAGCGTTGGGGTTAGCAACTCATTATGCTCGCTTCTGGTCACGAGCCAGGAAACACAAGTATTGTAGCGATGCTACGCAATCACAGGATCACCAAAAGAATGCAATGACATGACATTTAATTTACGTACCGTTAATGGAAAGTAAACATGTCATGGTAATTGTGCAACATGCTAAATGTCGGAACTAGCTTCGTTGTCAAACTAGTTCCCCAATTTGCGCCTAGGCGAGTATCATTTCGTCGCCTAGCCTCTTTTACGCCTACAACAAGCAAAATAGCCTAAAACATGGCCTAAACCCTAAGTGGCAAGTTTCACTTGCCTAGCACCGGGAATGACGATCACGAAGGTTCGTCTCGCGGATGCTAATCTACGGGGGAAATCGCTGTTATGGGGAAACAAACATCAAACAACATGAAATTTCATTAGGGTTTCATAAAAATACAAATAGGATATAAAAACGTCAAGAGATCGATTTCTTACCGAGAGGAAGCGGAAGAAACACTCCGGAGAACCCTAGGATCAGATCTGGAAACAAATGGAGAAGTTTGGAGAGTTAGGGGTTTTGGGGGATTTTGGGGATTTGATGAGATTTTGGGGAAGATGAGAGGTAGATAGAGTTGATGGAGGGTTTAGATGATGAATCTAGGGCTTGGGATTAAGGAATGGGGCTTGGAGGAAGATGGGGTCTCAATGGGGGAGATTTTAGGGTTTTGGGTCGAGTGGAGGAAGAAGAAAACGTTTGGGAGGGGTATAAATAGGATGGGCTGGCGGCTGCCCAGAAATTAGGGTTTTAACACAGATTAGTCGGTCAAAGAGCAACCACTGACCGACTAGTTTGGCAACTAGTCGGTCGGTCGACCAACGCAGACCGACTAAGTGCAAACAGTAACTTCTGAACGAAAATAGGATTTAGAATTAGTCGGTCCATGAACAAATACTGACCGACTAGTTTAGCATCTAGTCGGTCGATGAACGTTCTTAGACCGACTAAGAGTAAACAGTAACTGATACTAAAATTAGATGATGTGTTAGTCGGTTAAAGAAGCATTGCCGACTGACTAGTTTGCAACCTAGTCGGTCAACCAACGTTCTTAGACCGACTAACGATAAACAGTAACTCCTGAGAAATTTAGAAAGCCAACTAGTCGGTCCAAGAAGGATTGCTGACCGACTGGATCGTCATCTAGTCGGTCGGTGCCCCTTCTTATACCGGCTAATGAGCACCAAAAGTTCCGATACGGAGCGCGGGGCCCCGGGATCGATTCCTAAGACTCCTAGGCTTGATCTAATAGTAAGATACGACCGTTATGAAGTCCGTCACGAATGACATACTTCGAAATCGACAATCCTAAGGAAGAAACGATAAAATACGACGAATCGATCGGAAATGAAAGCTACGGAGACGAAAACCACACAAGAGGAGAAAATTCACCAAAACATATATTATATTATAATAAATCCAGATACATGAAAAGCAGTCGTTACAATAGTCCTGAAAACCTAGAAACGAAACCTAATATGATTTGATGAATTTGAGACCTGACATCGTCGCCGTGGCGATATTTCAGACGGACTTCTGTGGACGAGACGCTTGGACAAGACGCTTGGACGAGACGCTTCGAGAGGACGACGCACTCGCCGTTTCAGGCAAGTGTACCCACTTGCGTTTTTGACCGTGCTTTGGTCTTAGGTTCCTAGAACTGTTAGACTGTGAATGTATAGAACCGGACGTGAAATGATAGCGTCCGGGACGACTCCTGACAGCTCAGACTTGATGACGAAGTTGAGCCTGACAACAACAACTTTTTAATGTTGTAGGGCTATCATGTGTGTGCGTGTGTGTGGACACCTTAGAATAACCCTTCCTGTCTTGTCACGTCCCGTCCCGTCTTGCACAGCCCGCTGGGCAATAGGGCACTCTTCGAGTGATCCCTTGTACAGATTCACAGCCTGCGGGCAATAGGGCACTCGCCAAGCTAGAGCGAGTGATCCCTTGTACTGGTGTCATGTCTTGTCTTGTCTTGGGATTTGGGGTTGGGTTGAGCGTGCGCACGACAAGAGGGTCTGATCCCCCTCGAACCGTAAGGCGTGAACCCTTTCGTGTCTCACTTGTCTTGCCCTGCCTAGTTTCCGTCACGTCCCGTCTTGTCTTGACACATGTAAGTTAGTCCCGTAGTTGGTAGCACACGCTACGACTACTACTTGTCCCGTTTTTACTTTCCTGCTGTGTTACTTCCTGTCGTGTTACTCTGTTATAACCACAGCATGCTAATCAACCAGTAAACTGTTGTGTAAAAGAACCTCAACATGCTAATCAACCAGTAAACCGTTGTTTAAAGTTCGGTGCACTTGCAGTAAAGTCTAACCCTTCTTGTAGACTTTACCTGACGTACAGTTCCTTTTTCTTGGGTGTTGTACGTCAGGTGTTCAGCCAGAGATCGTGGACGAGGTAGACTCGTTGGAGTACGTGGAGCCGAGGACGTCATCATCAGAGTACGTACCTGACAAGGACCAGACCTTGAGGTCTTTTAGTCTCCACTTTCAGAGGTTACTACTTTTCGGGTTGTCTTTAAACTTTTGTTGCCATTCTTAGGCTCCTTTTAGACTTTGTACCAGTTGGATATTATTTCTCCATATAAATGAATGCCACTTCCTTTCTGTACTTCCTATTGTTTCGAACTTTATTAATGCAAGAACCTGAAACTTTTAAAATGGTACCCCTACAGACGCTTGTTAGGTCCGAGCTTCTCAGTTCTGGCCTAAGCGGGCCTTAGTCACGCTTCGCCTCCGTCCATTTTGGGAAGCGGGGCGTGACAATTCGTCCCTTGTTAGTAACCTTCATTCTATGGTTGGTGCTGACCCCAAACCATTCAAGTTTTTCAATTCTTCGTCTCATGCTCCTAAGTACCTGAATGTCATGGAAGAGCATTAGCATATTGGTGTTGTGGGTTGCCCGATGATACGGCTTGTTTCCAAACTTAAAAATCTTAAAATTGGCTTAAAGCATTTGGGGGCAGAAATTAGGGATGCTAATGATGTAATCAAATGTCGTGGTGAGATTGCATCTGTTCAAAATAATCCTGATCTGGGTCTTTGTGCTGAAATCCAAAAGAAAGAGCATACTCCAATCAATCAGTTGGCTGATTCTATTGGAATTGAGGAGGCTAATATGAGACCAAAAAGTAGGCATGATTGGTTGCATCTTGGGGATCGTAATACCCGTTTCTTTTACACTGCTATGAAAGCTAGACAAAGCCATAATAGTCTTGGGCATCTTATTTCTGTTGATGGGTCATGTGATGACACCATTAATATAATTAAAATTGATGGCCTCGAATTCTATGCTAGCCTATATAATCAGGATGATTACTAGACGATATTCTCTTGCCTTACTACTAAGAGAGTGCTAGCTGTTGAGGCTGCTTCTTGGGTTGAACGACCTGTTCTTGAGGAAGAGTTTGAGAACGTGGTGTTTCAGATTGGTGTTGTAAGGCTCCTGGACCTGATGTGTTCAATGGGTTCTTTTACCCGAATTCATGGAATATTGTTGGTATGGATGTTACTAATGATGTTCTCTCCTTCTTCTGTTCTGGTAAAATGATACTCCAGGTCAATCATACATTTTTTTCCCCACATACCTAAAGGTCCTAATGCTTCTGGGCTTGGAGATTATAGACCTATTTCTTGCTGTACTGGTTTGTATAAGATCATCAGCAAAATCCTTTGTAACAGGTTGAAAAGGGCTATTATTGAACTTATTTCACCAAACCAGGTTGCTTTTCTCATAAGTCGCCTATTGGCGGATTGTGCCTTGCTTGCTCATAAGAATATCAGGGATTTAATAATCCCATGGTGCCCGAGCTTGTCTTAAGTTGGATCTTTGGAAGGCTTTTGATAGTGGGAATATGGAGTTCATTTATTTCATGCGTCATCAGATGGGTTCAAAAGAAGATTTATTGGATGTATATGTGAGTGTATATCCACACCCTCCTTCTTAGTTATGGTCAATGGATACCTATTTGGTATGTTTCAATCTAATAGGGGGTTGAGGCAGGGTGATCCTCTCTATCCCTATCTTTTTGTGGTGGTTATGAAGGCTTTTGCACTGCTAATGGCTAGAGCTAATGCTACACGTAGCATTCTGCCTATGAAGAGATTGGGGGCTGTTACCCATCTTATTTTTACTGATGATCTGCTTGTTTTCTTCCATGCTAATGCTAAGCCCTTTAAGGGATTTAAGGATCTCCTTTATACCTTTAAATGCTTCATTGGTCTTGAGGTTAATTGGAGTAAAAGTGCTAGTATCTTTAGCAAAGGGGCCAAAGAGCCGGGTAATCTTGCGAATATATTAGGTATTCGGCGAGTGCAATCACTTTCTACTTATTTTGGCCTTCCTCTTTCTGCTAAATATCCCGAAGCTTCAATGTATGCTCAGTTGAATGACAGATGCAGGAGCAGGTTGCAGGGGTGGTCTTCATCCTTGCTTTCTATTTCTGGTCGTATTGAGCTAGTCAGATTAGTCATTTATGGCATGGTTACCTTCTAGATGTAGGCTTTCCACATTCCCAAGTTCATTTTGTATGTCCTCACCTCCATATGCAGGAAGTTTATTTGGGGTAAGTCTCATATTTCGGCATGGGATGATCTTTGTGTTCCCAAGCGACGGCGGCGGCGCCGGGGGGCTTCTCGGACTTGAATACAGCTTATGGTGTTAAGTTGACATGGAGTATTCT
Organism: Scilla litardierei; assembly: GCA_030789695.1. Classification (NCBI taxonomy): domain Eukaryota; kingdom Viridiplantae; phylum Streptophyta; class Magnoliopsida; order Asparagales; family Asparagaceae; genus Scilla; species Scilla litardierei. The sequence continues at coordinate 148,509,585 of CM061134.1, forward strand.
TACGTATGATGGGATTTGGGCTTCTTATATGAGACGACAGCATATGGGTCGTGCGGGGCTCTCCTTGGCCAAGGCTAGGCCTATTTAATCTGGGACTTGGAAGTTTATCCAACACTGTCGTAAGGTTACTAAGAAGCTCACCAAGCGCATTGTCAGAGATGTGTCTACTACTCTTTTTTGGTATGACAATTGGCTCCCATATGGCCCCCTTTGTGATTCTTATGATGTACCGATTGGAGAAGAGAGGAGGATGGTTTGTGAATACTGGTCTCCAGAGGGATGGATTGACAGCCCTGTTCTTTTACCAGTTAGAACCATCATCATGCCAGTTTCCCTTCTTTATGGTAAAGAGGTTCTTGGACTTGGGTTCACAAGTCCCCCTTCTTGCATGATGCTTGGGCTGGTTCTCATACTATTAGGCCCATATTCCCCTATTATGAGGTGGTTTGATATCATGGACATATTTCCAAGATGGTTATCATGTTTCTACGTGCTTTTCACGGCAAGCTCCTCACTCGAGACACTCTTGGCCATTGGGGGTGCCTACCTCCCCTCTTTGCGTTCTTTGTTCTGACGGTTCACAGGAAAGTGTGAACCACCTCTTCTTTGAGTGCAGCTTTTCGAGATATCTCCTGTGCAGAAGTTTTCTCAAGCTGGGGCTTACTACTTCTCTGCCTTCCTCCCTTTCAGGGTAGTGACCTATTTCTCTCCTGCTATCATAAGATGGATAATGTTGGCATTCTGGCCAAGACAGTCTTGGTTTCGATGGTGTGGCATATCTGGATGCAGCGAAATAGAAGGATTTTTGAGGGCATTAGCCTGGGTCAGACTCTTCTCTTTGAGGACTTAGCTACAGATGTCAGGATTGCCTTTAGACATATGGTGTGCGATCGAGACTCTGCATATGTTCCCCTTTCAAATTGGGGGATCTTGGAGAGAGATTGATGTACTAGAATTTGCTTCTGTATTTTCTTGTATTGTTTTGGGTTTTTTTGGTTTGGAGGTAGGTATTAGTATTGGAGGGTGATGGCGCTTGTGCCCTATCCCCTCCTTACTAATTATCCTCCATCTATTCCTGCAACCTTGTTCAGTTGCGATTCTATAGATTCACGCTTACCTTTTTTATGGCCATGGAAGCATTCTCCCTCCTGATTGCCAAAGCTACTGCTGCCCATTGATCGGTCCATATTTTACACTTTTTTCTGCATGTTTGCATGCCATTTCGATTGCTCATATTGCGATTTTCATGATTATTCGACGATATTTCGTTACTTTTCACTATTTCTCATTTTCGTCAGATTTCAGGAAATATGGAGCGATCGAGAGCAAAAATGAGCTTAAGGGACTTGTATGTGTACCGGAGCTTGCTTATGGCCTTATTGAGGAGCTAACGGCGCTGGACGATGAGCGGGAGAAGAAGAAGATCGATAGAATCGTCGAGGAGGCGAGGAGGAGAAGGAAGGATTCCAGAAACAGGCCACTCAGCCGAGTCACGCTAGTTACTTGCCCGAGTAAAGCAGTGTACTTGGCTGAGTACGACTGATACGAAGAACTTCTGCCTGACTTGAGTGCCACAATGCACTCGGCCGAGTGGTGAATTCCACTCGGCCAAGTAGAGAACTCCGCTCGCCTGAGTGATTCAGAATTTCTGAAGGAAATCAAAGCGAACTCTCTAGAATTCTGGGGAGCACAGCAAAGATCCACTCGGCCGAGTGATGAATCCCACTTGACCGAGTGACGCAGAGTGCCAGAGTGCCCAAACCCCAACTTCAAAACAGACTCTCTGGAATTTTGGAAGAACAGCAGAAGACCCTACTCGGCCAACTTCGAAACAGACTCTCTGGAATTTTGGAAGAACAGCAAAAGACCCAACTTGGCCGAGTAGAGAAGTCCACTCGACCAGGTGAAGAATCCCACTCGGCCGAGTGACGCGAATGACTCGAGCGCCTAGATTTTCAGATAGCCTCTCACTCTTTTGAAATCTGCTATCATTTTAGCAAACAAATTATTTTTCTCATATTTTTTATAGATAGTAAACTTCATGACGGTTCCAACATCGCCAAGAACACGCCAATCGGAGGTCAGATGAAATCTGGAGAATTTCTGCAAGTTGATGCTACAGTGTTGGAATTTCTACTCGGCCGAGTCATATTTCCACGCGGCCCGAGTGAGTGCAGGCACATATTTTAAGTTGCGGCCAGAGCTAACGTTGGGCACAAAATTGAGAGGTTTTCTAGGGTTATTTGCTAGGGTTTTGGGGGCTATATAAGAGGTTTGTAGCCGTCATTAGAGGGGAGTTTCATGATGTTTTCTTAGGGATTATTTCTGAGGTTAGGCCATGCCCTAGGCCCCATCTTGGAATCTAAAAGCTTGTATTTGGATTGAAGTTCTTCATCAAAGCTAAGTATCTCTTTGTTCTTATTATTTGAATCTTTGATTTGATATCTTTCTATATGCAAGCAATGGTTTTTGTTGATTTCTATATCGTTATTGCTATGCTTGAGTAGGTTCATAGTTCTAGGGCAAATGGATGAACCCTATGGATCTAATTTCAGATTTGTGATGAATGAATCTCTATGTTGCTGGAATTGCTAGAGGGGTTAGGTTGTGATTGATTTATCACGGATAGTTAGGAATTTCCATCGATTTGGGGTTTGCAAGAGATTGGATTCCTATCAATGGGAAGGCCTAGATATTCGAATTAGGTTTATAATCGAAATCCATTAGATTTGGTTTACAAGAGATTGGACCAAAGTTAGAATTTTTATTATAAATCTATACCCATATTCGTTTGCAAGAGATTGGACGAATACGAACTATCACAACCTAGATTGTAACTCGGGTTTGCACGAGAGTGGGCTCGAGGTGCGATTGGACAATGATGTCGATCTTCATGCTAGTGGCTTAGGTTAGGGTTTGCACGAGAGTGGACCCTAATCTAGGTTTCTATAGACCGGCAATAGCGCGAGAGCGTGAGCTTGGTTCTCTATTCACTTACGACTAGTTCACCTCAATATAAGTCTAGTAATATTGAGATTCACTATTCACAATGATGCACGATAATCCGTAGTGGGGATTCCCTAGCTCTGGGTACCTTTATTATATTATATCTGAATCGATACTTGACCAACTTCTTTATCACCGACACCGACATCTATCACCATTCACATTACACCACATCATACCCATGTCCACCAATAAAACATTCATAGTCAAACCAACCTAGGATAAATTGGAGCCAACACCACCTCCTTGTGTTCGATACCCACTCTCCACTACACCGTGCGCTTGCTATAAGACTACAGTCGTTTTCTGGGTGTATATCCGGGTGCGATCACCCATAGCATCCATCCTCTGAGACGGACAAGATCTGTCTCATATCTGCTTTTTACTGATGACCTCCTTGTCTTCTGCTGTACTAATGGCCACTCTTTGGTTGGAGTAAAAAGTTTACTAGAGGTTTTTACTAGCCTAACAGGTCTCTAGGTAAATTGGGACAAGAGTACTTCTATATTTAGCAAAGGGACAAAGGATCCCACGAGCTTAGCTAACTCCTTGGGTATCAAGCTAGTGTCGTCAATCACAACCTACTTGGGACTGCCACTCTCCACTAAATATCCTAAAGCTCAGATGTACAACAGATTAGTGGACAAATGCAATAAACGACTCGTGGGCTGGCCATCATCTCTACTTTCCATCTCTCGGCGCATTGAGTTGGTAAGAACAATTATTTATGGTATGGTATCATTTTGGATGCAATCCTTCTGCATCCCAAAATCTGTTATATGCACCATCACTTCAGCTTGCCGAAAATTTATTTGGGGACCTACTCGTAACTGGGCATGGAAGGATGTTTGCACCCCTAAGAAGGAGGGAGGAGTGGTTTTGATCTCAACTTGGCATCAGGGATCAGATTAACTTAGTGGCTCATGTCTATGGAAGGTCTGTGGGCCCAAAATATAAGATGTAGCTACGGGGATATTGATACTTTCTATGCTGCAAAAAGCAAGTCTAATCAATTAGGCACCTGGAAGTTCATGCTTCACTACATGAGTACTACTCAGAAACTTATTAAAAGGAAAGTTCAGAACAACAACTCTATTCTCTTCTGGCATGATAACTGGCTCCCTGTGGGCCACTTAGAGATCTTTATGACATCCCCTCAGGCGATGAAAACAAATGGGTTAGCGATTACTGGGGACCTACGGGTTGGTATGCTGATCCATCTATTACATCCATCCTGTTCTACATTAGATTTCACTTCGGTAGGGTACAGACTCTTGGGATTGGGCTCCTAGACCAGTATTTCACTTCAGAGATGCTTGGGAGGGCGCTAGGAGGCAAGGTACTTTATTTCCTTATTATAGGTTGGTCTGGTATAAATAACATATTTCTAAGATGGCGCTCACTCTACTGCGAGCTTTCCAGGGGAAACTACTCACCAGAGATTTACTTATTAAATGGGGCCTTAACTCTCCTAGCCATTGTGTGCTTTGTGATGAAGGGGTGAACAAGAGCATCAGTCACCGATTTTTTGAATGTAGTTACTCTAACTATATACTGGGCATGAGCCTCCTTAAAATGGGCGTCTGCATCCCCATTATCCCCTTACTCCATGAAGTGGGAAACTATTACCTTGGCCACTTCGCTAAAAGGGATGTTTTGAGCCTGCTAGCCAATACTACACTTGCTGTAATGCTTTGTCATATCTGGAAAGAGAGGAACATGAGAGTATTTGATAAAACTTCAAGGGCCAAGACCATACTGTTTAGGGACATTGTGGCGGATATCAGAATAGCATTGCTTGACGAAGACTGCAATGACCCAGATGCTGCTGAAGCCATGTCTAACTGGGAATTTAGATATCTAAGCTGAAAGCTATTGTACATTTTCTATTTTAGGAAGAAGAGTGAAGCTTGATAGTAGAGAGTGACGCCGCTTGTGCCCTATCCTCTGTCTATTAAATCCAAATTCCATTAACTTTCACATTGTTCTGTACATTTTACCACTCAATATAGATATACACTAACTTTCCATATATATACTCTCTCTATTAAATCCAAATTCCATTAACTTCCACATTGTTCTGTACATTTTACCACTCAATATAGATATACACTAACTTTCCATATATATACACACATATGTACATATATACACATATATCTACATATATACACATATGTACATATAGATATATACATAATATAGATAGACACACACACACACACACACACATATGTATAGGTAAATCTTCAAATGAGAACATTTTGCACCATGCGAAAATGTTTTTATCTTTTTTTTGAAAAAAAATTCAAAAATTATTTTTTCCACCCTCATTATATGTTGTTATACCTCCCTCAAAAAATAATGGTTGAGAAATAATGTCATTTGGCCTTCGATCAAGGAATTTCATCAAATTTGCACGTTTTGAGACCGTTAAATTTGTAACGGGTGGATGGGTGCTCTAATCCCCAACGGGTTCACCCATTATTTTCCCTGGGTAAATAATTGTATGGATTAAACATTAAAAAAATTTGAAAATAAAATTCAAAAAAATAAAAAAAAGTTTTCGCACGGCTTTCGCAAGGCTTTTTTCACACCCGAAGATTGCCCTATATTTTTTTTGCAAGATAAGTTAGTAGGTATATTAATGGAAAAACAAAGATACATGGTGGTTGATCAATGATTACAAGGCGCAATGACTAGGGGAGATGACACAAGCGTCGTCACCCTAGATCATATTGCCTAGTAACAATGATCAGACCACAGAGTCAATATATTACATTACATACACATCAGACCCGCACCTCCCAACTGAGCCCAAAGAGAGGACTAAGAACCGAAAGACCCTAGACACAAAAAAAGTGCTACAGGCAACCAAAGTGACAAGAAACCGCATGGCCAGCAAACCGCCAAAGTCTGTACAGCTCGCAATTGAGCACAGTATATACCGCCCAGCAAGGTTGTCTCCCAAGCTAATATTTGCAGCAAGCAATGCCGCAAGCAATGCCGAAGTGTCCAAAGCTAGTATAAGCAGCGGGCAGCCTCCCAGCTGGGTGACGCAATCAATGAGCTGTGCCGCACAGCATAGGTATAAGCCGCAAACCGCCTGAAGCCACTCACCTGCCAGTGCACAGCTGAACAAACCAAAAATCAGCCCGTGTCAAAAGGACGGATGTCCCAGTTCATTGCAGCTGTAGAAGCATCATCCTCCACCTCTTCAATATGACGAAAGGCCAATCGGACGTCCGCCGAGATGTCCTCAAAGAGTATGATCTTCGGCTTACTAACTTTTTCAAAAACTCTACTGTTGCGTTCCCTCCACAGGTGATATACCACAGCAGCAAGCACTACCCGTGCAAGCAGACCAAGGAGCCCCTTCTTCACATATTTTTCCAAGTAATAGGACCCAACAGTTGGCAGAAGGAGGGACGATGGTCCTTTAGCTCCCAACTTAAGGAGAGCTCGATGCATTAGATAGTTGGAATAAGGACATTCAAAGAATAGATGAGAAATAGTTTCCGGGGGTACCGTCAGAGCACAGCTCACATGCATTAGAGTTTAGTTCACACCATGTTTCCATGCGTACTTTTGTAAGAAGTTTATCTTTAAACGCACGGAGCAGGGTAATGGACATTTTTGGGATGGACTTACTAAACCAAATCAGTTTAGAGAAAGGGTACGGGGTACCTTTATCACGCACTTCATCCCATGCGTCTTTGAATCTGAAGGTTGAATCTCACTTCCATTCCCAAGTATATGCGCCAGGGGACAAAGTGATTTGCTGGAGAAGAGGCTTCAAGTTAGAAATTTCAGCATTATCCATCCAAGAAGTTCCGTCCCAATAGTCACTAACAAGTTTCCTATTTGCTCCTTCTGGAATAATGAATAGATTTTTCAAGGGACCATTTGGGAGCCAATTATCATGCCAGAAGAGAGTGTCCTTCCCATCCCGTACCTTCCTGAAAAATAATTCGCTGAGAGAGAGTTCTGCAGTAAAGAAGGAATTTTCACATACCAGAGTGAGAGGGATCTCCTTTGGCAACATAAAACTTGGAAGAATCCTTATATTTTTTACGCATGTACTCAGCCCATAAGCCTTTGACCTGAAGGAATCTCCATGTTAATTTAATCCCAGAGGCTAGATTCAAATCAGGAAGTAATCTTAGCCCAACACCCCCTTCCTTCTTAGGTCTGCAAGAGTCTCTCCAGGCCCAAGACGTAGTAGTACCCCAAATAAATTTCCTACACATGGAAGTCAGGGTTCGCAGAACCGAAGTAGGTACTTTATAAACCTGAATCCAGAAAGCAATCATTCCATAAATCACACTTCTTACCAGCTCGATGCGCCCAGCAATTGATAAAAGGGAAGAGGACCACCCACTAAGCCGCTTCCTACACTTATCAATCAAGCGGCAGTACATATGCGCTTTTGGATATTTGGATGAGAGAGGAAGCCCCAGGTAAGTATAGTATTTGCCCGCTTAGCACCCAAGTAGTCAGCAAGTTCACCAGGGTTCTTTACACCTTTGCTGAACATGGATAGGCTCTTCTCCCAGTTGATCTCCAGACCTGTGAAGTTCTTGAAATCCTCAAGCAGGTCTTTAAGGCCCCTTAGAGAGTTTCCAGTTGCACGACAGAACACCAAAAGATCATCAGCAAATAACAAATGCGATATAGTTCCAGTTCGTTTCATAGGTTGGACAGTTCCCTTAGCAATAGCTTTAGCAAGCAGGAGAGAGAAGGCTTCCATGATAATAACAAATAGAAATGGGGATAGAGGATCTCCTTGTCTTATCCCTCTATTTCCACCAAAGAAGCCCACGGGGGACCCATTAACCATAACTGAGAAAGATGCAGTCGAAATGCATTCCTTAATCCAGCCGATGAACTTATTTCCGAATCCCATCTGATGCAAAATATAATACACAAATTCTCTGTTAACACTGTCAAAGGCCTTTCTGAGGTCCAATTTTATACATGCCCTGGATCCCATGGGGTTGCTAAAATCCCTGATCTGCTCATGAGCTAGTAAGGTACAATCAGAGAGGAGTCTCCCATGAATGAACGCCGATTGGTTTGGGGAAACCAACTCGGAAATAATTCTCTTCAGTCTGTTGCAAATTACTTTGCTAATGATTTTATAAATGATATTGCAGTAAGCAATAGGCCTGTAATCTCCAAGCGATGTGGCATTAGTATTTTTAGGAACCAAAGTAAGGAAGGTATGATTTACCTGCTTGAGCAATGTAGAAGATTTGAAGAAAGATTGGACAGCTGCAACGACCTCATGCCCAATAAGATGCCAGTTGTGTTGGAAAAAGAATCCATTGTACCCATCAGGACCTGGGGCTTTAGTAGCCCCAATCTGAAAAGTCGCCTCTTTAATTTCTTCAGGAGTGACCATTCTTTCCATCCACCTAGCCGTTTCCACCTTAACTTTCTTCTTAGGGGCAAGATTTGGAAATACATTCCAATAATGGGTCTGATTATACAGGTTCTCGTAGTATTGAACAGCCTCTGCCTTAATATCATCGTAAGATTTGCTCTGAACTCCATTCACATCCACCAGGTGACTTAGGTTATTGATGCTTTGTCTAGCCCTCATAGCATTATAGAAGAAACTTGAGTTTCTATCCCCCAGGTCCAACCAATCCTGTCTACTCTTCTGGCGAAGCATTTCTTCATCCATTGCAAGTAGATTTGCAAGCTCAGCTGAGAGTTTATGTTCTTTCTCCTGTAGACCTTGGTTATAATGAAGGTCAATTTGCCTTCTAACAGCTTCAAGATTTTCCCTGCAAGTATGAATTAAATCTCCAGAACGATGATCTCTGGCCCATCTTCTAAGCTCATATTTTAAATTCCTCAATTCTAAGCTCATATTTTAAGTAGTAGACCAGTGTGCATCCAGAATATCATGGAAACCTGGCAAATGAATCCAGTGATTGAAAAATTTGAAGGATTTCGGGTCAGCAAATACCTGAGTATGAAGGTTGATAAACATCGGGGAGTGGTCACTAGATTTAGGGTCCAAATAATCCAAGTAAGAGTCAGGTAGCTTATCAAGCCATACACCATTGCAGAGAACCCGATCCAATTGTGCCGCAATGCGGCCCAGACCCATACGGTTATTGCACCAACTTAGGCGATTCCCAGAACTTTTGAGATCACCCAATCTACAAGCGGCGACGAAGTTGTTGAAGTCAGAGAGAGTATTAGCTACCACCCTTCGGCCACCAACCTTGTCCGTAGCATGTAATACACAATTAAAGTCTCCTCCCACAAACCAAGCTTGAGAATTAATAGTTGCCGCATCAGACTGTAGGCTTTCCCATAGAAGCTTCCTTTCAAACAAGGAATTGCTTCCGTACACAGCAGTTAGGGTGAATTCCAGCCCCCGGTATTGAGACATCGTAGTGTGATGTGTTGATTTGAACAAGAGATGATGCTCGCCCGCCACACAATAGGATCAAAACCTGTCAAAATTCGTCCTCCAGAATGAGTATGGAAGTTATCGAAAATGCTCCAACCCTTGGGAATGCAAGATTTAGTCTTCACTGACGTCAGTTTCAATTTAGTCTCCAATAGGACAATGACAGAAGGCTTGAGTTTCTTGATCATATCCTTGAGATCCCTACGCCTCACAGAGTTATTAAGGCCCCTTGTGTTCCAGATTAAGATACTCATTGACAAGATAAGTAAAAGTATAATGGCAGACACCTACTTCAGTCTGCTGCTACATCGGGTAGCAGTTAAAACCTGCTTCTTCCCCTTGGATGTATCAATAATATTAGCAAGTTCCAATTCCCATTCGGGGTTGTCATAGAGGGGAATTTCTGGGAGGGTGTCTTGATGAGTAATAGAGTCCTGGTCGTTACCTGGGCGCATAAGATGAGGATCCGGAATAAGCTTTATAGTTGAATTTTCCACACCAGAAGACAAGGCCTGTGACATAGAGGGGGATACACTAACAGAATGGCCAGGATTCTTGATATTACGAGGCCTCAGAAGTTGAACAAGCTGCACCAGGTTTACAAACTTCTTAAATTGAGCGCGCCACCGTAGAGAAGCCGCATCAATGAACTTCTCTACAATCAGTGCAGGCCCCTCACCACCCTCCGGCTCATAGTTATCCACTGGAGAACAAGAGCTAGGTAATTGCTCTGCCTCAAGAACAGGGTTGCGGCATTGGTCAGTAGCAGTTCTGCGAACATTTCCCTCTGTGACATCAATTGTAGTCGCAACATGGACAAATGCAGCTTGAACTGGCCCCTCACATCCTTGGGGCATTACCAGATTAGTAGTGCCCTCAATTTGATCAACCCCAGCATCATTTATTTGAGTTGCAGCCGGTAAAGAGGCAGGCAAGCCTGATGTCGAACAAACAGCAGGCTCTCGAGTTGCATCCGAAAAAGGAGCATTGGAGGATTGGCCCGGATCCAAGAAGAGCACGTGCTTGGAGCAGTGATCAATTCCCTTCCCCTTGTCTTGAGAAAAAGGGCATTGCGCTGTCAAGTGTCCAAAACAAATACATTTGCTGCAACGGGGAGGTTCCGCCTCATACTTGGCATCTATTAACAAAATAGAGCCGTCATCAAGTTCCACTTCAACATGAGCCGGAAGAGAACGCTTAGCGTCGACTTCGACCAAACAGCGAGCGTAGGAAATTCTTTCCATTTTGGCAGTGGCTCGATCCAAGCACAGGGGGTTCCCAATAACCGATGCTAGGATATTGAGCACGTCCCTATTCCACATGTTTACAGGAAGCCCATGCATTTGTACCCAGATAGGAACAGAGGTAAGAATGTCACGGTCGTGACGAAGAGATGGAGTCCACAATTTAAGCACAACCAACCGCCCATCCATCAACCAAGGACCTCCATGAAGAATTCTCTCACATTCTTCCCCCGATTCGAAACGGAAGTAGTAGAAACCATTGTCTTTGCTGTAAACTTGCACTTTCTTCCTGGGCTTCCAGAGCCTGTCCATCCAAGCCTGCATCTGCCCAAACGATGGTGTATCGCCAAGTACGTATCCCACCAAAGTTGATTTCCAGAATTCAGACCCCTTCTCCAAGAGTGAATTCGATACACGAGCTACGCGGGTACCTTCCAATCTGATATTTGGGGGAACGAAACTCATACCGACGGCATCACCATAGGATCGCTTAGAAGAGCAAATTTCTGCCCAGCTCATCTTTGGACCAGCAATCGAGGGTCTCTGAGACATTCCGTCAACCACCTTAGAAGCATAACTGCCTACAGAGAGTCCCAAGGTTTCACGAACATCAGATGGAAGGCACCGGCTCGGTGCTCCTCCACGAAGATCCGAGCGGCCTGGAGCTACCCATCGAAAAGAATCACGGGGACGTCCACGAGCAGGAGGATGATCGATTTGCCGACCACCCACGCGTGGACGCAGAAAGCCTCGAACACGAGAGGGTGGGGGACCCCCACGAGAACGCCGCCTGTGCACAGTTTGCCACGGCGGGTCAATGGGTTCGGACTGGCCGCCACCAAACGGGCCTGCCCTAGGTTTATTGTCGGAATCGCCTGACCCTCCAACGCCGTTAGAACTAGCACCATCACCTTGAACTCCAGAAATCCCAGAGCCACGTCCATCCCCTGAAGAAGCTCCAACACCAAGAGGAACACCATCACCAGAGAGCCCCCCTATCGATTAGATCGCCCCGGACGCCTGCTCCAGAGATATCGCCAACGCCGGAAGTGAACTTGCCGCCCCCGCCTCGAACCCCGATAGCCGAAGACCCTTGCTTCGCAAAAGGACCTGTCTTGCCGCCGCCAGGGAGACGGCCATCACCCAAAACCCCAGATCCACCGCCTGTTTGAAAGCCGCCGCCTGGGTCGCCAAAATCTCCAGCTCCGCTAATTTCGCTGTTCATGTTTTTGTTATATATAAGATTGCCCTATATGTACATATACATATATACATATAAATGTATATGTACATATATACATGCATATATACATATATATGTATATATGTACATATATATGTATATATGTACATATATATGTATATATGTACATATATATGTATATACTAGTCATATAAAACAATATGAGTGATTTACGGAGAGGTGAGTTGGGGGACTATGGTGGCGCTGCTCCTAGGGTTGTGCTTGGCACTACGGCGGCGTCGGTTGGTGTCTCTAAAGGTGGGATCTCTGGGGGGGGCTCCTGGAGATTGCATTTAGGATCCGTGGCAAACCGTTAAGAGAAGGAGGGAGCATTGCCCTAAGCAGCAGCTTCAGATGCGTCACCCTAGGCAAGTAGTCTGGGCACAGCGTCCGGCGAGGAGACTTGGCCATGCTGGTAGAGCGCATCTGGGCCGTCGATATCCTTTTGTCTCTAGGTCTGGCTCTACGGCAAAGACCCCAATCGTAGGTACTCCTGTCGTTGCTAATGAGGTGTTCGACGGTTTGTCTATGAGGAGGCCGTCCCCAATCCAGCCTGTTGCGGTCAATCCGACTGCCCCTAAGCTGAGTTGGGCGGATGTGTGTTCCAACAAGAGATCGTATGGAGACTCTGTCGGCATGCGTTTTGTTCCTCCCAAGATCAGGCAGGACGGGACTTGTGTCGCGCGCGTCTCTAATATTCTCTTGAAGAAGGGTGCTGAATATTGGAAATCTACCTTGGTCGGGTATGTCCTGGGTGATGCCCCCTAGTATGGTCAAATCCAGGCTTGGATGGAGAGGCTCTGGAAACCCAGGAAGAAGGTCCAGTTGTATAGTAAGGACAACAGTTTCTTCTACTTCCGGTTTGAGTCCAAGGAGGAATGTGAGAGAATACTGCACGGAGGCGCTTGGCTTTTTGATGGTCGCTTGGTGGTGCTTAAATTATGGAGCCCAACCCTGCGCCATGATAGAGACATCCTCACATCTATTCCAGTGTGGATGCAAATGCACGGGGTGCCTATTAATATGTGGAATATGGAGGTGTTTAATATCCTAGCTTCGGTTGTGGGTAATCCATTGTGCTTGGATCGAGCGACTGCAAAATTGGAGAGAATCACATATGCAAGATGCTTGGTGGAAGTTGATGCTACGAAGGCGCTTCCGAAGAAGGTTGAAGCTGAGCTCGATGATGGTACTATTTTATCTTTTGATGCCAAGTATGAATCGGAGCCACCCCGGTGCAGTCATTGTATCTGTTTTGGGCATTCTGACTTGTAATGCCCTAATCATTTACGGGCTCTTGACGATAGGGGTAAGGGGATCGAATTGAACCTCGTTAAGGGGCATGACCAGCCTGAGCAGAACTCCAGCTATGTCATTGCGTATGAACCTTCAAAACCCTCCTCGCGATCTGGTGTTGGGTCAATGGCAACTTCCCACCAAGCCAGTACTAGCTATGGTCCAACTGAGGTTGTTGAAAATACCATACACGCTTCTTCATGCTCTACAGGACTTGAGGGAGGGCTACGGCTGCTTCTTAAGATGGTGAACTTAAGGATGTTCTTAAACCAACTAAAATCTAAGTGTTTCCCTTGACTAATGAACTCAGATATTGCAGTGGCACCTGATATGAACCACGCTAGTGCAATGGCACCTCAGGAAACTGGAATTCAGGGAACGGCCTCCAATGATGATTTACAGGAACACCAGGCTCCGGCTAATATTGATGAGGCTCCTGCAGTCATTATACTGGGACCTCAGGACGATGGAATTCAAGGAGCTAGCCCTATTGATATCCACTCACTTCCCCAGGTTCCTGTGTTTGATAACCCTGAATGGGAGGACGAACGCCTGGAAATGATTCTTGAAAGCGATCTTACAAAGCGACGGAAACAGAGTGTTCATAGTTTAGGTACTCCAGCCCGCAGGAGCAACAGACAGAAGTAGGGGGCATATTCTGTGATCCTCCCACCAATTGTATTATGTCTATACTGATTAGGAATACACGGGGGCTAAACAACATTGTGAGGCATAGGGACCTCAGAGATAGGATTAAGAAAATAAATCCTTCGGTTATTATTCTCTTGGAGACCAAACTTAAGCTTGAGACTATCAAAACTAAGTCATGCATTCCTAAGTATTGGTGCACCCTTGATAACTTTCAGCTGCATGGAGGGGGGCGTATCATAATGGGTTTTAATCCCATGGTGTGGAAAATGAGTACCATCTTTATGTCCTTTCAGCACATTACTGCTATGTGTGTAAATGTCGGGGGGTTCTCCTTTGCTCTTACTACTGTCAATGGAAGCTACCTCCTATCTGAGAGGAAATTATTATGGGATCTACTGAAAGTGGACTCTACTAATTTGAGCAATGAGGCTTGGCTTGTCGGGGGGGATTTTAATTGCATTTTGTACACCAAAGATAAAATGGGAGGCCGAACGGTGGAGGCACGCAAATTATATGAATTCAACAACTGCATGTCTGAATGTAGATTGCAGGATCTAAAGAGTACTGGTGAGCGGCTAAGTTGGTGCAACAAACGTATGGGGATTCAGCGTATTGCAGCTCAATTGGATCGGGTTCTCTACAATGAGAAGTGGATTAACAGACTCTCGGACTCTTTCTTCGATTATTTGGACCCTCATACAAGTGACCACTCCCCCATGAATGTGAAGCTTCACCCTCAGGTATCCCTCGGCCCCAAGCCTTTCAAATTCTTCAATCACTAGATTAATCTGCCAGGTTATTATGAAATATTGGAATCAACCTGGAATCTTAACTTCTGTGGCTACCCTATGTTCCGCCTGATCTGCAAACTACGACGGTTAAAGATTGAATTTAAATCTTGGGCTAAAATTCATCAGGCTAACAACTCAATTCAGATCTGCCGAAACCAGCTTAAAGCTACCAGGAAACAGGCTACTCTTCACTCTGATATTATTCTTCAGGAAAGAGATCGTAAACTTGCAAATAAGCTTGCTAATCTTCTTGGTATGGAGGAGGAGATGACCCGCAAAGGAGTCGACAAGATTGGTTGGAACTCGGTGACAGAAATACTAGTTTCTTCTATAATGCTATGAAATCTAGACAATGCCGCAATAATCTTATGCATTTGGTCGATGAGCATGGTGTTCAGAGCAAATCATATGAGGAAATTAAGTCTGAAGCTGCTCAGTTCTATGAAGCCTTATATAATCAAACCCATTACTAGAATGTTTTCCCTAAGTTGGTTCCCAAAAAGAATATTAAGCCGGAAACTGCTAGGTGGCTTGAAAGAAAAGTGACTGCAGATGAAATTAAAGAGGCGGTCTTCCAGATTGGGGCATCCAAAGCTCCTGGGCCGGATGGATATAACGGCTTCTTCTTTTAGCACAATTGGAATCTTATTGGAAGTGATGTTGTGGACGCGGTACAATCTTTTTTCAGAACGAGCACCTTACTTCATCAGGTAAACCACACATTTCTTACCTTGGTTCCTAAAAGCTCGAACGCCACCTCTCTGGGGGATTACAGGCCTATAGCATGTTGCAATGTTATTTATAAGATCATTAGCAAGATCATCTGCAACAGGCTTCAGGGCTGTATCCATAATTTAGTATCTCCAAATCAATTAGCTTTTCTTCGGGGGAGACTAATAGCTGACTGTACCCTATTGGCTCATGAGCAAATCAGAGATTTTAGCAACCATATGGGGTCCAGAGCGTGCCTGAAGCTCGATCTTAAAAAGGCATTTGATAGTGTGAACAGAGAGTTTGTGTACTTCTTCCTGCACCACCAGATGGGTTTTGGTTATAAGTTCATCAGTTGGATCAAAGAGTGCATATCCACAGTCTCATATTCTGTCCTAGTTAACGGATCTCCTGTTGGATACTTTGAAGGAAACAGAGGGCTCGGGCAAGGTGACCCACTCTCTCCCTACCTTTTTGTCATTATTATTGATCGCGCCCCGGGAATACACACACCTGGGAAAAGCGACTCGTAGTCTTACCGCAAGAGCACGGTGTAGCGGCGAGTGGGTATCAAACTCAGGAAGGACTAATGACCGTGTCTCCTTCCAATCACCTAGCTATCAAAATGGTCGAGAATAATTTGGGGTAAAATAGTCACAATCGTTTAAATGTCGATAGAAATATCAATAAAATAAAGCGCCTAGGGATAGGGAATCCCCGCTACGGACCGTATCTCATTGGTGTGATTCATAGGTTTCATCATTGCTAGACTTGAATTTTAGGTGAACTAGCCGTAACTAAATGTAGAACCAAGCTCACACTCTCGTGCTATTGCCGGTCTATAGCAAACCTAGGGTAGGGCCCAATCTCTTGCAAACCCTAACCTAGGCCGCTAGCGTGAAGAACGACATCATCGTTCAATTGTATCTCAAGCCCACTCTCGTGCAAACTCGAGCTACGACCTAGGTTGAGATAGTTCCTACCCGTCCAATCTCTTACAAACGGATATTGGTATAGAAACACGATTAAAAATCCTATCTTTGGTCCAATCTCTTGCAAACCAATTCTAGAGAAGTCCAATCGTAAATCTAAATCGAATTTCTAGGGCTTCCTATCAATTGGGACCAAATCTCTTGCAAATCCCAATCGATATGAATCCCTAGCTATTTGTAATTAATCAATCCTAACCTAACCCTAATCAATTCTAGTAAGAATTTCATCAATTCATCACACTTTAGAAATAGGGTCTATATGGTTCATCCCTACGCCCTATGACGATGGCACTACTCACTAATCATCATGCAATACTTAGGGAAATCAATAATAAAATCAACACAATTCATTACAATAGAGAAATTGTTAATAAAAATAGAGTTTTTGATAAGCGAATAGAAAAACCAATGAGAATCCAATAGCATCCAACAAAAGTAGCCTTTTAATCTCCAAAATAAAAGCTAAATCTAATGATCTAAAAAGCTCTCAAAAAGGCTGCCAAAAAGCTCTCCAAAAGTCCCTTTAACTAGGGTAAAAACTGGGTTTAAATACCCTTCAAAATTTCCCAGAAAATCGTGACCAAAATGCCCATGCGCAGCCCAGAAATCGCACTTTACGCAGCAGGCGGAACGGCTCATTCGGCCGAGTGACAAATGTCACTCGGCCGAGTGACAAACCCTGTAGATTTCCAGTAAGTCGGGGGTTTTCGGGGGTCTGTCTTCGAAGGTGACTCGGCCGAGTGGCTTTACTCACTCGGCCGAGGGGCATTCCATGCTCAGCCGAGTCGGAACTCTCAGGTCGACTGTAGATTTCCAGTAAGTCGGCCTCTTTTTGGATGGATTTTCCCATGCCACTCGGGCGAGGGGATTTCCATACTCGGTCGAGTGGTCTATCGTCACTCGGCCGAGGGCACGCTGATATTCTTCTGTTGTGCGTGTCTGGTCTGGTCGGCCGAGCGAGCTTCTCTGCTCAGCCGAGTGAGTGCTTCACTCGGCCGAGTGGCATGCTGTAAATGCCTAATCTTCTCCGTTTCTCCTCCTCGTCGCTCCTACGAAGTTCCTTCCTCTTCTACTCATCTTCCATCGCTGAATAGCCCTCAAATGAGCCGCGGGTGACACTCCTTAGCACTCGCGAATCAATTGATCTCAAAATCGCTCCGAATCGCTCCATATTTCCTGAAATATAACAAAAACAAGAAATAGTGAAAAGCATCGCAATATTGTCAAATAATCATGAAAAACACGATATGAGCGATCAAAACGGCATGCAAACATGCAGAAAAAAGGTGTAAAATATGGAGTGATCAAAATCCCTCAAGCTTACCTCTTACTCGTCCTCGAGGAAGATAAGTAAAAGGTGAGCCCAATGGAAAAAATAAAAAAAATAAAAAAAAGGAAAGATGGAAGAGATAGAAAATAAAGAAAGCAAGCAAAGAGAGAGGTGCTAGATCATTTTCTCATGACGTGGGTTTCGCTTACTCATGTAGCACACGGCGAATGTAAAACTCACGCCAAAGATTTTTTATCTCGATACCATAGTATATGGATGCATTCAAAATAGATAACCTGAGAATAGCAAAATAATATGAGATACGGAATCATTCTAGAATTAACATCGTCTGAAGCATTTAAAGCGGTATACATAATCATAGACCACACACTTTTCAATTGAATGCTTTCTACCTGGAGTGTAAGAGGTATCACACAATATGGATTAGTAAGAATAGAACAGCATGGTTTTCATGAAATGTATGCTAAGTATCAATTCCTGGATTTCGCAAAACTTTTAGTGATCTCACCAAGTATAGAAAATTACCTAGCTTAGGTTGCCATGCACTGTCAAGTAGTCACTCTCTCACACATCATTGGATCCTCTCCCCCAAGCTTATCTATAAGCGTGGTGGCATACGATAAATCAATAAATATATTCCCCATTTTTGAAGCTCCATGATAAAATAAAAACAAAAGAGGGAGGGAAGAGAGAAAGAGTATGATACGGGATCTCGTATAAACATTCTTTTCTCTTTTCTCTTTTTTTTCTTCTCATTTTTTTTCTATTTTTTATATATACAACTTTGATCCCAAATCAAAAGATAGAAAGATATACATATGTTTTCTTTTTGATTTTGGGGTAGTGGAGCATGAACTTTATAAAGCGGGGGAATTGCCAATATAGGATCCGCTAAAGGGAGATTCACCAATTAATATAAATTAGAGAATTAATGCTCAAGATATGTGGAGAAAGAAATAAATGTAACACTCGGTTCACTCTATAAGACGTGCACAACAACTTCAGCAGAGTAATGTAATCTACTCAGTTTAATCTCAGAAAGTAAACTAGTCCAGTTATATTCACCTAACATTCATTCATTCAACCTAAAAGTGAGGCATACATTTTTCATGCAATAAGAAGTGATATAAGAAAGGAAAGCAGTACTCCAGATATAAGCAATCAATGCGTGAAGCTTGGTGTGTTTTCTATGAAGAGCATACATATGAATTATTAGACTTCAGCTAATAACAGAATTTCATCCATATTCATATACAAAAAGGTAGGTTACTATCTCAAATGCATAGAATGACAAAGCATGTGATATCTGAAATAAAAACTATGGCGTGACAAAATAGCATGCAAACAGAGATAAGCCAATCACCACGTCATCATCATCACAGAAAAATCATCTCTAGCAAAAGATGAAAGAAATAAGGATAAAAGAAAATAGAAACTACTATGAGATGCATCACACTCAAAAAATAAGAAAACGTGATGCATGATAAAAAAAGAAAAAGTGGATGAAAATGGTGTAAAAACCAAGAAAAGGTGGTAAAAAGTAAAAATGAAAGGTGTCAAAAAGCAAAAAAGTGTGAGAACTCACTCCCCCAAGCTAAGGTGCACAGTGTCCTCAATGTGCAAAGTGTGGCACACCGAGAGACGTGAAATGGGTGGGGTGGGTAAGGAAGCATGCATGATGAAAAAGAAAGAAAAAGAAAAAGAAAATATGATGTGAATGTAAATGATGCATGCAGAGATCAAACTGGTGCAAATATCAGTGTCCCCAAAAAAGAAGCTCCCTCACTCCCAAAGAGATATAAACAGATATGACCAAAAAGGTACCAAAACAGTGTGTGGAGGAGGGATCAAAAATCATCAGGCTCCAAAACGACCAACAAAACAGCAGAAATATAGAAGGCATCCAGTGTGTGCCTAGGCTGGTGGTGGTGCACCAGCACCGTCCTGTGGGGGAGGTGGTGGTGGAGATGGTGGGCGTGGTAGCTGCTGGGTGGGTGTCGGTGGTGGGGGCAGACGCGCCAGAATCTGGTTCAGGCAAGCCTGATTACTGGGAAGAATGGCGACGTGGGTCTGTACGGAACTAACTGTGGCAGAGAGAGCTCTGAAATCCCCTCTATGTCCACTAACAGTCCCCTCAAGAGCACGAATGCTCTGAACTAGAGTGTCGGGGGTGGTGGAGTAGAGGGGTGCATAGGTCTAACAGGTGAAGTGCGAGGCTGTCTCACGTGGGTAGTGTTTAGGATGGGTCCAGCAGGGAAGTGAGGTAGTGGTTATGTGCTCACTAAGTGATGCCCAGCCTCTGTGAGAGGCTGGGACGTAGGAAAGGTCGAAGTGGAAGCAGCAGCGGAAGTGGAAGTGAAAACAGACGACGAGGCAGGCAGAGAGGTCAGTGACACAGAAGTGGAGACAGACGTCACGACGCTCTCAGAAAAGACTGCAGCGGTGGGGTCAGACGGGCCAACGGCCGGGGTGGCCGTGGACAAAAGTGAGGACAGAACCGCCACTGCGACGGTAAAGGAGGTCTCGCTGCTCTCTAAAATGGCAGTCGGTCGCTCGGGACTCAAAGTGGTAATAAGATCGGCAGAAATGGGCACAGAGGTGGTGGTGGTCGACGGCTCAGTGAAAGTGCTCCCGACACTAACATACATGTGGACAGAGGTGTCGGGAGGTACAGATAGTGCAGGTGCAGGCTGAGGGATCACGGGGTTGACAGGTGGTGCAGGGGGTGCCTGCTCAGCATCCTTGGGCTCAAGCATGTAGGCAGCGGGGATAAGGAGATCCATCACTGGAATCCAGTCCCCGTGAGCCGGTCCAATATGTGTCCGAGCGGGGCTCGGGAGAACCATGTAATCAGCGCTGAAGGGACCGTGCAACCACACCCAGTGCTGACGACCGTGGGGACGAAGCATCTTCATCCGGGACATAACATCTATAGAACGTGTAGTGGGGTCGGGAGGTCGACGCAGGTCGTCGGGAAGGTCTACGCCGGTCATAAGGGCCAAAAGGGTTATCAGACCGCCGCAACAAATAGGCGTACGAGCGCCGACAGAAATGATAATGCGGTCCAAAAACCAACTGGCAATGTCGATCTCGACGGTGGGGACCAAATCGTCACTACCCCTATCTAGAACCTTAGGGCGAGTCATCGCATAGAGCATGTAGAGCTCTGGCGTAGACATGGTCCCGGGCTCGTACCTTGCGAGAAAAGTAGTCGCCATAAGGCACTGCACAATGCGGAGGCAGGGGTGGAGGATAGCTGAGGCCTTGGCCCTACTAGGGTCAAAGGCGAGTGGGGATCCCATGATCCGGGTTCAAAAGGTGTGGGTGTCGAACGACGGGGGTGGGATGTGCGTGGGAGCGTAGGCACGGTCTGGGACCGGGATGGCGGGCCACTGGAAAAATGCTCTAAGCATGTCGAGAGTGATCTCGCACTCTCGATCCATCAAACGGAAGGTGCATCCTCCAGGGGTCCGGTCAATGGAACTAAGGACCTCTAGTGTCGGACGGATGTAAGTATCCATCGACACCGACATAAAATCATGCCATCCCACGTTGTCGTACAACGTGAGAAGCCCCTCAAGTACCCCGAGGCGGTCTAGGTCGGCTAGGTGTGCAAACCTAGAGGGTACTATCGAGCGATGGCAGATACGCTCGAATCTGGCGCGGTGTGTGTCATTTCGAAACGTAATCCCCATCGACCCGACGGCGGGAGCAGGTGGTGGAACGGGATCGGCGGGAAGCGGCTGTGTAGGTGGTGGTGGGATAGGTGGAGGGGAGTCCGTCCTAGCGAAAGAGGGACCAGAATCATCTGGTCTCTTCCGCTTCGCAGCGGGCTCCCGTGCACGTGAATTATGGCGTGGCGGCATGTGTGTCGCAAAACGTGCCCACCCAAATAAGTAATGCGACGTGAAAAATAATGTAACGAGTATACCTGAACACGCCGCGAGAGCAGTCAGCAGTGTGTGCGAAGAGATGCATCCTCCGCGATGCTCTGTACGCATCCTAGAACTCCCCAAAGCTCCCCCAAGCTAGCAAATCAAGAGAAATGAGGAGAAATGGGGATTTCGGGGCGAAAAAGGGTGATCGGCGGCTAGGGAGGCCGGCGCCGGCGGTGGGCGCGACTGACGTCGGCGGGCGATCGACGTAGCCGGTGGTCGGGGTCGATTCGGGTGAGGGATGGTCGATCGCAGTAGGCAAGGGGAGATGAAGCGGCAGCGGCTTGGGCGTGAGTTTGGGGATTTTGCGTTTCGAAAACCGCGATGCTGCCGCAGCTGCTTATATAAGATTGTTACGACTCGGCTGAGTGACAACGCCATTCGGCCGAGTGGCGTAAACTAAAAAAATTTGAAAATATCCTCACCACTTATGACTCGGCCGAGTGGCTTTGTTTTAATCGGCCGAATGGAGAAACTCCACTCGGCCGAGTGTCTCTGCCACTCAGTAATTTTATAGAGCTGGGAGGATATCTGTGTCACTCGGCCGAGTGACAAGTCACTTGCCCGAGTGGCAATTAAGACTAAAAC
The DNA here is from genome assembly GCA_030789695.1 of Scilla litardierei. NCBI lineage: Eukaryota > Viridiplantae > Streptophyta > Magnoliopsida > Asparagales > Asparagaceae > Scilla > Scilla litardierei. The sequence continues at coordinate 148,531,763 of CM061134.1, forward strand.
TTACAAAAAGTGACAGAGAGTTGGTTTGCAAAAACTTCCTTGATTGGTGCTCCACTCGGCCGAGTGGAGTCTTTGCTCGGCCGAATGGCAGATGCTACTCGGCCGAGTGACGTGTTGTTTTCTGCAACGGCTCTCTGTTTTCGCTCCAGTCTTTATTTTTCTTCCTCCAGTCAGTTTCTTCCTCCTCCTAAGGCCTGAGCGCATTCCTGGAGCGCTCTCCCTTGCCTCGGTCATCCTTCATATGAGTGATCTCTCTTTCTCCATCTCCTGTCATGAAAATTAGGACCCGTTGTCAAGATTTTTATAGACACTAGACTCTAACCACTAATAAAATTCTAAACCAAAAATGAAAATCAAATAAAAACAATGCAGAAACCGTCGGGTTGCCTCCCGACAAGCGCTCGTTTAAGGTCATGAGCTCGACCCCTTTAGATATTCGTTTAGCTCGTGATGTTGGATGCATACGAGATACACCCTTCAAATTTTCTGGGAAGGCCACTTAGATTTGGGTCATGATGATCATTGGTCTTCCTCGGCGCCCCCTCATCATGGGTGATGTTGGGGGATAAGTCCCCCAAGCTAGAGCTCGTTCCTATCTTCTTCTTGGCCGGTGACACCGATCTTCTATTCGGTGGAGCTTTCTTCGGATTCTTGGCCGGTGAGAGCTTGCAAAGCTCCCGTATTCTTGCGACATCAGCGTCGCCTTCATCATCGGCCGTGGAGCTATCTGGAGGGTCCTCCAACTTATCTTCTTCACTACTAGAAATTTGGCCTTCTTCAAAGCCATCGTCATGGAGGGCGCCAATAGAGTGGGGGATAGCTTCTTCGATCACCTCATCAAGGAGGTATGAAAGATCATGGGGGCGTTCCTTGAGTAGATATATGCGATTCACTTCATCAGATGGGACTCCTTCGGAATAATGCTTGAGACGTTGTCCATTAACCTTGAATGTGGCTCCGTCTTTTCCTTCCAATTCAAAAGCTCCCCCCGGTTGTATGTGCTTAATGGTGAATGGTCCAGCCCATCACAATCTCAATTTTCTGGGAAAGAGTCGGAGCCGGGAATTGAATAGGAGGACTTTATCTCCGACCTTGAAATCCGTAACGGTGATGCGTGCGTCGTGGAGGATTCTAGTTTTCACGCCCCGCTTCCCTAAAATGGAGGCGAGACGTGAGAAGGTCCACTCAAACGTGGAGCTGTGAAGCTGCACGCCTGATAAGCGTCAATCTAGTATAAGCAGGTCCCTGTAAACGCAAAAGGAACAACAACAATGATAATAATAAAATGAAACGGATATGAAATAACCAATCCCAAAGTTTGTCCACCAAAATGTTCAACATCACAGAAAAGCCACCAGGCTAACAGGAAAGAGTCTAAGGCCCAGAACAAGGCCAAACAAAAAGCAACACAAACATAACAGAGTATCAAACTAGGTGCCACGCACCGATGACTAAGCAGTCTAACAAAAGAAGCTAAACGAAGACACTAATACTGATCCCCAGTGTCAACGAAGTCCTCGATCAACGCGGGTTCTGACTCAGCGTCAGCGAACACCACGTCCTCAGCAAGTGACTCAGGCTCGGGCTCTAACATGTGTCACCCAAAAGAGAAAAGGGGCACATGTCAGCAAGTCGAAAGACTTGTGCAAGGAAACGAAAAGAAAGGTAAACTAGCAACCTAGCAGTCAAAGTATGGTGCATGGCAAGTAAAGTAAGGTGGTAACAAGTAAAGTAAAGTAAAGTAAAGTAGCAAGTATCAAGTGGTAGGGGTGACATGTAATGTCAAGTAACAAGTAAAGTACAAGGGATCACTCAACGAGTGCCCTATTGCCCGCAGGCTGTGTTCAAGTATCAAGAACAAGGGGTCACTCAACGAGTGCCATATTGCCCGCAGGCTGTGTTGAGCTCGTCTTCTGGAACACGAGCCAGAAAGTGTATTTGGCATAGGATTGTGCCCACGCAAGGTGGATGCCTAGCTGGTATAAATAGTACAAGTATGTAGCGAAGATACACAATCACGATGAGTGTTCAAGCATGCAATGACATGAGCAGATATTCACGTACCGTTAATTGAAATTAAACGTGACAGGCAAAATGTAATGACATGAACATATTCGCGTACCGTTAATTGAAATTAAACATGGCAGTTAAAATGCGACAGTAGTTAAGGATGCATGGATGACATGAACAGTTATACGCGTACCGTTAAGGGAAAGTAAACGTGACTTACAATCATGATGAAGGTGACAGACCAAGCTTCGTTGTCAAGCTAGGTCAATGGCGTCTAGACGGCTATCCTTTCACCGTCTAGTCTCTTTTACGCTAAAGCAAGGAAATGGCCTAAGACATGGCCCAAATCAAGAGACGCAAGTTTCACTTGTCTGATACCGGGATCGACGAGCAATGAAGATCGTCACACAAGCTAACTACGGAATGGGTCACTGTTATGGCAAAACAATCATTAGCACAATGATTCTAAATTGGTTTCTTATTAGAACCCTAATCATCTAATAATCCATTTTATTAGGGTTTCACAATGTCAATGTGGGTTATGCTAAAACTAAAGGAATCGAGTATTACCGTGAAGAAGAGAAGGAACGATGCCGAGCAACCGCGGCAACGGAAGAGCGATCCGGCTCAGATCTAGAAATGAGGGAAAAATCTGGAGAAATGGGGTTTGATGTGGATTTTGGGTGTTTGATGAAGGTTTGGGGAAGATGGAAGGTGGGTTGTGACAAGGGAGGGTTTGGATGATGAAGGATGAGCTTGGGATGAAGGATTAATGGTTTGAGGAAGATGTGGGCTCAATGGGGGGGAAATTAGGGTTTTAGGTCATGAGGGAGAAGAAGAAAATGTTTGGAGGGGTATTTATAGAGTTTGGTGGCGGCTAGGGCAAAACTAGGGTTTTCTGTACTGTTTAGTCGGTCAAAGAACAACTGTTGACCGACTAGTTTGAGAACTAGTTGGTCGGTTGACCAACGCAGATCGACTAAGCGTAAAAGTAGCTCCAGTCGAAAACATGAACTAAGAGTTAGTCGGTCAAAAAACAACTACTGACCGACTAGTTTGGCATCTAGTCGGTCGATGAACGTTTTTAGACCGACTAAGAATAAACAGTACTCGACTGTACAGAAGAACTAAGAATTAGTCGGTCTGAGTACAAAACTTAACCGACTAGTTTAACAACTAGTCGGTCGAAAGATGAACTTAGACCGACTAAGAATGAATAGTACTGATACCAAGAATTAGTAAATGAGTTAGTCGGTTAAAGAAGCATTATCGACCGACTAGTTTGTAACCTAGTCGGTCAACCAACGTTCTTAGACCGACTAACGACAAACAGTAACTCCTGAGAAATTAACAAAGCCAACTAGTCGGTTCAAGAAGGTTTTCCGACCGACTGGATCGTCATCTAGTCGGTCGGTGCCCCTTCTTACACCGGCTAATGAGCACCAAAAGTTCCGATATGGAGCGCGGAGCTCCGGGATCGATTCCTAAGACTCCTAGGCTTGATCTAACAATAAGATATGACCGATACGAAGCCCGTCACGAATGACTTACTCCAAAATCGACGACCGACGGAAGAATCTAGAGAATCACGACGAAATGAACGAATTGAAAACTATGGAGACGGAAATGGAAATCACATTCAAGGAGAAGCAACCAAATATATATAAATATATATAATAAAATCCATACATGAAAAACCAGTCGTTACATCCTCCCCAACTTAAGAAAAATTCCGTCCTCGGAATTTCCCAACACTCACGTGTCCGGGAAAAAAAGTGGGTAGCGCTCTCGCATCTCATCTTCATTCTCCCAAGTAGACTCTCCAGGCGAGCCGCGTCGCTACATCACTCTAACAAGATCGACGACCTTGTTCCGAAGTGACTTCTGACGCCTGTCCAGAATCTGCACTGGATGCTGGTTATACGTCAAATCTGGGCGAATGGTAATCTCCGAGAAATCCACAGCATGAGATGGATCGCTGATGTATCGACGAAGCTGCGACACATGGAAAACATCGTGAACTCCTTCCAAAGTTGGCGGCAAGGCCAAGCGATAAGCTACCTCGCCAACTCTCTCCAGAATGTCAAACGGTCCAATGTATCGCGGGCTCAACTTCCCTCGCTTCCCAAAACAAATCACTCCACGATTCGGGGAAATCCTCAGAAACACATGATCGCCCGGCTGAAACTCCAAAGGACGACGTTTAGCATCCGCCCAATGCTTAAAACGGTCCTGAGCAATCCTCAACCTCTCCCGAATATTCTTGACAACCTCCACAGCCTCCACAATCATCTCAGGTCCCAACTGCTCCCTATCACCAACGTCATCCCAACTCAATGGCGATCGACATTTCCTCCCATACAAAGCGGCGAAAGGCGCCATGCCAATAGAAGTCTGGTAGCTGTTATTGTAAGAGAACTCCACCGAGTGTAGATGGTCCTCCCACGAACCCTTGAAATCCAACATGCACGCTCTCAGCATGTCTTCCAAAATCTGAATTGTCCTCTCGGACTGGCCATCCGTCTGCGGATGGTACGCCGTGCTGAAACTCAGACGCGTACACAAACTCTTCTGTAAACTCTGCCAGAACTGAGATGTGAACCTCGTGTCCCTGTCTGACACGATGCTCACGGGGACTCCGTGAAGTCGAACGACCTCCTGCACGATTCACGTTACATCACTATCCAAACTAGGAAAAGGAAATAAAAACGGAGAGTAAAAGAATTTACCTCCATATATCTCCTTGCTAGCGCCTCAGTGGACTGTCCCACTCGGAAGGGAATAAAGTGCGCGGATTTGGTCAGTCGATCTACGATCACCCAAATCGCGTCATTCTGCTTCGGACTCCAAGGTAGTCCAGTCACGAAATCCATAGTGATGTGTTACCACTTCCACTCTGGAATCAGAAGTGGTTGCAGCAACCCTGCCGAACGCTGATGCTCCGCCTTCACTTGCTGGCAAACCAAACACTTGGCTACACTCCGAGCCACACTCCTCTTCATACCATGCCACCAATAGTTCAGACGAAGATCCTTGTACATCTTGGTCCCACCAGGATGCACAGAATACGACGAGCTATGTGCCTCCACTAACAACTCCTCTTTAATATCTCCAGCTGGCACACACAACCTAGCTCCAACTCTCAGCGAGCCATCCTCATGAATCAAAAAGTCAGTCCGCAGACCGGCTTCAAACTGCTCCCGAATCTTCACCAGCTTCGGATCCTCAGCCTGGCCAGCCTTGATCCGATCCATAATCGTCGACTGTATCTGCACACACATCAACGAAGAAGCCTCCACAGGAAGAACAATCTCCATACCAGACTTGTAAAAATCCTGCTGCAATCTCCACTGCGAGGTCAAAATCATCACCGCTGGAAGCCTACTCAGCGCATCATGAACCACATTCACTTTGCCAGGGTGATACTGCAAATCAATCTCAAAATCTGCCATGAGCTCCAACCATCGACGCTGTCGCTTGTTGAGCTCCTTCTGAGTAAAAATATACTTCAAGCTTTTGTGATCGGTGAAGATCTTCACTTTCTCACTCAGCAAGAAGTGCCTCCAAATCTTAAGGGCAAACACAACAGCAGCCAACTCCAAATCATGCGTCGGGTAATTCTTCTCATAAACCTTGAGCTGACGAGAAGCATAAGCCACAACATGCCTGTGCTGATGCAACACACAACCGAGACCCTTGCCAGAAGCATCGCAAAAGATCTCAAATCCACCGCTGCGATCAGGCACAACAAGAATAGGGGCAGTCGTCAACCTCTCCCTCAGAATACCAAAAGCATTCTCACAATCACCCGACCAAACAAAAGCAACATCCTTCCACGTCAATCTGGTCATTGGCTCGGTAAGGCGGGAAAAGTCCTTAATGAATCGTCGATAGTAACCAGCAAGTCCAAGGAAACTCCGAATCTCAGACGCAGACGACGGAACATGCCACTCTCTGATGGCCCTAATCTTCTCAGGATCCACTGAAATACCCTCTCCAGTCACCACATGCCCGAGAAAAGCAACTCTATCCAGCCAAAACTCGCACTTCGAAAACTTAGCATACAACCGATGCTTCCTCAAAATCTCCAATACCGTCCTCAAGTGCGAGGTATGCTTTTCCTCCGACTTCGAATAGATCAGAATGTCGTCAATAAAGATAACGACAAACTTATCCAACAGGTCATAGAAAATCAGGTACATCAGATTCATGAAAACTACGGGTGCATTGGTTACACCGAAAGGCATAACCACAAACTCGTAGTGTCCATACTTCGTCCTGAACGCTGTCTTCGGAACATCATCCTTCTTAACCTTCAACTGATGGTAACCACTCCTCAAATCCAATTTAGAAAACACCCTCGAACCTCCAAGCTGATCAAAGATATCATCGATGCGAGGCAACGGGTATTTATTCTTAATAGTCACCGCATTCAGCTCCCGATAGTCCACGCACATGCGACGCGAACCATCCTTCTTCTTCACCAACAACACCGGTGCTCCCCACAGAGACACACTAGGGTTGATGTAACCCTTCTGCATAAGCTCATCCAACTGCCCACGCAATTCTTCCAACTCTGCTGGTGCCATACGATATGGTGCCTTCGAAATGGGCTGCGCACCTGGAATAAGATCAATAGAAAACTCCAAAGCTCGATCAGGCAGTAATCCAGACATCTCCTCAGGGAAGACGTCACCAAAATCTCGCACCACAGCTGGCCACTCCTACTCCATCTGCATAGCCACAACATCCACCGGTCTGGCCCGAAATCTGATCGGACCCAGCGAACTGCTACCACGACTGAACTCAAATACCGGATGTTCGGGAATCTCGAACACCACCTTCTTCCTCCGACAGTCAATCGTAGCATAGAAGCTCGTAAGCCAATCCATCCCAAGGACCGCATCGTAGTTGATGATGTCGTGGACAATGAAATCAGCACAAAGCTCACGTCCACAAACCACCAACGGACAAGAATTGCACCCACGATGCACCGAGACCACACCGTTCCCTGTGACGATATTCCAACTCTTAGGAAGAGAGGACGTCGACAAGGAATGCTTCTCCACGAAGCTCCGGGCCAAAATGCACATCGACGCACCTGAGTCAAAGAGGACTCGTGCAGGAAAAGTGCAAACCAAAACCACACCTAGCAAACAATCTAACAATCAAATCCTATTCAAGTAACAAGCATGAGCAAGCAACCAACAAGATCAAGAATCAAACTAAGGAAGAAAAATAGCTAGAATGAGCGTTACCTACAATAACCTCATCCACGGCCATGCTCTCCTCCTCAGTCATCAGAAAGGCCTGCCCTCTCGGCGGAACAGCCTGCCGATAGGCCTGTCTCTGCGGAACAAGAGGTGCTCCACGTCCAACGGGCACAGGAGCTCGCTGCTGCAATGGCTGTGCTGCAATAGGAGCCCGCCAAGGCTTCTTCGACTTCGGACACTCCCTGATGGTGTTGGCAGTGTCTCCGCAAACAATGCACTGTCTTAAAAACCTCCTACACTGATCCCTGAGGTGTCCAGTCTTACCAAAGAAATGGCAAGTCTTCAGAATAGGCCCTCCTGGCCTCTTGAACTGCACCGGATGATTAGGCTTGAAACCAGGCCTAACCACCGCCCTGGCCTGCTCCATAGGCCTCTTCCCAGCTCCTGAAACATGTCCCTTCCTCTGGTTCAAATTCAACTCTTGCCGCCTCGCAGCAATCAGAACCTTCTGATATGAATCCAGGTCAGAAGAGGTCACAAAGCTCTGAAGCTCCAAGGCAAGTCCCTGAAGAAATCGCTGAGCTTTCTCATCGGCATCTTGCACCATCTTTGGTGCAAACCGACTGAGCCTCGTGAACTCCTGGTGGTACTGATCCACCGACAAGCTCCCGTGCTTCAGATCTATGAAGCGCTGCAGCATCACCTGCCTAGCAGCCTTCGGAAAGAATTCTCCATCAAATCTGGACTTGAAGGTAGCCCAAACTATCGGCTCCACCAGCATCTTATCTTCAGCATCCCACCAGTTTCTGGCATTGTCCTTCAGCTGCCTCTAAGCCAAATCAACCCATCCAGCCGGGTTAATCTTCGCCATCGCCAGGTTATCCTCAATGTTCCGAATCCAGTCATCGGCAGCCAGAGGACCCTCAGACCCATCAAAATATGCGGGACCCAGCTCCCGAAATTGCTTCGCTCCCGGCTCGGAGCGAGGGGCATCCGGAAGTGCCCGGGCAGCTCGAGCAAGTGGAGCATTCTGGACTTGCAGGAGCACGCCTTGCTGCACTTGCATCATCTGGATCATCATCCGCATCATCTCTCCATTGGTGGGTTCCCGCTCAGGCTCCTCATCATGAGGGGGCGCACCACTACCTCCACCACGGGTGAATCGCCTTCCTGCCATCTAGTGACACAGAAAATGAAGCAGATTAGACTCATAGCTTATGACTCGGATATCGAATTTATTTGTTGGACAATCTTATATTATTATTCTTATCCCTGATAATTGCAGTTACAGAGGTACCTGCATGGGCCACCACTAAAACCTGTCACACCCCGCTTCCCTAAAATGGAGGCGAGACGTGAGAAGGTCCGCTCAAACGTGGAGCTGTGAAGCTGCACGCCTGATAAGCATCAATCTAGTATAAGCAGGTCCCTGTAAACGCAAAAGGAACAACAACAATGATAATAATAAAATGAGACGGATATGAAATAACCAATCCCAAAGTTTGTCCACCAAAATGTTCAACATCACAGAAAAGCCACCAGGCTAACAGGAAAGAGTCTAAGGCCCAGAACAAGGCCAAACAAAAGCAACACAAACATAACAGAGTATCAAACTAGGTGCCACGCATCGACGACTAAGCAGTCTAACAAAAGAAGCTAAACGAAGACACTAAGACTGATCCCCAGTGTCACGAAGTCCTCGATCAACGCGGGTTCTGACTCAGCGTCAGCGAACACCACGTCCTCAGCAAGTGACTCAGGCTCGGGCTCTAACATGTGTCACCCAAAAGAGAAAAGGGGCACATGTCAGCAAGTCGAAAGACGTGTGCAAGGAAACGGAAAGAAAGGTAAACTAGCAAGCTAGCAGTCAAAGTATGGTGCATGGCAAGTAAAGTAAGGTGGTAACAAGTAAAGTAAAGTAAAGTAAAGTAGCAAGTATCAAGTGGTAGGGGTGACATGTAATGTCAAGTAACAAGTAAAGTACAAGGGATCACTCAACGAGTGCCCTATTGCCCGCAGGCTGTGTTCAAGTATCAAGAACAAGGGGTCACTCAACGAGTGCCCTATTGCCCGCAGGCTGTGTTGAGCTCGTCTTCTGGAACATGAGCCAGAAAGTGTATTTGGCATAGGATTGTGCCCACGCAAGGTGGGTGCCTAGCCGGTATAAATAGTACAAGTATGTAGCGAAGATACGCTATCACGATGAGTGTTCAAGCATGCAATGACATGAGCAGATATTCGCATACCGTTAATTGAAATTAAACGTGATAGGCAAAATGCAATGAAATGAACATATTCGCGTACCGTTAATTGAAATTAAACATGACAGTTAAAATGCGACAGCAGTTAAGGATGCATGGATGATATGAACAGTTAATACGCGTACCGTTAAGGGAAAGTAAACGTGACATACAAGCATGATGAAGGTGACGGACCAAGCTTCGTTGTCAAGCTAGGTCAATGGCATCTAGACAGCTATCCATTCACCGTCTAGTCTCTTTTACGCTAAAGCAAGGAAATGGCCTAAGACATGGCCCAAATCAAGAGATGCAAGTTTCGCTTGCCTGATACCGGGATCGATGAGCAATGAAGATCGTCACACAAGCTAACTACGGAATGGATCACTGTTATGGCAAAACAATCATTAGCACAATGATTCTAAATTGGTTTCTTATTAGAACCCTAATCATCTAATAATCCATTTTATTAGGGTTTCACAATGTCAATGTGGGTTATGCTAAAACTAAAGGAATCGAGTATTACCGTGAAGAAGAGAAGGAACGATGCCGAGCAACCGCGGCAACGGAAGAGCGATCCGGCTCAGATCTGGAAATGAGGGAAAAATCTGGAGAAATGGGTTTTGATGTGGATTTTGGGGGTTTGATGAAGGTTTGGGGAAGATGGAAGGTGTGTTGTGACAAGGGAGGGTTTGGATGATGAAGGATGAGCTTGGGATGAAGGATTAATAGTTTGAGGAAGATGGCGTCTCAATGGGGGGAGAAATTAGGGTTTTAGGTCATGAGGGAGATGAAGAAAACGTTTGGAGGGGTATTTATAGAGTTTGGTGGCGGCTAGGGCAAAACTAGGGTTTCCTATACTGTTTAGTCGGTCAAAGAACAACTGTTGACCGACTAGTTTGAGAACTAGTCGGTCGGTTGACCAACGCAGACCGACTAAGCGTAAACAGTAGCTCCAGTCGAAAACCTGAACTAAGAGTTAGTCGGTCAAAGAACAACTACTGACCGACTAGTTTGGCATCTAGTCGGTCGATGAACGTTCTTAGACCGACTAAGAATAAACAGTACTCGACTGTACAGAAGAACTAAGAATTAGTCGGTCTGAGTACAAAACTTAACCGACTAGTTTAACAACTAGTCGGTCGAAAGATAAACTTAGACCGACTAAGAATGAACAGTACTGATACCAAGAATTAGTAAATGAGTTAGTCGGTTAAAGAAGCATTACCGACCGACTAGTTTGCAACCTAGTCGGTCAACCAACGTTCTTAGACCGACTAACGACAAACAGTAACTCCTGAGAAATTAACAAAGCCAACTAGTCGGTTCAAGAAGGTTTTCCGACCGACTGGATCGTCATCTAGTCGGTCGGTGCCCCTTCTTACACCGGCTAATGAGCACCAAAAGTTCCGATATGGAGCGCGGAGCTCTGGGATCGATTCCTAAGACTCCTAGGCTTGATCTAACAATAAGATATGACCGATACAAAGCCCGTCACGAATGTCTTACTCCAAAATCGACGACCGACGGAAGAATCTAGAGAATCACGACGAAACGAACGAAATGAAAACTATGGAGACGGAAATGGAAATCACATTCAAGGAGAAGCAACCAAATATATATATATATATATATATAATAAAATCCATACATGAAAAACCAGTCGTTACACTAGTCCTTTCCTTATAAATCCTTGAGCTCTCATAAGCATCACGTCTAATCTCATCAAGCTCATTAATATCTAAGAGTCGCCTCACCATCGCACTCTTGTAATCATAATTGAATGTCTTAATAGCCCAATATGCGCGGTGCTCCAACTCTATCGACAAGTGACAAGCTTTTCCATAAACAAGTCGGTACGGTGTGGTGCCAATAGGGGTGCGAAAAGCCGTACGATAAGCCCATAGTGCATCGTTCAATTTCATTGACCAATCTTTTCTAGATCTATCTACGATCTTTTCTAGAATTTGCTTGATTTCTCAGTTTGACACCTCCACTTGGCCACTCGTCTGAGGGTGGTATGCCATGCCAACTCTGTGATTCACTCCATATCTTTTCAACATGGCTTCAAATTTGTTTTCTATAAAGTGGCTTCCCCCATCGCTTATCAAAGTACGAGGCACTCCAAAGCGTGGGAAGATGTTTTGCTTGAAAAACTTGGACACCAACCTCGCATCATTAGTAGGGATCACAATGGCTTCCACCCATTTAGAGACGTAATCCACGGCTAATAAGATGTACTTGTTTCCTTACTTGACGGAAAAGGTCCCATGAAGTCCACTCCCCAATAATCAAATAGCTCGATTTCTAGAATGGGCTTCATCGGCATCTCGTTTCTCCTTGATATGTTCCCGGTCCGTTGGCATCTATCACATCCCTTGACGAAGTCATGCGTATCCTTGAACATGGTCGGCCAAAAGAATCCGCATTGCAATATCTTAGCGGTGGTCTTAGATGAGGCGTGATGTCCCCCGCATGACATACTATGGCAATGCAAGATGATTGACGTGGCCTCCTCATTGGAAACACATCTCTGAATAACACCATCCTTGCAAATCTTGAAGAGATACGGATCTTCCCAAAAATAGCTTTGGACTTCGTGCATAAATCTCCTCTTTTGTTGTGTGGGCATTCTACATGGTTTTATCCCACAAGCCAAATAATTAACGAAATCCGCATACCAAGGCACCTCTCCGGGTCTAACGGCGAATAGCCTCTCGTCGACAAAGGTGTCATCGATTGGCAAACTCTCATCCTCCTTTTCGCGAACAAGTCTAGACAAGTGGTCTGCCACAATGTTGTCCGTTCCCTTCTTGTCTCTAATCTCCAAGTCAAATTCTTACAACAAGAGTATCCATCTTATCAATCTTGGTTTTGCCTCTTTTTTGCTTAGAAGATACTTCGATGTCGTATGGTTGGTATGGACAATAACTTTGGATCCAAGAGGTAGGAACGAAACTTCTCGATGGAGTAAACAACCGCTAAAAGCTCTTTCTCGGTGGTAGTATAGTTTTTCTGCGCATCGTCCAATGTTTTGCTAGCATAGAATATAGCATGAAGCTTTTTGTCTTTCCTTTGTCCCAGCACCACTCCAATGGCTTGGTCACTTGCATCACACATGAGCTCAAAGGGGAGACTACAATCGGGCGGTTGTATAATGGGGGCGAAAATGAGCGCTTCCTTCAATGTATTAAATGCTTACAAGCACTCTCCTGAAAAGACAAAGGGGGCATCTTTAGCAAGTAAGGAAGTAAGGGGTCGGGCGATTAGGGCAAAGTCCTTGATGAAGCGGCGGTAAAACCCCGCATGACCAAGGAAGCCTCTAATGCCCTTTACATTAATAGGAGGAGGGAGTTTTTCGATTACCTCAACTTTCGCCTTATCAACCTCAATTCCTCTAGAAGAAACAAGGTGCCCAAGAACTATCCCTTCGGTGACCATAAAATGACATTTCTCCCAATTAAGAGTGAGATTATTTTGTTGGCATCTTTTAAGAACTTTAGTTAGGTTAGCCAAACAAGAATCAAACTCACTTCCATAAACAGAAAAATCATCCATGAAGACTTCCATAATAATTTCAATGTAATCAGAAAAGATGGATGTCATACACATTTGAAAGGTGGCAGGAGCATTACAAAGACCAAAGGGCATTCTACGGTAGGCATATGTGCCATAAGGACATGTGAAGGTGGTCTTTTCTTGGTCGTCTTCATGCAAGGGGATTTGAAAGAATCCCGAATAGCCATCCAAATAACAGAAGTATTTATGTTTGGCAAGACGCTCAAGTATTTGATCAATGAAGGGCAATGGGTAATGGTCTTTCCGGGTGGCTTTGTTTAATTTCCTATAATCAATACACATCCGCCATCCCGTGACGGTACGCGTAGAAATGGGTTCTCCCTATTCGTTTTTTATAATGGTCATCCCTCCCTTTTTAGGGACGACATGAACGGGGCTAACCCACCGACTGTCAGAGATAGGATAGATAATACCGGTTTCAAGTAATTTAAGAACCTCTTTCTTAATCACCTCCTTCATGTTAGGGTTCAACTATCTTTGAGGCTCTATGGAGATGGCTTCAGTGTTTTCCAAGTGGATTCTATGCGTGCATAGCCTAGGGCTTATTCCCTTAAGATCAGAGATGTTGTAGCCAAGCACATCCTTGTGACTCCTAAGGACATCTAAGAGTCTTTCTGTTGATCATGGTTGAGGTGGGCATTAACAATAACCGGATAGGTCAATTTATTACCCAAGAAAGCATACCTTAGATTTGGTGGTAATTGTTTAAGCTCTACCTCAGGCGGCGCTGTACTCTCCACTTCCTCTCCTTGTGAAAGCTCGACCTCTTCTGCGACATCTGGGTTTAGTTTCTGCTCTTTGAGTGGGCTTCCCCATGCAGACTCAGATTCACTTCTCGGTGAGGACGGTGCATCAGAATAGACGATGCACAACTCCGTGCGGGCATCGATGGGATCACCATTGTGCTCTGGTCCAAACTTGAGATCAAGAGATGCGTCAGTAGGTTCATAAATATAAGAGTAAGGGTCGTAAAGTGTACTTCCCTGAATCTCAGCATGACCAGTGGACTTCTCGAAAGTGTTGTACTCTTCGATGCATGCTCCATCGTTTTCAAAATATAACTTGATGTCTCTCACATCAACTCTGATGTTGCCCTCGATAGTCCCTTCCGGGGAGACTCGATCCATCACAAAAATAGCAAATTGTTGCTCAATGGGGTCCTCGACATCAACGGCGAACGCCCATGTGGCATGAACCTCATCAACAAGTTCTTTAAGAAGGTTCGCGAAGGAATCATCGTCCCCCGGGCTAGACTTAGTCATCAACATTACGTCTCCCATGCTCCTGTCAAGATCTCATGGAGAATTCTGGGAGAGCAAGTAAATTGGACAGCAAACAGAGTCAATAAGGAAAAATAAAGAAAGAAAGGTGGATAGATGGTAAGAGATAACCGGGTGATCAAAATCAAAAACCGTCAAATGCACCTCTCCGGCAACAGCGCCAAAAACTTGATCGTGCCACAGGAGTACACACACCTGGGACAAGCGACTCGTAGTCTTACCGTAAGCACATGGTGTAGCGGCGAGCGGGTATAAAACTCAGGGAGGACTAATGACCGTGTCTCCTTCCAATCACCTAGCTATCAAAATGGTCGAGAATAATTTGGGGTAAAATAGTCACAATCTTTTAAATGTCGATAGAAATATCAATAAAATAAAGCACCTAGGGATAGGGAATCCCCGCTAGGGACCGTATCTCATCTTTGTGATTCATAGGTTTCATCATTGCTAGACTTGAATTTTAGGTGAACTAGCCGCAACTAAATGTAGAACTAAGCTCACGCTCTCGCGCTATTGCCGGTCTATAGAAAACCTAACCTAGGCCGATAGCATGAAGAACGACATCATCGTTCAATCGTATCTCGAGCCCACTCTCATGCAAACTCGAGCTACGACTTAGGTTGAGATAGTTCCTACCCGTCCAATCTCTTGAAAACGGATATTGGTATAGAAACACGATTAAAAATCCTAGCTTTAGTCCAATCTCTTGCAAACCAATTCTAGAGAAGTCCAATCATAAATCTAAATCGAATTTCTAGGGCTTCATATCAATTGGGACCCAATCTCTTGCAAATCCCAATCAATCCCAACCTAACCCTAATCAATTCTAGCAAGAATTTCACCAATTCATCACACTTTAGAAATAGGTTCTATAGGGTTCATCCCTACGCCCTATGACGATGGCACTACTCACTAATCATCACGCAATACTTAGGAAAATCAATAATAAAATCAACACAATTCATTGCAATAGAGAAATTGTTAATAAAAATAGAGTTTTTGATAAGAGAATAGACAAACCAATGAGACTCCAATAGCATCCAACAAAAGTAGCCTTTTAATCTCCAAAAGAAAAGCTAAATCTAATGATCTAAAAAGCTCTCAAAAAGGCTGCCAAAAAGCTCTCCAAAAGTCCCTTTAACTAGGGCAAAAACTGGGTTTAAATACCCTTCAAAATTGCCCAGAAAATCGTGTCCAAAATACCCATGCGCAGCCCAGAAATCTCACTTTACGCAGCAGGCGGAACGGCTCACTCGGTCGAGTGACAAATGTCACTCGGCCGAGTGACAAACCCTGTAGATTTCCAATAAGTCGGGGGTTTTCAGGGGTCTGTCTTCGGAGGTGACTCGGCCGAGTGGCTTTAATCACTCGGCCGAGGGGCATTCCATGATCGGCCGAGTCGGAACTCTCAGGTCGACTGTAGATTTCCAGTAAGTCGGCCTCTTTTTGGATGGATTTTCCCGTGCCACTCGGGCAAGGGGATTTCCATACTCGGCCGAGTGGTCTATCGTCACTCGGCCGAGGGCACGATGATATTCTTCTGTTGTGCGTGTCCGGTCTGGTCGGCCGAGCGAGCTTCTCTGCTCGGTCGAGTGAGTGCTTCACTCGGCCGAGTGGCATGCTGTAAATGCCTAATCTTCTCTGTTTCTCCTTCTCGTCGCTCCTACGAAGTTCCTTCCTCTTCCACTCATCTTCCATTGCTGAATAGCCCTCAAATGAGCCGCGGGTGACACTCCTTAGCACTCGCGAACCAATTGATCTCAAAATCGCTCCGAATCGCTCCATATTTCTTGAAATATGACAAAAATAAGAAATAGTGAAAAGCATCGCACTATTGTCAAATAATCATGAAAAACGCGATATGAGCGATCAAAACGGCATGCAAACATGCAGAAAAAAGTTGTAAAATATGGAGTGATCAATTATGGAATGTTTCACCCTTCTACTTGCCAAGGCACTGACAAAAGGAAGCATCCAACATATGAAACAAGCTGGTACTATATCTCACCTATTATTTGCAGATGACTTACTCGTATTCTGCAGAGCTAATCAAAAATCATTCAGGGGCCTAAAAGTCTTGATTGAGGAATTTCAACATTTCACTGGCCTTGATATCAATTGGGATAAGAGTATATCCATGTTTAGAAAAGGAGTTAAAAGCCCAAGTGATCTTGCAAACTTCCTGGGAGCTAAGCATGCGCATACGATCACTACTTATTTGGGTCTCCCCTTGTCTCCCAAATACTCCAAGGCTCAGTTGTATAACAGGCTCATTGATAAATGCAGGAAACGGCTTTCTGGTTGGACCTCAACATCGCTTTCTATAGCAGGAAGAATTGAACTGGTAAGATCGGTAATATATGGCATGATAGGATATTAGGTGCAAGTTTATAGGTTTCCAACTACTGTTTTACAGAATTTAACATCAATGTGCAGAAAATTTATTTGGGGTTCTTCTAAAGCGTGGGCCTGGAGTGACTCATGCAGACCGAAGGAGGAAGGGGGCTGGGTTTAAGGTTATTGTCTGATCTGAATCTAGCAGCTGGGATTAAGCTTACTTGGAGACTTCTTAAGTCCAGGGGGCTGTGGGCAGAGTATATGCGAGACAAATATAAGGATTCTGCTTCTTTCTTTGCAGCTACGGGTTCGGCCACCCAATCGGGAACATGGAAATTCCTTCTCCATTGCAGAAACCTTTCATAGAGGATAATTGTGAGGAAGGTACGTAATGGAGAAGATACTCTTTTCTGGCATGATAACTGACTCCCGTGTGGACCTCTTAAATCTCTATACAGCGTTCCGGATGGCGCCAGTAATAAGCGAGTGTGTGACTATTGGGATGGCTCTACGTGGAAATTGGATCCTGACTTGCATTTGCTCAGAACTTTGCTGTAGCCCCTGACCTTAACAACTGGACCGGATTTTTGGGCTTGGGGACAGGACACTGCATTCACTTTTAAGGAGGCCTGGAATTCGGTTCGTACCAAATCCTCCCCATTTCCTTTTTACAAAATTGTTTGGTTCATCAAAAGCATACCGAAATATGCTATAACTTTCCTGCGGGCCTTCAAAGATAAGCTCCTAACCAAAGAGCGCATGGAGAAATGGTGCAGCTTCCTCTCTAACTCCTATGACCTGTGCTCGGACAATTGCCTGGAAACTATAGAGCACATTTATTTCCAGTGCACCTATTCTAACTATATCTTGCACAGAGCCATGCTAAAACTCGGCTTCTTGGGCCCTACAGATCTTACTCTACAGGAGATTGGGAAATATTTCATGGTTAATTTCAAGAATAAAGGCGAGCTTGCTCGGTTGGCTAAAACTGTGCTTGGCGCGGTAGTATGGCACCTTTGGCGCGAGCGAAATAGACGTCTATTTGATAATGTAAAGAGACCTAAAATTGTCCTATTCGAGGATATATGTGCAGACGTCCGTATCGCCATGCTTAATACGAAGGAGGTTGAAGAAGAGGCTGAAGTCGCTTTTGATAATTGGGCTATCCTTGATAAGGGCTGACTTTACCTATATTAATTTGTATCTCACCCTTCTGAGGGAGTGTATTATGTACTGTTCTCTATACTTAGTGGTCTTGGGCATGGATCCTTAGCTAATTGATCTAGGGTGACGGTGCTTGTGCCCTCTCACCTAGTCATTGAGTTTGGGATTCTACTCCCAAACCATATTGTAACTTTCATAGTTTTATTAATAATAATCTATCTTACCTTGCAAAAAAAATGTATATACTAGTCATAACCTGTGCCCGTAGGGCACGGTGAAGGTCGTATCTCAGGTGTAAAACCGAGGAGGACAGTCAGTTAACGGGGGAAATGACGACATGGTAGTCGTATCCCGGGCGCAAGAATGACGTGGATGTCGTCTCCCGGGGGCAATATTGATGTGCGAAAAGAAACCCTGGGTCAGTCGTCGCAGGGGCACAACAATATGGACTAAAGCAAAAGCGACAGGAGACGACATCCTCCAAACTGTGAAAGTAAAAGAGGCGGGGATGTTTATTACCTTCAAAACTGTGCAGATCGACGAACAATTTCGTCGTGGACGTCGTGGTCTAAGGGCGGAAGATGATATGGGAATTTTTTGAGGGATGAAGATTCAAGTTTGGGTGAAGAAAGCAATGACAGGGGAATGTTCTGAGGGATTTAACAATTGGATATAGTTTAATACACATGTAGTAGCACTCACCCACTCACCTCATTTCTCAAGATATTAAGCAACAGGATATGGGTATGTCAACTTCAGAACAGAAATAATGCGAAGAATACAAAAAAGAAAAATTGATAGGCTTTTCTTAGACATGGTACAGGTGAAATGCTAATGAACATTGAAAAGCTAATGGTAATTCAAACCTGTGCATATACCCAGGTTCAAATCTGTTCATAATTCAAACCTGGTGCTAATTGGAAGGCAATGTACCCATGATAAACTGGTGATAATTGGAAGTAAACTGTCATATTGGAAAAAACATGTGCATATACCCAGGTTCAAACTTGTTTTTCCTGCAAGAAAATTTGCAATAAATCTGAATAGAGAAAAGGATTCCTGTAATATAGGCTTGAATGGTTGGAATATAGGGTTATGTGTGTATCTCTTGTTGCATTTGCTATAGCACTGAAAACTGGAGTTGAAATGCTCCATTGGATAAGTTTGTGGTTTATACATGTCTTTCTAATAACCTTCTTTATGATTTTATTAAGTTTTAATAAATGTGAGGTTTGAAAAACCTTCATGCAATACCAAACAAACATAATTTAGTTGTTATGGGTAAAAATCATGGTTTTTCATTTTGGAAAAGGAGTTGGCGTACTTCTGGAAATAAGTCGTATGAATGAATTGATATAGAGATTAAAGGATGCTAGTTTTGCTTGTTGTATTTATTTTGTTTCAATGTATTCCATTTTTCTATATTTTCTTTTGCCACTTTAGAAACAAAGTTATCTTTTTATATATTTTTATATCGAGGTAAACAGATAATTCTTCTTCTTAGTTGATTAATTGCTGAATTGGGAAAACAAAGATATAGCAACCAAGCAAGCTACCAAGTACCAAGGTGGAAAGGAGAAGTTTTTTCTTTTTTTCCTATTTGGTGGTAGTGATGGATTTTATTTTTTGGGTAAAGGTGGAGGCAAGCTGAAACAGGTGATATAGGTCAAACACATTGCAATGCAAGGATCAAGCAACATGATATGGGTATGTCAACTTCAGAACAAAAATAATGCGAAGAATACCAAAAAGATAAATTGATAGGCTTTTCTTAGACCTGCTACATGTAGGAAGATATATGCCCATAAGGCAATTTATCTTGATTATACGTCTTGTTCATACCGTATATGGTACGTATTACTCTAAGTATAAAATCATTTGTATTAATATACTTAGATAATATCCATAGACTTATAGTTAGGTCCTTACATATCTAGATGAGATCTCGATTATGAGTAAGTAAGCGACCGAATAGAAACGTAAGTCTCAAACGGTTCGTGATCATAGATGTGTCGAGAACTGGATATCGACACATCGGATAGATCACTGTGTCTTCGTCTTACCTTAGGGTAATGGTGATCTCATAGTCATTCGACTCTGTGAAGTCGGAGACGAGACACAGGTGCTCATTGGGGAATGAGTTCACTGAACGACCAAGTTAGAGTTATTAAATGGTTAACTTTAATGATCTGTCTTTAATAACTCTAGGGTGATGATAGGTTAGTTGATCCTTAAGACCTGAAGTCATCTGTACCAACCTGTGAGCGGACGGTGTAGCTTAGACCCATGATCTAGCTTCGAGGACCAGTCCTGATGAAAGATCTTAGGTTTGGTTGCACCTGAAGCTCTCAAGGTGAGTAAATGACTAAGATGGGATTCGTCACTTCCATTAAAGGGAAGTTAGTGTTATAGGCTCAGTACGGTCTTTATGTTAATCCTCGGCCGGGGTACGTTGCAAGTAGTACAACGTGTATACAATAAAGACCGCCGTATACTGACCAATGTTGTCTAATAGGGTTGACAGAAAACCATACCCTAGGCCAACAATAACACAGTCTTGACGAAGGGATTTTAGCTAACGGAATTCGTCACTGACACAGCCAATGCAAACCCTATGATACTTTTGTCAAAGGGTCGATCACGTTATGATGACTCTGAAACAGGGACGACAGCTACTGCTCGTAGTGACCGTCGTCTAGGGGTTTCGAGCCCCAACCTGTAGTAAGGTCAGGCTGTAGGGTCTCACACCGAGTAGTGTTCGTGTCTTAGTAATAGGAATATAGAATAGAGACAAATATCATTTGATGATATTCACAAGTTAAGTTGTGAAAGTTAGTCGCATTAGCAATAGGGACACAACGTTGCATTAGATGCTAACTTTGACTAAACGTGTTGTAAATTAGTTACGACGAATTTAGTAGGAACAAACTTGTTGAAAAAGGTTACCTGGATGACGGGATCGTCCCGGTCTAAAAACAGGTTCAAACCGCGTCCAAATCGGAGCTCAAACGAGTCCAGAAACGCAGAAAGAGTTCAAGGGGAAGTGGGTTAGACCCACTGGGCCATAAGGCCCATGTGCAAAGGCAAAACGGGCGCCGCCCGCTGGCTGCAACAGGCGCACGCCCGCTGTAGCAGCGGGCGCGGCCCGCTGTGTGCAGCGGGCGGGCGCTCGCTGCTTGCAGAGGGCACGGCCCGCTGCAACAGCGGGCGGGCGGCCCGCCCTTGTTCCCTTGGGCGGGCGCGCCCGCTAAGCCTAGCGGGCGCGCCTGCAACTTAAGTCAAATTAGGGTTTTTGAAACCCCTAATGACGGCTACGAAATTTGAGAAATTGCTAAACTTTGAGCAATTGTTTGAGGGGTCAAACGAAGTCGAAATTCGTCACCGTCAGTTCCTACGCATTCACCATTCCAAGCTTTTCTGATTGATAGCTTTTTTGGTGTCTGAAGTTTAGTATGTGAAGAGAATTAATTCGTTAAAGTTTGACTTTGTGAAAGGCTAACTTTAAAGTTGAAATTAAGCCAAATGGCTTAATTGAATTTTTCTCTTCATGGGAATTGTCCCACATTGCCCGCAACGAGAAGTTGAGTGCTCACTCCCTATATAAATAGGGGTGCACTCTCCTCGTTGAAAAAAACACCAGTCAACGATCGAGTAGCTCCAGATTTTTAGAGCAAGCTCGATCGGCGACTAAATCTCTCTCTCTATTTTCCTATTCTCCGGAGTAGTCCTAACACGACTACAAAGGGGGTTTGGATCTGATCCGGACGTCTAAGACGCGGGTTCTTCTCAAGTGAAACTTTCTACCGCGTGTGATCGGCTCGGAGGCGAAAGCAGCTCGGGCGGATCGGTGCGAGGGTGCGAGGCGGCTCAGGGAGATCGGGTCAACGCGGCTCGACTACAAGGAGCTTCTCAAGACGGTGCGGTACATCTTGCCTGCTCCAGGGCCAAGATTCCGGGTATGTGGTTAAGCGTTTTCTAGTGTAATTTTAATTAGTCGCTTTAGTGTAGATCCTTCTTGGGGTGGTCAGACCCACTCCAAGTCGGCATAGATCGGGCTAGGTTCTGGCTCCCCAGAGCCTAGCTAAATTGTTTAGCCAGTGTAGAAATTTCGATTTCTGGTTTTCCGCTGCGCTTTTGTGCCTCCGTGGTCTGTCCGACTTAGGACGGATACGGATCCGAGCTCTGGGGGTCCGCCAAAACCCCAACAGTGGTATCAGAGCCACGGTTATGCTATAGATCTACTATAGCGACTTTTTAATTGTTAAAAAATGCTTAGCTTTCATGTGCAAAACTTTTTAGCTTTATGTTAAATTAGTTTTGAAAATATTTTGTGTTTCAAAAATTAATTTTGCAACACGGAAATTTATTTGTAATTTTAGGACAAATTATTTTTATGCGATAAATCTAAAAGAAGTCTCCTTTGTTTTAAATACTTTATAAAATTTTTATGAGACATTAAAAATTTTTAAAAGAGTGTTTATAGTTTATGTAAACTTTATAGAAAAATTTTATTTTCGAAATTTAAGAATTTTTCTTTAGTTACATAAAAGTTAGAGATCTCTAAAACTTTATTTGAAAGCTTCTAAAAAGATTTCTAAAAGTTTTAAAAGAGTTTTAAAATTATTTTAAAATATGTAAGTAATAGAAATGATTCTATTTCATGAGATGAAACATAAATTAATTTCTTTTTATTACATAGATGTTTCTAAAATTATTATGTGATATTTTAATTTTAGAAATAAGGTTAAAAATTTTAAAGGCCTAGGTTTAAAATTATTAGATAATTTTGTACGACCTAGTTTTATGCGATAAAATTTTTTTTTGCAGTCTTTAAAATTTTTTTCTTTAATTTTAAGTGTTAAAATTTAGATTTGCATGTTTGTATTATATAGATAATTTTTAAAACTTGCAAATACATTTTATATGTCACTAAAATGAAACTTTATTTTATGCGGATAAATTAGCTGTATCATTTCATGTTGAATAATGTATTCACAAACCTTGTTAGGTTAGCCATTAAAACAATATAGTGACATGCTATGTTTGATAAAACAAAACAACATCGAACCTAATACCTGATTAGGGTAGTCCTTTTGTTTCGTAAATCATTTCATTAAAACGTTAAATTAAATGATTTTTATAAAAAGACAAGTTGAATTGTTTTATTAAAATCCTAATTAGATTGGAGTAGTAAGTTGAACGAAGAACCTTATAGTTGATAAGGACTTAATATAAGATGTTCAACCAATCTGAAAAAATTTTGAATTTTAGGATCAACTAGTTGATAAGGATTAACTAGTTCTCTTAATTAAAAGCCATTTAGTTGTTTGGAAAACATAAGATTGATGACAACTCCTTCAATGGATCATGATGTCGGTCAATGTGCTTGGCTAAAGTTTTTGGACCAACCTAGCTAGACTGGGTAACAAGTGGTCCTGGCTTAGTCAATTCACTGGCCGCGTCCGCTGGACCGCAAGGAGTCGATTCATGACTATGTAAGTCCATCGACTATACCTAAGTCAATACGATAATAATCTTGTTCAAGATAAATCGTAGCCCTCCTTGTTTTAGGAGTTGGCAACTGTAAGAAACATGTTCCGGTTGTTGAGCTACACTCAAGCTGTGACATGTCAATCTTATAGAAACCGATTTCTTGATTGACATCTTAACTTGACTGAAACCGTTGTCTCATCCCTCGAGCTTCGGCGTAAGTCTAACCAAGAATGTAGTCTAAGACCTGACCCAAACCGGCGCATCGTGCATACACCGAGCAAAGGGGCAAGTCAGGCTAGACACGAAAACAAGGGTCTGACTAGGCTAGCCATTGTTATCCGGTTGAGCACACTCATGATCACAAATGACTAGGGGTAGAATCGATAGGGAATCATAGTAAATATGATTGACGATGAGTTCGTCTACCGACTGCAGAGTCGGACAACTTGTTGAGATACACTCAAGGTTGTCAGACTCAGGGTAGTCGGATCCCTCTCTCACAAATGTTATTTTATAATAAATTGTTTATTATTATGGCTTTAAATAAATTTAGTGGGAGGATATAGTTTTATTAAAACCATTAAAACTATACTACGAACATATACTAACAAAAGTATCTATAAAATGCAGAATGGACTCAGGTCTAAAATACATGGTAGAAAAGAACGTGCTGGATGGAACCAACTACAAAGACTGGCTTAGGAACATTAAGTTGGTCCTTTCCCTAGCTGGGATTGGATACATATTGTTCGAGGACGCTCCGGAGAAGCCCGATGAGGATTCGACCCACGAAGAGAAAGAAGCCTTTAAGTTGTACCAGAGGGATGCAGAGAAGGCAAGGTGCCTTGCTCTAGCTTCGATGACCAACGAACTGCAAAGGAAGCATGAACATATGGATGTTCAGAGCATACTCCTTAATGCACAAGAGTTGTATGGCAAGCGATCCAGAGCTGCCAAGTTCGAAGCTACTAGCAACCTCTGGGGCACAAAGATGACGACAGGGCCCGTACAAGATCATGTTATCAAGATGATCGGGTACGTAGAGGA
Organism: Scilla litardierei; assembly: GCA_030789695.1. Lineage (NCBI taxonomy): Eukaryota > Viridiplantae > Streptophyta > Magnoliopsida > Asparagales > Asparagaceae > Scilla > Scilla litardierei. The sequence continues at coordinate 148,556,123 of CM061134.1, forward strand.
CGCCGCCCAGTTAGGATTTGTCCTGGACAATGAGATGTCCACGGATATTATCCTAAAGTCTTTAACTCCCGAGTTCAATCCATTTATAACTGGCTTTATTATGAACAGCCTTGAGACGGATCTTCCTGGTCTCCTCAATATGCTCCGGCAATTTGAGGAGATTGAGAAGAAGCCGACTGCACTGGTTGTTGGCTCTGCTACTTCCGACCAGTCGAAAGGCAAAGGAAAGAAGAGGCAGGTCCCACAACCTGCGAAGGCTAAGAATGGGAAGAAGAAGAACAAAGGGGCCCCGTCGAAATCTGAGTGCTTCCATTGCCACAAGATTGGCCACTGGAAGAGGAACTGCAAGATCTATCTTGCAGAGAAGAAGAAAGGGCATACTGATGCCTCTACCTCAGGTACAAATTAAAATTCAATTAAATGCAATTATTTCCATTCATATAGTGTGAGACACTTATAGACATCTATGTACTGTATACAGGTGGCTGATAAGAACTGGAGATTGGAGAAGTACGGAGATCGGTCGGCAATCAAAGCAACAGTTGCTGCTGGGACCGCTCAAAGACTTCTGGGGACGATGATCGTGATGGAGATGATATTTTTCTTATTTGAATAAAATGTATCATCTTTAAGGATCGAAAACAATGAATGAGTGCTTTGCACTCAAGGTTTATTTTTGATAAACAAATTAAGGTTCTTTTAATGAACCCGTTGTTTTAGAATGGATGTCTCGTTTGTTGCAATTGAAATTGAATTGGCTTAAATTCTCTGGATGTGGCTTTTCTGTGATGGTTGCGTATATTTTCGAATAATGGTGTATAGCTTCGATAATATTGATTTTGGAGCTGACTAAATGCTAGAAGTCAATCAGTAGTTAAGTGTAGGTTCCAGGGGGCGTATAAATTGTGTGCGATCACAATAATACGCATATCAAGATTAATTCTTGATTATCTGCATTTAGTTATTAAAAGAGTTAATACTAAATGTGGTTAAAGTAATAAAGTACAGTGTAGGACGTTTTGATTAAACGAGTCAATGTCAAGATTCCTTAAAACGATCTTGACTTGACTCATTCGTCAAACCGAACCTGACACTTGTGCATTCCATCTGAGGCACTTACCAAATGGTTATTTTTGCACATAAATCTAAATATGATTTAGTTATTATGTTAAAGCAATATAACCAGGTAATTCTTAAAGTCAGTGGGAGCGAGCTCATATACTTAGTTCCGTTTTTCGGACTAAGTAAAAGGATTTTTCACTTTAATGAATCTTCTATATAAATCATTAAGTCAAAATTGTTTTGATTTAATCGTATATATATATAGACTTAGGGTGTCAAATATGTACTTGACATATTGACAAAATAAAGTGGAGTGAGCTAGAACTGACTTACGGAAATGTTAGACCCCACATCTAAATCGTGTAAGCTAACTGTTAGCTATACAAAGTTAGGAAAATGGATCCAGGTCATTTTTCCAAAGGATCAACCCTGTGTGATCAAGAGATGTAATTTCAATCCATTAAAATTCGTTATAGATACTTATTAGTAGAACCATTCTTAGGTTTGCCATATCAAATGTCAAAGTGACTGATATGCTATAACGGTATGAGATACCGAGATAAATAGCCTAAGTGCAAGTGGGAGATGTAGGAAGATATATGCCCATAAGGCAATTTATCTTGATTATACGTCTTGTTTATACCGTATATGGTACGTATTACTCTAAGTATAAAATCATTTGTATTAATATACTTAGATAATATCCATAGACTTATAGTTAGGTCCTTACATATCTAGATGAGATCTCGATTATGAGTAAGTAAGCGACCGAATAGAAACGTAAGTCTCAAACGGTTCGTGATCATAGATGTGTCGAGAACTGGATATCGACACATCGGATAGATCACTGTGTCTTCGTCTTACCTTAGGGTAATGGTGATCTCATAGTCATTCGACTTGGTGAAGTCGGAGACGAGACACAGGTGCTCATTTGGAAATGAGTTCACTGAACGACCAAGTTAGAGTTATTAAATGGTTAACTTTAATGATCTGTCTTTAATAACTCTAGGGTGATGATAGGTTAGTTGATCCTTAAGACCTGAAGTCATCTGTACCAACCTGTGAGCGGACGGTGTAGCTTAGACCCATGATCTAGCTTCGAGGACCAATCCTGATGAAAGATCTTAGGTTTGGTTGCACCTGAAGCTCTCAAGCTGAGTAAATGACTAAGATGGGATTCGTCACTTCCATTAAAGGGAAGTTAGTGTTATATGCTCAGTACGGTCTTTATGTTAATCCTCGGTCGGGGTACATTGCAAGTAGTACAACGTGTATACAATAAAGACCGCCGTATACTGATCAATGTTGTCTAATAGGGTTGACAGAAAACCATACCTTAGGCCAACAATAACACAGTCTTGACGAAGGGATTTTAGCTAACGGAATTCATCACTGACACAGCCAATGCAAACCCTATGATACTTTAGTCAAAGGGTCGATCACGTTATGATGACTCTGAAACAGGGACGACAGCTACTGCTCGTAGTGACCGTCGTCTAGGGGTTTCGAGCCCCAACCTGTAGTAAGGTCAGGCTGTAGGGTCTCACACCGAGTAGTGTTCGTGTCTTAGTAATAGGAATATAGAATATAGAGAAATATCATTTGATGATATTCACAAGTTAAGTTGTGAAAGTTAGTCGCATTAGCAATAGGGACACAACGTTGCATTAGATGCTAACTTTGACTAAACGTGTTGTAAATTAGTTACGACGAATTTAGTAGGAACAAACTTGTTAGAAAAGGTTACCTGGATGACGGGATCGTCCCGGTCTAAAAACAGGTTCAAACCGCGTCCAAATCGGAGCTCAAACGAGTCCAGAAACGCAGAAAGAGTTCAAGGGGAAGTGGGTTAGACCCACTGGGCCATAAGGCCCATGTGCAAAGGCAAAACGGGCGCCGCCCGCTGGCTGCAGCGGGCGCCCGCCAGCTGCGGCAGTGGGCGTGGCCCGCTGCAGCAGCGGGCATGGCCCGCTGTGTGCAGCGGGCGGGCGCCCGCTGCACCGCGGGCGCCCGTGCAACGCGGGCGCCCGACCGCGGGCGCCCGCTGGTTCCCTTGGGCGGGCAGCCCGCCCTTGTTCCCTTGGGCGGGCGCGCCCGCTAAGCCTAGCGGGCGCGCCTGCAACTTAAGTCAAATTAGGGTTTTTGAAACCCCTAATGACGGCTACGAAATTTGAGAAATTGCTAAACTTTGAGCAATTGTTTGAGGGGTCAAACGAAGTCGAAATTCGTCACCGTCAGTTTCTACGTGTTCACCATTCCAAGCTTTTCTGATTGATAGCTTGTTTGGTGTCTGAAGTTTAGTATGCGAAGAGAATTAATTCGTTAAAGTTTGACTTTGTGAAAGGCTAACTTTAAAGTTGAAATTAAGCCAAATGGCTTAATTGAATTTTTCTCTTCATGGGAATTGTCCCACAATGCCCGCAACGAGAAGTTGAGTGCTCACTCCCTATATAAATAGGGGTGCACTCTCCTCGTTGAAAAAAACACCAGTCAACGATCGAGTAGCTCCAGATTTTTAGAGCAAGCTCGATCGATGACTAAATCTCTCTCTCTATTTTCCTATTCTCCGGAGTAGTCCTAGCACGACTACAAGGTGGTTTGGATCTGATCCGGACGTCTAAGACGCGGGTTCTTCTCAAGTGAAACTTTCTACCGCGTGTGATCGGCTCGGAGGCGAAAGCAGCTCGGGCGGATCGGTGCGAGGGTGCGAGGCGGCTCAGGGAGATCGGGTCAACGCGGCTCGACTACGAGGAGCTTCTCAAGACGGTGCGGTACATCTTGCCTGCTCCAGGGCCAAGATTCCGGGTATGTGGTTAAGCGTTTTCTAGTGTAATTTTAATTAGTCGCTTTAGTGTAGATCCTTCTTGGGGTGGTCAGACCCACTCCAAGTCGGCATAGATCGGGCTAGGTTCTGGCTCCCCAGAGCCTAGCTAAATTGTTTAGCTAGTGTAGAAATTTCGATTTCTGGTTTTCCGCTGCGCTTTTGTGCCTCCGTGGTTCGTCCGACTTAGGACGGATACGGATCCGAGCTCTGGGGGTCCGCCAAAACCCCAACACTACAGCATGAATATCACCTCCGTTTATAGTACTAAACAGAAAGTACATTCATGCATCTCAAAATATCTCAGATGGCATCTATTCATTTGGTTCTTTGCTACTACAATCTTCTTTAATTATTAAATATAACTTCTTAATATGAAGCACAAATTTTCCAATTCAGAAGCCATTACAATGTCCAATCCCTCAGACACACTGATACCTCTCTGGCTTGCCTCTTACACATGCGAGGCATAATATGATTATACTGATAATGCAACGTAATATGATGGATGCACTCATACATGAGTGCTGCTATTTTCAGGTCATTCCAGATTATCTCTTACCATGCTCACATGTGCCTCAATGAGTTTAGCTCACCCTTGATTAGTTTAAGTTTCAACATCATGATTCATCCGTTTAGTTTAGATATTTGGTCAAACATCGGCAAAATATGATTATTTTTGTTTTTGTTGTCTTATTTAGAAAAATGACCTCCCGCAAGCAGATTTTTTGTCTCATTTCCAATTAAGAGGACAAAGAGTTTGACATGAAACGAAAAAGTTTTCTGTTTAGTTGATGTGAAGGAGATGGCAGTATGCCAAAATATCTAACATCAAGGTCAAATTTCTGTAAATGGCCTTAAGGTCAAATTCTGGATGTCAAACTGACATTAAAATTGGTTTATGTAACCTTAAGCAACAGAAAAAATTTAAAAGAAACATTTTTGTAAAACTGACATTAAATTTAATTTATGTGACCTCCAGCAACAGAAAAAAAATTAAAACCGAAACTCAATTTGCCAATATTGAAATGTAAATTTGAGAATTTGAAACTAAATCTGCCAAAATTGAAAGGTGGAAGATATTTGAAACTATAGCAGTTCATATGAATCAGTGCGGTCTCTAAAATTTTTTAGATATTACCTTTATGGACCAATTTTATGAATCAGTTCATCACCCGTGCAGTTAAGATATTCAAAAGGGAACAATCCCCTGTGGAACAAATTCAGCAAAAATTCAAACTGTTTTTTACAGATTAAAATTTTTATTCAAACAGTTTGATTCAAATTTGATTCAAACATAACATTCAAATAGTTTGATTCAAATTTGGAACGGAATCAGTAAAAATTCAAAAGGGAACAGTCCTCTTTGCATGGTGATGTTTACAGTTGGAACAGAATCAGCAAAAAATTTGAAACTCAATCTGCCATTTGAAAATCAATTTGCCTGAGTATGTGTACTTTAGGTAGGGTAACCCATGTACGGTCGTAATGTTAATGTTAATGCTAATGCTAATGCTAATTATAACAGAATCCCACGTAAAGAAATTTGCCTTAGTTCATTCCAATCAGTTCCATGATGATCCTTCCATAATATACTTGAAATACGAATCTAATCCAGCGATTTCTAGGTAGGGCCAACTTATTTCGCCATAGGCCCAATACAATTGAGTAAGAGACATCAGCAGGCAAATAAGGCATCAAATTTAAACAAAGATCAAATTAAAAGTACATATCTAATCAATATTTTTTGGATGTGAACATTAAAATGGAAAATTGAGATATGTTAATGGTAAGTACGTGAATGCATATTAAAAACGAAAAGTGATTTTCTGGATAATCATATATGAAGTTGTTTATGTGTATGTAGTAAACAACAATGCATTTTACGGGGAAGTTTGTTTTGTGAACAACAATCAGTATTCAGTAATTCATTAAATAAAATCACAATGCGTATAAAAGTGTACCAAGACCGTACTTGAATCCATAATATGGGAGTTTGTTTTTCTCCGTGTATCAACATTACCAACTCCGGCCAGCAAAAATCCAGTTATTCTGTCCTAACAAATCAATAAAAAGCCAATATGGTCCATGAAAAACAAACATGCTAATTGGAGTATAAAGCTAATTTGAGTATAATGCTAATTGGGTTATTTTGCATTATACTCCAATTTGCACCAATTCATTTTTCAGTGAGGAATGCTAGTTCAAATTGAAACTTGTTAATGAAAAAAACGTGTTAATGAAAAGAACTGCAACTTGAAATAACCTGTTAATGCTAGTGCAAATTGAAACTAATTAATGAAATAACCTGGGGAATGCTAGTTAATGAAATTGGAACCTGTAAATCGAATGCTGGTTGAATTTTGCTAATTGAAATGAAATTGAAACCTGTTAATGAATTTGAAACTAATTAATGAAATAATTATGAAATAACCTGGGGAATTAAGCTAGATAACTAATTAATGAAATAACCTGGGGAATGCTAGTTCAGATTGAAACCTGTTAATGAAAGAAACGTGTTAATGAAATGAACTGCAACTTGAAATAACCTGTTAATGCTAGTGCAAATTGAAACTAATTAATGAAATAACCTGGGGAATGATAGTTAATGAAATTGAAACTGTTAATCGAATGCTGGTTGAAGTTTGCTAATTGAAATGCAATTGAAACCTGTTAATGAAATTGAAACTAATTAATGAAATAATTTTGAAATAACCTGGGGTATTAAGGTAGATAACTAATTAATGAAATTGAAACCTGTTAATGATAAAAAAAACCTGTTAATGAAATGAAATGCAACTTGAAACTAATTGGGTGATAATTGAAACCTGTCACTGTTAGTTCAAATTAAAAGCAGGAGAAAGAAACAGTAAATTTAAAAGAAATTATATGGTCACGCGTGTTATATTGATAAACATCCTTCATCCCACAAGAAATTTAAAAGCCTCATGAGGAGAGGGAGATTTAAAAGCAGGAGCCAAGACTGTCAAAGTACCCATGTTCTATTGTCGCAACCCATCCGTGGGCGAGTCATTTAATTTAATTAATTTCGAATGATGCAGATAATTACGGGTGCATAAATTATCTCCCTCTCCTCATGAAAGAATAAAGAATAAAATAGAAAGAATAAATAGAAAGAGCACAGTAGACATAATCATTTAGAAAGGGCACTGTGAAGGTGATGTAGAAGTAGACAGAATCATTTAGAAGTAGACAACATTTCTCCATCAGAAATCGGTAATTGAGAGATCAGAAATCAGCATTTGTTTCCAACGAAATTCCCATGTCAAAACATTTATGCAAACGAAACATTGATCCCCTGCTATACATTGCCCTATCCCCAACGAGTTCACTCATTATTTTTCCTGGGGTATATAATTGTATGGATTAAACATCAAAAAAAAATTTTGAAAAAAAATTTCAAAAAAATAAACCAAATGTTTTCGCACGGGTTTTTTCGCACCCAAAGATTGCCCTATATACATATATGTGTATATGTATATACATATATATTTTTTTTTGACGGGTAAGTTAGAATCTGTATTAGGAAAGAATATACAAATACAATATGGTATCAAGTAGGCGCCTAAGCGCAATGGAGAGAGGAGCGGACACAGGCGTCGTCACTCTCTACCATCAGCCAGTCCCTATTAAATACCATACAAAATACATCACGCAGCAAATACAGGAGCATTTCCCTATACCGAATATCCCAGTTGCTGTCGCCAAGAGATCATCAAGGGGATACCGTTCCAAATACACCAATGAGGTCACTTCGAAAGCACTGGCAATGCGAAAAATAAAACACGCCAAATTGCCAGGGGAGCATGAAAACGACTCGCAAGCTCTCCCGTGATCTATTATCTCCCAGTTCTTGAGAGCCAAAGCAGCAGCATTTTCTGCAGTTGAAAAGTCTTCATTTCGGAGAACAAGCCGTATGTCAGACGCGGTATCTTCAAAAAGATGTGTCTTGGGTCTTTTAGCATTCTCAAAAATTCGCATGTTACGTTCACTCCAGAGATGCCACACTATTTCCGCAAGAATTGTTTTAGAGAGTAGACTCATGATTCGACAATTGCCAAATTTATTGAGCAAGAACTTGCCAATTTCCTCCAGCCGTGAGTCCCGGATGGCCGTACAGCCGAGCTTCAGCATAGCCCGACTTAGTATATAAGAGGAGTAGGGGCAGCAGAATAGAATATGGTCATGGCTCTCCAATTCGCTTCCATCACACAGGCAGCAGTCAGTAGGCATCATCAAACCCCATTTGGCCAATATGTCTCGTGTTAGGAGCTTCCCTTTGAAGGCTCGAAGGAGGGTCAAAGACATTTTAGGGATGTTATTGCGGTACCATACCAGATTATAGAGTGGGAAGGGTTCACCTTTGGTGCGGATATTATCCCACGCTTCTCTGTATTTGAATTGTGGGCTAGGCTTCCATTCCCAAGTATCAGCTCCATCATTTAATTTTGTGTGTCGCAAGATGGGAGATATTTGCTGGATAGAGGGGTCATCCTTCCAGCGAAGTCCGTCCCAATACTCACACACACGCTTGCCACTAGCTCCAGTAGGTATATCATAGAGATTTTTGAGGTATATACATATATATGTATATAAATATATATATGTATATATATAGGGATTAATGTGTATCATACGCCATATGAGATATGCTCTCATACGCCCTCTCACATAAAGCAACCAAGTACAACCAAGTACAAGCCCATGTGAGCTTGTACTTGGTTGCTTTATATGAGAGGGCGTATGAGAGCCTATCTCATATGGCGTATGATAGCCATTATTCTCATATATATATATATGCATATATATATTGGCGAGTAAAAGGCTATATTTATTAATAACAAAATAATATACAAAGAATCAACGCTAGTAAATTGCAGAACATAATAGAAAGAGAGGGGATAAGGCACAAGAGCTGTCACCCACTACATCATATTAACATCTACTCTAATAGGCGTCCCAAAATTTTTATATGAAACAGTCAAATGACTAAAATAATCTATATTAATGTATAGTTATCCAGCATCAATAAACCCTTAGTTTGAGAAGGGGTTGGAATCTGAATCTTCATCAATATCCATATTACGCAGGGAGATTACGACATCAGCCGCTATATCCTCGAATAAGACAGTTTTCCCTAATTTGAGCCCCTCAAATATTCTCTTGTTTCTCTCCTTCTGAATGTGCCATACCATGGTCGCCAATACTGCTTTGGCCAACACCCCCACTAGATCAAAAGTGTTGTAACGTAAAGAATTAACTCACAGGTACCTGTCTGAGTTGATGGAACAGTATCTGTGTGCCCTAGCTTAAGGAGGCTTCTACTTAGAATATAACGAGAGTAATCACATTCGAAGAAGAGGTGATTGATACTCTCAGAGGCGTTACCATCACATAGGACAGAGGTCTGTTCCGAGATGACTCCCCTCTTGAATAAGTGATCTTTAGTATGAAGCTTGTCATGGAGCACCCGTAGAAGACCCAGGGATATTTTTGGAACATGGTGTTTATAACAGACTGCCCCATGATATTTGAAAGAGGGTCTCAAAAATCGGGCCCCTTCTCAAGCTACTCGAAAGGAGCAACTCGGCCCAGTAATCCACGCCCAGCCATCAGGGCCGTTGCCCAGAGAGATTGGCCGTAGAATAGGGATCAATGGTAGGATACTCTGATCTTTCTTCCCGCTATGAGGGGTCCAGAAGTCGCTGATGCGTAAAGTCTCTGTGCCTGGGGAAGGTGCCTATAGAAGATAGAGTCGTCCTCTTAGGTGCCAATTATCAAGCCAGAATGAAGTAGTAGTTCCATCCCCAACCGTACGCTTGATGATCTTTAGAGAAGTGTTATTGGACCTAAGAAGGAACTTCCAGGTTCCGGATTGTGGGGGTTTTGCCTTGGTGGTATAAAATCCACTAGTAACAGCATCATATTGCCTCCTCATATATTTAGCCCAGACCCCAACCGTTGTAAGCAATCTCCACGTTAGTCGAACCCCAGATGCCACGTTCAGATCATCCAGAAGTCGCAGGCCCACTCCACCTTCTTTCTTAGGGGCACATAAATCCTTCCATGCCCAAATGTTGAGATTGCCACATATGAACTTCCTGCATGCAGCCGTAATAACACGAATAACAGAAGGAGGAATAAATATGCTTGCATCCAGAAAGAGACCATACCATAAATAACCGAGCGAACTAACTCTATTATACCCGAGATAGATAGCAGCGAGGACGACCAACCCAAGAGCCTCCTCTTACATTTATCCACTAGGCGGCTGAACAAGGAAGCTTTAGGATAATTTGAAGACAGCGACAGGCCCAAATAAGTAGTAAGAGAATACACCATTTTAATACCGAGGCTATCAGTATGCCTCTAGGATTGCGCACACCTTTGCTGAAGATGGCAGAACTCTTGTCCCAATTAATATGAAGCCCAGAGTAAAGATTAAAGTTGAATAATAAATCCTTAAGCCCTTTTATAGATCGGGGATTGGCCCGGCAAAAGACCAGGAGATCATATGCAAATAGAAGATGAGATATAGACCCAAACCTTCGCATAGGCTGAATAGAACGGGTAGATTCGGCTCTGGCCATGAGGAGAGAAAATCCTCCATTACAAGAACAAAGAGATGGGGGGAGGGGATCAAAAAAATACCATGAGCGAAAAACAAAGTCCTGGCGATTCCCATGCGATGGGAAGACCTTGCAATGGCGGCGGCTTCGGCTCTGTTGGTGTGGGAGGATCCGGCAAGGGAGGCAAAGGTGACTTCGGTAACAATGATCACCATACAGGTGAAGACAAGGACAGATGGCAGCAGGTCACACATGTCAAGAAGAAGGCTTCCTTCAGTAGGGGAGTTCCCTTCGGTAAGGAGACGGTCTCATTTCCGATCAAAGATTCCCTTGGGGTGGTGGTTTAAAGAGAGGAGTAAGATTCATTTCTATTCAGGAGCAAAGAAATTCCCGTGTAAGATCTGAGGCTCAATTACAGGACTCTAGATCTAATTCTCATAATGTGGGGCTCAAGGTGCCAGATAGATTGCCTGTGAGACCCCCAGCCTCCATTCGAATCAACCCTGCAGTTGTCAAGAAATCTTGGGTGGACGTTTGCACCACTCGTAGGAAATATGCAGACCCCCTGGTGATGACTCATATCCCTCCCCGCATTATTGAGGAAGGTGTGGTGTAGGTGAAGGTTTCAGATTCCATGATTGAAGTGGGTGCTTCTTGGTGGCAAAATATGCTGGTGGGTTATGTTTTAGGAGATGTGCCATATTATGGGCAGATCAAATCTTGTCGGAAAGGCCATGGTGTATTAACGGGGGCCTCCGAATTTTCTCTCGTGAAAATGGCTATTTTTATTTTAGGTTTGAAAATGAATAAGATCGTGATGCAATACTTCATAGGGGGCCTTGGCTATTTGACGGTCGGCTTATGGTGCTACAAAATTTGAGGACAACCACCCAACATGATCGAGATATCCTTACAGCAGTTTCAGTATGGGTTTAATTCCATAACCTGCCTCTTTTGATGTGGACAATGGAAATCTTTAATATCATTGCAAGTGCAGTAGACATCCCAATCTGTCTTGATAAGGCTACAGCCAATTTAGACAGAATATCATATGCTAGATGCTTGGTGGAAGTTGATGCAAAGAATGCGATCCAGAAGAGTGTGTTGATTGAGAGGGATGACCTATAGACGATTTCAATAGATGTCAAATATGAGGGAGAACCACCAAGATGTGGCGGCTGTGCATGTTTCGGCCATCTTGACAACTAATGCCCTTTATAAAATCGAGTACTAGAGCCCCCTTCAATCCAGGACATGGAGCCACTTGAAGCTACCTAAGAAGTGAGACCTACTAAGGATGCTTCTATATTTGTGAATGCTGAGGGGGTAAGCTTTACGGATGAGGGTAACTTTCCTAGTGTTGCGTTGGCTCAGAGATCCAAGCCTTAGGTTGCAACTCCAAATTCGGCCATAAACATGCTCGCTCAATTTTGGGTCATAAACATGTTGATATAAGCCGGTAGCTGCATCAGCTAGAGGATGGAGAATGCAGTCATTCTACTTGCTTGGAGTCTGAAGTGACGGTCCAAGCTACTTCCGGTTTTGTAACAGATACAAGGTCCCCCTTAAATAAGCTTAACGCTTCTTGTTCTGTGGGCTATGTAGCTGGAACTATTGAAGCAGTGAGAAGTCGTAACCCAAAGCCAACGCTCCTCCAACATTCTGATGATCCTGACCCGCCCTCTGACCCAACCCTACAAAATCTGGATTGGGATGAAGGACATACAATTCTAAGAGAATTGATGGCTCAGACTAAAGGTAAACTCCCCCAGTATCCCCATCTGCAATTAGACAGAGCACAAGAATAGCAGCCTCTTCCAGTGCTCTTCTATCCACTCAATCTTTGTAATGTCAATCTTCTTCTGGAATACCCAGGGTCTCAATAATGTTTCGCGTCATGCGGATCTCAAATATAGGATTCATAAGCAAAAACCATCCATTGTCTGCTTACTTGAAACCAAGGTTGAAGCTTG